>JARPMR010000009.1:21784907-22984907 GCA_029955525.1 Oeneis ivallda
AGTGTTGGCTTGGCAACAAGAAAAGCCATTGATCAAAGAAGTGTATATAGTATTATAGTAGATATTTTTTATCATAAAGTATTTTAAAATGGCACAAAACGAACAGAAACAATAGAATAGCCATGTTCATCTAAAACTGCAATCCATAATCGCCAACGTTTTTACTTTTTAAACCCAACGAATGATGTCCCTACCTAACGAAACAGCTTGAATATTTTTTTTATATTTAAATAAAATATTTTACAAGACATTTCCATTTCAGGCGAGCTTGTAACCATGAGGAATATGAAGGAGCGCTTTTACTATAGAGGCTATCTATATTATAGCAAGAACAAAAGCTCCAGATGGAACTGCGTGTCCTACCCGAGGTGTAAGGCGTTCGTGATACTCAAAGGTGTAAACGTAGTTCATCAGGACTTATGTCATACTCATTGCGCGAGGGTTTTGGTAAGAACATTCCAAGGGACCTATTCGTCCGTGCCGCAAGTAAATTTTGCACAACCTTTAAGAGATTTTGTATGAATAAGTAAGTTATAATGTGACTTGACGATTAAATTCATATAAATTCATAGTACCTAAATGACAGATTATCACTATCATTTAATGACGTTAACTCGAAAGGGTACGGATCAGATTCCAGCAGCTCGTGCTGCTTTATATGTTATGAGGGTCAATTATGGCCCAGTTAAGGTAATTTGTAATAGTTATAAGTTATAACATAATTGTTGTTAGTTTAGGAAAATAATGATCAAGACTTAAATGTTATTATTGAAGGTACTTTTACCTAGTTCCTCTCTAGTGTCTGTTTAACCTTTTACCTCATTATTATATTTTCTTAATATTATACTGTTTATCAGCTGCTGTCTGTACAAAATTTTAAAAAATAACAGCTTAAAAATTAACCTTATTTTCCAAAGTATAGTTATAATTATGATGATGACTTTCCATAATTACACAGGTACATTCTTAATTCGTAAATTCTATTTAAATAATGTATTATACATTAATAATTTAAATATACAATAAGATGTTTATAAATCCTTATAAATAAAATATATTATTATGCATATTGCTTGTTCAGCAAGCACACCCTGTATATGATCCAAATATTGTTTACTGTCATCGAAAAGATATGGAAGTATCATTTAAATAATATTAAAAATATATGAGCTTACATTTTGTTTTAATTTTACTGTCAATATTTTAAACCTTGCCGAGAAACATAATATTATGTATACCGAAAGCAGGTAACATTGAAAGTCCCCTCATGCGGATTCGAAAATTTTGTATTGGAATTGATAATTAAACATTATACGTGTATAATAAGCTCGATATGCGTTAATTTTAAAAGCTGACACAGTTAAAATTTTTCTTATTTTTTTCATAAATTCAAAAATGTTTTACCGTCATCGCGGATGTTGATTTTTTGCAATGCATTCGATAGAAAATTTTTACCTTTTCAGGAAAAAATTACGCAAACCACTTTTTTGGCCGGAAGAGTCTCGCATACCTATCTATATACCACATACCTACTTACATATAGATAGGGGGAGAGATGAAAATTTTTGAATTTTTGGGAAAAAAAATTTTTTTGACATTGTTTAGGCTTTTCAAATTAACGCATACCGATCTTATTATAAACATAATATAATGTTTAACTATCAATTCGAATACAAAATTAACCCAGAGTTGCTAACTCTGGGTTAAAAAGACAGATTTGACAGATTTCGCTTTTGTCAAAATTACAAATATATTTCTGTGTTTACGAACTGGGCGTCTCTGCAAGCGGGCCTTAGTAAATCAATAAATTCCATAAAGGCCATAAAATATGAAGGTGTACTTTTTCATTTTCTTGGATATAAGTCATTGTAATATTTTTCACTTTACACTTCTTAATTATAGAGCCTCTTGGTTTTTGATGAGACGATAGTAATAAAAGAATCATACTAATTATTTATTAAACTGTCCCTTAAAAATTGAACCCTGTAATATTTTACATCAGATATTTATTATTATCATTAAAATATTATAATTACGTCGTTATTTTGGTTTACAATATTCTATCACAAACTACAAGTAGCTTTCTAAACTATGATTAATATTTATTATTAATTAATTATTATGTTCGATTAATGTTAATTTTGTACTGTTAATAGGGTAATGCTGCTCATCCACCGGCTACAACGTAACTTAATTAATTGCTTGCAGATTTTATAGCCGCTTTAGAGCCAGCATATAAATTAAAAAAAAATGATTTCAATTATTTAATTATAAAAATATTCCTAAATAATCAACCGAGGTTATATTATTTCTAAAATATATACATCGTCTATACTGCCTATAATTATGATTGATATAGTCCTAAACGCGTTGTCATGATTTGACCTTGGGTTGTGAGCTCTTGTTGTACAAGACTTAATATATATTTATAAGGTACATATCACAAAAATATAACTGGTTGACTAAAATCATCACACTAAAAAAAATATTTTGGCGTTTTTGTCATGCAATGCATAACTTTTTCGTTCCATCGATACTTACTGTAATATGAAAATTTTTAGCACTTCGAGAAAATTTATGTAAAAATAGTGCATGCATAATGTAATATGTAGTACATTAAAAGTTCAGAACAAATATTATTCTACTACATATATTTTATTTTGTACTGGACGTTTGAATATAAGTCTTATGACAAAAAATTGTTACTTCGGATTGCCAGTAGAGCAGCACCCCGATTCAGAACATTTCGATAACTTCCCGTTTCGATACGATTAGATATCGATCTCGTATCGAAAATTTTTTGTCGTGCGATTCAGAACGCTCGGTTAGAGAATTCGATTCGATGTCGACTACGGAATCGGCTTCGTTATCGGTATCGACAAGTTACATTAAATTACATGTGGATTTACGAAGTTTGTTGTTTTACCAAAATTTCACTTGATAATAAATTCATGTTAACACTAAATAAATAGATTTTAATCATTTTCGAAGGTCATTGAAGTAATTATTTAAAATGATAACTTGTTAAATTTATTGACGGCCAATTTTCAGCCTCTTCGATAGATGGCGCTAAGTTCATGTTTCATCCCTCTCGGTTCTTATTTTATTTTGTTGTGTACATAATATGTTATTTTAATGTTAAAATACGTACAATATGGTAAGTAAACATTTACATACCAAAATCATTCATCATAATCATTTTATACGAAAAACCAGTAAACACAGTACGTAAACAAAAGGATACCGGATGCACTGTAGCTTTCGATAAGTTACCAACTAAAATTATCGGACGTTCGGAAAATCTTATTCGATAAGGTTGTTGTGAATAGCGTTTGATAGAAGATATCGAACGATATCTACGTCGGTTCGATTCGGTTTCGATTTCGACAACTTCTCTGTCGATACGAGTACTCTGAATTGAAACTTCATCTTATCGTACGATAGTAAACCGAATCGATCGATAATTATGTTATCGTAAGGTTCTGAATCGGGGTGCAGGACTGATTTGGGAAGTTGTGAGCGATGGGGTAATTAATTGAATTTCGAGTTAATTGTACGACTTCTTCCGGGCTTTTGTACTTACCCTAGAAATTCGTATAATCATCACTGACATCCTCGTTTTACTGCGACTTAGACAAGATATTATTTATTGCAGTCCTTTGTAAAAAAATGCAACTAAAACGTCCCAACTACCCGCACTGAAAATTGACAACAGTATATACATATGTACGAGTAATATTAGTTTAATTTACTCCAATGAGAAAATAGTGTAATGTAATTTTTGAAAATTTTCAAAACCGTGAAAAAGTGCGAAGTATTAAATTTTTCCATGGTGATTGAAATTTTTCCAAAAGTACCCAACACTACGTGGAGATGAATATAAACGCTTTAGTAACAATTTTCACTCATAAAACAGCATTGAAATTTTATCCTTTAGCTAGGAGGCTTCGGCCCACAGTTGTGTGTACTTTGTATGTATACTATCCTGCCTCTGTACGTGTGAAGAGCAGCCTTACACCAAGGTCCTCTGGAACACCTCCACCGGATCTTGCCGTTTCTCGCACAACCGTTGAACCTGAACCTGTAGCCACCCACGTTGATGCCCATCTTCCCTTGTTTACTGAGGCAATACGACGCGAAACAGTCGATACCCGTTCCGATCAAGCCAACTGCAATGTACAACTGTATGAATAATCTGTGGATGGTGACATATACAATATTATTATTTATTAAAATATATTCATTTAAATTTTAAAATCTAAATGCTTTTCGTAAAATGCTTTAAAGATGTTGATAACATAATATGTATTTTACAAATATAAGTACATATATATGTAAATAAAGTACCTACTGTACTTAAACTTTAAACGTGTTTAATCTTGTTGTACATATTATATCGGTGATATTATAATTTTAAAAGAATAAAACTATAACTAACAATATTAAAACGGTTATTTTATTTTGTACAATATAAAATTTTATGGCAATTACACAAAGCGTATTTATGACTATTTTTGTTGTCTCCGTTGAAATCGTTTGAATATGATACGTAGTAGGTACTTACTTATATTATATTTTATATATTAATTAGCTATGCATAATATAATCTAAGCGCATATATTAAAATTAATGTATAAATGTAGGCGTATCTTTTTCATATTGCAGTTCGTTTCGGCCTCTCCAAACGTGGACATATGGTGGTGCATGTAGGTGATTACAAATTCATAAAGCACGAGTGCTATAAAAAGAAGATTAGATGGACATGCAACAAACGTATCCAATTGGGCTGCAGAGCGAGCCTCACGACATTGAATAGCGTAATCGTACGATCTTTTTTAGAACATAATCACTCATCATAGCATTTGATTTTCCTATTTTTAAAACCCAACGTACGTGCGTAATACGTACTTTGGGACAATAAACGCAGCTTGTTAGCGATGGGTACGGGATACGTTGGCGTTTGGTCTAAATGCATTGACCTAACGTGTTCAAGTGCCTTAAACATTTTGCTTTGGTATTTATGTATTTGATGAAATTGTTTTGGTACAGTAAGATTATATTCCTTGCACTATAAAATTTTGCAGAATGTAAGTAAATAAACATTTATTAGCTATAGAAAGTATTAATAATAAATATTAATAATTAAGTAATCATCATTATCAACCCATCATCATTATCAACCCATCATCGGCTCACTACTAAGCGAGGTATCCTCTTCGAGAAGGGTTATAGGCCATAGTCCACCACGCTGGCCCAATGCGAATTGGCAGACTTCACATACCTTCGAGAACTTATGGAGAACTCTCGGTTTCCTCACGATGTTTTGCTTCACCGTTAAAGCAAAGTGATATTTAATCTCTTAAACGCACTTAACTTCGAAAAGTCAGAGGTACCCGGGATCGAACCTGCGACCCCCCGAATAGGAGACCACAGTCGTAACCACTAGGCTATCACTACTTCTATCTGTTTATTGTAATTATTAATGCAGGAGACCAAAATTACATAATTATACCTAATATACCTGCGAATGCAATCTATAGCCGGTGAGTAGACGCCTTTATCTCGGAAATATTATTACATACCTAAGTACTGATGTAACACCATGTACGCAAACGTTATGTCAAATGGATTTTCACATCTTTGGTAATTTTCATATTCCTTATATTTTGACTACTTTTTGTCAATTTCTAGATTAATTATTAGATATCATTCTACATTTAATAGATAAGTAGCACTAAGTTATGTTTATGACTTAGGTACATATAATTTAATCATTCCATAATGTTTATGAAGTGCCTTTTGTAGGTTTAGTTCTTACACTTCACTGACGCCTTGGAACCATGGTTACTACCGTTTGTCAAATCTAACTAGACTTTCTAGAAATCCCTAGGGAATCCTTTGTTTTTCCGGGATAAAAAGTATAGCATAATACGTCACTCTCCAAGTCCACAACCAATATACCTATGCAAAAAATATGTCAATTCGTTGTTCCGTTTTGTTAATGAAGGACAAACCAACGAACACACTTTCGCATTTATATACGAGTAATATATTAGTAGGATATAGTATGTAATGTAATATATTGTAAGAACTGTTTACTGTATAGGTAGGTATAGCACATAGAATTGTAATAAGTAGGTTATAATATTGTTCTTGTTTAATAGGTACATTCAATAGTTTTGCTAGATACTGATGTGCCTTCGACTGGTTTTCCAGTTAATTAAGCTTTAAGAAATGTCCCAAGATATTTTGTAATTTTTGTACTGGGTTTGACGTAGCCCTTTTTAATTGTAAGTGTTTAAATATAATTAAAATAAAAAAGAATAGTTTTATCTGGTGTTTCACTTTTTTCCTGAATGTACCAGAATATGTAATTTTACTACTTACCTACCTTATAAATAATAATAATTAAAGCTAAATACTGACCTATGAATTATAAGAACATGCAATACTTTTTAAAATAATATTTTTTGGATAAATAAGAATAATTATTATATTTATTATCTATCGAATAAAATCTCGATTTTGTAACACCTTAAAAATAATATTTATTTATTTATTATACTTTATTAGTAGAAAGTCATCAGACTTTCCTTCATTAAAAAATATTAATAGGAATGTCCCAAGGAATAGGTAGGAATCAGAGAGTTCATTTTGTATGAAAGTCAACACCACAATAAATGCAGATTATTGCACTTTCCAATGTTTTGCCCTTCAGTTGGTGTCATAAAGCTCAGGGGTATACTGATAAAATTTATTTTATAACAACTTTGCAATGCTATAACTAATTTTGGACTAGAATTATGAACTAGTGATATTTATTTTAACAAAAACTGGTTAGAGTTAGATTCTTAATTAAACAGAAGCGCAACTCGAATTTTGCAGATTTTCTTGACTGCATCCTAACCTAATATGGTAATCAACGATGCAGTCTAAGACGGTAGGGGGTAGCTTGCAATCACGGTTATAACAAGATGGAGTTGTAACGTTAATAAACAACAAGATGGCGTTGTAACAGAAAATTTAAATGGCGGCGTGTTCGAGCATGAAGTGGATTAGTTAGCGATGCATCTAGCGTTACTCCAGACGATAGTTTATAATGTTTGTTAGATTTCCTCTTTAGATATCTCTTAGATATACTGTTAACAAAAGATGATGAATGAATGAATCTTCTAGGTGAATAAAAATAATGGCAAGATCAATTAAGAATGTCATGACTTCAACAGGTGGTTTTACTAGGTTTAGGGTGCATGCAGGACGCAGGTATGGTACAGACTCTCTTCACTAGGTTTAGGGTGCATGCAGGACGCAGGTATGGTACAGACTCTCTTCGTTTTGAATGATTCTACCGTCCAAGGTCCTGACAATCGCTCTGCAGTTCCTCGTATTCCTGTATCTACAGTACCAGAGCTGCAATCTCCTTTGTCTGTAAGCATTGTGCGGCCTGTACAGGAAACCGCAGTACATAAGCTTGGGGTAACCACCGCTTGATTGCATAATTTCAATGTCTGCAAAAGGAACGCAAATGTAGCATAAGATAATAATACTTTTATTTCCATGTCGGATTGATATATATAAATCTTGGCAAAGATAAAATGGGATGATCGAGATTCGAAATTAAGTTGTGAAATAAGTATAAAACCAGAAAAAAATAGAGCGAGGTAAAATTTTTTTCACGTTTAAGTAATGAAGATACTGTATTTTTTTGTTTTATTCACACAATTTCCCACTTCACAACATACACTAATTTCAAAATTCGATACTTTACCCCCATCATATTACCAAGGTCAGAGTGAAATTACCAGAAGCTGATAAGGTAGGTTATCCTGCAAGCATTTACAAATTGCACATTGTACATCATTGTACGTATTTAAAGATAAAATTTACTTTTTAAGAGAATTAAATTTACCTGTACATTCAAAAAGACGTTTTTAGATGTGAAACTGGTTGTCGACAATTTTTTAGATATTCTGCTTTGTTTTTCTTCATATCCGTTCACTATTCATTTATATTTACATTAATTATAAGAGGAACTCAAAAAAATACATAGTACTTAAGTCATACATTTTGAATTTTTAATAAATCAAGAGCAATAATATAAACGGTATGATAGATATTGACAAACTAATTATAATAATATGAACCATTAACCCTAACTATAGGTACCTACTAATAACATCAATAATAATTTACATTCTTAAAACTACTTCGCATAAAAATCTATTTTATTATAAAAATTTATTTATGGATATTTGCTCTATGGAATCAACTTTTCTTAATTTTATTAAAATTTAGTAAGGAAAGCAGTATCAGTAATGGTTAATAAATACCTACTTTAAAATATTATTATATAATCTAACTAAAGACATAGACTACGCTAAGTAGTAACATAACTGAACCGCGATTTATTATTATTACTGTTAGTATAACTTACATATACAGGGTGTCAGGGACTGTTAACGAAAACTTTGTGAATAGAAATAAAACACTTAATGCCTATAATGAAATTACAAAATATGCTACTTACTCAGCTCGGAAATGATGGATTACCAATCCTTTTACTAATATTATAAATGCGAAAGTGTGTTTGTTTGTTGGTTTGTCCTTCAATCACGCCGCTACAGGGCTACGGATCGACGTGATTTTTTGCATGGGTATAGTTGAGGACCTGGAGAGTGACATAGGCTAATTTTTATCCCGGAAAATCAAAGAGTTCCTGAGGGATTTCAAAAACTTAATCCACGCGGACGAAGTCGCGGGCATCAGCTAATATTGTATAATTTTAGAGCACGTAATGTATCGCGAACAACGAAAGCCGTTATTATTTATTCAAAAACAAAAATAAATGTCAAAGTCACGAAAAGACCGATGATAAATTCTAACGGTGAGTGACTCAGAATCGTGTACTGAATGCCCTAGCACCCTGTATATGCAGATTGCAGACTGTAATTCATTAACACTTTACAATAATGAGTGACTCACAGAACTATTCTGCGCCTACAAAAAGTGCTTCTTAATCTACAGTTCTTAATCTATACATTTTGTGAATTGTTAGTTATAGAACAAAAGTAGAAATGACATAAGAATACGAATGTACGCCGTATGAGCTAAATTTTCGGAATTAAACTCAAATACAGCTTAGGTACTCTACATCAACATCATAAATGTTGAGACGACAATTCGAGTCTTGAATTTCCTTATTAATGTCTAACTTAGCAAAGTTTACATTGAGATAAATTTCATCAAATCTTGTTTTGAGGACTTCTGATTCAAGAGAAATCTCCTGTACTCAGGAGCTAACCAGAATTGCAATACTCAAAGTTTATTTACAAAAAATTCTAACATAATTTTTGCCAAGAGTTCGGCTACGGGTTCAAGTAGATATATAATGCACAATGTGACGTTCTAGTGTAAGCTAACTGTACCTAACTGTGCATCATCTAATATGGAGATACCAAATCGTGAATTTTTCTCGTTTACATACTTGCTAGTGACAGATTTATATACATAGTCCTGAAACGGAACAGAATACTGAACCGTCTCTTAATAATAAAGACCATTTTAAATCATCATCATCATCATTAGCAACCCATCAACGGTTCACTACTGACCGCAGGTCTCCTCTCAGAGATGGGTTATAGGCGTAGTCCACCACGCTGGCCCAATGCGAATAGCCAGACTTCACACACCTTCAAGAACATTATGAAGAACTCTCAGGTGTGCAGGTTTCCTCACGATGTTTTCCTTCACCGTTGAAGCAAGTGATATTTAATTGCTTACACGCACTTGACTCCGAAAAGTCAGAGGTCCGAAAAAGACCCGGAAACGAACCTGCGACCCCCCGAATAGGAGACCACAGTCCTAACCACTAGGCTATCACTGCTTCAACTAGGCTATCACTGCTTCAACTGCCATTTTAAATATTGACCTGCAATTTTAGTATTCCTTTCATGACACAAAATGGCACAAAACAGACAATTATTCATGTCCATTAGTTCTTAAAACTATGAGGACTCGGCTGCTCGATTGCTGGCTATTTATACAAAATTCGGGGGTAAGGAATGGTTGATGGGACATTTTAAGGTGCAAGACACGGTTCTGCCCGCGAAATTCATTTTGGTTTTTCGCAATTTGTAAACTCTAATTGCGACAATGGCAGTATCATCTTCACAGGTTTATATAAAAATCTTATCTTGAAAGTGTCCAGTTTAAGAAATTTATCAAAATATCGACTAATTTGTGAGTAACTCACGTCCAACTCAGTATTTTGGTTAATTTCTTAAACTGGTCACTTTCAAGTAAAGATTTTTATGTAAACCTGTGAACATGATAATTCCACTGGCGCAACTAGAAGGGCATAAGCCTACTTTGTCGTTTTAGTTTACAAATTGCGAAAAACCAAATTAAATTTGAATTTCGCGGGCAGACCCTTGTCTTCCACCTTAATGATTGTGCAAGTTCTTGAGTTTTCGAATGACGTCGCCGTAGGTGATGACGATTGCTTTGCACTTGTTGAAGGATTTGCAGCACCGCCATCGTGTTCTGCCATTTCTTCCATCGTAGTGTTTCATGAAGCGATAGTTGCCGATCATCAGAACTCTCCGGCCGTTCATAGTGGCGTAGCGTGCCCCGATATCGGCTGAAATTTGGGAAAATATTAATTCCGCTCCCATAACAAATTAGGAAAAGTCTCGCTCGAGAACTCCCAAGCATGCTCCATACAAACAGTTGGTTTTATTAATTATTATGTAGGTATTTTAAGAAAAAAAAAACACTACCAACATGTAAATAATTTAATCAACAATTAAATAAACATCAGAACAAATTGAAATTCTACACAATACTGTCCTTTTATTGAAGCATGATTTCCAATCAATGGCCATTCATTTAAGCGTTAAAAGGCCGATTTTACCAATATAAAACCTAGCGTAAATTTGTCATTTTGGCAGTTCTTCGGTACTAAAACTGTCAGAACGCCCAATTTATTCCTCGGTTAAACGTCACTCGACGTTGAAAAAATCGGCACTAAGGAAGTTAAATATCAGTTTGATTACTTAAATTCTTTTGAGTGAAATTCAACTAAATCATTACTTATAATTTTCTCAATATTTTGAAATATTTAGGTAATACCTAACGACTTCGAACATGGTCAGAACCCCTGCAGCATCAGGATTGAGGAGTTGGATCCTAGAATTTAACTATGTAGGTAGTCTTGCGTGCTGCTTGGTACCTATAACAACTATTCATAATCGACAGTTAATAAATCACACAGTTTAGGTGGATACCTGCAGCATCAAGATTTGATTTTAGAGATTTTGAAAAGTTAGAACCCAAAGTTTTTATGGGACCATCTCGCAGTTTCTGTATCGATAAAAAAAAATACACGCGAATCGGTTAAGGAATCACGGAGATATCGATATACATAGGTAGAAACACAACTCGTTTTTTGAAAGTCGGTTAAAAGAGTAGCCATGTCCCTCCTTATAAAATCGTCTATCTGTCAGTGAAAGTCCCGTCGAAATCGGTTCATCCGTTTCCAAGATTAGCCAAGACAGACAAATAGACAAAAATTTAAAAAATGTGTGTGATGTTTTGTTTTAAGTAATGAAGTTACTTTCTTAACTTATTTGTAAGTTATAAAAAATTAGGGAAAAATTCCACATGTAGAAATTATTTAAAATAAAATTGAAAATAGAAAATTCAGTCTGTCGAGCTGGGATTCGAACCATCGACCTTTAACTGTTTAGCGACTGTAGAAACCACAAGGCTACCGAGATCTTATATTGTACTGTGAAAATATTGAACACAATGCCAAATTCACATTCAAAAAAGTGTCGGTTTCAAAAAAGTGTCGGTTCAATTTTGTCTTAATTTTTTCCGTCTAGCCCCCTTCCACACCGCGCGGTAGGGAACTACGTTCCAAAAAATATGAAAGCTTGTTATTTTGACATTTCACCCTTCTATTTTATTTATTTGTACAGATTCGTAAAGACTACTATTAAATTGAATCAAGTTACCAAGATCAGCATGTGTCGACCGCATGGGGCTATAGAAATAGAAATATTTTTTATTCAAATAAACTTTTTACAAGTGCTTTTGAATCGTCTGACTCTACCACTGGTTCGGAATTCCCTTCCTGCCGAGAAGAACCAGCAAGAAACTCAGCGGTTCCTATTTTCAAAACAAGTTTACAATACAATAAATATTAAATACTATGCTATGTATGCAGTGTTTCCACAGTGAGGGAAGTTCCAAAAATGCATACCGACTAACAATGCAATATATCTTAAGATGGGCAGACATAAAGCAGCCCCATTCCCGCCGGTGGAACCCGTTCACGAGCATGACGCATGACCCAGCCGTTGTTTCGCTCAACCATATTTGACGGAACGTAACAAGCCGCATCACACGACACCACGAATTGGCATCAACTGCTGGCCTGTAGCAGGTAGTAATTGGATGTACTTCGTAATTCGAAGAGTTATGTGCGATCAACTTTCTGCTTCCGTCTCGTGGCCTTAGTATCTTTACCGTGGTTATGTGAATACAATGATATAGTCTTGAACAACCTGCTGCCTTTAGTAACGCATGTAGCCTTGCATCCTTTGTGTCGTTTGCAGCATCGCCAAGTGATTCTGTCATTGTTACAATAGTCCCTGCGATATGTAAACTCATCGTGCTGAAGGATTATCGCTCCTCGTCTGCTTTCTTTCAATTTGTATTCAACAATTTCTTGATTACAAACTTCTGTAACATAACAGGCGATTCTACAGCACAGTTCACCAGTTTTAAGTCCAAGCGGCATGGAAAAAACCGACTAATGCCACCGACAATCAATCAAAGGGAATACCAAAGGCCAAAGGAGATTGGCGAATTCCATAGAGTTTCTGAGGCAGACGAACTGAACCGTGGGCCTCAAGCCCACGTTCACGAAACAAACTTCTCATGCTTGTTTTACTAAACCAGTCTAACAAAAACGTTCATCAAAGTCTATCAAATAAAGTTGGGAGAAAAAAGATATTCACTTGTATTGCCAGGTAACGGTTATTTATAATGTGTACTTGTGAATAATTATATTTTTGATCCCCATCTTCAAAAATAAAAAATCATCAAAAATATCGGGTTTACATTTACACAGAAAAATACTCTGAAAAATATGAATTAAAATTAAATGATTTCTGAATCTGAACAGATTCCAAGAAGCAAAAATTTTTAGGTCAAACTATTATGTCGACTTTTCTAAAAACAGAGTTTGGAAAAAATGTAGTTCATTAACAATCGTATAACCTTTTGAAAAATTGACAAAGTTTTTTCCCAACAGGGCTTTATTAATTCAAGTGTCCTGATGACACCATAATTTTTTTTTTAATTTTTAAATTAATATTTAATACTATAAAAATATCATTTTATATGTTCTACTGTCTTCAGCGGCGATGCGCTCCTGCCGTAACGGTCGCGCGGAGCCCAATTTTCTCCGTTAAATAAAAACTATAAATAATGGAGAAAGAATTTCGGGACTTATGACTTTTTTATTGGAAATTTCCTCTTCTTTAAGAATCTTTTTTCAAAAGTTCTCCAATATTAAAATCCTCGAGATACATTTTTCTAGACGTTATTCCGAATCGAATGAGCTATCGCACATATTTTTAGGACTTCACAACTTTCTACAACATGGAGTAGATCGACCAAAGAGTGGAAGGCTTTAACTTGACAGCTAATTCTTTGAAGTACTCCAGGAACGTATCCTCAGAAAACGATTCGAGATTTTTTGTGTTTTTCCAGTTAACGAAATTTTCGTAGGCCTGTACATATTTTACCAGAGAAATTTTTGGCAAATGATAAATTGGTGGCAAATGCATTCCAAAGTCACTCACTCAGGCCTCAACAAAGATTTTTGTTGATTTTGAACCTGTAAAAAATCAATTTTATGTTTTTATTATGAACTACAATGAATTTCTTACTTAAAAATACAATATGAAGTATTCGTAAGATTTTGTAATAATGATAAATGAGTGATGATTTTAATAATAATATTACTTCGTTTTATACAGGTTATATTCGAATTTTTAGTCACCCAAACTTTTTTTTATTTTTATTTATTTTTAGGCCGACTTGCTAAACTGTCAAAACTTTTCGACAATCCTATTTCACAGTTGACATGAGAATAACAGGTCTAGAAAATTTAACTAAACATGATTAAGCAGTTTGGTGCATGTCGGCTTGAGTCATTAACTTTGTCGGAATACAATGACTTAACAATTCATTACGGAAAAGCTTCCACCATCCTTGATACTTACAATTTACTTTTAGCTTGGGAATAATGAAAGTTTTTAAAATAAACACAATCTTCAGTCATTATACAATAATTGGGCTCTTTTAGAATCAGTCATCAATGTGGAAGAAGTTCTTTTGAAACTGTGACCGGTATAGGACTCCGGATCCGGTAGTCCCAAATATGTAGCAATTTCTTTTGGCATAGAACCTAATTTGTTCAGGCCAATTGGCTGACAGGTACATTTTCCTTTTTGGTAATTTTGAAAGAATCGGTCGTGTTTTGCATTTGGCGTGCGTAAATTTTCATATTTTTTTACTATTTTGTAAAATTGACCATGGATAGTAAATGTTCGTAGGGTTTCGTTTTTTTTGTTAGTGATCCTAATGAGATACATTTGACCGTGGTCTACGATATCCTTTGCAGTAATTTCCACTAGTTCCTTACGTCCGCACGCACCAGTAATACCGAAAATTAGTGCAACCTGGGAACATAGTACATAATTCAATGGTCTTTATCATCAAATATTATATAGATGGAGGTAAGGTAGAATTAAAAATTAAACCTACCTTCGTCACTAGATAAACATTGTCTGGAGCTTCATCCAAAAACTTTTGAACATGTTCAGTTGACAATACTTTGGCTTTTTTACTTTTATAACCCTTAGACATTGTTTTCAAAAATTTACCTAGATTGGTGTAATATTTTAGGTCTATGTCTATGTCATCTCTAGCCTTGACTGTTGTCTTCAACATGGAATAAAAGCACCATAGCGAAGAAGGTTTATATTTTTTTGCTAATTCTTCGAAGTATGCCAAAAAAACATCTTCAGAGAATGAATCGATATGTTTTTTGTTTTTCCAGTCAATGAAATTTTCGTAAGCTAGTACATACTTTTCCTTAGACTTTGGAGGTAAATGTTCTAATGTATCGTTTAAAATTTCAGCAAAGATGTTTGATGGTTTTAAATCTGTAAGAAACTATACTTGATTATTCGAACTTGAAATATGAAATAGGGGAGGCAAATATGTAACGATAAACATAAACAAGTGAGTGTTATAAAATTTTGGGAATATCATGCTAACGAATATGTATAAACAAAAATTGTGTATGTTGTGTACCTTTTATCATTATACTTGTAATGTAAACTCAAAATCATTATTTACTTAAATGCCTCAGTATTATTGGCCAGAAAAAAAAACAATTTTAAAACTAGTGGTTCGCCCCGAACTGAGACCTCGCGGTAACGGTTTCCCATAATTACTTATTCATTAAATAGATACATGACTATCAAAATTGACATTATTATTATGCCCGTTTTCACCAACCATACCTAAATCATCCCCTTTGTAGAAGTCTCGCTCTCGCGAAGGCTACCTACGTAAAGCCCCTAAATACAATCCTAACATCCCAATGTCATTTTCACCTTTAGTTGTCCCGTAGAGGTTCGTAATAACAAAGTTGACAGAAAGTGTCAACTAACTTAACATAGGTAGCCCGTAAAGGTTAGGGAACTGTTATAGTGAAATCCTCAAGGCCTCAATCAAACTTAGGTATAGTTTTTTGGAACATTCAAATTAAATTACTTGTAAACAGCGTCAACTATCGACACGATCAGAAAACATGTAAAAACAAACTGCAACGTGAATTTTTATTGATGTTTGCTAAATGACTAAATAATAATTCTAATTGAATAATATGTTACATTAATTATAGCTGCATTTGCTATATGAGATGAGAGCGCCATCTATTGACATCATTGTGAAGTTCTGTAGTTGCTGCTCATTAAAAGTTAAATAATTTAGTTTCCTTATTACATTTATCTAATTTTAGTATTTGTTGTTCAAGTACATGATATTACGCTAAAATTATAAAACTTTCAAGCCCCAGCTTTCAATGGTTATTCCGTTGTGAGGTCAAATATAAACTCCACTTTGAAAGCCCCCCATTTCGTCAATTTTAGGAAAAAAATTAAAAAAAAAATACTTTTGTACTCTGTTCCAAATTATCTTTAAAATGAGGTACTGTAACCCTATGAAACGCAAAAATTTTTTTTTCTTCGCATTCGCTTCTATTCCCCCCTGAAATAAAGATTTTTATAACTTTTTAAGCCATTTTCGGCTGGAGGCCATCGGTTTACATAATATTATATCTAAAATTGAAGTAATTACGTTCAGTAATTCAGAAGTTATAAGGCTCTGACAGACGGACGGACGGACAGACGGACGGACGGACGGACGGACGGACGGACGGACGGACGGACGGACGGACGGACGGACGGACGGACGGACGGACAAGTGCAAATTCACTCAAGTAGACTCAAAGACCTTCGCTTCGCTCGGTCGATAAAATTTATATTTACCAATAGTTTTGAGGAATCTTATTAGTTTTGCTATTTGGAATGATAACAACAAAACCATATTAACATCGACAGATTAGCGATTGTTCGCACGCAAGCTGAGACGGATGGAAAGAAGATGACAAGTGCAAGAATGGGCCATGGGCCAAAAATCATTTCAATTCAATTCATTTCATGTCTCACTAAGTGGCATAGACCATTTTGTACATCTGCAGAGTAAATATTTCGGAGTGGAGCGGTACTGAGATAAGTGCGCGGTAACTAAGAGAGACAGGTAAAAATTTCGGGACTTATGACTTTTTTATTGGAAATTTCCTCTTCTTTAAGAATCTTTTTTCAAAAGTTCTTCAATATTAATAGTTTTTGAGTTATTAATGAAAAACTAAATATCTTGTTTTTGTCATCTTATTTTGTTAATAGCAATTGCAATTTTTTATAAGCTAATAAATCCTCGAGATACATTTTTCTAGACGTTATTCCGAATCGAATGAGCATCATCGCACATATTTTTAGGAGCTTCATCAAGAATTAACACGTTTTTGAACTTGTGAACTAGACTAAATAGTCACTGATCTCACTTCTTGTAAGTGATTTTTAAGCTCATTGTAAGATTTATGACGATTTATTAGAGCTGTCATGACGAGAAATCGATCGTCTCTTGGATCAGTACATCTTTTTCCGCGAGAACCAGGCCGTCTACAAAGAGAAGCAGTCTCTTGGAACCTTTTCCATACTCTTTGAACCTTGGAACGTGTGATACCAAGGCGCCGTGCAACATAGCACTTGTTAAAACCTTCGTTAAGAAGTGCAACGACTTTAGATGCTATTATCAGATTGTCTCCCATCTAGAAATACAATAATTTTATACACTTAAACACTAATTTTACTCATTAGATAAAACTTTAAAATTTATTTTATTGTATTCAAAACGAATTACGTCGAAATTTATATTTTTTTCATATCTTAGAATAGAATCATTGAAATCTTTCTTAAAAAAAAAAGATTGTAAATTCGGTTTACAGACGGTAGTTTTACGTGATAACGTGATAAAGAAACATTGATGAATAAATGTGTCACAAGCCAACGCTTGGGCCGATCGTGCCTCTCTATCGCTTGGTCCGCGCTCTCGCTTGCACGCTCAGGCTCAGGCGGAACGTGACACTTTTTCGTGCGTGCAGCCGGTGTTCATCGATTTATAAGACGTTATCACGTCAAAAAAATAATTAAATTTGAATTTGGAACGTTTATTATTAGTGGCCAACACGTGCAATCATAGACGAATGATATTTACTACCGTCGTGCAATAATAATCAAATGGAAAAATACAGTGCAAAAAATGGTTCAATATCAAGTTATACAGGGTGGGCCAAACCAGGTGGATATAAAATTTTTTTTAGATTGTTCACTTAGGGGCCTACCAGGAACCGGAAGGAAAAAAATCGGTTCCCACCCGATTACGAGAAATTTTTTTTATTTAAAATTTTGGAATATCATTGCTTTGACGAACTTTTAATTTTTTTTTTAATTTTTCTAGTGACAATTTCCGTAATTTTTTGTGGAATATCTTAACCTAATAACTGTACTCTCTTAGAAAAAAATTTCAGTCTGGTTAGCTGGTTTTAAGAGCATTAAATTTTAAATTAATTCAAGAAAATTAAGTTCATCCAAAATCTACAGAAAACTTTAAAATTCCGCACAGATGCCTTTTAAACGCCGCACAGATGGTTAATCTCTCTGTAGATAGGTCACTGTGGTCGAAATTTGGTCGGGAGGACATTAATCCTTTATGATGACTGACGGTATCTACATTTTTAAGAGAAAGAAAAATAAAACAATGTTTTATTTTCCGAATTTCGGCCACGGCGGCGCGCGGCGGTATATCTTCAGAGAGATTAAAGATCTGTGCGAGTGTGTGCGCGAACACAGGTGCACTCTCTGTTTCTTTACTCTCATAGCCCTATAGGACGGAAAATTCGACATGACCGGAGAGAGATTAGGCGCAGGCGGAAAGAGATTAGGCGCAGGACCAACGGCTCTACGAGCTCTCCAAGGTACGGGGCTGAAACAACGCCAACTTCCTATCTCCGGGCTAGTACTGAGAATTTCTTACGGAAAACCCCAATACTTGATATGGTCCGACCCGGGACTCGAACCCGGGACCTCGTCGGCCGCAGTCAAACACGAGACCAACGAGGCAGTTAAAATTAAAGGACATACTGCAGTCTCCACAAACAATAAACATTTTTTTCAATAAGGTGGTTATTTACACGAATGAGGAAGGAAGACTTTTGAAAAATCAAAACTTTTTATCCAGCACATTGACATACAATTTTTCTTGTGGCAATCAAAAGAACATAAGTTGCTACAGTTTTCAAAAAATCACCAGTGCTATGAACCTCTTTTTTTATTTTTAATGGAATTTTAAAGTATTCTGTAGATTTTGGATGAACTTAATTTTCTTGAAATAATTTAAAATTTAATGCTCTTAAAACCAGCTAACCAGACTGGATTTATTTTCTAAGAGAGTACAGTTATTAGGTAAAGATATTCCATAAAAAAAATTGCGGAAATTGTCACTGGAAAAATAAAAAAAAATTAAAAGTTTGTCAAAGCAATGATATTCCAAAATTTTAAATAAATTTTTTTTTCTCGTAATCGGGTGGGAACCGATTTTTTCCTTCCGGGTCCTGGTAGGCCCCTAAGTGAACAATCTAAAAAAAATTTTATATCCACCTGGTTTGGCCCACCCTGTATACTAAGTGATCAAAGACACTTTAATAAGTGATCGAATTCAATGCAACGGAGTGTATTAATTTCTTATATATATTCAAAATTCAAAATTATTTATTTCATGTAGGCCAACCTGTGGCTCTTATGACACGTCAAGATTCTACCACCGGTTCGGAAAGCGGATTCTGCTGAGAAGAGCCGGCAAGAAACTCAGCAGTTGCTCTTTTCAAAATAATCATTTTACAATATTAATAAGTAGCTATTACATTGTAATAAGTTTTTATACTATCTTGTGGGCAGCTGGATAGCAAGCTGATTTAACCCGTGCATCTTTGTTAGAATAGAATATGACATTTCCACAAAACGTACTACAATTCAATTCATGTCAAAGACGGGCAGACAGAAAGTAGCCCCATTCCCGCCGGCAAAAAATAAAAAAAAATAAAAAAATAAAAAAAAAAAAAAAATTCCCGCCGGCGGCACCCGTTCACGAGCATGACGCATGATCCAGCCATTGCTTCGCTCGACCATATTTGAGGGAACGTAAAATTCTCGTGTCACAATGTTAGTTACCTTACTCCTCCGAAACGGCTGGACCGATTTTTATGAAATTTTGTGTGCATATCGGGTAGGTCTGAGAATCGGCCAACATCTATTTTTCATAGCCCTAAATGATAAGGGTGACTAACCACTAAATATTTTTGCTGGCGGTACGAAGTTCGCTGGGTCAGCTAGTGTCTTCTATAAAACTGTACTACATCACTTTGCTCTATTGTTAATATTTTCCACAGCGTACGCCATATAACGATTTTTTTGGTATTTTTTTTCACACCTTGGGTTACATTATCGAAGTTTTCATACGGATTCCTAACTTTTTGAAAATATTTTATAGCCTATGTTTATCAGGGATAATGTAGGTTTCAAATCGGTACAGAAGTTTCGGAGTCTATTCAATTCAAACAAACAAATCTTTCCTCTTTATAATATTAGTGTAGATGATTGATTTAAGTAGTTTTTAATTTTATTATTTAGTTGATATATAGATTTAATTTTGTTATATACATATATAATTTATTAATATTTTTAATTTTAAACTATTCTTTTTCACTATTATGTCATTTCGGCTTTGTACCTTAGATAGTTTTTATGACTTAGGCATTAATACGAAGTAGTTTAGATATTTGTAAACAATTTAATTCATTTTAAATTAAATTTCTAACTAAGTGCTATTTCACCATTGCCGAGTAACTGTTAACTGAGGAATAGAAGTTGTGATAATTATTGTATTCAAAATCTGCCCTAACCACAAAATTCCTCGGTTAAACTTTAATGGTGCATGATTTAATGGTGTACTCCGCGATGGTGAAATTGGCACTTAATAGAATTATTTTAGTATAATTGAACTTAAAATATTCTAGATCACACAAGTTAAAATTAACTTAACACATTTGTATACATAATATAATATTAGTTAAAATAAAACAACTCAAGTAATACATTTTTAGCATCTGCAGTAACATCAAATTGTGATTTTATTAATGCACAATAAGGTCTTTTGCATTAAACATTGATAGTGGTGTAAATATGAATGATTAAAAGGAAACTTCACTACATTTTGGTTAAAATATTACTGCCATTTGGCATTAAGTAATAAATATAGTTTTTTTTAAAAGGGAATATTGAACTCTCATTCATCAATGAATAAATATAACGTCAACCAAAAATATTTGTTAGTTTTGTGCTTTAACGTCACTGATTGCATTATCAATAGCAGTTTCGTCATTAGGAACGCTTACTGGATTTATATTTAAATCTAGTTCTTGTTTTGACTCATTATCTTCTTGTACTTTTTGTTTTAACTGTTCAGCATCGTTTTTCGAACTATTACCTAAATCAGTAACATTTACGAAGCAATTATCTCCACTATTGTCGTGATTTGCTTTATCATCTACTTTAGAATTATTTTCGAATGACGTCGTGTGAGTTATAATTGGTACTGCTATTGCATGTTCTTGTTCAGAAATTGAAAGGGTACTTTCTATTTCACCGAAACAACTCTTGAGTGGGTCTTCTAGTTCGTTCAAGTGATCTTTATCCATTTCACCGGGTGTCTGAGGCGCCGTAAAATTGAAAGTTTGATCAAATGATGAAAACGATTCGAGATTTTTTGTGTTTTTCCAGTTAACGAAATTTTCGTAGGCCTGTACATATTTTACCTGAGAAATTTTTGGCAAATGAGAAATTGGTGGCAAATGCATTCCAAAGTCACTCACTCAGGCCTCAACAAAGATTTTTTTTGATTTTGAACCTGTAAAAATCAATTTTATGTTTTTATTATGAACTACAATGAATGTCTTACTTAAAATTACAATATGAAGTATTCGTAAGATTTTGTAATAATGATAAATGAGTGATGATTTTAATATTAATATTACTTCGTTTTGTACAGGCTATATTCGAATTTTTAGTCACCCAAACTTTTTTATTTTTATTTATTTTTAGGCCGACTTGCTAAACTGTCAAAACTTTTCGACAATC
This sequence comes from Oeneis ivallda, assembly GCA_029955525.1. Lineage (NCBI taxonomy): Eukaryota > Metazoa > Arthropoda > Insecta > Lepidoptera > Nymphalidae > Oeneis > Oeneis ivallda. The sequence continues at coordinate 21,806,807 of JARPMR010000009.1, forward strand.
CTATTTCACAGTTGACATGAGAAGAACAGGTCTAGAAAATTTAACTAAACATGATTAAGCAGTTTGGTGCATGTCGGCTTTAGTCATTAACTTTGTCGGAATACAATGATTTAACAATTCATTACGGAAAAGCTTCCACCATCCTTGATACTTACAATTTACTTTTAGCTTGGGAATAATGAAAGTTTTTAAAATAAACACAATCTTCAGTCATTATACAATAATTGGGCTCTTTTAGAATCTGTCATCAATGTGGAAGAAGTTCTTCTGAAACTGTGACCGGTATAGGACTCCGGATCCGGTAGTCTCAGATATGTAGCAATTTCTTTTGGCATAGAACCTAATTTGTTTATGCCAATTGGCTGACAGGTACACTTTCCTTTTTGGTAATTTTGAAAGAATCTGTCGTGTTTTGCATTTGGCGTGCGTAAATTTTCATATTTTTTTACTATTTTGTAAAATTGACCATGGATTGTAAATGTTCGTAGGGTTTCGTTTTTTTTGTTAGTGATCCTAATGAGATACATTTGACCGTGGTCTACGATATCCTTTGCAGTAATTTCAACTAGTTCCTTACATCCGCACGCACCAGTAATACCGAAAATTAGTGCAACCTGGGAACATAGTACATAATTCAATGGTCTTTATCATCAAATATTATATAGATGGAGGTAAGGTAGAATTAAAAATTAAACCTACCTTCGTCACTAGATAAACATTGTCTGGAGCTTCATCCAAAAACTTTTGAACATGTTCAGTTGACAATACTTTGGCTTTTTTACTTTTATAACCCTTAGACATTGTTTTCAAAAATTTACCTAGATTGGTGTAATATTTTAGGTCTATGTCTATGTCATCTCTAGCCTTGACTGTTGTCTTCAACATGGAATAAAAGCACCATAGCGAAGAAGGTTTATATTTTTTTGCTAATTCTTCGAAGTATGCCAAAAAAACATCTTCAGAGAATGAATCGATATGTTTTTTGTTTTTCCAGTCAATGAAATTTTCGTAAGCTAGTACATACTTTTCCTTAGACTTTGGAGGTAAATGTTCTAATGTATCGTTTAAAATTTCAGCAAAGATGTTTGATGGTTTTAAATCTGTAAGAAACTATACTTGATTATTCGAACTTGAAATATGAAATAGGGGAGGCAAATATGTAACGATAAACATAAACAAGTGAGTGTTATAAAATTTTGGGAATATCATGCTAACGAATATGTATAAAGAAAAATTGTGTATGTTGTGTACCTTCTATCATTATACTTGTAATGTAAACTCAAAATCATTATTTACTTAAATGCCTCAGTATTATTGGCCAGAAAAAAAACAATATTTACCAATAGTTTTGAGGAATCTTATTAGTTTTGCTATTTGGAATGATAACAACAAAACCATAATTTCAAAGTATCAAATAGAAAAGAGAAAGAAATTTGTGGAAATTAGTTCTGAAAATATTGAGTATTAACAATTACAAAAGACTAACATATTTTTCATTGCCCAGTAATATTTTTTTTGTAAACTTACAATTACGGCTTAAATCTGAATACAATAATGAACTCAAATGCTTGAAATATAAAAAACAATCTTAACTTAACTCTGTAGAAGAAAAATAATATATTAACATCGACAGATTAGCGATTGTTCGCACGCAAGCTGAGACGGATGGAAAGAAGATGACAAGTGCAAGAATGGGCCATGGGCCAAAAATCATTTCAATTCAATTCATTTCATATCTCACTAAGCCCCGATTTTACCGACGTAAAATAAGTCCTATCCGAGCGTAAATTTGATATTTTGACAGTATTTTCAATACGAGAACTGTCAGAACGCCCAATTTATTCCGAGGATAAACGTCACGCGACGTTGGTGAAATCGGGGCTAAGTGGCATAGACCATTTTGTACATCTGCAGAGTAAATATTTCGGAGTGGAGCGGTACTGAGATAAGTGCGCGATAACTAAGAGAGACAGGTAAAAATTTCGGGACTTATGACTTTTTTATTGGAAATTTCCTCTTCTTTAAGAATCTTTTTTCAAAAGTTCTTCAATATTAATAGTTTTTGAGTTATTAATGAAAAACTAAATATCTTGTTTTTGTCATCTTATTTTGTTAATAGCAATTGCAATTTTTTATAAGCTAATAAATCCTCGAGATACATTTTTCTAGACGTTATTCCGAATCGAATGAGCATCATCGCACATATTTTTAGGAGCTTCATCAAGAATTAACACGTTTTTGAACTTGTGAACTAGACTAAATAGTCACTGATCTCACTTCTTGTAAGTGATTTTTAAGCTCATTGTAAGATTTATGACGATTTCTTAGAGCTGTCATGACGAGAAATCGATCGTCTCTTGGATCAGTACATCTTTTTCCGCGAGAACCAGGCCGTCTACAAAGAGAAGCAGTCTCTTGGAACCTTTTCCATACTCTTTGAACCTTGGAACGTGTGATACCAAGGCGCCGTGCAACATAGCACTTGTTAAAACCTTCGTTAAGAAGTGCAACGACTTTAGATGCTATTATCAGATTGTCTCCCATCTAGAAATACAATAATTTTATACACTTAAACACTAATTTTACTCATTAGATAAAACTTTAAAATTTATTTTATTGTATTCAAAACGAATTACGTCGAAATTTATATTTTTTTCATATCTTAGAATAGAATCATAGAAATCTTTCTTAAAAAAAAAGATTGTAAATTCGGTTTACAGACGGTAGTTTTACGTGATAACGTGATAAAGAAACATTGATGAATAAATGTGTCACAAGCCAACGCTTGGGCCGATCGTGCCTCTCTATCGCTTGGTCCGCGCTCTCGCTTGCACGCTCAGGCTCAGGCGGAACGTGACACTTTTTCGTGCGTGCAGCCGGTGTTCATCGATTTATAAGACGTTATCACGTCAAAATAATTAAATTTGAATTTGGAACGTTTATTATTAGTGGCCAACACGTGCAATCATAGACGAATGATATTTACTACCGTCGTGCAATAATAATCAAATGGAAAAATACAGTGCAAAAAATGATTCAATATCAAGTTATATACTAAGTGATCAAAGACACTTTAATAAGTGATCGAATTCAATGCAACGGAGTGTATTAATCTCTTATATATAAAATTCTCGTGTCACAATGTTAGTTACCTTACTCCTCCGAAACGGCTGGACCGATTTTTATGAAATTTTGTGTGCATATCGGGTAGGTCTGAGAATCGGCCAACATCTATTTTTCATAGCCCTAAATGATAAGGGTGACTAACCACTAAATATTTTTGCTGGCGGTACGAAGTTCGCTGGGTCAGCTAGTGTCTTCTATAAAACTGTACTACATCACTTTGCTCTATTGTTAATATTTTCCACAGCGTACGCCATATAACGATTTTTTTGGTATTTTTTTTCACACCTTGGGTTACATTATCGAAGTTTTCATACGGATTCCTAACTTTTTGAAAATATTTTATAGCCTATGTTTATCAGGGATAATGTAGGTTTCAAATCGGTACAGAAGTTTCGGAGCCTATTCAATTCAAACAAACAAATCTTTCCTCTTTATAATATTAGTGTAGATGATTGATTTAAGTAGTTTTTAATTTTATTATTTAGTTGATATATAGATTTAATTTTGTTATATACATATATAATTTATTAATATTTTTAATTTTAAACTATTCTTTTTCACTATTATGTCATTTCGGCTTTGTACCTTAGATAGTTTTTATGACTTAGACATTAATACGAAGTAGTTTAGATATTTGTAAACAATTTAATTCATTTTAAATTAAATTTCTAACTAAGTGCTATTTCACCATTGCCGAGTAACTGTTAACTGAGGAATAGAAGTTGTGATAATTATTGTATTCAAAATCTGCCCTAACCACAAAATTCCTCGGTTAAACTTTAATGGTGCATGATTTAATGGTGTACTCCGCGATGGTGAAATTGGCACTTAATAGAATTATTTTAGTATAATGGAACTTAAAATATTCTAGATCACACAAGTTAAAATTAACTTAACACATTTGTATACATAATATAATATTAGTTAAAATAAAACAACTCAAGTAATACATTTTTAGCATCTGCAGTAACATCAAATTGTGATTTTATTAATGCAAAATAAGGTCTTTTGCATTAAACATTGATAGTGGTGTAAATATGAATGTTTAAAAGGAAACTTCACTACATTTTGGTTAAAATATTACTGCCATTTGGCATTAAGTAATAAATATAGTTTTTTAAAAAGGGAATATTGAACTCTCATTCATCAATGAATAAATATAACGTCAACCAAAAATATTTCTTAGTTTTGTGCTTTAACGTCACTGATTGCATTATCAATAGCAGTTTCGTCATTAGGAAAGCTTACTGGATTTATATTTAAATCTAGTTCTTGTTTTGACTCATTATCTTCTTGTACTTTTTGTTTTAACTGTTCAGCATCGTTTTTCGAACTATTACCTAAATCAGTAACATTTACGAAGCAATTATCTCCACTATTGTCGTGATTTGCTTTATCATCTACTTTAGAATTATTTTCGAATGACGTCGTGTGAGTTATAATTGGTACTGCTATTGCATGTTCTTGTTCAGAAATTGAAAAGGTACTTTCTATTTCACCGAAACAACTCTTGAGTGGGTCTTCTAGTTCGTTCAAGTGATCTTTATCCATTTCACCGGGTGTCTGAGGCGCCGTAAAATTGAAAGTTTGATCAAATGAGCACAAATGACTTGATTTGTCTACTTCCATTTCTTCATCGTCAGATAAAATTTCAATTGGAGCTTCATCCCTCACAACTTCAATGACATCATCATCCGATGCGTTGTCCAGGACTGCATTACTACCTATATTCACTTTCATATTCAGATTATTGCTATCTGAAATAATAAATAATTTTTAAATAACAATTATTTTACTGCATATTTAAACTCGCTTTAAATATAGTAATATGGATTTATTAATGCTGAATTATTATTAATAAGTAAGTATTAATAAGTCTTGTATATCTTGAAATGAAGGGATATCAGAATACAAAAACTAATTTCAAATGATGTAAAATATTATTATTACACAACACGCTTGCTTTTCGAGTGACTAGTTGTAGTAACGGTTCAGTGCCTATACTACCAACTGTTAAAGCAGTATTATTTCAAAATTATTTTCTATTATAATGACAACCTTAAAGAAATTACTTTAAGAGTGAAATTGTATGACTTGTCAAAACAATTTTGAAATAATACTTATTTAAGCGTTTGTAGTAGGCTCAGAATGGAAATGAAGCATTTTAAGCACCATGGTTGGTGTAGGTATATAATTTATATAATGTTATTTAAATTATTACTATTTATTATTATTTAATTATTTGTTATTTTCAATCACTATTGAGTAATAAACCGGTTACAATATCATTCTGCAGTTTAGAAATTCTTCTGAAACTTTGGTTGTTATAAGAACCTAGATCCGGCAGGCGCAGGAATTTAGCAATTTCTTTTCCCATGCTACCGAATTTATTTTTACCGATGGGTTGACAGGAGCATTTTCCATTATGATATCTTTGAAAAAACCGGCCAGGTTTTAAATTTTGATTACGTAATACTACATATTTCTTCACTATTTGGTAAAACGGACCATCAATTATAAATCTCCGTAAAGTTTTGCCTTCACTGCTCGTTATATTAACCAGAAACATATTACCACGGTCTTCAATGTCCTTTGTAGCAATTGTAACAAGTTCATTAACTTTACATTTCCCGCTGATACCAAATATTAGCACGACCTGAAATAAGAACATAATATTTTAATGATCCCTATACAGGGTGGAAAAAAATTATGGGCCCTGGAGGGGAACTACCTCAAATCCTTAAGTTAGATCATTTTACTTTTATGAAACATTCCCTTATTTTTAAAAAGAAACAAAACTGCATTCAAAGTTTTTCAAAAATTCTCTTGTCTCACCCGGGAATCGAACCAGCTAAAAATCCAAAAAATAAACACTCACTATTTTATTGCACTAGTCGATGCAGTCGATGTTAAAGATAAAATTTCTCCAAGAAACATTATGTCTTACACTCATCTGTCGTGCAAGATATCCATGAAATCGAATATTTAGTATACAAGTTCTTTAGTCAACATTACCTAGAACTGTTCACTTTCAAGTAAAAGACACGTCAAGTATAATTTTCTAATAACTCTAACATCCAAAGACATTGTATGAAGTACAAATCTTGCTAATTATTATCTCTAAGTACCTTTTTGAAGACTTAGATAAGAAAATCGTTTAATGGTAATAATAATTCTATGCACGTTTCCTTTTTACGAAAAGTTTAAAAATTTAAACGTTTAACTTTGCGGTGCGGGACAGCAATTTTGAAATTCAGTGAACATTTTGAGCATTTTTATCGATTTTGTTTTGTTTTGCTTCCATTTAGTAACTGTGTAATAATGGGCGTATCGTTTTATTAGAAGCTCAGGTACTTTTCAAACAACAAGAATTGCAATTTAGCTCAACAGTGTAGAAACTAAATTGCAATTCTTTTTTTTTCAATTCTCAAAAAAAAACAATTTTATCTAAATCTTCAACAAGGTAGGTACTTAGAAATAATTAGCAAGCTTATACTTCATACGTGTCCTTGGATGTTAGACTTATAAGACAATTATAAGTTATAACGTGTCTTTTACGTGTTGAAGTTGAAAAGATCTAGGGAATGTTGATTAGAGAACTTGTATGCCAAATATTCGATTTTATGGATATCTTGTACGACAGACAAGTGTAAGACATAATGTTTCTTGGAGAAATTTTATCTTTATTATTGACTGTATCGACTAGTGCAACAAAATAGCGGGTGTTTATTTTTTGAATTGTTAGCTGGTTCGATTCCCGGCTGAGACAAGCGAATTTTTGAAAAACTTTGAATGCAGTTTTGTTTCTTTTTAAAAATAAGGGAATGTTTCCTAAATGTAAAATAATCTAAGTTAAAGATTTAAGGTAGTTCCCCTCCAAGGCCCATAATTTTTTTCCACCCTGTATATTATTTAAGTAAGCGGAAAATATTTCGACCTACCTTAATTGCCAAATACTTAATGTCAGGAGCTTCATTCAAAAACTTTTCAATGTGCTCCGCTGTTAGTAGTTTGGGTGTAAACTTTTTAAAACCCTTTGATAACATTTTCAAATATCCAAGCACCTTAGTGTAGTGTTTCAGGTCAATGTCATTTCTCGCCTTCAAAGTTGCCTTCAACATGGAGTAGGTCGCCCACAGGCTTGAAGGTTTTAACTTGATAGCTAATTCTTCGAAGTATGCCAGAAGGATATCTTCAGAAAATGACTCGAGATTTTTTGTGTTTTTCCAGTTAATGAAATTTTCGTAAGCTTGTACATACTTTTCCTTAGACTTTGGGGGTAAATGTTCTGATGTATCGTTTAAAATTTCAGCAAAGATGTTTGATGGTTTTAAATCTGTAAGAAACTATACTTGATTATTCGAACTTGAAATAAGAAATAGGGGAGGCAAATAACTATGTAACGATAAACATAAATAAGTGAGTGTTATAAAATTTTGTGAATATCATGCTAACGAATATGTATGTATAACCTTCAACATGGAATAGGTCGCCCACAGGCTTGAAGGTTTTAACTTGATAGCTAATTCTTCGAAGTATGCCAGAAGGATATCTTCAGAAAATGACTCGAGATTTTTTGTGTTTTTCCAGTTAATGAAATTTTCGTAAGCTACGATATATTTTGTCATAGAATTTGTTGGTAATTTCTTTCGAGTGTCACTTAAAACTTCAATAAAGATTTTTGACGATTTTACATGTGTAAAAATTTAATTTAATGATTTGGCTGAAAACTATACAATTTTAACTACTGATAATTCTTACTTAATAAAATTGGTTGTCTGTAAAGTCGGTTTACGGACGATAGTTTTACGTGATAACGTCATAAAGAAAGAGAACCAGCTCGCGACACATCCGCTAACGACAGCGCGCACGCGATGACGCGGGCGGTGGCAGGCACTCTCTAGTCACAAGCCAACGCTTGGGCTGATCGTGCCTCTCTATTGCTTGATCCGCGCTCTCGCTTGCACGCTCAGGCTCAGGCAGAACGTGACACTTTTCGTGCGTGCAGCCGGTATTCATCGATTTATAAGACGTTATCACGTCAAAAATGTGTGTATGAAGTAATCGTAAGTTTTTGAAGTAGATTGATAAAAAGATTTAAATAATAATGATTGTTTTGTACACATATTAATTTTTTTTATTACACACATGTTGAATATTTACGTATAAATATCTTACAGGATAACTCACTTGCTTTATCAGATAACAGCAATTTTTTTAGCAACAATTCAGCACGTAAAAGTAGCCAGAATTTTTGATATTTGCAATTAGGCTTAAGATCAATTTATTGAAAGTTTTTAAAATAAAAGCAGTATTCAGTTATTATATAAAAGTTGGGCTTCTTTATAATCAGTTACCAATGTGGATGAAGTTTTTCTGAAACTGTGGCCTGTATAAGACTCGGGGTCTGGTAGTCCTAGGTATGTAGCGATTTCCTTTGGCATAGAACCTAATTTGTTTACGCCTATGGGTTGACAGGTACATTTTCCTTTTTGATAATTTTGGAAGAATCGGTCATGATTTGCATTCGGCGTGCGTAGATTTTCATATTTTTTTACTATTTTATAAAATTGACCATGGATTGTAAAAGTTCGTATGGTTTCGTTTTTTTCATTAGTGAGTCTAACAAGAAACATATCACCATAGTCTTCAAGGTCCTTTGGAGTAATTGTTACAAGTTCCTTAACTTTACAATTACCACTAATACCAAATATCAGCACGACCTGAAAGAAGGCCTACATTTAACAATCTCTATAGAAAGGACAATGCTCAAAAAAAACCCAGGGCCTTTTTCTCCATACAATTTGAGCATTGTCCTTTAAACAACGATAATTAAGTTAAGTTAGTCAAAAAATGTTTTAACTTACCTTAGTTGCCAAATACTTAATATCAGGAGCTTCATTCAAAAACTTTTGAATATGTTTCGCAGTTAGTAATTTGGGTATAAACTTTTTGAAACCCTTTGATAACATTTTCAAATAAACAAGCACCTTGGTGTAGTGTTGAAGGTCAATGTCCTCTCTCGACTTCACAACTTTCTTCAACATGGAGTAGATCGACCAAAGAGTGGAAGGCTTTAACTTGACAGCTAATTCTTTGAAGTACTCCAGGAACGTATCCTCAGAAAAAGATTCAAGATTTTTTGTGTTTTTCCAGTTAATGAAATTTTCGTAAGCCTGTACATATTTTACCTGAGAAATTTTTGGCAAATGAGAAATTGGTGGCAAATGCATTCCAAAGTCACTTAAGGCCTCAACAAAGATTTTTGTTGATTTTGAATCTGTAAAAAATCAATTTTATGTTTTTATTATGAACTACAATGAATTTCTTACTTAAAAATACAATATGAAGTATTCGTAAGATTTTGTGATAATGATAAATGAGTGATGATTTTAATAATAATATGACTTCGTTTTGTACATTTATTTGAATTTTTAGTCACTTTTTAGGGTTCCGTACCCAAAGGGTACCAACGGGACCCTATTACTAAGCCTACGCTGTCCGTTCGTCCGTCCGTCCGTCCGTCTGTCAGCGGGCTGTATCTCGTAAACCGTAATAGATAGACAGATGAAATTTTCACATATTATGTATTTCTATTGCCGCTATAACAACAAATAATAAAAATTAAATTAAATTAAAAAAATTAAATAAAAATATTTCCATGGGTACATGGAAATATTTTTATTTAATTTTTTGTAACGGAACCCTAAAAGAGCGAGGCCCGACTCGCACTTGGCCGATTTTTTAGACCCTTTTTAGTCAACTTTTTTTATTTTTATTTATTTTTAGGCCGACTTGCTAAACTGCCAAAACTTTTTGACAATACTATTTTACAGTTGACATGAGAAGAACAGGTCTAGAAAATTTAACTAAATATGATTAAGCAGTTTGGTGCAAGTCGGCTTTAGTCATTACCTTTGTCGGATTACAATGATTTAACAATTCATTACGGAAAAGCTTCCACCATCCTTGATACTTACAATTTACTTTTAACTTGGGAATAATGAAAGTTTTTAAAATAAACGCAATCTTCAGTCATTATACAATAATTGGGCTCTTTTAGAATCTGTCATCAATGTGGAAGAAGTTCTTTTGAAACTGTGACCGGTATAGGACTCCGGATCCGGTAGTCCCAAATATGTAGCAATTTCTTTTGGCATAGAACCTAATTTGTTCATGCCAATTGGCTGACAGGTACACTTTCCTTTTTGGTAATTTTGAAAGAATCGGTTGTGTTTTGCATTTGGCGTGCGTAAATTTTCATATTTTTTTACTATTTTGTAAAATTGACCATGGATTGTAAATGTTCGTAGGGTTTCGTTTTTTTTGTTAGTGATCCTAATGAGATACATTTGACCGTGGTCTACGATATCCTTTGCAGTCATTTCCACTAGTTCCTTACGTCCGCACGCACCAGTAATACCGAAAATTAGTGCAACCTGGGAACATAGTACATAATTCAATGGTCTTTATCATCAAATATTATATAGATGAAGGTAAGGTAGAATTAAAAATTTAACCTACCTTCGTCACTAGATAAACATTGTCTGGAGCTTCATCCAAAAACTTTTGAACGTGTTCAGTTGACAATACTTTGGCTTTTTTACTTTTATAACCCTTAGACATTGTTTTCAAAAATTTACCTAGATTGGTGTAATATTTTAGGTCTATGTCTATGTCATCTCTAGCCTTGACTGTTGTCTTCAACATGGAATACGAGCACCATAGCGTAGGAGGTTTATATTTTTTTGCTAATTCTTCGAAGTATGCCAAAAAAACATCTTCAGAGAATGAATCGATATGTTTTTTGTTTTTCCAGTCAATGAAATTTTCGTAAGCTAGTACATACTTTTCCTTAGACTTTGGGGGTAAATGTTCTGATGTATCGTTTAAAACTTCAGCAAAGATGTTTGATGGTTTTAAATCTGTAAGAAACTATACTTGATTATTCGAACTTGCATAATGATAATATAAGTAAATATAATTGATAAACATAAATAAGTTAGTGTTATAAAATTTTGTGAATATCATGCTAACGAATATGTATAAACAAAAATTGTGTGTTGTGTGTGTGTACCTTTTATATACCATTATACTTGTAATGGAAACTCAAAATCATTATTTGCTTAAATGCCTCAGTATTATTGGCAAAAAAGAAAACAATTTTAAAATAAAATTTATATTTACCAATAGTTTTGAGGAATCGAACTAGTTTTGCTATTTGGAAAGATAAAATAAACAACAAAACCATAATTTCAAAGTATCAACTAGATAAAAATTCTTTTCAAAAACCGACTTCTAACGCCACTACAAAGTATAAAATAATTTTATTTTGTCGACGTTTGTTGAAGTCGGGCGGGCCTAAATACAAACTATGAAACCGATGCGCGACGCTACACAATATGAGAGACTCGTTTGTAGAAGTCGAGCGAGCATCGCGAGTCGGTTTCATAGTTTGTATTTTAGGCCCGCCCGACTTCAACAAACGTGGACAAACTAAAATTATTTTTATACTTTGTAGTGGCGTTAGAAGTCGGTTTTTGAAAAGAATTTTTATTTTAAGCTTTTAAGTGTAGTATCCTATGATTGAGGAGCTAGGACCTGGAGCTCCATGATGTAGTCCATACTTGTTACGTACACTATCAATTCGTAGTCGAAATTTCCTAAATCACCATAGTTTTAGGTAGGCAGTACCCTGCAGCATCAGGATTGAGGAGCTAGGACCTGGAGCTCCATGATGTGGTCCATACTTGTTACCTACAATAATAATTCGTAATCGACATTTCCTAAATCTCTATATTTTAGCAAGAAAAGGTTAGAATTATTTTGCTATAATCCGCCAAATGTTGGCGGATTATAGCAAAATAATTCTAACCTTTTCTTGAACTTCCGCAAAGTAACGCCTGCTTCTATCCAATCCTCTTTATTTTAGGTGAGCAATATCCCTGCAGCATCAGGCTTGAGGAGTTGAAGGTGAACATTTTTATGGGACCATTTCACACATTCTCTGTCGATTAAAAAAAAATCACGCGAATCGGTCCAGTAATCCCGGAGAAATCGGTGGACATACATAGAAAAAAAAAAAGATACCGACCGAATTGAGAACCTCCTCCTTTTTGGAAGAGAAAGAAATTTGTAGAAATCAGTTCTAAAAATATTGAGTAGTTATTAACAATTACAACTAAGACTAACATATTTTTCCTTGCCCAGTGATACAATAACTTACAATTACGACTGAAATATGAATACAATAATTAACTCAAATTATTGAAATATAAAAACAATCTTAACTTAACTCTGTAGAAGAAAAATAATATATTTACATCGACAGATTAGCGATTGTTCGCACGCAAGCTGAGACAGATGGAAAGAAGATGACAAGTGCAAGAATGGGCAATGCGCCGAAAATCATTTCAATTCAATAGACCATTTTGTACATCTGCAGAGTAAATATTTCGGAATGGAGCGGTACTGAGATAAGTGCGCGATAACTAAGAGAGACAGCTAAAAGATTAACCCTTAACAACAAAAATAGAACCTGGGGATAGGGGATCAAAGTTTTCGGGGATGTTAGCGTCCGACACACCTACGGAACGTACGGCGCCGAAAGTTCGGTTGGTTACGCTCGCAATGTAAATTCTTTCCGTCGCGTTCGGCGCCGTACGAACACTGCGACCGACAATTGCGCTGAGGAAGGATCGGCGCCGTACTTTCCGCAGGTGTGTCGCGACGCTAACTCCTTGAATCCATCAAATCTAAATTGATTTAGACATAGGAAAGGTTGTGTACACTTACAGTCAGGTTGCTCCCATTTTTAATAAATAATGTCTGATCACTGATGCAACTGCTTCCGTCCTAGCTGTTAGCTTTGGAGGACGGAACTCCTTAACAGATAACAGCAAATCAATTGCGATCAGTATTATATTTTCATAAAGTTTTAATAATTAAAATAGTAAACATTGAACGGCACTTTTTTCTTAAATTCATAATTATCATTGTTATTTTGTGATCAAAACTATCACAAATAACATTAGGTCATCAGAACTCCAAAATTCTACTGATAAATGCAGATATCACCGTCATCAAGAAAATTTTACATTGATTGATTAAGGAAGATTCGAATTTAGTCTATTATGAAGAGTGTAGTGGTACATAAGAATTTAATCTAAAGAAAAGCTATAGAATTCTCTACCCGCGATAAGCCAGGATGGGTCTTAGGCGATCCGCATCTTATAGCGAATCTTATAGGCGATGCAATGAATCCCTCATCCCCATTACGCTTTTCCGCTTCACTCCGGCTCCGTTTCGATAAGGTAAGGTAAGATTAGGTTTCGGAAAGGCATATCTTACTGTAGCTTGTCTTTTCTCTCCACTTATCTTTACTTCAACTACGGGATTGTAGCAATGATTTTTAGACAATCAAAATGTAGTTGATACCATTTCAGAAAAAATATTTTTTTATCACTATCTAAAACGACCTAAAGAAAGGTTTAGCTATGACTATGTACACCCATAGGAAAGATTTGTCCATTAATGATTCTTACTGTACACTTGCAAGAGTACATCAGTCTTTTTGTGCAGCGCCAGTAACTTCTTCCCACTCTTCCGTACTCCCGATGGAATCGATGTCCCTTCAGTATCAGTACTTGACCCCCTTTTGAAGTGTTATAGATCTGAGCTGCTGAATAAAATTACGTTCTGTAGTAAGAAATGATAAGGAACTACGATGATTCCATTCATTTCAATTCGTTTATTCATTGTCTAGAATACATTACGTACACAACATTATTAAAATTAAGTAATATTTAAAATGATACACTACAACTTAAAGGTAATCTTCAAATTTGATCATACAACATTTTAGGTAGGGAGCCGAGGCCTTTCAGTCCTTCGTTATTTTATAAAATTTGAAAGTTTGTCTGCGTGTGCCCCCAGATACACAAATGCGTAAAAATCCATGATTCACCAAATCAGGTAGCAAAGGTGTATAAACCACAGCTACCTGGTATTTCCCAAAGCCACCATGATCCAAACGTCATAGTCGGGGATCGTTCTTACCTTAATGGGGTGAACACGCAGATAAACTTTCAGCTTTTATAAAATGACGAAGGTCTGAAAGGCCTGGGCTCCCAGTTTATTTATTATTGTAATATTGATTTTGCATCAGCACATACAAAATGTAAAGATAGTTTGTATAAAATACATAATATGATATTGTTACTTATATAGTAATTTATTGTTACAAAGTTTTAACTCTAAAAATATTCAATTAAATTAAAGTACTGCCCAAATTCTCCAAATTGCTTGACGTCTTTGAGACTGTCAAATAATTTCAAAGGTACCTATTATTTAGAACATCCATGAGCAACCCATTAACGTCTCGCTACTGAGCGCAGGTCTCCTCTCAGGGAAGCGTTATAGGCCATAGTTTACCACGCTGGCACAATGCGAATTAGTAGACTTCACACACCTTTGAGAACATTATGGAGAACTCTTAGGTGTGCAGGTTTCCGCACGATGTTTTCCTTCACCGTTGAAGCATGTGATATTTAATTCTAAGTTAAGTGCGTTTAAGCCTTAAACGCACTTAACTTAGAACATTATGCTTTGAAAATTCTACTAATATCTTATCATCTATTAGTCTTACTGACAGTTTTAAACTCGGCATTGTAGTTTTCATTGAATTTATTATTATAGTTAAGTATGATTATGCGTGCCGAGTTCAGCGATTACATTTCCCATAGTTACAATTTTAGCCTTGCAAGGTGGAGAGTTGTAGTAGTTAGTACAATACCAAGAAATTCGCTCTCCAGCCGTGCTTCGTTTATTATACGTATAGTTATCCTTATTAAGGATCACTCCACCTCTCTGTGAGGAAGTAAAAAATATACCTGGAATTAAGTTTCATTTTATTAATTTTTCAAATGTTACAATTTAGATACTAGGTTCTTTTCATTCATGGATTCATGTGACTGAATTAAAATTGTTAGTGCCTTGAAGTTGTTGCGTTGTTTACCTTAGAAGTAGGTACTTCTTAATTCCATGGATGTGATCATTTAATTACTCCTACTCAATACTATTTATATACTGCTTTATTATAAGTACTTTTGACTATTTTTGATTTGAATACCTACATTAGACTTTAGACCATTTAAAAGGTCTAAAATTAATATCCGTCAAATAGGGTAACTAAGAAAGCATTGGTCACATATCAAGGTTATTAAAACTATGTATTGATTTGTAAGTAAAATATAATATTACTAGCTGATGCCCGCGACTTCGTCCGCATGGATTTAGTTTTTAAAAATCCCGCGGGAACTCTTTCATTATCCGAGATAAAAAGTAGCTCTCCCGGTCTGAGGAACCACTACTACATCCATTAGTATACCCATGCGAAAAATCGCATCAATCCGCTGTTCTGTTGCGACGTGATTGAAGGACAAACCAACAAACAAACACACTTTCGCATTTATAATATCAGTAATGCTTTATTATAACACTTTTTATAATTGTCAAATTTTTTACCATACTTAACCAAAGACAAAATTACGTTTAGCTGTCATTTACGTTTTGTTATTCCACTGTCATTTGCGTTTTGTTATTCCATGTCAGATGCGTTTTTCTTATACGACGTTTTATAGTGACATGACGGAAACGCGGTCGAACGGGATAAAAAGTATCCTATGTCCGTCTCCTGGTTCTAAGCTACCTCTCCACCAATTTTCAGCCAAATCGGTTCATCCGTTCTTGAGTTATAAATAGTGTAACTAACACCACTTTCTTTTATATATATAGATTATACAAATTTACATTCATTGTAAAACAAATTATTTTTTCATAAATAATATGCTAATTGCTGACGCACAAGCTAAAATATCACACTATCAAGAGAAGGGCAATTGCTAGCTCGAATTTTCTCAGAAGAAACTGCTGACGAACCTGTGGGTGGTAGAGCCCTAATTGATCATAAAAGCCATAAGTTGGCTTACATAAAATAACTCATAGGATGTAAGAATTTTCCCAAAAATTATATTTACTTAAATTATATTTCTGAGATTTTTCAAAATCATTGACTTTTTTGCAAATTGTATGTTTGTAAATAGTACTCTAAATTGCTTAACTGTTTTATTATTTTCTTATTTTTATCTAACAGTAATTGATTTGTTTTATACATTCCAGGAGGCCTACCATCAACGCTAAAAGCAGTATTACTATTATTCATTGATTTACGAATTATCGATGATATTAGTATGACGGCCTGTTTCACCACCTTCAAGTAAACTTTAACCAACAAATAAAGACGTTTTGGCCAGATTGCCGATACAAAAACTATCAAAACTTCAACTTTATTTGTCGGTTAAAGTTATTAATTGAAGGTGGTGAATGGTGATACAGGCTCTTAAGAGTGTGCCATACCGCCGCTACTATATGGATTTCGTGCCCCTCTTGATGCGGGATGGTTAATTATTGTTCTCTCGTGAGTGAGAAATACAGAGCGATAGACGCGCGACGTAAGCGCCAAAACTGCTTATTACCTAATTAAAAGTTAATTAAACAACCAATCGAAAATTAAAACATGTAATTGAAAAATACTTCTAGGTTTCTTGACAAAACAAAAACCCAACAAAAATAGTAAGCTTCTCCTGAGATAAATAACAAAACATGTATTTTTCAAAAAAATATATTTTCGAGAAAATGTTTACCAATCGTGTTTTAAAACACGTAATCCAATATAAAAGTTCGAAGTATCAATCATTTCTCCGAATATTAAGGTGGTAACTTTAACAAATTCGGAGATAAATAACAATGACAAAATACCAAATTGCATATTGTAGACTCTTAAAGTATTACTTACAGTTGTCATATATTATGACATCTCAAAACAATATTGAAATAATGCTGCTTTAAGCGTTGAAGGTACCTATAGGTAGGTTCAGATATCTAAGGCCGATCGACCGAGTAAATTAGCTAATATTTCAAGAATAAACTATACAATTTCGTTTCACCATACCTAGCCACATTCACACTGAGATCTAATCAAATAAAAATGGAGAGTAAAATAATTCCTGGTATACTTATTCTCAGAATAAGAAAAGGTGAAATCGACTCCTTAAAAATATTTTGTGTGATTATTTGTCATTCAATTTTCAGAAGCGGCTGTCTTAAATTAAAATTGATTAATTGACTAGGTTTGAGTAAATGTCGTATCGTGACCGAGGAAGCTTCCATTCTAACGAATTAGATGGATGATTGTGATCATTGTTCAGAATGACGATGTCATCTTGGATGGTGTGCACTTTAGCTGTGCAGTCCGCGTTGGTCGCGCATTTCCATATCTTCTTAATGTGGTTGATACAGTAACTTCTACAGATGAAGGAATACCCGTTAATAACCAACTGGCGTGTACCACGGCTCGATGTTCTAAAAAATACTGGAAAAAACATTTGTATTTTCAAGGATACTGCAGATACAAATTGCATTTTATTGTCAATCACATTCTACAGCAATTTTTTTTGAATGAATGCATGAATGAAAAACTTCGGGTCGAATGAAAAGAATAACATTTCTTACCAAATCAATAATATCTCGGAGGTAATGCTATTAGTAAATTAAATTATTCACTATAATTTAACATTTAATAAAATTTAACCCCCTTCCTCAATCTCAATTACATTTAATTAGCAATATTGAGCATAAAATCAAATAAGACTAGCTCTACCCCGTGACTTCGTCCGCGAGGAGTTAGGAGGTCTCGCCAGATCTCTCTTTTCTCGGGATAAAAAGAAACCTACGTAACTTTCCAACTCCTCAAATATTATGCGAAAAATTGGAACCCATTTTCACATTTATAATATTAAAATAGTAGGGATAAATAAGAGATAAACCAATTTAAAAAATTAAAAATCTGATTTTTGTTTGTTTTTTTATTGAGGAAATGTTGTTTCCTTGTATTTGAAAACGTAAATGTGGATCTGAACAGACTATGCGATAGTATAGTCTGTTCAATAAGTCAGTTTACTTACATGGGTTACCTTTTCCATTTATTCTATTACAAGCTGATGCCCGCGACTTCGTCTGCGTGGATTTAGTTCATAACATCCCGCGGGAAATCTTTGTCACCCTCCAGGTTCTCAACTATACCTATCCAATAAATCACGTCAATCCGTAGCTTTGTAGCAGGGAACATTTGACCGTCTTCTCGCGGCATTGTTAATGATGATTCAAAGAGAAAACATATTACTGATATTATCAATTACGTTTAGCTATCAGTTTTATAATTGTCAAATTTTTTACCATACTTAACCAAAGACAAAATTACGTTTAGCTGTCATTAACGTTTTGTTATTCCACTGTCATTTGCGTTTTGTTATTCCATGTCAGATGCGTTCTTGTTATACCACGTTTTATAGTAACTTGACGGAAACGCGGTCGAACGGGATAAAAAGTATCCTATGTCTGTCTCCTGGTTCTAAGCTACCTCTCCACCAATTTTCAGTCAAATCGGTTCATCCGTTCTTGAGTTATAAATAGTGTAACTAACACCACTTTCTTTTATATATATAGATTATTATATCCTTTCCACATTTATATGTGCATAGTTTATTTTTAATGAAAATCAGATTTATTTTTATGTAAAATATCAAACAGTTTAATTCATCGATGACTCCTTCACAAAGTTGCTATTTTTCAATTTAGCCAAGTCAAAGTTGATTTATTGAACAGACTCTACAATCAAAGTCAAGCGTACATACTGTCATATGAGATCATAGATTTAAACGGTCTTCAAAATGGCTGATTCTGGGTTCACAGGATTAATTGCAACAGTCTGTTGCATAATATGTCTGTCTGCCTGCACCGTGATTGCGTTACCTATTTTTGACATATTATTTGCCATCAGATAGTTACTCTTTATCCCTAGAACCTGTAATCAGCCATTTCGGAGATCGTTCCTTCTGACCTGTTATACTATTGGGTACAGTACAGAACAAAAATCTTTATGTTGCAAAATGTGTCATGCACTATGCACTTCCTACGTGTACATTTTTTACGTGCATGCGAATCATGGCTCTTTTCGATAATTTTTATATCGCCTTTTTGTATCGTGAATTTGGGCAAAATAACGTCTGCGTCAATCTAACTTAGAGCGATGAATGGCCACGTTACAGCGCCACGATGTAGTGATTTTTTCGGACTGTATATCTCAAGGCATGTGCAATGTCACCAAGTGAGAATTATGCATTGTAACAAGTGAAATTTAGCAGCGAAACATAGTATGGGACAGGTTAGCGAACCCTCAACGCGTCGCGGTTCCGTGGGGCAAACTTACGAATATCGCTCTTATAAGTACATTTAACCATGAACATTATTTTATTAAATATTACCTGCTATATACATGCACTTTTAAAATTAAATTTTGTACTGAGTTTGTAAGATCTCAGATAAGATCCAGCAGTTTTTCCCTACTAGTCCCTACACTCTACAGTTTCACCCAAGAACCATCTTGACCTCTCGTGTACGCCGGTGCAGGGTGGGTATGGTTCAAGTCGCCCGGAGTAAAAACCCCGTACATACTGTGTACAAAAGCCTTGCACCCCCTTTTTCTTTTAGAACAGTACCATATTACTTTGCCCGTAGTACACTCCCACTGTTTCTTGTACGTGTAATTGTTATACATCAACAGTGGATTCTTCTTCCGATTGCTTGGCAGGAAGCATACTAAAAATAGTACAATAATATATAAAAATACCTCGAACATACTTCTTCATACTAACATAGATTGTAATAGATATTAAATTTTTTTACAGTGGATTTTAAATGAAAAATGTTGGATTTGTGTTTCAAAATTGTTTAATAGCGATGGTAATTATACACTGTTGCAATTGCAACGAGTAGTTCTTTCTGATAAGATATTTGCGAATGACGTTATAGAGACTAGTGAACCTCAGCAGCTCGCCTCAATGACGGAATTCTTATTCTATATTTCTATCCAACGCGCTGATGAATGATCGTGATCAAACTATGAATGACGTCATAAGCACGCAAGAAACGCTTTGGAAAAATCTAACGACTATTGCGCTGATGGAAAGTAATAGACGGAAAACATCTGCTTTGATTATTTAATAAGTTAGCATTGACGGAACTATGCCGGGCGTCGATTCCACTGGCATCGTTCTTAAGTTCAAACATCAGCATTAACTGTAAGCTAATAGGCTAATAGGTGTCAGATTTGAATTTATACACACAAAAAATAGTCAGTCCGACAAATAAGCATAGTACATATTATGGTCCTTTTATTGGCCTGTGACGAACGCAGTTACTCAAAGGGGAATGCCCACTGTCCATACAACTTTGGGCCCATCGCGGACATGCAAAGATATAATAATACATTATTTATTTAGGCTATATAGTGTATTTTTAATACTAAAATCTGGTTCAGGTGGCCGCCAGACTGATATTATGAGAAATATAGCGTATTTTTGTAACCATTTTGGGGTTATGTTGTTAACAGAGAGCTTAATTGTCTGTATTTTTACACTTTCCCTGACTTGTTCCTGTTTCAAAATATCACTGCGCATGCGCATGAAATACTTTAAAACATTAAAACCTACGATTAAAACAACGAATACGCAACTCGCAAGATGACAGACAATAGACATCAGCTCATTCGTAATTCCTAGTTCCATGTATCAGCCAGAGACACCATCTTCAAAAACATGAGTGAAGAAAGGAAATGTCATCTGATGTCAAAAAATGAATGTTGCCATTTACCATTTTACTCGTGAGTTAAAATATTTATAATCGATTCTTGAATGTATTATTCAAACGAACACAATCGGTACTGCAGAATCACTTTAACATATGAGAGCCGTCGGTATTGTTAAGACGTAATCCTGCTGTGTATCGCCTATTCATATCATATTTTGATGTCTTAAGACTCCAATCATGATGACGTAATCTCGCCTTTCTCGACACATTATACATAATGTTATTGAGGCGTAAAAAATCACAGTGTACAGATAGTGTACACTGTGATTTTTTACGCCTCAATAACATAACCGATTTCACTGAACTGGGGCATAACATGAATGGAATCAAAATCTGGAGAATGATCATTGGAAAATTAAAGGACATAAAGATTTTTAAAAATTCCGTGTGAAATATTTAGTTTTCCGAGATGAAAAGTATCTCACGTCACTCTTAATGTTTTTACTAATATACCCATGCAAACACAAATTGATCCGTAGTTATGTTTGTAAACCAACAAACACACTTTCATATTTGACCGAGCGAAGCGAGATCTCTGAGTTTACTAGAGCGATTTGCACTTGTCCGTCCGTCCGTCTGTCAGAGCCTTATAACTTTTGAATTACTGAACGTTATTACTTCAAATTTAGATATAATATGTAAACCGATGGCCTCCAGCCGAAAATGGCTTAAAAAGTTATAAAAATCTTTATTTCAGGGGGGCTCTCATAGAAGCGAATGCGAAGTAAAATTTTTTTTTGCGATTCATAGGGTTTCTCTATATCATTTTAAAGACAATTTGGAACAGAGTACAAACGTATTTTTTTTTTTTTTCCTAAAATTGACGAAATGGGGGGCTTTCAAAGTGGCGATTTAATACGCTCGCTTGAAGACGCTCTCTGGAAAATTGGCTATATATTTTCAAGCTGTACTTATTTTCTTTACTTGTATCCTGTACTAGAACAACAAATACTAAAATGATATGAATATTATAAAGAAACGAGATTATTTAATTTTTAATGAGCATCAATAAATTTCACATAGCTTCACAATAATGCTAATAGATGGCGCACTCATTAACTATTCCATGGAACTAGGACTACTAGGAGTTAAGACTACGATCTATCCCAAAAACAGTTTTGCGTCGACTCCTATTATTTAGGTACATAATATAATAACATATTATTATTCAATTAAAATTATTCTTTAGTTAAATATCAAACTTCAATAAACTATTAATTGCTGCATTTTGTTTATTTTCTATTCGCGTCGATAGATGACGATTTGTACAGATGCCCATAACCCGTTTTCACTCGTTAGTACCTACATAATAATTCAATGTTTTCACTTTTCACTGACGTTCCCTAACCTTTACGGGCTACCTATGATAAGTTAGGTGATGATTACCGTTAACTTCTTTATCACGATCCTGTACGGGACACCTAAAAGGACATTGGGACGGATGTTAGGACTTAGGATTGTGTTTTGGAGCTACCTACGTGAATAGACTCCTACATAGGGGATGATTTAGGTATGTTTGGTGAAAACGGGCATAATAATAATGTCAGTTTTGATCGTCACGTATCGATTGAATGAATAATCATGGGATACTGATACGAGGCAGCGAAACCTAGCCCTGCTGTGGTTGCACACATCTCTAAAGAACTGTGCCTTCTGTATAGGTGACATTGGATCAACGGATATTTCTTTAGTTTATCTAAGAAGGTATAGTATTACTGGAGAGCAAAAATATATTTCAAAAAAATCCCATTATTGTAATGCACCTTTTATGCCCTCATCAGATCTTTTTATTGCTGCTATTGATATTGTAATAGGTCTACCATTTGACTAAGACGATAGTTAAACTCGACATAATATTGTAACTGTTAAAAGCCCATAAAATCATAAAATAAAACAGCAGGGTAATCTACGTAATAAATATTATATTAGTTTATTTTTTTAATATAACTTTATTTCTCTCTTACGGATCCACACGTCAGCTTCCCTTTGCCAAGTCTATCGCCGCGGAAGGAATCATTTAGTAATGCCTTCATTTAAACAGGGCGAGACTTTTCATCCGCTGCATAACTAGTAAAACATTGTTTCTTTTGTCGTTTTATGGACCCATATCATTTAGTCTCTAGCTAATTAGTGGGTGGGTATTAATGCCGTTCATTTAATGGGCTTGTGGTCTTCTTTTATGAAACGAGACTTTGCAATACTTTGCATCCACCTTTTCTAATAAAACATATTTTCCGTCATCCTCCTAGGGATCCATACGTTATTTTTTCTCAGGCAAGTCGGTGCATGAGTGTGAATGCCGTTTATTTCTATGGCTGTATGATCTTCGTTAATAAGGCACGAGACTTTACATCCGTTGTGCACTTGACTACATCTCCAGAACACTTTGCCAGACAAGTTTTGCCTTATCTTTTTGTATAGGTAACCGTTAACTACTAGAGCTGGATGTTTCCTGTTCATCGGTAGGTATGTTACAGCTAAAACGTTAAACATCAATTAGGTAACTAAAATATATATTGAGCTGTAAATTAATACCTACATGTTCTTCGGTAGGTATGTTACAGCTAAAACCACAGAATATATAATAGTACTCTAAAACGTTAAACATCAATTAGGCAACTAAAATATATATTGAGCTGTAAATTAATACCTAAAGTCGGAATTTTAATTCGATTCCAGATTTGACAATTTCAGTGTTGCAACGTTATGTACTAAATAGTGACGTTACGAAATTATTCGATACGGAAATGGAATATTTTCGAATCGATTCCTCTCGTTTATAGTAGTATATCTAAACAACTACTACTTTAATAGAAACTAAGTATATCAGGAAATTAAATATTTCTGAACGGATAATTTAGTTATGACGATTAATTTTATTAAGGATCTGAGAGTTTTCTTTAATAATTGTGTGTGAAATAAATAAAAAAATGTGATCATGAAGGAACATGAGAAATAAAACAAATAGATGTATTATGGTAATATTTTATTTTATAAATCGTCGCCGTCTTCGCTATCGCTATCGCTGTCACTTTCTGTAACATGTATTATAAATGTGTCTGTGATATTGTCAATTAAAATATCTAGCCTACTCATTTTTTCCTCTTCTTTGACAACATGGGATACGCATTTAGACCATTCGGTAGCCGTAATTTTTTGAATGCCTTCCTCAAATAAATTTCTCACGTCTGTCAATTTGAAGGTTTTATTATTTTGAGCTACATGCCCCTTACCTGCGCCCATATCAATTCGATAGGGTTCAGCTCGCAATGGTAAGGGGGCAGTCTTAAAACCGTGATCCCATGTTGTGCTGCCATTTCGTCTACAGCGTACTTATTAAAAGACTCGTTATGTGGAATCAGTTCTAAAAGCGTAGCTTTAACCATATCTGGTTCGTAATGAATATTTTTATTCAAAAGCCAGTCTTGAATGGCAGCTTTTTTCCAGCTCATTTTTGGTGCCGTTTCCAATTTTCGGGAGTGGTAAGGTGCATTATCCATCACCACAATTGAGTTTGGTCTTAATTTTGGTAAGACTCCAGCGAACCACTCCTCAAAACAAACTGCGTTCATCTCATCATGGTAATCTTCACAATTTTTCTTTGCTTCAAAAATCATGAGCCCTTTTTCCAGGAAGCCTTCTTCACTACCTATATGGCTAATTATGAGACGTTTGCCTTTTCCAGATGGATTTTTTAATCCACTGGTCAGTCCCTCCAAAAACGCTTGCCGAGATGATGTGACTTTCTTGTCCACCCAAGTTTTTTTTACAGTATGACCTAAAATAAAATATAGTACAATAACATTCAATATTACTATTAAATTTAATGTAAAATGTATATAAATTCAAAATGTTAACCTTACCTGCGTTAACCCAAGTTTCATCTTGATAATATATATGTCTCCCTTCTCGTCGAAACTGACATATAGATCGCAAGTAACGCTGGCGCCATGTTATTATATCATTTCGATCAATAAGTGTACTCTTGCGTGACCGTGCAACAAATTTAAAATTAAGATGCTTCAAAATTTTTCTGAGGGTGTCTTTGGAAACCTTGGGCATTTCTGGATCATCGTTCATCACTTGTAAAATCTAAAATAGTAAATTTTATAATAGTTTGGAATCATTACTTATATATATAAAAGATGTAGGTATAAAATAATACTGTCTGACTGATTGACTAACCTTTGCAATCGTTGGAGGTTCATTTCGGTAAAAGAACTGATGAACAAGTCTTCGTATTGCGGAGAATGTAAATTCATCAATTTTGTCTTTGAAACTTCGCTTTGGTCCAGTTTTTTTAGGAGGAGTTGGCGCCGCACCTTTATTTACTTCCTTCAAAACGTTACAAACAGAGCGTGAGGTTATTCCCAATACGTTAGCAACTTTGCTCATACATTCATTTTCTTCCACTACTTCAAAGGCCTCCAATTGCGCAGAGGTTTCATTTTTCACGTACTTGTAGGCATTGCGGATCATTACTTTTTCAGTAACAGTGAAAGCTTTTCTTGGACGTTTTTTTCTTGGGGACAAGAAAACATCCACGTCTTTTTGTGATGTACTTGGCTGAGGATCCATTTTGATGGAAAACCAAAACAAATAGATTCACTCAAAGTTCACAAAAAAAACTATAAACGTAACAAGAAACACAACGTAACAAAACTTTAACAAAAACCCAACAAAATAACAAAATATCGATTCGCAATGAAACAAGATATTCGTGCAGTCAGACTGGGAGAATGAAGCCGAATGACAAGATAAACAAAATGGCGATAGCTGCACGAGCGCGCACGGGTTGCCAATACAGAAAACTATCTAGGTTCTTTTATTATAAGTTTTGTTTTTAATATAAAAAACAAAAATATTAACTTTTTATAAAATAAAGCAGCGGTTACTAAATAATAAATAATTATTATGAGTAATTATGTATTTATTCAAATAAAAATCAATAATTTAGTCTTTAATTGGCACACCAATATTATGATTACATAAACATAAATCGCGATTGTTTATCGATTTTTGTGTTCATCACTACACTATTATATGTGGTATCATTATTTTACAAAATGACAGTAGCTAATGTCAAACGTGGAATCGAATTATAATTCATACTATACATAATAATATACTCATATATTAGCGTCCAGTAGTCTATGTTGTCATAATATGCTCCATATTTTAATATTTCGTCTTTCTGTGTCGTAATTCTAATTTCTCCGGCTATGACCCCTAGCATTACAGTCTTCATCACATAATTCTCGACTTTTTGAAATAATAATGTTGTGGACGACGAGCCACCCGCAGAAAAATCAAAAAGCAGAAAGTATAAATTACTAACCAATATTGTAGCTGCTAATCAAATAGAAATTACTCAAATTAAATGTGTTCTTGATCTATACCCGAGTACCTCCACACAAACGGCACCTTTACAATATTTTTTACACTACATACCGTTCACTATAACTTGTCCCTTGTTGGCACCATTTCTTATCTCAAGCCAGTTGTCGGTGTTTTCATTGTGTGAAGTAATAGTACCAACATGACGGCAAGGGACAAGTTATAGTGAACGGTCTGTACCTAAAGGAACGCCGGCGCGGAGTTTCAGCATATACAAATCTCTTTAGGAGCCCTAGCCGCCTTTGACAAGACGGCTGAAAAACAATCACCGGGGAAGCGTACTTCCCCGCGCCCCGCCCGGGTAATGAGGCCCCGCCTCGAAGCCCGTACCCTCTGCTGACCTCGGCAAGAGGAGACAACCCTCGCTGCTCGCTACTTCAGGGTAAACCGGGTCAAATAATACTATTTGACTAATGGTTAATATAAATTTAATATAAATGAAATAAACTGATATTAATAATATTTAATGTATTAGAGCATTTTTCAATAAAAAAATTAACTATTTATACATATTTTAGTTTTACTATTTTATCGTCCAAGACTATTGCAATGCAATCGAATTACGTTTATTTATCGACCGAGCGAAGCGAAGGTCTTTGAGTCTACTTGAGTGAATTTGCACTTGTCCGTCCGTCCGTCCGTCCGTCCGTCCGTCCGACTGTCAGAGCCTTATAACTTCTGAATTACTGAACGAAATTACTTCAATTTTAGATATAATATGTAAACCGATGGCCTCCAGCCGAAAATGGCTTAAAAAGTTATAAAAATCTTTATTTCAGGGGGGCTCTCATAGAAGCGAATGCGAAGAAAAAAAAAAATTTTGCGTTTCATAGGTTTACAGTACCTCATTTTAAAGATAATTTGGAACAGAGTACAAAAGTATTTTTTTTTAAATTTTTTTCCTAAAATTGACGAAATGGGGGGCTTTCAAAGTGGAGATTATATTTGACCTCAGAACGGAATAACCATTGAAAGCTGGGGCTTGAAAGTTTTACAATTTTAGCGTAATATCATGTACTTGAACAACAAATACTAAAATTAGATAAATGTAATAAGGAAACTAAATTATTTAACTTTTAATGAGCAGCAACAACAGAACTTCACAATGATGTCAATAGATGGCGCTCTCATCTCATATAGCAAATGCAGCTTTATGTAACATACCTATTATTCAATTAAGATTATTATTTAGTCATTTAGCAAACATCAATAAAACTTCACGTTGCAGTTTGTTTTTACATATTTCTGATCGTGTCAATAGTTGACGCTGTGTACAAGTAATTTAATTTGAATGTTCCAAAAAACTATACCTAAGTTTGATTGAGGCCTTGAGGATTTCACTATAACAGTTCCCTAACCTTTACGGGCTACCTATGTTAAGTTAGTTGACACTTTCTGTCAACTTTGTTATTACGAACCTCTACGGGACAACTAAAGGTGAAAATGACATTGGGATGTTAGAATTGTATTTAGGGGCTACCTATGTAAAGAGACTTCTACAAATGGGATGATTTAGGTATGGTTGGTGAAAACGGGCATAATAATAATGTCAATTTTGATCGTCAATTATGGGAAACCGTTACCGCGAGGTCTCAGTTCGGGGCGAACCACTAGTTTATTTATTCATTTATTTACTAGACACACAACAGATTGTGACAATAAAAGAACAAAAATAATACGGCCATGATTAAGAACTAGCCACTCTCCAATACACAATGTGTCTACAAAAGCAGCAAATAGTCGGACGTGTCTTAAAATAAAACTAAAAAAAACATACATACTAAACAAAGTTTTACTTAAAATTTACTATTGCAAATTATAAATATAGATATCAGATTTTAAAGAGAAATAAAATATACAAAAATAATAAAACGAGATATTTAAAAAAAAAGTATACATAGGTAGGTAAGTATTTTTTACACAATGGGCAAAGCATCGCATCTGTCAAGTGGCATAACAAAAGCAACAGATTAAGTGCCGATTTCACCAATGTCGAGTGACGTTATACCCAGGAATAAATTGGGCGTTCTGACAATTTTTGTATTGAAAATATTGTCAAAACTCATATCAAATTTACGCTCGAATAAGACTTATTTTATGGTGGTTAAATCAGCCCTTATTATTAAAAGTATCAATATTGCTAAAAATACTTACGTTGTTGCAGCAAAGAGAGTAAGTAAAAAAAGGAAGAAATTCTATCAATTTACTTTGATAAAGTACGGCAGAGTGTATATGAGAAAGAACGAGGAATTAAGAGGATTAGTTTTAGTGTTTAGTCATTTAGCTTTTCTTATTTAGTTTCTTATACAAAATTACCTTCATTACCTTATATTATCAAAATCTTAATGGTCTAAAGACTAAAACGAAAGATTTACTTCTAAGTTTAAGCAATAATGATAAGGTTAATACATACTTACGTTGAAAATATTTACTTACTTAATGAAACATAACCTTACTATTTCCCATAATAATTATTGTGTATATACTTACCTATAAAAATTAAAAATAAAACATTCACGTTGCTTAACATAAAACTCAGAGATTAGAAAGAGTTTCAGTGTTAAAAAATCGGCCTCTAAACTAATTTTACTTAAACTAAGTAAAAATAACCATCTAACTAAACTGATGTACTTTCGAGTTTTCATGAAAATATAATTAGTCTACACATACTTTATAAAATAAAAGAATCTAACGGCGAAATAATTTATAAATTAGAAAAAAAACTTGCCTAAGTCAGACAGACATTGCATTGGTAAGTACAAATTTTTTGTACACAATCTCTAAAGACTAAATAAAACTAAATTGTGTTTCTAAACTAAAATGTGCTATCGTCCTCACAATTATCTGTGAAAAAGGATACTGGATAGCATATTGAGAGCTGCCAATTTAGTTTTTTTAGAGCAATTTTAGTTTAGAAATTGTCTACAATATGTACGTATTAGCATCAATATACCGTCGCTTAAGATCTAAAGATTAGTTAATTTCTTTCAAAATCTCAGTAGCAGCCCTAGGTTCAAAACAATGGAACTGAAATTACTTAGTTTACGTGTAGTTTAAGCCGATTGAATTGTTTGTTAGATAGTGTGCTGTTAATTGTAATTCTTTAAGATTTTCTATTGATTCTATCTACGCGTCTCTCGATTCTGTAACACCAATATTTCAAAACCGCCAAAAAATTAAACATGTTAGAAGTTTAGAACTCAGGCGACGATATATGTACTTGTAATTTTATTTCTTATATATAATTCTATAATTATATCTATATAAACGAGAGATTAAAGTCTCTAAAAAATTCTTAGAAACATAATGGTTTTACGGAAATTCAAACAGTTCCCGAGGGATTTTAAAACTAAATCCACGCGGACGAAGTCGCGAGCATCAGCTAGTAATTTAATTAAATTTAATTTAATTTATTGTTGGTTTTTTAAAAACCACTCGACCGATTTCGATAAAATTTAAATGGGACCACCTGGGAAGTGTACCCTTTCAAACAAAAAAAATCCAAATCGGTTCAGGCTTCTTCGAGTAATCGGTGAACATAGATAAAACAAAAGATTCCGACGATTTGAGAATCTCCTCCTTCTTTGAAGTCGGTTAATATATATAATTATCCTTACTTATCGAGTAATGTGTCTGTATGAAATTTACGGCGAGGGGGGTCGCCTTGAGTTAACTTTTCCTTCTGACTTTGCTTCCGCTTGGGAGCTGCCATACGTGGATTGTGGCAGTGTTGGTCGAAAACCGCTTGGATCCTGTCAATGTAGTCTGGATGCGATTAAACAAAAGATTCCGACGATTTGAGAATCTCCTCCTTCTTTGAAGTCGGTTGAAATATATAATTATCCTTACTTATCGAGTAATGTGTCTGTATGAAATTTACGGCGAGGGGGGTCGCCTAGAGTTAACTTTTCCTTCTGACTTTGCTTCCGCTTGGGAGCTGCCATACGTGGATTGTGGCAGTGCTGGTCGAAAACCGCTTGGATCCTGTCAATGTAGTCTGGATGCGATTTTATGAACGCCTTACAGCCAGTCCGGGTGCGCCGCGAGCAGTGCCACAGCACGCCGCTAGCCGACAGCACCTTGTAAGTGTAGGTATAGTTCCCGTAGATCATCAGTGGATGTTTACCCTTCCCCGATGGTATTAAGATCCCTGGAAAAGATACCCGTATTAGATTTTTAGCTTCGCACGAGAAGGTTATAAGGTACAGTTTTTGCATTTCACGAAGGCGAGTGAGCTTTACTCGTGGTTACTTCGTGTAACATGCACATTGCATGTGTGCGTGCCTGTCAAAGCCTAGGTGGGAGCGGGCAGGCGCG
Source organism: Oeneis ivallda (assembly GCA_029955525.1). Lineage (NCBI taxonomy): Eukaryota > Metazoa > Arthropoda > Insecta > Lepidoptera > Nymphalidae > Oeneis > Oeneis ivallda. The sequence goes on from JARPMR010000009.1 coordinate 21,837,413, forward strand.
ATCATTGCGCTCGCTCACACTTATACGGATACGACACACACACAACCATAAGTCAGTCGCCCTCGTGAATTGCAAGAACTATATAAAATACCTTGTAACGAGTGCTTATTTTTATCTTGAAAAAATTATACCTTCAGAGTAAAACCTGACTTACACGTTAATTAGACAAGTGCTAATAAAAAATAATTAGTAATAAAATTAATGCCAATAATAGTCGGTGCTTCTTTTGATTAACTTATCATTTATTAATATAATAAACTTGATTGCAATAATAAAATACCATTAAAACTAACAATTGCTCGCTAGCTGCAAACATTGTTTCATCTCAAAAATTCCGATTTTTCTAAAATGTGTCTTTTAAATCTTTTTTTTTCTTTTGTTTCATAGTAGTCTTCTGTGAGTTTACTTTTCAACTTATGTAGTTTTTAATTGGGCATGAAATGGCGTTTTTTCTACATTATCTACTAGCTAAAACCACTGTCGCTTTTTCGAGTTCAAACACCGTTCCAGCAATTCGGCGTAGTAATAGCGATACTTATGGCCTGTTTTACCACTTGCTGATAAAGTGCCTGATATATAACTAAAAGATCAAATATCTGCTGGATAAATCTGTGTGATATCTTTTGAGTTTAACTGCCTGATTGACTGAGCAGATACTTATGGGACCTAAATTTAAACGCTATCTGTCAGATAAGTTGTGGATAGGCTATCAGACCTTTATCAGCAAATGGTGAAACAGTCCCTTACACTTTTAAATCTACTCATAATACTATTAAAAAAGTTAATGCGAGTGAGTAATGACACCTATAATAGTGTATATTGAGCCTTATCCTAAACAAAAGCAAAAATTATATTATTAAAAAAAATATTACTATTGTCTATTGTTTATTCCTTCTTAGCTATACTATTTACAATACATAATTAGCAAAATTGGAGTGTAAGTAGATTCCCTTCACGATTCGAAAGCACTTATGCTAAGCGCTTTCGAATCGTGAAGGGAATCTACTTACACTCCAATTTTGCTAAAAATATTGTAAAATATCGTCTATTTTATGTAATACTTACAGCGTGAGTCAGCCTAGAAATATAGTATGACAATCAATATTAATTTTTTTCCAATCATAATTTATGTTAACAAAGTACGGGCGCCTATCCATGGAAGAGAGAAAGAAACAAATGGGGGTGATTTGTCGATAAAACTGATCGTTATGGTCATACTATTTAAAGGTTATTACTCATTGATCAACCCGTCACCCGACCAGAACCGCCTCTTCTTTCGGGGTCCATTCATTATCGACGGGTACGACGCGACGGGTTCTATCGTCCACGCCTCGCCTCGTGGTCGATCGAACAACTCGCGGGCGAAACCTAGTTCACTCAAGAACTGCGCGTGGGCAACGCACGGCAATTATGTAGAGATAAAATAAATTAGCTTTAGTAATTATAATATTTTGCACGCCAGAATTGAGGCAAATTGGCAAAGGCATGTTTGGAACTACATCATAATCTACGCCATATTGTTATTACCCATGTTTATGCAAATAAATTTCATTTCATTTCATTTCGTTTCATTTCATTTCATTTCAAGCGGTCGAGCAGAGGGTGGTCACCGAGTTGTTCACTCACCGTTTGCGTATGGACAGCTTGCGAGCGAGGCGAGGAGTTGTGAAGTGAATGCATATATTTATATGGAAATCCATGACAAAAATCTCAACCGCACAAGATACTCGTAAGTGAGTGAAGGCCTTAAGACCTGTGGCCGAACACACTGTGTAATTTAGCTACTACCTGGAAGCTTCTGCGAGTTCACCCAAGCGCTAAGTGCGAACTTATAGTCATAACTACTTGTCTAACTAGCTGAATACGAGTTACACGTTGCGTCGTTGGTATGTCCAAGACGTCCAAGGTGTCTGCGAACGTCCTGCTACCAAAACAGCTTCGCATTATCCACTGGCGTCATATCCGAATCGGGGTCTGTGAGTTTCTGGAAGTTTTTGGCAGAAGGCGGAGGGTGGTCGTGGGGCTTATACGCATAGGCCGTAGTCCCTAAACTTATCGCAGAGGCTCTGCAGCCCTTGAGCCTTCGCGAACAATACCACGAGACCCGGCCATCTGCGTTTTTCTTTTGGTAGCTGTAAGTAAAACCTGACAGTAGCAGCAGGGGATGCTTCGCCCCTCTTTTTGTCCATACAAAGGTGCCTGAAAAGGAACAGTTCGTAAGTTAAATAAGGTTATAATTCAAGTTCAATTGGTTTTTTTAAGTAAAGAGGAAATCATCAGTTCGTTTAGTTTTTCAAACGATATGAAAGAAATTTTGATTTAACTGGAACTGAAATGTGGTTTTTAATTAGGGCCTTAAAATGGGCAAAAAATAAACAATTAAAAAAATTACAGATAATCTAACTTCTTTAAACTATGTATAAATATTAATTATAAAAATAAAACAATCAAACTTGAAAACAGTTATATAATATAATTACTTATTTTTTCTTTAAATACGTACTCCCATCTAAACAGAAATATCGCTTAATAAAAATTACACAAAAATGTGAAACGTAACATTTTTAAGTTACTTAAGTACAGTCGCTGACTGAAAATGTTTGCTACTTTAAAGATCGATACTTGAAAGCTTTTGTTACGTAAAAAATACCTTAATTATTTAATTGCGACATTTTCAGGTCGCGACTGTACGCATGCACTTTTACATCTTAAACTCTTAAACATTTTACATAATAAAATAAAAAAAACTTGAGAGGTGTCAAGGGACACCCGGATGGAACGAAGTTCCTTTCGATTAATTAATTTGGCATTGTGTTCAATATTTTCACACTACAATATTAGATCTCCGTAGCCTTGTGGTTTCTACAGTCGTTAAACAGTTAAAGGTCGATGGTTCGAATCCCAGCTCGACAGACTGAATTTTCTATTTTCAATTTTTATTTTAAATAATTTTTACATGTGGAATTTTTCCCTAATTTTTTTATTTTTATTATTAATTTATTAAATAATATTGTCTGTGTATTTATAATCTATTTTGTATTTCTAAGGGTAAGTATCAAAAAATATTATAGAGCATTTAAAATATTAAATTCGTCATCACAGTCTTCAAATATACAATATAAACTTTCAGTACACTATATTATTTACTATTTAAATATTAAACCAACCCCCACGAATTGCAAATCGAAAAACTACAATATAAGACAAAGGCATAGATTGGTAGGTATTATTATAATATCCTTACTAATATTATAAAATATGCGAAAGTGTGTTTGTTGGTTTGTCCTTCAAACACGCCGCAACAGGGCTACGGATCGACGTGATTTTTGCATGGGTATAGTTGTGGACCTGGAGAGTGACATAGGCTACTTTTTATCCCGGAAAATCAGAGTTCCCGAGGGATTTTAAAAACTAAATCCACGCGGACGAAGTCGCGGTCATCAGCTAGTCATCGATATTTGTAAATATGACGTACTGCAATTCATTGTGCAAGGTGAATAAAAGGCAGACGAAGGCCTGTTGTGGTCGACGAAGAAAATCCTGGTTTAAGAACCTTTGCCAGTAAATCAACATGTCCAGGTGAAAAGATGAAACATGTTCAGAACCGCAGTAATTAAAGTACAACTAGCCATAATAGCCAAGTTCCTCTAGGAGATGGCACTTGAAAAAGAAGATTTTGTTATGCCATCAATCATGCAAAAGTATTACGTTAACGCGATATAAACGTTATTAGGCGTTATTGATAAATAATGCCGAAATGGAGAGCACGATATTTTTGATTGTCTGATCATGACTGATGATTACAAGAATTTTTCGGAGCAGAAAAAACGCTATGACGTCTGACACTTATACCTCACCCTGACCAACGTATTATTTCTTTTTGCGAACACTGGTTTCTCATGACAGTGTTTACCAACGTCCTCAATAACTTCATAGTGAATTGTTGTGAAAAGCTTGGCGGTACACCGCTTCGTCGTTCCAGGTTGGCCCATGGTACACTTCCAGTGGATGTAGTCATTCTTGACACACTGGTAGCTGTAAGAGTAGCCCTTGAAGAGCAGAAGTCTGGCACCTCTCTGCGATACGGTGAATAAGACTGAAATTAAAAAAAAACTTATCTAAGAATAGTTTTATTCAACAGATACAAACCAGAACCCTTAAGACCCCCAGATAAGACAGAACCCTTTCAAGCCATTAAGCATATCAGTTTAGAAAAGTTTTACTAGTCTAAGGTTCTCTCAATTGAATGTCGAAAAGTTTTCTCGGTGTTCATGCTCGATCGGTTTACAAGAAGGTGTAATTCTCAGATATTTGAGAACACTATTGTATTAACCAGTGGAACCCAGTTTTTTTACAATTTTGGCACATAGGAAACAAAAATCTGAACCTAAATACACACATCAAAAGTGTCTAGGGATCAAGCATTTTTATGCGGATTTCTTGAGATTGAGATGTGGCTTTGTAATAAATTTATGATTTTATAAATTTATATGGATCCTTTTTGGTGCATTTCATAATTTCATAATCAGCGATTAAAATCCTGCCAGGAAGTCCATCCTTATAGTGGTGGAACCATCATGGTATGGGCGGGTATTTGGATCGTCGGAAGAACTGAGTTGATTTGGATCAGAGGCAACCTCAACGCTCAAATTTATGCTGAGACGATTGTATCAGACGTTATCGTTCCTCTACAAGTGCAAATCGGTCCCTTATTTCAGTTAATGCATGATAATGCACGACCGCACACCGCAAGAGTTGTAAGACAGACTCTCGCCGCAGCTAACATCAATGTCCTGCCCTGGCCTGCTCAGTCGCCAGACTTGAACCCGATTGAGCATGCATGGGATATGCTACAGAGAAGAGCTCTGCCGAATATGGAGGGTATCCAGTGGCAAGAAGACCTTTTTTTGTTGTTGCAACGAACATGGGCGGCCATTCCACAGCGTGATTTGGATGAACTCATTTTGAGTATGCCAAACCGATGTTCTTGTGTTGTTAGTGTTCGCGGTAGAAACACGGATTATTAATTGTTTAAGTTACCCAATAAAATTTTAAAGAAAACTGTTATTTCAGTCTTTTTTTCGAACTTTAATGTTAGTGGTTCAAATGTCAAAAATCCCTTTATTAGGAAAATGGCAAATTTCTTTATTAATGCAAAGGTGACTTGGTTTATCGTTACTGTGACAAACGAAAACACTTTATTTGATGAATCCTTAAAGAAAATTTTAATTAATATCAATCAGGAGAAAAGTTATTGCAAAAATATATGTTGATCCCTAGACACTTTTGATGTGTGTAACTTTAACTTGAAGCCCTTTTGTTAGCATGCAAAATTAGACTTTCAATTTGCAACCTCTATTGTCTATTAAATGGTTAGCTTAGTAGAAAATATGCGGGTTTTCAATGAATAAGTAAAATAGAAGATCTAAATCACACAGAAAAGTCCATTGTCGAATATAAACACTCGACGACGTAAGAAATAGGTTCGACGGCTTAAGATCATGAAACGGGATGGAATCAATAAATGTCTCCATCGAAAGCGATCCACGCTCTGAGGTGTAGCTGGTCCAAAGGTCATACAAACAACGCGGCTTAATGGGTACTTTTGGCCCATGGCCACAGGTTTTAACTAAATTTTTAATTTTTAACGAAGTTATTGACATTGTATTTGATTATTTGGGTGGATGGTATGGACCCTGGACAGGTGTGGTGGATGTGGATGGTATGACATTATAGCTTATTTAAAGTCTTCCTTACGTACTATTTCAATTTTAATAAGTAAAATTTTTTGTCCTCAATCTTCAAACCGTATTTATCGCAAAATCTTTACAATATGCATAAAGATATGCATAAGTTAATGCATAATCTTTAATAGATAAATTCAAACACTCAACGTCCGTAATTTGAACTATCTCAGTACAATTATCTTGGAAATTGGTAGTTATAGTCGTAACGTGAACGTTTGTTTGAAGACACGAATGCATTTCGCGTAGTGATATAACTTGGTGTTTAAGCATTAATTAATAATCACATTATATTTATCTTTATCACAGAAGATGAAATTAGTGCTTGGGTGCTGGTTTGCGACTTGACCGTCACTCTACTGACTATTAGGCACAATATGGGTTCGGTATTATGATAATAAAGAGTGAAGAAACATAATTTCTAGGAAACTTAATATATATTAGTCCACTAAGACTGTTATTTAAACTTATTCTCTTAAACGCTTGAATGCCCACTCAAATCTCTCACTCACTCTTTTCAGCTTCATTCTTCAAATATTTCAAAACATTGTTTTATCGTCCTCTGTCCCCCTAGTGGGGGTTTAAAGCACTACGCCATACCGAGCGGTTTTGAGACACACCCTTGACTTCGTTCCACGTCATCTCTATCCTCGCAACCTACGCCTGAACCGTACGCCACAAATGGTGGCTAAAATTAAATCTTAACATAACGTCCATCAGCTAACTTGTGGAATTTATGCCTAGGATGTGTATGTTCGCCACCACTATGAATAAGATGCCCCTCCGGGGATAAGATAATGAAAGCCTTGCAGTCTGAAGTGTTGCTGCATCGCCACCTTCTTTTGGACTTGGGGACGAAGGTATAAGTGTAGCCTTGGTAATAATAGTATCGCCGGCCGTTGATGAGGGTGATCAGCTGACATTCTGAGAAAAAACAATTATTCATTTAAAAATTTTAGTTGTTCGCACGTAAATCCGTTGGTACATATTAATTCATCAATAAGTAGTATTGAAAGAAAGAAAAAACTTTTGTGTTTTAACTTTTAACCCCCGACAAGAAAGGAGGGGTGTTATAAGTTTGACGTACATGTATCTGTTCCCTCGCAGCTCACCAACAAATAGACCGATTTTGATGCGGATTTTTTTTGTTTGAAAGCTAGCTGTCTTGATCGAGATGGATTTTAGCCATAATTTGTGAAGGCGTTTGACGATGATCAGCTTATTTCTTACTTGATTAAAGGCTCTTAGAAACTTTTACAGCTGCGAACAATTGACCTACACTTACTTCGGATTATTACAGTTACCTTGAGCTGATGTTGCAGCATAAAGTAGTCTGCGGGATACCAACTCCGCAGCAATGTACAGCAGATATAGTGCGTTTGGGCTCATTAAAATGGTTTCAATGACTAGGTGTTCGATACAAAAAAATAACTGAATAATATTTTTATATTTAAAGTTTTATTGTTCAAATAATTCAATTTACTTCATGAGTACGAGTTTTAACATTTGTTTTAAAATTTAACTATGCATTATTATTTACAATTCATTATTATTAAACATCATCATGACCGACAACAGATCTGCATTTTTTTGGCACTTTTACTGTCGACACATGCTCATTCGACTTTTCAGTACCTACTGAAAATTGCTAAGGTATTTTCGGCGAATGATGTTACTGAGTGTGGGATTGACTTTATTCAGTCTTATTTAAGACTTCCAACCGTTTACCGCGAGAGGAACTGCAAGAACCGCCACAGAGGCAAGTCGCACATGAAACGCAGTGACATCACAAGCAATATTAGTCACATTGGACGCCTTGAATATCTTCAAAGTGCTCTCCGCCTCTCTCCGCCCATCGTTGATGTCATCTACATAATATCTTATGTTAATGACATCAACCATGGGCGGAATTGACATCATCAACATATCCATATCAACCTAACCTAACCTTTGCTTATTCATTACTAGATGATGCCCGCGTCTTCGTCCTTCGTCCAATTAAGGTTTTAAATTCCCTCGGGAATTCTGTAATATTTCGGGATAAAAAGTGATAATCCTGAGTATGAGTTATCTCCATTCCAAATTTCAGGCAAATCGGTTAATTTTTTGTGGAGTTAAAGAGTAACAAACATCCATCCTCATAGGATAGGATTTCAGAGCACCTTACTCTGCGGCCATCACTCGCATTTTCATTATTGCTCTTTTAACGTCTCCTTTAAGTCTTGCAATATTGTTTATTGCACTTCAACCACGTCTCCCTGATATCTCTGCCAGTTCGCTACAAAGATGTACCTCCCGTTCCTCAATTTCAAGAGATACTTCGGCAAATGATGGTGCGACCCGGTCTCCTTCGCGATCGAGAAATCATCTCTCAGAATAATACTAGCATAACACGTTTTGGTAGACACGCAACGCCATCTAGTCCTGCTTGATGATAACTTGGTATAATAAAAGCCTTTGTACCTTATAAACATTTTCCCATCTTCTGTAACTACTTGGTAAACTGTAACGAAAACGATTGTATTGAAACATTCCTTCCACGGTCAGTGATTAAATGGCCGAATATTAGGAATTCAGTCAATTTGCCTTTTTTAAGTAAGTGTCTTGGCTTGGACATTAGGCCCTCTTATCTTTTAAGATGGCTTTTAGACTTCGGAGACACCTTGTCATTAAGAAAATGAAACAAATCTGAATCAAGTTTGTACTAGATTTTTCCCACGACATTGTATGCGTAAACTAAGGTTTAAAAAAAACATAATTTCGCATATCAAATAAGGATGGAGTTCTATCTATGTCTGTCTGTATATAAGTTTATGGTCTATAACTCTATACTAACAATGTTTCAATCATCATACATTTTTATTAATTAAAACTAGCTGATGCCCGCGACTTCGTCTGCGTGGATTTAGTTCATAACATCCCGCGGGAAATCTTTGTCACCCTCCAGGTTCTCAACTATACCTATCCAATAAATCACGTCAATCCGTAGCTTTGTAGCAGGAAACATTTGATCGTCTTGCTCGCGGCATTGTTAATGATGATTCAAAGAGAAAACATATTACTGATGATATTATCAATTACGTTAAACTATAATTTTTATAATTGTTTTTAACTTTTTACCATAATTAACCAAATACAAAATTACGTTTAGCTGTCATTTACGTTTTGTTCTTCCACTGTCATTTTCGTTTTTTTATTCCATGTCAGATGCATTTTTGTTATAACAGGTTTTATATTGACTTGACGGAAACGCGGTCGAACGGGATAAAAAGTATCCTATGTCCGTCTCCTGGTTCTAAGCTACCTCTCCACCAATTTTGAGCCAAATCGGTTCATCCGTTCTTGAGTTATAAATAGTGTAACTAACACCACTTTCTTTTATATATAATTAAAATTAGGCAAAGATCACTGTACATTTATCGCGAAGCATATTTTTCAAATAAGCAGCACATAGGGTGGAGAACTTGAATAGGTCAGTATGCATGCCGGTTTGAATATAAATAATAAGTATACTTAATACGAAAGAAATCCCAAATAATTTAGCGAAAGATATTCTCTAAATCGGTTTATTATACTTCTACAAACATGATATTTATTATAATAATATAGAATAGAATCTGAGCGCCACAGGCATCAGTTTGAGTTTGATCTAACTTGTTTTAAACCTCAAGTCTTTCCATCCAAAGCTCCATGCGGACATTTTGCGAATAAGAAATTTCCATTCACGGCGACTTTAAGACAAGAACCTTGAGGTTCATTTCAGTCTGACGTTGTTGTGTATCGATGCTCGTAATTTTTTTTTTTTTTAAAGAATATCAACCAAGTTGAACTTGACTAATATTCTCCTCTCCCCTCCAAATAAGCGGAAAGCTTGTGTCAGGAGTGGGCACGACAATAGTGCAACGGGTTGGATTGGAACCTGCGACCTTTCAGTTTCAGTCCGCACCTTTAACCGTTGGGCTATTGAGGCTTAAAATCTATCAACATGTTCGAGATGTGCAACTATTTCGCGTAGATACCCTGAGGCTGAAGTAAGTAACACGGCGGCTAAATACACGTGCGAACCCGTAGAGTATCAGCAAGCTTTTCAAATAGTGAAATACAGTCCTTCTGGAGTTTTGTGCATTAATTTCGGTTGGTGGCGATGTTCACCGCACAGCTTCTGGACTACCAAGTCGACATCAGTGAACAGGTATGCCTTACAATTGTTGGTGCAAGACCACCTTATCTGGGATTTTGTAGCATAGTGCCGATAGTAAGTGTAGTTCATGTACAGTAACTGAGATTTTCCGCTTGCTAATTTTATCAGATGCCCTTAAAAAGAAACCAACTTTATTTAATCTTAGCGCCTTTACGCTATAAAACGAAACCGATTTTAAAAAGTTTACAGAAAAAATTATCGTTTCCGATTAAAACTACAAAAAGGTAAGTATATAATACTTAAAAGGTCTTTTTTTCTAAACTTCGCAAATATTCAACATACAAACTACACACGGAAAATAATATACTAACGATTAGACAACAATACTATTTCTTCTTCTTCTTGCAGTACCATCTTCTGCCGAAGGTTGGCCAATCATTAAGTTCAAATTCAAATTCAAAATTATTTATTTCATGTAGGCCAACCTGTGGCTCTTATGACACGTCAAGATTCTACCACCGGTTCGGAAAGCGGATTCTGCTGAGAAGAGCCGGCAAGAAACTCAGCAGTTGCTCTTTTCAAAATAATCATTTTACAATATTAATAAGTAGCTATTACATTGTAATAAGTTTTTATACTATCTTGTGGGCAGCTGGATGGCAAGCTGATTTAACCCGTGCATCTTCGTTAGAATAGAATATGACATTTCCACAAAACGTACTACAATTCAATTAATTAATTTAAATAAATTAGGGCAGTGGTAAACAAGATACAATAAGGCTAATTGTATCTTGTTTACCACTGCCCTAAACAATGACTTTGAGCTCATCTTAAACCACTGGCGAAGGATCTTAAGCCAGGATGTTCGTCTTCTGTTTACTATTTTTAATACTATTTACAAACAATTTTATTAAAATTTCATCCTAACGCGGAGGACCTTTTAAGACATAACACAGACATAAACTCGGATTTTACATCTAACAAACGTAGCTATAGGTGGCCAGTGCCGAAAGTAAAAACCTTATTTGCTCAGAGATTTTATCGATACACTGCTGCTCTATTACTGTATTCTTGCGCAAAATGCAAATAAAGAATTAAACCTTCTAAAGAAATCTAAATACACATGTCGAAAATTATTATTCAAATGGCTCCTTGAAATATCCTACGATGCAACAGATTTTATGTTAAAACAATATAAAGACATCTAACTTATAAAATAAATGCGAAAGTGTGTCTCTTTTGTTGGTTTGTTGATTTGTTGGTAAGTCCTTTAAACACGCCAGAACATAGCTACGCATCAACGTGATTTTTTGGATATCCCGAAAAATCAAAGAGTTCCCGAGGGATTTTAAAAAATAAATCCACGCGGACGAAGTCGCGGGCATCAGCTAGTTTTTTGCATTATACCACAGAATGTTCTTTTCACTAGTCACAACTTTTCTTCCCTCACGTTTTGTTTTAGTTTTGCCATATTTTATATTAACACTATACTTTTGTGAAAGAACAAATTCTAAAAAACAAAATTTTGTTGTGTTGAATTACCGTGTTGTTGCTTTGCATACTTTTTGTATTGTATTGTAATGCCTTGTATACTTATCATGCTGTTTTTTAAACTATAAATAAATAAATTTGACTAAGAATCGATTTATTCACAGATTAGACTACAGATTAGACTTTGGTAATACGTAAAGACTTATTAGGTACTAGTTGTTGAAATTGGACCTTTAAGTTTGCTTCAAGTAAATACCCAAACGGCGATGTGTAGTTTCCCTTGATGGCCTATTACCTTAAAAAGTTAAAACATACATAATAATATCTAAGAAGCGTGAGGTCCCCAAAAGTTGCGTACATTAAAATTTAATATACGTTCCTCCTACAGTCATGAGTAGTTTTGGAGCTGTGTGGTTATGTTCATTATGGACACTTTTAATTTCCATATTCTGGTCTACAAACACGTAGGCCTGGCATTTGGGATAGGACGTGCAGCTAAAGCAAATCAGGGGCTGCTTAAGGTAGTGCTTAAAATATAGGTACTCTTTGTAAAAGAGGTTTCGGTTCTTGCCATTCTCCATTGTAATTAGAAGACCTGAAAAATTATATTTATAAGAGATGAAATTAATGAAATTTATTTATTTTTTATTTATTTATACAACTTTATTGCATACAAGATCAAAAAATATACAATAAGTAAAGAAACAATTTAATACAAAAGGCGGCCTTATCACTAATAGTGATCTCTTCCAGGCAACCTGTACTAGAGAACATTATGCACTGAGAGACGGGGTATCGCAATAAGTGCATAGGAATACAAAACAATAATAATTATTAAACATACTTACATACACTCTAATAGATACAAACTATATCAAAATACACTAAAATAAGTAAATATTAATATATACAAACACATACTTAATAATATATAAAGATATATATAATATATATATGCACATACACATACATATACACATATATACATACATACACACACACATATATATAAAATATACATACACTATGAAATTTATTGATATGATGACGTGACAAAGGCTGGTTGAGAAAGATGGCGCGTTCAGAAAGGCAATATGTCCAGCAATCGACGTAGATAGATGATAACGATGATATGAAATTGCAACATATTGACAGGTGTTTCACAAATATAATTAAAACAAGGAAATTATTTACTTTTGCCCACAATTTTTCCGTACGGAATTAGGTTTTTAATAATTCAGCAAGGATTCCGTTTATCTGGGATTAAAATTACCAGTTCCGTCACTATCTATCTAAATCCTAAATTATGAAACTATACTAATATAAGTATGAAATTTAAAATAGAATCGGATTCACCATCGTGCACACCGAGCTAATTGCTATATCAGAGTGTTATCTTATGTTTTATTGCTTGAGGGTATAATTTTTTGATTCTATCTGACTCAAAGAGCGCCCTCTTACATTTGGCTCGGTTAACCGAGTAAAATGTGGATAAATGTGAGGATAAATGGATATTCGAGGATATCCGATAGATAACCTATGATATTTTAGACTCCATAATTCAAAATCAAAATAAAACAATAATTATCCAATGGATACCCTCTCATATAGCCATCATGGGCAACGAGGAAGTAGACTCAGCGGCCAGACAGGCTATAAGTGACGGAGTCCCTTACCACTGCTTGTCATTACAAAATGAGATTCTCATCAAATTTAAACCGGAGAGTAGACTAGCTTGGCAAGAGCACTTTGATCAGAGATCGCGTCTTAAAGGCATCTGGTACAAGACAAAAGTCGCCTTCCTCGATGTTCAGGGTTTGAAGGGTCAAAGTTGAAAAGGCCCGATATTGTTAAACTTTTACGACTTCGTTCTGGACAAATTTCATCAAACAAGTTTAAATATATGATGAGGAGATCGCAACAGAAAATTGATGGAATGTGCAAAGAACGAAGCGGAGCGACCGCGCTTCCTTAAAAACATTTGCAGTGTGGGGTTGTACAATAACGTTTTAGCAGCCCCAGCGAGGATTATATAATAATTATGTACCTACTATATGTTGGTGAACTTACTTAAATTTTCAGTATTGATAAAACTCTTTTTAAAATAAAGGAAAAAAATCTAATAGGTAATACGAAAAACATAAGTCGATCCTTTCTCCGTTGCTGCATGATTAGAGGACATACCAAGAAACAAAAACACTTTTTCATTAATAGTAAGTATCGTATGTATGATATAAATCTAATTCATTCTAAATCTACTGATTAAAAGTTGAAAATTTAATCCAAAGAAGTATGTCAGCATAAACATATTATTGATTGCGATCTAGTTTACCAATTGTTTAAATAGCTTATAGAAGCCGGCGTGAAAGAACACGGGCAATATGTTTTTCTGTCTCATTTTAACATCTATTTTTAATTTCTAAACGTAAAAAAAGTCTAACATTAATATAAAACGTAATGTCCTCATAAAAGAATGTTAATACACTTCTATCTACCTATCCTGGTGGTTGCAAAATATGCTAATGTCTTTTCCCATTATTATTACATGGAAACAATCGTCTTGGCATCCAGTTAACCACAAGATTTTGTAACTTATTACATTATAACTTATAGATATATATATCAATATTTTATTATTTGGTTTTGAAACGAACAATGAGTTTCATGCCGGATCTTCTCAGCAGCATCTACATTCCGAACCGGTGGTAGAGTATCGACGTGTCATAAGAGCCACAGGTTGGCATACATGAAATAGGTAACTTTGAATTTGAGGTTATCAGAGATTACTAAAACGAAATAGTTTGCAAACTCTTTGTAAAAATCAAACTGCGCTGAAAGTTATCCTAGCCTCTAGAGCCCGGAGATTTTTTTTTTCAAAAAAAAATCATATTATATTGTATATGAGTATTATGGGTGGCATAGAGACTAAGAAAAATATAAAAAAGTCTGGCTTTTCCGGGGAGTTTTTCTCTATGTTCTTACACGAGTACATCGGGACTATGTCCTCAACCGAGTACATATCTTTAGGATAGGAAAAGGTCAAATAAATACCAGTTTCTGCTCATAATCAACTTATATATTGATAATTTGTACTTTATAATCACAATATTCACTATCTAAGTAATTACTAATCAAATCAGTCTCAATAATTCTTTGTTATTTGGTAATCATGTCGATTTTCACGGTTTATATTTTACTATTATTATCAATTATTATAAATGAGTTCTATTTCTTATGAAAATCCATGTAGCAATTCCTCTGAACTGTCAAACATAAGTAAATGTCACATTTTGTGCATTTAGTTCTACTTTTTTTATTACAGCCCACGTTTCTACATCTGATTTGCTTTTCGGTCATGATCGGCATGTGATCGGCCCTTTGTGCACGTCGAATAGAAGATGGAATAGGATTTATATTTCTTTTTCTTTTTTTATGTCTAGGAGCTAGCTCACCTTCAGATTGACTGCCACTTTCTTCTTCAGAACTCACTGTGTTTTCTTCTACCATTTGTTCTCCTAAAATTAGTTTGTAATTTCTTAACGGCTCTATATTTTTAGCAGGAGTTCCTTTCAGAATGGCTTGAGAACCCAATATGACATTATTGTTGCGATACTAAATCGTATAATTAGGTATTAGCATGGATTAATTAGGATTTACTTACCATGTGCCATGATGTGATCCGCCCGGCCAGATGTTTTGTGCCACACTGATCGCTGATTGGTTGTTACGCATCCATTCAACCGGCAAATCGCGTGAATACAGTCAGTCTTACAATATTGTGCGCGCCAAAATTCAAATTTGGCGAAAACAAAGAGAGCAGATTTTTTAATATTATATATTTTTTATTATTCTATGTACTCGTCTGAGGACTCAGGGTCTCTAGAGGCTAGATGCAAGGATAGAGACTAGGAGACTAGGATGGAAAATAATATATTATTGTTAAAATCGACGAAATATCGAATTTTATTGTTCTGGTTGGTCATATTCTGAAATGACTGAAATCATCTGATATCTGAATCTATCATCTGAAAGACTTATAACTAGATTTACGCGAGATTTTTCTTATGTATAAAGTTAGCAATCAATATTTCTTTAACTAATCACTGTCCATTATATATTAGATTCTGACATACGTTCCTTCTTTAGTCATGCGTAGTTTCCTAACAGCGTGATGATGTTCATTATGCACACTCATAATCTCCATATTCTGACCCATAAAAATGTAGGCTTTGCATCTCGGATAAGCCGTACAGCTCCAACGAACCATCGACTGTTTAAAGTAATGCTTGAAATAAATATAATCCTTGTACAGGAGGTTTCTTCTGCCACACTGCAACGTTATAATTTTTGCTGAAAGATAAAATATTTATACAATAGAGCAGACTGTGATTATTGCTATTTAAATTGCTTAATTCACCGAGTGGTCTCAGAGTTTAGTTGGCCGAATTTGCACTGGTTCATTTGTCTGTCTCAGTGTCTGTCTTAAAACGTCTGGTTTAATAAATGAAACAACTTCAAGTTCACAAATAGTATACCTGTCTATAGTCCAAAACCATAGATATCCATATTATTATTAGAGAGTCGCCTATAGACAAAATAGGGGCAATTAAGTTTTGCATACATGAATACATACATAATTATATATGAACTAGATTATTTGTTGTCTAGGACCGCAAGTGGTGGGGGTTATTACAACAAAGATGACATAAAAATAAGTTAATATTTTTCATGCCGTTTAAAATTTTTCAAAAATCAAAAACTCAATAGATAGCAAGATCATTTTAGATCGCAAGTGAAGATTTTATTTTATGCCAATAATAATGGCCAACTGACAAAAGGGGTCCCTATGTCTATTGCTGCATATCCATCATCTGCAACAATACACATAGGGTTTTTGCAATTCAACAGTTAATTTCACCAACGTTGAGTGACGTTTAACCAAGGAATACATTGGGCGTTCTGACAGATTTTGTCTTGAAAATCTGCCACAATATTTTTACGCTCGGATAAGACTTAATTTTGCTGGTGAAATCGACCCTTAATATGTTTCTGCAATACAGAGGTTTTAAATCTTAAAGTACATTCCATTACTAGTCATATGAAGCCTCCGCATAGTGTGGTTGTGGACATTATGATCACTCTCAATCACCAAATCGTCAGTCACGTAGACATAAGCCTTGCATTTTGGATAGTTTGTACAGCTCCATCGGTTTTTGGAATGTCTAAAGTACGTGTATTCTTTATACAACAGATTTTGAGATTTACCATTACGGAGTGTAATAATCCTTGCTGAAATTTGTTAAAGGTTTACTTATACACATTCATTTATAAGAAAATTTAATCAGTTACTAGTTAGAAATTTTTAATTCAAATAGACGAACTATTAATAGACGAACTGAGTTTTTACGTAGGTATTTAAAGGTTGAGTTTCAAAATAAAATTAATAAATTAATATGTTGGACAAATATTTGTTTGGTGTATGTGTAATGGAAAAACACAATGTCTTTAAGCAAATAAATATAAGTTAGACACAATATGGGTCAGTTACAGATAGCTTTAATACAAAAAATTAATTTTATACTTTATCATAAATGTTTGATAAACACTGTGAATTACACAATTCCTACAATATTTTCATGAATAACGTAAAATGTTTAATTAATACGTGATTTTTTAAATTTTAATGTAAGCCCCACCATTGGTCTTGTGTAGGGTACTGCTCCGATGATTATGTTCGTTATTGACTTCCAATATGTACATTTCTTCATTTGCGTAAACATACGCCTTGCACCTGGGATATTTTGTGCAGCTCCACCTGTGTCTTAGTGATGTGCGTGTTTTACAATGTTTGAAGTAGGTGAATTCGTTAAATAGCATTTGCGACTTTCCATTTAACAAGGTAATTAATACTCCTGGAAAAAAAAATCTGAGGCATTTCTAGATCTTATTTAGGATGAAGTTAAAACGAATATATACATTCGTTACACAGCATAAATAGCAGGATATAAATATTGAAGAGAAAGTATATAAATCGCTAAAGCCCCAAAGATTAATAGAAAATTAATTTATTGAATTAATATGACACATCATTAAAATATAATACTGTAATACTAACACACAAAACAGTAACTAAACACGAATCGAAACATTAATACATAAAATTAATAGTAAACGCTATTAATTGTGTATTGAATAATCGATTTTTGAACTACTAAGTATTATGATTAATATAATATTAATAATAGTAAATCTAATAAAAATAAATCAATCAAATGAGGTTGGGCAATTAAAATAATTATAATTGTGATCATTAACAACTTGGCATTAACGAAATATGGATGAGCTCACTGTTACCACAGTAGAATTATGTTTACCTGTTACTCTGCTTACATTTATATAATATTATCAGTCAATGGAATTTCGTAATCGGTATTTGGATTTATACATGAAGCATGTCTAATCCGGCTGATGATGTAGTGGAGAGTCTTGCAGAGGCAAAGTTAGCATGCAGTGCATCTTGTCCTGGTGAGAGTTTTCCTTCGGCTGTGGAATGTCAGGGTCTTTGGGACAAACCGCGTGTTGTTTTGACACATGCGGATCTCGTAGCGCAGTGTGCCTCGGATACGGATAAAGCCCGTATTTTAGCCGTATCCGAAAAGGAGTCAGGTCACTGGCTACATGACCTGGGGACGATTCTCAACAGGACAGCGCTTCGTGTGGCCGTTTGCTTGCACTTGGGGATTAAGGTATGTGAGCCTCATCGCTGTCCTTGCGGCAGCCAAGTGGATCGTTTTGGTCACCATGGTCTCAGTTGTTATCGAAGCGCGGGCCGCTTGTATCGCCACGGTGCTCTCAATGATATAGTCCGTCGCGCTCTGGTCACTGCCTCCATTCCTGCACAACTGGAACCCTCCGGTTTGTTCAGGGATGACGGCAAGAGGCCGGACGGGATGACTATAGTACCGTGGATGATAGGTCGCGCACTGGTGTGGGACGTGACCTGCGTTGATACGTTGGCTGCGTCCCACCTACCAGGCTCGTGCCAAAAGGCGGGTGCAGCTGCCAAATCCGCTCAGATGCTTAAGCGCCGCAAATACTCTGTCATTTCTAAAGATTATATTTTTGCGGCGCTTGCTTTTGAGACTCTGGGTCGATGGTCATCGGACACGAATAATTTTATAAATGTCGTGTCCCAAAAATTGATCCACGCCTCTGGTGAACAAAGAGCTGGCGCTGATGTAGCCCAAAGGCGTAGCCTCGCTATTCAGAGAGGTAATAGCGTCAGTGTTTTGGGCACCATGCCCATTAGCGATCACTTGGACGGCGTGCATTTTTTGTAAATATAATTAGTAATGAAGCATGGTACTCATTATTTTTATTAGCATGTCGCAACGGGTTATGTATAAGCTGGTAAATTAATGCTGCTAATGCGTGGTTGCTTTGCCAACATATAAGTCCCATCTAAAGTTTTGTAGAACACTTTTGGGGGATGCATGTGTTCCCGTGGTGCCTTTGTTATGTTCATGAATTGGTCCACGTGGAGACTTATGTAGCAGTGATGGGTGTTGATGCAACGCCATCGATTCTCTAGGTTCGGAGTCCTAGTGTAGTAGTGACCTTTGTATTTCAAATACTGCTTTCCCTGTATCGTTGTTATAATTTCTCCTGTAACAAATTATATAGGAATTTTAAATATACTCCACCCATATTTTTGGTAAGTACAAATTATATAAGTAACTAATGAGGTTTCTAACAGTCTACTACATAAAAAGTTACATAATACTAAATGTAAGTATAATCACCTATCTTGGCTTTGTGGGTACTGGCATTACAATGTTATTTGACATGTTAAAAAAATAATACATCAAGACATTTAATTTTTATCGTCGTAAAAAAAAAGTAATAATAAAACAGTTTCTTTACGTCGTCATCGATGTAAAGAAACTTTTTATTACTACTCTTTATAATTATTTTTCATTCTGTATTTCTCGCGTTTTGTTCTAGCATGTGAGACTCCATTTTTTCGAGCGTTTAACCTTATAAAAGATTGATACCTGATATGATTACCTACTCGCTTCGCTCGTCCGAATAATTTATATACCTGTTAGTCTGCGGCCCAGGTGGGAGCGGGTGCGGGCAGCGGAGCGTTCGGCGGTGTAGAACAAATGCAAGAAATTGGAAGGAAGACGCGCAGACGTGTACTTATCGAAAGCGGGTGCCGAGCGGCATGAACGTTAGGAGCTAGGAGCTAGCTGCCCAGTGCCCGCACCCGCTCACACCTGGGTTGAGCGCTGAGCGGGTGGGGAGCGGGTAGCGGCCAGTTTGAATTACTCTCTCAATAAGTGAAGTACGTAAAGGGCATGTTCTAGTTCAGTATGGAGTTCCTTGACAATGAACTAAAATACCCTCAAGAGATAAATTAATATTATAAAACTTGTTACATCATCCCGTCTTCGCATGGAGGGGAGAGGTACCGAAAATAATAGTTTTTTTTTTCAAGATTTTATTATACAACTTTGTCAGTGTAATTAATATGTTTAAATTTGCCAAATTATAGCTCTTTAGTACATCGTTCCTTGTGGACTTATTTAGTCTGTGATTCTGTCGCTTGGCTAGGACTACTGTGGTAATAGTACTAGAAGTCCGAACTAGTACAGTATTTTTAATGTACTAGTACAGGGCGCTCCTGATGATCGAGCAAGAATAAGCCTAATTGAATAGCCCGCCCCGCCACTGTCCGATTGGGACACCTCAGCTATTAAAACGCGCCCGCTATCCGCTCCGCTTCCCGCACCCGCTTCCACCTGGTCCGCAGACTTATGGCACCAACATTCAGTTTAAGAAAATGATTACTGTACATTTATTACTTTTGCTTGCTATATCGACGTGAATTCATATAATATGCACCCGTGAGGGTTTTATAGAATATTGGAGGCTGATGAGCGTGGACCTTTGGCTGTTTAAGAACGCGTAAGTAATCATCTACACATAGACGAACGTAACACCTATTTGTGTAAATACATCTCCATCGATATGTTGAGGATCTTGAGTAATAGTGGCCTTGATAATGAAGGTAACGCTTTCCGCTCACCGTATATATTTCTTGAGCACCTGTAACTAACCAATTTTAGTTAAATATTTAAGGTCAATACTGAATCGAAAATCTATGGCTTTTAAATCAGTCGATAGCTAAGATGATCCTTGAAACCCATGAAAACTATTATTTTTAAAGATTTATTTAAAAACAGTGTTTTTGTGCATTTCGACATAGTTGGGGACCCGGAGAGTGACATAGGCTACTTTTTATCAAGGGAAATCAAAGAGTATCGCGGGATTTTAAAAATGTTCAGTTGTTTGCGTATTTTTTATATTAACATTTTATGACTGTATCAGACAATCAATAAATATGGCCATACAATATTAAGATTCCAGTCGAATCACTTATAATAATAATTATGTACAATACGTTCTTCACTTTTTGTCTCATTTTTGCGAGTTAATTTACTGATGGGACCACGAATCTTACTAATATTATAAATGCGAAAGTGTGTTTGTTCGCTGGTTTATCCTTCAATCACGATGCAACAGAGCTAAGGATCGACATGTTTTTGTGCATTTGGACATAGTTGGCGACCCGCAGAGTGACATAGGCTACTTTTTATCCCGGGAAATCAAAGAGTATCGCGAGAGATAGTCTCAGCATTGCCTTATGATATTATATTTACTATATGATATTTTGATACTATTATGATATATTTCATAGAAACGGTATCTTTGATACTCGGACGTGCATAGGTGTGATGTCATAAGCATACGGCGCCCGCGTGTTAACATAAGTCCCATTGCTAGTTCTAATAAACACGTTCGGTGGATGCGTATGGTCTTTCGGCTGTTGGGTTATATTCATACTGTCATCTGTTTGTAACCTGACGAAGCATCTACTGGTGTTGATGCATCTCCAACAATTCCTAGACCTCTGAGTGTAGTAATAGCTTTGGTATTTCAAGTATCGCCTTCCATTGACTGTTGTTATCATTTCTATTTCTGTAAAAAATCTTTTATATAAACAAATATCAATGGGTGGAGGACTAAGGAAGGGTTGTGAATTTAGCAGTTTATATTCGTTTATAATATGTTATCAATCACTTACCTCGTTACTCTCTAAAATTACGAACCGTTGATTTCTTTTAGCGGTCCAAGGATCATTCATAAGCTATTTGACACCATGACGATGAATAAAATACATACACTACACTAGCGGCACGCTATGATGGCCGGTTTGACACATTACAATAGTGATGTGGAATGTCAATTTATTCTCGAACAAAAAACAATTAAGTTTTGTTTTTGTACCTGATTAAATAGGTTTAATAAAACAAAAATGTATATGTTTATTTAATTTATTTGAACGAACTTAATATTTGAATGAAAATGAATATACATACTTTATATGCACACAAGAAACATATGAATACAAAAGATACCAAAAAAGGTGCCACAAAAGGCCATAATTAATCAGATTCGTCCATACTACTATTTTCACTGTCGTCACTGCTATCATCACCTACATTAATAATTATATGTTCGTTTTCTATAATATTATCTATTTTCACATCTCTTTCATAATCTTCCCTTATTAATTTAACAGTTCTATTCACAACCTTTTCCCAGTCTCCTTTAGTCACATGTTCACAAGCTTCTTCTAATAATTTTAGCATTTTTTTTGTGGTAAATGGGGGTTCTGTATTGTGTCTTGCAGCATATCCCTTAATTTGAGCCCACACCAACTCAATCGCATTATACTCACAATGGTAAGGCGGTAACCGTATAACTCTGTGCCCATGTTCTAATGCTATTTCGTCAATGACGTATCGGATCTTGGTTGGTTTGTTTTCTTTTAAAAGACGTACTAATTCCGCTTTTAACATATTCATGTTTGCATCTACGCCATTTTTACGAAGCCATGCGACGATATCAGCTTTCTTTTGGGATTGGGCAGGTGGCTTGTCAATTTGCATCGAGTGGTATGGGGCGTTGTCCATAATTATAATAGATGGTTCAGGGAGGCTACACAACATTGAGGTAAACCATTCAGTAAACTTTTCTCCATTCATGTCTTCATGATAGTCTCCAGTGGTTTTTGACGCAAAAGCCATGAGAGAACCTTCGACAAACCCGTTGATGGTTCCGGCGTGACAAATTATAAGTCGCGATCCTTTTCCTACAGGAACTTTGGAAGTAGATGCTGCTGTGTCATCGTTCCAAGAACGGCCTACAGTATGGTTAGCATTAAGCCATGTTTCATCCAAGAACACAACATTTTGCCAATTTTTGATTTCTTTCACTTGCCGTAAAAAAGTATACCTTGCCATCGCTATATCAAATCTTTCCATCAATATTTTGCGTTTGTTACATTTTTTGTATCGAAATCCAATGGTCTTCAAAATCTTCGTTAAAGAACTTTCCCCACCGAAGAATAATCCAGCTTCCTTCAGTGAATGCACCAACTTTTTTCTTGTTGGATACTCCTTCTGTAAATAGTAGCCGTAAACATGTCTTCGGATAGCATCGGCATCAAAGCTATCGATGCCTACGACTGGTTTTGCTCGTTTTCTCTTTTTTGGTGTGTGAAGTTTATTTTCTTCTGTGCCAGTCTCGCCATATTTTTTTTTAGTTATCCGTCTAACAGTTCGTTGTCCAATATTAAGCGCATCAGCTACGCGTTCAACCACTGACGTTATAGGTAAAATTGGCCCTCCATTTTGAGCTTCACGATCGAAATAGTTACGAAGGCGTATTACGAACTCACGTGTCTGACTATTTAGAACAGTTCTCTGCGTACGTTCGGTCATATCGACGAAATCCACAACAAAGGGCTTGAACAGAGTCCAAATTAACGAGCAAGGGTCAACAGTAATGCAGTATCAATATTTGAAATCCAAAGCCAGGTCAAAACTATATCACAATCGCATTGCACTGACAGTTTATACTTTTCGAAGCAACGTCAATTCGAAACTGCTTTGTTTTGCATTGAGCATTGACGCGAGTTTGCCGGAGGTAGTAGTTGTGCTAGCCAGCGATCCTATGTGACGATCGTATTAGATTCCATTTTTAAAAATTTTCAATTTAGAAAACCAAATGCCGAGTTGTGGTATATATCATATAAAAATAAAAATTTTACCTTTTGTATGAAACAGCTTTTTGCGATTTCAGAGGTTTGTCCACATAGTGAAAATTGTTCATATTCACAAGTACATTCACCCCTTAAATGGTGCAAACAGATTTTTCTACACTTGTATACATTTTAGAAATCAATTTAATAAATAAATTTTGAGTCCTAAACCTAAAACTACATTCGATAAAATTTATGAATCTCTGCACATCACTATCGTCAATAAAGTAATACAATTATTTCCTTCAAAGTCGTTATCAATTAATACGGAACTTCATGAGCGGACAAACGTCAAACCGGCCATCATAGCGTGCCGCTAGTGTAAAGATAAAAGTTCGAGATTGGTATCAAATGTAAGACTCAAAAGCGTAGCTCAATTCAGGAATTCAACTTCTGTTCTTACTAGAGTAAAATAGATTTAACATTTCAAAACATGTTTTATTAAATTTCAATAAATTAATAGGTCAACACTTTTTTTATCTTTATTGTTACAGTTTTTGCAATTCACGAAGGCGAGTGAGCTTTACTTGTGCTTACTTCGTGTACATGCACATTGCATTTAAATGTGCGTGCCTGTCAAAGCCTAGGTGGGAGCGGGCAGGCGCAAGCATTGCGCGCGCTCACACTTATACAGATACGACACACACACAACCATAAGTCAGTCGCCCTAGTGAATTGCAAGAACTATATTATCTTATAATTGTATATTTTATTTATACTTCTCTCTCATTTTGTAAGTAATGCTTACAGTCCACACCGTTGACCGATATGCTATTGAAGCTCATCAGAATGATGTCACAGACGTGCGTATCGTCCGTTAGATGTCCGAATGACTTGCCTCATCGCATGATTATGATTCGTCCTGCTTCCCCACACGGTCAAATCATTATCAATATTGACATAAGCATCACATTTCGGGTACGACGTGCACTTCCATTTGTTAAATTTCTTCAACTCGTACTTTTGACGTGACAACGTCTTATAAATTGGTTTGCCGGGTGACACTTCAAGAAACTGCGTTACGCTCCGCTCACGTTATGCGCTCACAATGAGAGCGAGTGAGAGGCACGCACTCGGCACTCGGGCACGGTTAGCCCGCCTAAGAGCGAGAGAGACAGACATAAAAAGTGAAAGGCACGCGTCCCTTCCACTCGAGCACAGTTAGCCCGCCTAAGAGCGAGAGAGACAGAGCGAGAGAGAGAGAGAGTGAGAGAGATAGGCATACACACCGGTTCATGTCTTGCGCTTCTATTTCGGTTGTCACGTAAAACTTTCGCCCGTATAGCGACTTTACAGGCAACCAATTTTTTGTAGAACGTGTAACCACCAAATAATACTACAGTTTTTCCATTCATCATCGTTATGAGTTCAGCTGGAAACATATTAATGTTTGGTCTATGCTTCGTGTGTTTTATGTAATGAAAAAGCAGTTGTAGTTTAGTGGTTAAGACTGCAATCTTATATTCGGGGGGTCGATCATAACTAAGAAATAATATTTCTGTATTTGTTATCTTTTACGTTTATTTATTTAAAATAATTGACCGAGCGAAGCGAAGGTCTCTGAGTCTACTTGAGTGAATTTGCACTTATCCGTCCGTCTGTCAGAGCCTTATAACTTATGAATGACTGAAAGTAATTTCTTCAAATTTAAACATAATATGTAAACCGATGGCCTTCAGCCGAATATTGCTTAAAAAATTATAAAAATCTTTATTCATTTCAGGGGGTTCTCATAGAAGCAAATGCGAAGTAAAATATTATTTATTACGTTATATAGGATCGCTGTTTATCATTTTAAAGATAATTTGGGACAGAGCACAAAAATATATATTTTTTTTTAATTTTCTCTTAAAATTGACGAAATGGGGGGCTTTCAAAGTGGAGATTGAATTCGAGGCTAGATCTCAAAAATCGCTATATTTTAAAACCTGAAATTTACGCATAATTTGAGTTATATCTTGTACTTGAACAACAATTGTACTAAAATTAGATAAATATTATAAAGCAACGAAATTATTACATTTTTAATGAGTTTCAATATTTTTAACAGTAATTCTGTGATTGTACCTTTGCGTTAAATATGAATGAAAAACAGTTGATTTACACAGTAAATATTGTAGAAAAATTCTACGAAAATAGGTATGTAACGTAGCACCATATTTTGTTTACCAAACCGTTTTTGTTTAATAAGTGTTTACAGCTACACTTAGTTTTCGAAAAAAAAAGAATTTTCAAAAACGTACCCGCTCTAGCGCCTATTTTGTCAATTATCTCCAGAAAGCAGTGAGATGAGAAGCTGAAATGGGGTGAACGATAGTTTTATATCTAACCGCTATTAGAACACAAGTATTATTAAAAGAAGAAGGGGTCTAGAAGGATAACTTATCCTTCCCCTGTATTCATCATTAGCAACCCATGAACGGCTCACTACTGAGCGCAGGTCTCCTCTCAGAGAAGGGTTATAGGCCATAGTCCACCACGCTGGCCCAATGCGAATTGGTCGACTTCACACACCTTCAACAACATTATGAAGAACTCTCAGGTGTGCAGGTTTCCTCACGATGTTTTCCTTCACCGTTGAAGCAAGTGATATTTAATTGCTTAAACGCACTTGACTCCGAAAAAACAGAGTTGCGTACCCGGGATCGAACCTGCGACCCCCCGAATAGGAGATCACAGTCCTAACCACGAGGCTATCACTGCTTCACCTGTATTACATCAATGTTATTCCTATAACAATTGATGTCATTGCTTTACGTAAGTTCCATTTGGACACCTATGCAGTTTTTTCCTGACGTGGTTATGGTCGGTTCTACTGCGGAGAACAACCATGAAATCGTCGACGCAGAGGAAGGCTTTGCATCTGGGGAAACTGGTGCAGACCCAGCGTTGCCATTCGCGGCTCACGCTTCGACGGAAGAAAGTGTAGCCCCCATACACCAAACTTGTCTTCCCGTTCGCCATGGTGATGAGAAGAGCTTAAACAGAAAATTCTTTTAAATAAACCTTAACCACCAATTAACATTATAATGTAGCTATATCCTACTAATATCATAAATGTGAAAGTTTGTGAGGATGTATTGATGGATGGACGGATGTATGTTAGTCTTTCTTTCTTTCACGAAACAACGAATGAACCGATTTGGCTGAAATTTGGAATGGAGATAGCTCATACGCACTTTTAGCACATAGGCTTATTATTACTTATTATCCCGGAAAATTACAGAGTTCCCGCGGGAATTAAAAAACCTTAATCCACGCGGACGAAATCGCGGGCATCATCCAGTACGTACCTAAATAATTTGCTGTTCTTTAGTCTGGCAGAAACTCAAAAACAGTTTGTAGTCCACTCGAAAGGTAGAAAAAAGTGGGTTTAGGTGAAAATAGGTCGAAAAAAAATGAAAAAATGGGCTGCAAATTTTCGCTCCTCCGGTTTTTCCTCAATAACTTGAGCGTTAAATTTCCTATAATTTTGATTATTAAAAAAATGTTTGTATGTCACTTCGTTACCGAGATATGGCGCTCCGAAAAAATAAAAATTTTCTTCGCTCTGAGTGCGGCATTTGGTAAATCAAAATTGATTCCGTAGGTTTTCAATGTACAAAAAATAAAACATTCTGTCAACTATAACTTTTAATAATTATTTTTATTATATAATGGTATCATTTTTGTCTTTACATATTTACCGTTAGGGCACAGGTGTAAAATTTTTTGTATGTGATTGTGGTCTGTCATACACTCGAGGATATAAAGGTCATCGTCCACACACAGGTACGCCTTGCATCGTGGGAAGTTAGTACAGACCCACTTTTGGCCCCTTTTAAACAGTTTGTACCTAAAGAAGAATGTATAGCCAGCGTATAGTAAGCAGTTCCTGTCGTTGTCCATTGTGATCAGTTTAGCTGCAAAAACAAATGACGTTTACTTCAAGTATTCAAATTCTCACGCGTGAAGCCTGTTCGTGACCATCACCAAACCACCTACCAGTTCTTAATGCAGTTACTTACTTACTGCACTGGCTTAGTGACCCAAAGAGGATGTTTCCAATCATGCATGCAATGTCAATTCACGGTGTCTTTTGAGAGAATACAGGTCTCTGTGTATCGTTTCACTCTGTCTCAAGCGCGAGCCAATTCAGATTACGGTCTTTAGATCTCAATCTGAGATTGCACTCTCACTCAGACTGAAGATAGAGTTAGCAGGAGTCATGTGTAAGTAACTCCGTCTCGAGTCGGAGCAGGGTGAGGGGGCTAGGAATTGGGATTTCAGTCTTATTCCAAAGGAATTAGTGCAGCTCTAACTCGTACCAACCCTTCCTGATTTGTGATAGCAGGTGTAATCGTCCTTAAGTGGCTAGAAGCATGCGACAGGCAATTCTCGGTGAGCTCTGTGAGGTTTACAAATTGAAAACTATAATTCCAATTTGAATAATTTCAATGCAATATGTAATTTGGGTATCTTAACTAAATTCGCTTAGAGATAGAAACACGATTGGAAAAAAATTCTCGATAGAAAGTTTTCCCAAACTTTGATCCAATAATCTCCTTTTTTAGGTTTAAACCTTGTTTAAACAGAAACGGTAGGTTTTTTTGCGCGAGAAAGCGGTGAGAAAAATTCTTTGATTATTGGCATCCATAATTTTTAAATCAATTTTAAAGATTTTTTTCAATTCCCGACCCCTGAATCCATAATTTCTATCTCTTTCCTAGCACTGCAAAATATATAGCTCTATCCCACTCGTACGACCTAAACAATTTAGGATCGTTATAGCCCCTTAATAAGAAGTTTCCTGCCTTTTTTATTCAATGTTTTCATCGTAACTGCAAGAACAGTCATGTTTTGTAGACATATATGTTCCCTTGTAGCACAACTGTTGTCCCCCCTTTCCCCTGACTTACGTTAGGAGTGGGGTGGGCACAATAGCGATTGAATCGACCTTTCGGGATTCAGTCCAGGCCCTGCCAGTTTCGCTATAGAGATCAATGAATAATGAAGTTATGTGTTACTAGATGATGCCGGCGACTTCATCCGCGTGGATTGAGGTTTTTCGCCTCCCGCGGGAACCTTTTAATTTTCCGGCATAAAATGTATGTGTTAATCTATATCCATTCCAAATTTCAGCCAAATCCGTTTAGTAGTTCTTGTGTGAAAGAGTAACAAACATACACACAAACTTTCGCCTTTATGAGTGTGATGTGATGACATCGCACTCAGGAAAATCTTCCTAAAGGAGAAGAAGTTCATAAGTTACTTATGTGGATTTAAATCAAATAAAACACAACAGTAAAATAAACAATTTATCCTCTAAAAAATCACAGATCTTCCTTTTGTTATAATGGATTAAAATGAGAAGATAATCACAGGGAATAAACACGCCTCTCAGTGGACGAGCAAATGGGCGTGAGACGATAGATACATGTCTCGCTATCTATCATTAAGATGTAATCTATCTAACTATATAATTTATCATTTTTGACGAATTTCAAAAATTTTGCACCAGTAATATGTCAATTATTCAATATTATAATGTCGAACGATTAAACTTCTTCATTCTCAATTAGGTCACAACACACAATCAAAATTCTTATCAATCATTAAACTTTAAAGTTAAAAAAATCACAATTTTAATTTCGCACAAATCGTTACTATTTTTAATTTCACTCTTAAAAAAATAAACTAGATTTATAAACCATCGGCTTCCATGATTTTATTTTATTAGTTTCTTTTAGTGCGTTTTCGTTTAACGTAAACGCTTCGTATTTTGAGGTATTCGCCTGTAGGCAAAACGCAATACATCGGGCGATCGTGAACATGATTTTCACTGGAACTAATCACTACGCCTTCATCGGATATGATGAGGAATGCTTTGCACCTTGAGGCATTGGTGCAAAGCCACCTCTCACCTCCAGTTTTTCTCACCGCAGCTCTGTAGTACGTGAACCCATTCTTCATAAGCCGCGTGTTACCATTTGAAAGGGTAATCGTTGTCATTGCCGTCGTCGCTGAAATTTTAAAGTTCCGTTCTACATCTGCCTAACAAACGAAATAATTTATATCATGATCGATGAAATAAATAATTTATTCAAATATCATATCCATCCTTTGTATCGAAAGTAAAGTAAAATCTATTGTGACTTTGATGTTAAGGGCCTTATTCACCATCGCGCGTTAA
This sequence comes from Oeneis ivallda, assembly GCA_029955525.1. Lineage (NCBI taxonomy): Eukaryota > Metazoa > Arthropoda > Insecta > Lepidoptera > Nymphalidae > Oeneis > Oeneis ivallda. The sequence continues at coordinate 21,867,133 of JARPMR010000009.1, forward strand.
TTAAACTTTGCGTCAGTCAGGCCCGCTTGCAGAGACGCCGGGTTAGTTAAACCAGGAATAAATTTGTAATTTTGACAGAAGCTTTATACGAAATCTGTCAAATCTGTCTTTTTAACCCAGAGTTAGCTGCTCTGGGTTAAAAGGATAACTCGACGTTTCTGCAAGCGCGCCTTAGAAGTTTCTCGAATGCGAGCGGCCAGAAATCGTGTGCGATTATTCGCCATACATTTCTTGTCCACGATTATTCATTATTATTGACAAAAACTCGTAGCAGTTAAAAGCGATGCTCGAATACGAGTGTCGAAGATGTCGCTCGCATTCGAGAAACTCTCCTTGTGTAACTGAGCCGGAAGAGATTTATACATTATATTACATTACATTATTATACATTATGACAAAAACTCGTAGCAGTTAAAAGCGATGCTCGAATACGAGTGTCGAAGATGTCGCTCGCATTCGAGAAACTCTCCTTGTGTAACTGAGCCGGAAGAGATTTATACATTATATTACATTACATTATTATACATTATGACAAAAACTCGTAGCAGTTAAAAGCGATGCTCGAATACGAGTGTCGAAGATGTCGCTCGCATTCGAGAAACTCTCCTTGTGTAACTGAGCCGGAAGATATTTATACATTATATTCCATTACATCACTATACATTATGACAAAAACTCGTAGCAGTTAAGCGATGCTCGAATACGAGTGTCGAAGATGTCGCTCGCATTCGAGAAACTCTCCTTGTGTAACTGAGCCGGAAGAGATTTATACATTATATTCCATTATATCACTATACATTATGACAAAAACTCGTAGCAGTTAAGCGATGCTCGAATACGAGTGTCGAAAATGTCGCTCGCATTCGAGAAACTCTCCTTGTGTAACAGAGTCGGAAGAGATTTATATACTATACTAGCTGATGCACGCGACTACGTCCGCGTGGATTTAGTTTTTAAATTCCCTCGGGAACTCTTTGATTTTCCGGAATAAAAAGTAGCCTAAGTCACTCTCCAGTTCTTCAACTATACCCATGCAAAAAATCACGTCGATCCGTAGCCCTGTTGCAGCGTGATTGAAGGACAAACCAATAATTAAACAAACAAAGAAATACACTTTCACATTTATAATATTAGTAAGGATTACATTACATTATTATACATTATGACAAAAAGTTGTAGTAGTTAAGCAACGCTCGAATACGAGTGTCGAAAATGTCGCTCGCATTCAAGAAACTCTCCTTGTGTAACTGAGCCATAACCAACGAATTTCGTCGTTTCTATATTTTTTGAATTTGTAATCTATCAGGACATCTTTATTCGCTTTATTAATTATTACGGCGACCACATACCGAAAAGTGGCAAGGAGCCGCTGGATGTAGGCGGCTCAAAGCCGAAACCTGTGAAAGTCCATGTCAGACATCTTTGTACAGCAGTGGACGTCTATCGGTCGATAAAGAATAAGAAAAAGAAATTTAGTACTTGGAGTTGGTGAAATAGGCCCTAAGTGGTATTGGAAAAACTAGTTATACTAACCTGGGCGATAAAATTTAAAACACCAATCTATTAACATGTGGTTTGTTTTTAATATTAGGGATAAAAAAATAGCATTAAAGAGAATATAGTTTTTTTTAAAAGAATATTAGTCAAGTTGAAGTTGACTAATATCCTCCTCTCCCCTCCAAATAAGTGGAAAGCTTGTGTTAGGAGCGGGTACGACAATAGTGCAACGGGTGGGATTCGAACCTGCGACCGTTCAGTTTTTAGTCCGCATCTTTAACCGTTGGGCTATTGAGGCTTAAATTAAGTTGTATGAGTTATCGCAATGAATTTAATCGAAAATTGATTTTCGAGAACGAGATACATACGATTTAAAAACTTGGCTTCTTAGTTCTCGTTAAACCATCATCATCATCATTATCAACCCATCATCGGCGCACTACTGAGCGAGGTCTCCTCTCAGAGAAGGGTTATAGGCCATAGTCCACCACGCTGGCCCAATACGAATTGGCGGACTTCACACACCTTCGAGAACATTATGAGGAACTCTCAGGTGTGCAGGTTTCCTCACGATGTTTTCCTTCACCGTTAAAGCATGTGATATTTAATTTCTTAAACGCACTTAACTTCGAAAAGTCAGAGGTGCGTACCTTGGATCGAACCTGCGAACCCCCGAATAGGAAACCACAGTCGTAACCACTAGCTATCACTGCTAGATAAATACACTCCATTTAATATTCGAAAATCTGCTATTGAACATGAATGAAAGAGGCAACTTTTAACGACATAATAATAAATTATGCATGTAACATTAGTGCTAACATGCGTTAGGTTATATTATCCTGCACTGCCTGCATTTCTTAAACGCACTTAACTTCGAAAAGTCAGAGGTGCGTACCTTGGATCGAACCTGCGAACCCCCGAATAGGAAACCACAGTCGTAACCACTAGTTATCACTGCTAGATAAATACACTCCATTTAATATTCGAAAATCTGCTATTGAACGTGAATGAAAGAGGCAACTTTTAACGACATAATAATAAATTATTCATGTAACATTAGTGCTAACATGCGTTAGGTTATATTATCCTGCACTGCCTGCATTTCTTAAAAAAGAACGGAGGCATACAACAAAGTTTATTTGTTCATCAAACACAATATCATACATAAAAGTACTTACCAACTTAATATATAACTTAAAACTAGTAGTAATAGTAAATTTTAAAAAAAGTATGACATAATTGTAAACGGTTGTCATAGAAGTTTTTGTAAAGCTTACGGTGAGGGTTTTTAAAAATAAAACCCTTGTTTTTCCATTAATCGGACTTTTAATGATATGAGCATAGGGCCTATATCATAAGATTTTATTGATTATTTGTATATTATACACTTGTCGAATTCTCATCCTATCCTATCCTATTAATATTATAAATGCGAAAGTTTGTGTGGATGGATGTTTGGATGGATGGATGGATGGATGGATGTTTGTTACTCTTTAACGCGACAACGAATGAACCGATTTTGCTGAAATTTGGCACAGACATAGAATATATTCTGGAATAGCACATAGGCTACTTTTTATCCCGGAAAAGCAAACAGTTCCTGCGGGATAGCATCGCTATTTTTTACGCATTTGTCCTTCAAAATACGCGCAATGGAGTTTTAGATTAACGTGATTTTTTAAAGCCTGATTATAAGAGCCTGAAAAATGACAAAGGCTACTTTTTACAAACTGTTCCTGCGGGATATTAGTATACTACTTTTCACACATTTATATATATGTATGTATGTATGTATGTATATATGTATGTATGTATGTATGTATGTATGTATGTACGTATGTATGTATGCATGTATGTATGTATGCATGTATGTATGTATGCATGTATGTATGCATGTATGTATGTATGCATGTATGCATGTATGCATGTATTACGTATGTATTGTATGTATGTTGTAGGGGTTGAACTATTTTGGCTGTTATACTCAATAACTTCGTTAAATTTGAACTACTTTTTATTATTACTGTAACTGACTTCAAAAAAGGAGGATCGCAATTCAACGGAATCTTTTTTTATGTATGTTCACCGATTACTCAAAGACGCCTGAACCGATTTGGAAAATTCTTTTTTGTTTCAAAGGGTATACTTCCCAGGTGGTCCCATTTAAATTTTATAGAAATCAGTCGATCGTTTTTTAAAAAATCTACAATAAATTATATACTTTGTAGTGGCGCGGGCGTTTAAATGTATGCTCCCGGGACAAAAAGTAGCCTGTGTTACTTTCCAGGTCCTCAACTTTACCTGTGTAAAAAAATCGGCCAAGTGCGAGTCGGTCCTCGCTCTTTTAGGGTTCCGTTAAAAAAAAATTTAAATTTTATTTTTTTAATTTAATTTAATTTTTATTATTTGTTGTTATAGCGGCAATAGAAATACAAAATATGTGAAAATTTCAACTGTCTATCTATTACGGTTTACGAGATACAGGCCGCTGACAGACGGACGGACGGACAGCGGAGGCTTAGTAATAGGGTCCCGTTGGCACCCTTTGGGTACGGAACCCTAAAAACCACGTTGACTATATGCACTTACACTTTATGTGGTGAAATATTATAACTGCGAAAGTGCGTTGGTTTGTCCTTCAATCACGCCCCAACAGAGCTACGGATCGACGTGATTTTTTGCAGTGTACCTATAGTTGAGGACCTGGAGAGTGACAGGCTACTTTTTATACCGCAAAGTCAGAGTTCCCAAGGCATTTTAAAGGCTAAGTTCACGCAGACGAAGTCGCAGGCATCAGCTAGTTGTATAATAACGCTGAACGCGTCATCTATAAGTAGCTACTCATAGTTATTGTGATTTAGTATTTGAGATCCCTTTTTCATAATATGACAAATTCCGTCCCTTATTTCTAAACTTGGCTGTGTGTGGTTATGGTTTGAGATTTCGTAGTGTCTTATAATAATATTATTTTTGTCAGCGTGAAGAGCAGCCGTGCATCCCCAGTGGTATAGGCAACAGCGCCATCTATAACCTCTCTTGGTTTCGTACTGCCGGTGATACAGGAAGCCTTTGTACAACATCCCTAAACCATTATTCATTTTCTTCACTAATTGTCCAACTCCAAAACCTGTACTTAAACAAAATTATTTATTTAATCCGATGACATACTCGGGGAGACATTACACTTTCCATATTCATCTTCCCGGGCTACAATGTTAACTATTATAAATATACATAATTTAAGCAATTATTAACTAAAAATAGAAGATTAAATAAAAAAAGAAATAAAAGAAAATACATTTAATAAAATTCAAAATAATAATTAATGACAAATTAAACATTAACTAAATAAAATCTACCTACACCCTGTTCAACCGTTTATTTCGGGTATAATAGTAGTTTATGCAACTGTCATATAATGAAGGGTATTAAAACACGAGTGTGAGTTTATGAAACGAGCGCAGCGAGTTTCATAATAGTAACGAGTGTTTTAATACCCGTGTTATATGCAGTTGCATACACTACTTTATCTTCACTAATGCAATTTATCAAACAACAACAGTAAAAATCGGTCCAATAACAAAGAATTTCAATATGGCGGTGACTTTTTATAATATTGCCAATCATTTCCTCTTATTTGACTCCAGGGAAGCCCAAATATCGATTTTGAACGAAATCGGTCCAATAACAAAGAATTTCAATATGGCGGTCACTTTTTATAATTTTGCCAATCATTTCCTCTTATTTGACCCCAGGGAAGCCCAAATATCGATTTTGAACGAAATCGGTCCAATAACAAAGAATTTCAATATGGCGGTCACTTTTTATATTATTGCCAAAAGATCTTACCAAAGAGTTTTGTGTATGTAAGTTTAGTAGTTTCGACGAAGTTTTCACGTATAACCCAACTGTTTTCAAAAGCCAGCCTAATATCAAAATTTTATACAACTTGTATGAGGATTTTGACATAAGGCTCGCCAGGTTAATTGGTCGCGTTTTATTGATGTTATAATGAGATTTTACGATATCGATGTGGATATTTTACCATCATGTGAAATTGCTTAAATTGAGTGTTTTGTTATCTGCGCTATAACAGTAGTAATTATAAGTCAAGTATTGGAAACATAAGTAGAATGTTATAACATTAGTGTAGATAAATAATATTATATACCAGTAACAAATCTTTGAGCAAGCATAGCGCACAAACCAACGGATTAAGCTTTTAATAAATTATATACCCGCAGTACAAAACTCTTAAGGGAACTTAAGTTAAACTTTTGTGATAGGTAATAAATTGAGTATATTTTATTCAAAAGCATGTTTCGAAACGTATGTTAGCAAATAATAATAAATCTAGTTAAACATAAAATTACATAAAACATTAACTTTTTAACGTATTATATAATATTAAGACTTTTTTTCAGCACCTATCTAAAAACTTTTGTTTTGAACTACAGAATATAAACAACAGAATTCATTTTAGAAATACCACATCCACCGTATTTATCTAACGTGGTAAGGGACATGACGAAACTTCGTCAGGTCACAGCATCGTCATAGTCACTCACATAGCGAGGCAAAGTTGAAAGATCGTGCAAAATATACCTATTTTGCAAGGCCTATTTAAGGGTTGTCACAAGAGGATACAATTAATGAAGCAAAATTTTTGCAGTGATGCAGTACACACTTACAGTAGTGTGCCTATCATAGCACGGTTGTCTGTTCCGAGATTTTCCGAGACAAAAAGCAGCGTAAGTCACTCACCCAGGTCTGCAACTATAGTTACCCATGCAATAGTTATTTGTGTTATATGGGGCCAAAGAAATTTTTTGTTCCCGAGGGCGGTACTTTGAATTCAGAGCAAAGTGAAGGATTCTAAAGTAGAATACTGAGCGTATCGAGGAATTCAATATACGCCGCCCGAGAACAAAATATTTTGGTCCCGAATGATACACACTATTTTTGATCATTACCTATGAAAAAAAAACTAGGAGTATCAACTTACTATGTATAGACATTACCTATACGTATATTGAAAGTTTAAATAAAACACAAATAAATTTTTATTAAATAATTAAACATTAATACTTATGTTGGATACAGTATGGGCGTATATCCGATCGACAAATTGATCACGTGACTTATAGAAGACAACAGCTTCTCAAACATTTTTGAATTTTGAACCGAATGAGCGATTGACCTAACATAACGCAGTAGTAATAAACACATATTAAGGCACGAACGCGGACCAATCAGAAGAGAGAAATGAAAAGTCCCATGGGGTTAAAATTAAATTTTGCTACCGCTATCCTCTGAAGCTAATACTCGTTTTTCGAATAGGTATGATGAAAAAAATCATGTCGATCCGTAGCTCTTTTGCGGTGTGATTGAAGGACAAACCAAACCAAAGGGATGTGTCATACAATGAACTACATCAATTTAATGTGATAGCCACTTTTGTCGGCTCTATACATCGGCCGCTCGTGATCAATATGGTTCAATTTGTATTTAAGAATATATTTTTCACAGTCTGACACGGCCACAAACGCATTACACTTCTTCTTAGACGCTGAGCACCTCCATTTGACTCCACCATAGCACCTGATGTGACCACCGCCTTCGTGAAACGTATACCCATCCACCATAAGCAGTCTCTTTCCATTTGGTAAATGGATGAATTTTGTTTCTGGAAGAACTACATTTTATTTATTAGATGTGGCGTTAGGGAACGAGAAAAAGGTTTAAAAACTGTAACTCAACTACGGAAAATTTGATATAAAATCCGTCATATTGATTTTTCTAACGAGTCGATTGACACCCTTTGTTTTTGACACCTCATTCATAGGCTATGGCCTTTGACAATAACGGTAGGAAATATCATTCGTCTATGGCTATGGCATGCCGTAGTCGAGTACAGTTTTTGCAATTCACGAAGGCGAGTGAGCTTTACTTGTGGTTACTTCGTGTACAACATGTACATTGCATAAGTGTGCGTGCCTGTCAAAGCCTAGGTGGGAGCGGACAGGCGGGAGTATTGCGCTCGCTCACACTTATACAGATACGACACACACACAACCATAAGTCAATCGCCCTCGTGAATTGCAAGAACTATAACAATGAAAAAATATATAAAATAATAATATTATACAAAAATATGAATTAATAATAATATATAAAAATTCTTTAAAAAAAACCGACTTCAAACGCCACTGAAAAATATAAAATAATTTCAGTTTGTACACGTATGTTGAAGTCGGGCGGGCTTCAATAGAAACGATGAAACGAATGCGCCACGCTAGCCAAAATTTTAGTTTGTAGGTCCAGGCAAAGAATATAATAGTACCTACTCGGTACAGGTATGTTGGAGTCCGGCTAGCGTTGCAGTTTCATAGTTCTATTGAGGCCAACTACTTATACTTTTCAGTGGCGTTTGAAGTCGGTTTTTTATATATTATTATTTTAAGCTTTTTAGTGTAGCTTCATAGGATAAATCTACACATTCTCTGATCGCAAGCGATTTGTCTCCATTCATTGAAGAGTTCCGTCCTCTATCACCGAAGATCATATCTTCACCAAATTTGCACCATCAGCTGATCAACTCAATGGTGGCACCATTGCATTCTATGTAGAATCAAATACTGATCAAAACGAATCCAAACACGACATATCAGCTATTATTTTTTCAAGAGTGCACTAGTGTGATGGATATCCTGGTTGCAGTTTCAGCTCCATCATCAGAGCCATTCCTTGGATATCATTTAAGACTGCTTATCAATACGAATGAAACGAGCCCAAAGTAAATATGGTTATGTAGTTTCATTACAGAGTGTTCATAACTACCGCTCAGCTTCATTATCAGACCTAGATATTATCTAGGACCAGAGTACTTCTCAAGACGAATCAAACGAGCCCGAACTCCATGGTGTTACATCGTTTTATTACAGAATTCCCATAGACATCTTCCGCCTCCATCATCAGATCAGCTCCATGTTACAATAATATTGCATTGTAATCCGATCAACATGTACAATGTACATGCACTTTTTCAGCTCAATCGGAAACTGCGAATGGTTCTAATACATCTTGCAAGACTTGACTTAAACATACCTACATTGCAAGATAAATAAAAGCTTGTAAAAATAAGATGATGAATAGAAATATAGCTTATTTAAATATGTTATGTACTATGCATGGTTAAGAGTCTACACATACACTGATCACGAACGATTGCCTCTCATTCATTGAGGAGTTCCGTCCTCCATCTCCGAAGATATTCATCAAATCATCACCAAATTGAAATGGGACCTACCTGCAGATACGCCCTTTCAAATAAAAAAAATATGTTGAAATCAGTTAAGATTTGATGGAGATATGGACGGACATCGACAAAAAAAATACGCGTCGAATTGAGAACCTCCTCTTTTTGATTTTTTTAAGTCTGATTAAATTTAATTAATAAAAATAAATTAATTTTATTAGTAAATTTTTTATCTCGATATTTTTATGTTTTAATACCCTAACGTATATAATCAGGAGGATCATGTTTATGTGGTCCGACTATTCTTAGAACGATAGCGCCATCGTCAGAGAGTACCGCAAAAGCTTTACATTTGCACTTCGTTTTAGACGAGCACCGCTATCGGAATCCGCCACAGTAGTTCTTCTATCTTGTGGTAGGATTACCTACCCGTTGATTAGCAACAAGGTCACCCCTGTAATGAGAGTTATGAATTCCGCTCCTGCGAAAGTTGTTTCCGCATTAAATTTTTAATTTTATATTGCATTTGAATATTATAGTAGAACAGAAATGATTTTCATTCAAATAAACTTTGACAAAGTGCTTTTGATTCGTCAAGTGAATCAGTGTCACTGATTCCGAATGTCGTTCCAACCGGGAAGAACGAGCAAGAAAGTCGGCGGTTGCTCTTTTTACGTAATAGGTAGACAGTTGAAATTTTCACAGAGTGTGTATTTCTATTGCCGCTATAACAACAAATAATAAAAATAAAATTAAATTAAAAATAATGGGGGATCCCATACATGGAAAAGGAGTCGAAATAAAATTTTATTTTTTACCCTGGCATGTGGGGTGTCATTGTCTAGAGCTCATTAAGTGGAGTTCAAATATATATATTTTAATTTTTAGCTACAAAAATGAAGAAATGGGGAGCCGTCAAAGTTGTCGGTTTTCGACCAATTTTGTTAGGGGGTCTATCTCAAAAACTAAACTAATAAGGAATTCGAAATGTTGGTATATTATGTAGGTACTATATAGTGTATTTAAACAGCAAATACTGAAAATACTGATTTATAATGTGGTTTGTATGTTGTAACCAAAACAACCGAGCATTTTTTCCCCATATGCTATTTTAGTACTTTCTAAGAACTAAGATATCTAAATATGTATCTAGTTTTAAAAAAAATATTTGGTCATATGAACGGAACCCTAAAAGAGCGAGGCCCGACTCGCACTTGGCCGATTTTTGTTAAAATAGTATATTGTTGTGTACAGTTCACAGTTATTACCATCTCGTGAATTGCTGGAGTCTATTCCATGCTTTTTATCATTTGTATAAATCTTCAATTGTTGTGCTTTTTTCAATAGTCTTTATCTTATTCTTAACTTTAGCTTGAATAAAATCAAAGTTAAAAGGATTGCAAACTTTATTGCTGTCAAAAGGTACCAAGTTTCACTAAGAACCCAGCAGTTCATCGTCATCATCATCATCACCAGAAACCCCTCAACGGCTCGCTACTGAGCGCGGGTCTCCTCTCAGAGAAGGGTAGGCCATACTATATTGTTTAAATGCACATAACAACGAAAAGACAGAGGTCCGTGCCCGGGTTGGAACGTGCGAGCTCCCGAATACATTATTATTTTTTATCGTTTAGCGGCTAGGCCGTGTAAGAAGATAATAAAAAATTACACTCTGTTTTAATCTTGAAAATCTGCTATTGAATGTGAATGGAAAAAAGGCAACTTTTAACGATACAATGATTACCCACATGAACGAACGCGTTTCACTGAGTACAATGACGAAGGCACGGGATCATAAACCGATTGGTTTTCATTGGCCTTACTTGTACAACAAATTAATTCATAGGTATATAATATAATGTGTTGATTTTTATATTTTCCTGCACTGCCTGCATTTCTTTAAAAAAAACAGAAGCATAAAAAAAAGTTTATTTGGTGATCAAACACACTTGCCAAATTAAGATATAACTTACTAGGGTAGTAATACTAGATTTTAAAAAAGAATAGAAAACGGTTGTCATAGAAGTTTCAGTAAAGATTACGCTAGGGTTTAAAAAAAACCCTTGTTTTTCCACTAATCGGACTTTTAATGATAAATAATTCTACAACTACATTCGTCATCTATAAATAGCTACTTCTAGTTATTGTGACTTCTTATTAGCTACCTTAATAGCTACTTCTAGTTATTCTGATTAGATTCCTTTTTCATATAACAAATTCCGTCCCTCATTTCTAAGTTTGGCTGTCCATGGTTATGGTCGGAGATTTTGTAGTGTCTTATAATAATGTTATTTTTGTCAGCGTGAAGAGCAGCCAGGCAGCCTGAGTGGAATTGAAAACAGCGCCATCTATAACCCTTTTTCGTTTTGTATTGCGGGCAATACATAAAACCTTTATACACCAGTCCAATGGTGTTTTTGGCTCTCCTTACCAATATACCTGTGAAACGGTTATAAATATGTACATATTTTACGCAAATGCTAGCAAATATTTTCAAATTTATACCCTATATCAGAGACCTTAGTGGGTCTTTTCAAAATAAAAGCTGAAAATAAAAACACAATTTATTTAATTAAATAATTTTACAATTTTTTATTGGATATATTTAGTACCGTAATTGATAAAACAAAAAAAATGAAAATTATTATATTAAAATATATAATACATAAATAAACAAAACAAACATAATATGAAGGACGTGCACAAGGACAGCTTATCTATAAGGGTACGTTTTCGTTTATGCACACGCGGCGCATGGTGCGTCGCGTCGCGCGCTAAACACAAACAAATGGCCAAGTATGGCCGCGTGTGCATAAACGTACCCTGAGGCGACGTTTTCGCACAGGCGAATCGTCGCGCGACGCGCGGTGCATCGCTCGCTCGCTCGCTCTCTCTCGCCCTCATACCTAGGCCATATCGCGCGACGGCTCGCGCGACACGCCGAACCGCGCGCCGCGCGGCGTTTCGCCTGTGCGAAAAAGTCGCCTAAGGGTGGAACCACATTTGTGAGGATCGATTCGGATTTTGCCTATACAAAACTGTCATTTTCCATACATTCGTGTACGCATCGAAAAGCCGATTTGATCCGTACACGTTTCTATGGAATTTGACAGTTTTGTATGGGCGAAATCCGAAACGATTCTCACAAATGTGGTTCCACCCTAAGACGTCAGTCAGTAATACGAGCGCAAAAAATCGTTTGCGACTATCCTATGGTATAACTTTCTATATAATTCTCGCCCGCGATTATACATTATGACAAAAACTCGTATCAGTTCAGCGATACTCGAATACAAGTGTTGAAAACTTCGCTCGCATTCGAGAAACTCTCCTTGTGTAACTGAGCCGGAAGAGATTTCTTCCAGAAGCCTTCAAATGTGATAACATGCAGAGGCCGGTACTTTAAGGTGGAAGACACGGGTCTGCCCGCGAAATTCAAATTTAATTTGGTTTTTCGCAATTTGTAAACTAATACGACAAAGTAGGCTTATGGCCTTCTAATTACGCCAGTGGAATTATCATCTTCACAGGTTTACATAAAAATCTTTACTTGAAAGTGACCAGTTTAACAAATTAATCAAAACATCGCCTAATTTGTGAGTAACTCACGTCCAACTCAGTATTTTGATTGTATGATGCTTATGTGGTTGTTAGAGTAGGTTACAATTTGTAATGATAGCCTTTCAACTCTTTATACTGTGGCGGGTCATGGCAATGATTGGTATTCAAGTGAAGCACTACCCAGTTCTCTTCGTCCACGATGCAGTTCGCTCGACACCCCTTCATTTTGAAGGAACACCGCCACCTCACCCCTTTCCCCGTAGTTGTCCCTGAACGATGGAAGGTAAACCCCTGAATCATCACCAGCTGTTTTCCAGAGAAAAGTCGTATCATTTTGACTGGTGAACAAAATAAAAATATATATGGTAACACGCTGTCTCCCAAAATACTGTAACACCATATTACGTTTATTTTATGAATTCTAAAAAGATAATTTAGGATAGTGTAAGAATCGTGTAAAAAAAAAGAAATAAGGTATGGTAAGAGATTGAGGAATTGGACAGAATGTGAAACTACAAATATAAGAACGAAGCTCATGATAAGGCCAAACTGTTGAGAATGTTCTATTAAGTTGGAATGAAAAACAATTTTTAAAATAAATGCTTTTTATTTCTTTCTTCTTTCACCACTGCGCCAGGAAGGCCATAAAAAAATCGTCGTCGTCAATAAATGTAAAAAAAGTGAATTTGCTCCCAATTTAATATTAAAGGTTCCAGAAGTCAGTATCGCATATTAATCACATTCATGTTTTCACAAAATAGCCCTCTTTTGTAAAAAAGTAGCCCGGCGGTTTATGATTATGTGCTGTATTACTTTTTAAAATGACACTGTGCTTGGACATACGCACGAACGCTGTGCACTTCTTGGAAATCCTGTTGCGGCACGCGTATCGAATGCCGCCGTCCGGGAATATGTGGTTTCTGCTGTATGTGTAACCGTCCAAAATATAGAACTCCAAACCGTTGATTGACGTCACTACTTGACCTAAAACTTTGCAGAATTTTTTAATTTTATTTTTAATTCCTTTAAGTATATGAAAAGATTGAGAATGAGATTTAAGTACACATTACATTTTTATAGAAAGGAAGTTGTTTTAAATAGATAAAATGGTTTAAAAAATGAATTAAAATATACTCGGTGAAAGAGTAACCTTTATTAAATTTAAAGAACAATGCAATATAATTATGCTATATTATATTACGAACGAGGAACAATCTCTCCATAATCTTGACGCTATAGGTAAAGCATATCCATAAGAAATTATTATATGTAATTAGATACTAGTAAAAGCATGCAATTTTATACAAAATCTTGAAACTCAAAATGAGTTAAACATACAAAAAGCAAATCAGTTTATTAAAAATATGTATTTAAAGAAATAAGTCCTATCTATGTAGGTACCTACAAGTAAAGTAAGATTTAGGTAACTGGCACTTATTAAAATTTAATTCTAGAGAAAATAAAATAAAATAAAAAATCACCCCCGATACGTGGAATCCTCAACAGCCCAACGGTTAAAGGTGCGGAATGAAAACTTAATGGTCGCAGGTTCGAACCCCTCTCGTTGCTCTATTGTCGTACCCACTCCTAGCACAAGCTTTCGGCTAATTTCGAGGGGATAGGAGTATATAAAAAAACAACAGCCGGTCTATGTATGATACACCCGAAATACTGTTACCCACCACTTTTATGCTCCATCGTCAGACATTGTCTACCAACTACTAGTCAAAACAACCCAACGAGTACCTACAAACGCGGTGGGTCTACATTTTTTGTACACGCTACATTGTTGTTTGATAATTATATACTAAATAGTCATAAAGTGCTGGAGTGGCGACTGGCGACCCCGCACCGGGAAGCGCAGTGTTGGCAGACCCCACACCAGGTGGACCGACGACATCAAGCGAGTCGCAGGGAGCCCCTGGATTCAGGCGGCGCAAGACCGAGGCCTGTGGAGTCCATGCAAGAGACCTTTGTCCAGCAGTGGACGTCTATCGGTTGATAAAGAAGAAGAAGAAGATATACTAAATAAGTGTAATAAATGACAATTTTAAACTACTCAAATGATTTTTTTTTATTGATGACAAGATAGTCCTTGACTGCGATCTCACCTGATGGTAAGTGACGATGCAGTCTAAGATGGTAGCGGACTAACTTGGAAGGGGTATGACAGTGAAAATTCAACCCATACCCCTAATCGGTTCTACACGCCATCGTGCCGGAACGCTAAATCGCTTGGCGGCACGTCTTTGACGGTAGGGTGGTAACAAGCCACGGCCAAAGCCTCCCACCAGACCAGACCAGAGACAATTCAGAAATTATAAATTCTCAAATTGACCCCGCCGGGAATCGAACCCGAGACCTCCCAGTTATAAGGCAACAGCGCTCACCACTGAGCCAGAGAGGTCGTCAAAATTCATCAATCAATTGTAAATATCAAGCAAATTAGAATCCAGGATAAATTCAATAAAAGTGATAGCAAATCATATACATACTTACGAGATTAGACACAGTTAACGCTAAGCTCTTCTAAACTAGTTAAAATCTATACTGAATATTATCTCTATATTTTTACTCTCTAACACGGTGCAAAGTAACATTTCTTAGTCGCTTCCTTTTTTTTTATTCGATGACAAGCTATAGTCCTTGACTGCGATCTCACCTGTTGGTAAGTGACGATGCAGTCTAAGATGATAGCGGGCTAACTTGGAAGGGGTATGAACATTTAACCCATACCCCTAATTGGTTTCTACACGCCATCGTGCCGGAAAGCTAAATCGCTTGGCGTCACGTCTTTGACGGTAGGGTGGTAACTAGCCACGGCCAAAGCCTCCCACCAGACCAGACCAGAGACAATTCAGAAATTATAAATTCCCAAATTGACCCCGCCGGGAATCGAACCCGGGACCTCCCAGTTATAAGACAACAGCGCTCACCACTGAGCCAGGGAGGTCGTCAAAAATCTCTATATTTTTACTCTCTAACACGGTGCAAAGTAACATTTCTTAGTCGCTTCCTTTTTTTCATAAATCACTACTTAAGTCTTACGAGTAAATGAAAGAGGTATAATACGTAATAAGTAACGCCACTCAGTATTAATATACTAATTGTTATCAATAAGTAGTTATATGTTTGAGTTGTCTATCGTCTTCATTATAGAAAATATTAACCCATAAAACTGAGTACCGTGGTTACCTGAGTAACTAACACGTCACTGAAATTTTTTTGAGGAAATATTCTAAGATTTTTCAATTCCATAGTAATCTTAATGTTGGTACAATTTTTTATTTCATAAATCTCTAATCAGTATCCAAGCGGATAAAGTCGTGGACATAAGATAATCGCCAAAATTTTAGTACTCTAAGAGACGAGATAATAATGTAATCATAATGTACGAAGTTCGTACCACAATAAATTTTTCATGGTCCAGTTACATGTACCGTGGTCACGACGGGAAGTCCCAGGACCAAGCCCATGCAACCAAATCGCAATATCAATAGTTCTAGCTAAATCATATTATAATGTGGCACGCACTCGTATGTTCATCATAATAATTGGGTATTTGACTGTAGTCAAAATGTTGATATTCATCATTTATAATCGAAAATGTAACATGTAATAATAACATTTGTAAAAACAAAAAATTAATTGGTCCAAAAACAAATAAGCTATAGAGCTTTAAAGTGTCCTGTTAAGACAGAAAGAGCGCTAGTGAACTGTGATGTCACAATTCAGCAGCTCCATACACTCTCCATTGAAAATTTCGTTTTAGAAAGAGACCGATACAGTCACAGACCACAGTAAAACAGCTTATAATTCCGAGCTAGGAAAGATATTTAATAAAGGAGAAATGGCATTGCGTTATTATATTTAAAAACGTATTTTAAACAAATAAAAAAATATCAGTCAAATACCCAATTATCTCGTTAAATCACGAAATAATTCTGACATCATTTATCATAATCTTAAAAGAGACCTACGAGTATATTCAGTAGTGGAATTCTACAGGTTACAACGACGACAAAGTTTTAATCTTCAAAAATTTCAGGTTTCGCATCAAAATGATATGGGAATTTAGGATTAATTCGGACATAACCTTCTGGTGTGTTCATATATTTCAACGGTTCGTGATTGTGCTCGGCTGCAGTCAATATTATACGGTTATCCTTGTCTGTATGGATGTGAGCCTTGCAACTTTTGCTGTGGGAACACGAACAGGTAAATCTTGATCCACCGCCGCGAGTTTTTCCACTCTTCGAGAAGGTGTACTTTTTGTAAAGTAGCAATTTAGTCCCGGTTTCCAATTTGATGAATTTCGCAGTTTCTGTAAATTCAGTATTTCAATGTAAAAAAGTTCCTTGACTTTACACACTTTAAACTATCCTACTTTTAATTACATACATAAAATCAAAATATATTTTAGCATGTAGACCAATATTACAATTTACAGCTGCTTCTTCTAAAGTCGAGTCTTTTTATTCGTAGTATCTGTATCATCATAAACGTTCGTACATCTAGGTTCATTAAAAATCAATAGAATGCTTTTATACTGAAACGAACATAATATATTTGCTATCAAATTCTATACGAACACATAAAATCACAATGTTTAATTATTGGCTTAATAATAACAAACAAAATACTACAATATATGGAGTACATTGGTGTCTCTTGTTTGGTAATTTCTTTAAACTACACAATTTCAAATAATATGACATATCAAACAGGAATGACTAAAGAAATAATATCGGTATCAAAATTCGAGATCAAAAAAAAATATTTTATCTTCCAAGCCAATACATAAACTTAGAAAACTTAACTTTACTTAATTGAAATATTTAACAGTCTCTTCATTGGCACTTAATTATGTAATCAATACTTTAAAAGTAAAATGAAACAATGCTAGGAAAAAAATGCTAGGAATACAACTAATTATACAACATACTATGTTATTTTTATTATTTATACTAGTATGTACCAAAAAATGTAAAAAATGAAATGGACACATACTCAAAAATAGAAAGCCCTAATAACGTTTGCATTACTTTGAATTGCACACATCAATAATAAACTTCGCAAATATAATAATATCACTAACCTTATCACAAACTTCGAAGAGGTTTTGCACAAAAGAAGTAAAATAAATAGAACAACAAAAAACAAACATGTTTCAAAAACAACTTGTGTCTCACTCCTCACAATACTTATAATAATCAAAAAAATTAAAATAGAATTGAATAACCTGCTCCCTCTAAATTTTTATGGTTTTTAGCAGGGCTACTATAAACCTTATCACAAACTACGAACAGGTTTTGCACAAAAGAAGTAAAAAAAAATAGAACAACAAAAAAACAAACATAACTTGTGTCTCACTCCTCACAATACTTATAATAATCAAAAAATCAAAAATAGAATTGAATAACCTGCTCCCTCTAAATTTTTATGGTTTTTAGCAGGGCTACTATAAACCTTATCACAAACTACGAACAGGTTTTGCACAAAAGAAGTAAAAAAAAATAGAACAACAAAAAAACAAACATAACTTGTGTCTCACTCCTCACAATACTTATAATAATCAAAAAATCAAAAATAGAATTGAATAACCTGCTCCCTCTAAATTTTTATGGTTTTTAGCAGGGCTACTATAAACCTTATCACAAACTACGAACAGGTTTTGCACAAAAGAAGTAAAAAAAAATAGAACAACAAAAAAACAAACATAACTTGTGTCTCACTCCTCACAATACTTATAATAATCAAAAAATCAAAAATAGAATTGAATAACCTGCTCCCTCTAAAGGTTTATGGTTTTTAGCAGGGCTACTATAAATTAGATTCAGACATTAACACACAAGAAAATTATCGTATATGTTATGTATGACATTGACATATTGCAAATCCTCACCTAATCCTAAAAGCGGTGAAAATCGTATTCATTCCTGATATGTAGTGAGAGGTTTTCTGAATAATTCGGTGGGCTCTCAGATCATTCCAAATACGACTCCACTAGGAGTACAGATTTCGACTTGTGATTATAAAACGTTATAATATAGTATAGTATATATAATATAGTAATAGTAACCGGAATCAACGGCTTCACTGGCTCACCAAGGGACGGAGGAAATGAAAAGACCTTTGTCCAAAGATCCAGTCATTACTGCACCACACCTATGCACGGTCGCAAACCACAACTACGCTTAGAAAAGAGATTTGAATACTTTTGCATGGAGCCTGGCCTACCTGGCGTTCAACCATTTTTCTTTTTATTTTTTTTTTCAAAACGCCGGCGCCGCATAAAACCTGTATAAATCAATAGCTGGCATGAACTCAAACAAGTATCTATTGTATGAGATAAAATCTTCCAAAGTGTCACGTTTTCGAGATAAAATCGGCCAAGTGAGAGTCGGGCCTCGCTCTTTTAGGGTTCCGTTAAAAAAAAATTAAATAAAATTATTTCCACGTACCCATGGAAATATTTTAATTTAATTTTTTTAATTTAATTTAATTTTTATTATTTGTTGTTATAGCGGCAATAGAAATACATAATATGTGAAAATTTCATCTGTCTATCTATTACGGTTTACGAGATACAGCCCGCTGACAGACGGACGGACGGACGGACGGACGGACGGACGGACAGCGTAGGCTTAGTAATAGGGTCCCGTTGGTACCCTTTGGGTACGGAACCCTAATAAGCTATCAAAGTACGTACACATAAATTTTAGTTTTAAGTTTATTAACCGATGACGCCAACAACTTTGATAGCTTATATCTCGAAAACGTGACACTTTAGAAGATTTTGTCTCATACAATACTTGTTTGTATTCATACCAGCTATTAAAAACAGGTTTTTTCAAAATACCAGCCACTCATAAAGTGGCCGGTATTTTGAAAAAAAAAAAAGGAAATTGGCGGCCCGCTAGGTAGGCCAAAATCTTCATTGCCCTTTATTCAATATAAATGTTTTTAACAACTAGGCGATACGTCCACCAATCAAATGTCTAAATTTTAAACGTTAGAAACACATCGATTGTAGTGACCGTGCTAAAATTAAACTTGTAGAAAAAGACCCTTTTTTGTCTTCACATACTCCATCGGAAGATGGTTATGCTGTGTATCAGTAATTATAATATCATCATCATGAAGAAAAACGTGTGCTTCACAATTCTTCGTATCCAAACAAGAACAACAGTATTTCCAGAATCTCCAACCACCTCTATAAATAGCACTGCTTCTGAAGTATGTGTATTCCTCGCAAAAATGCAGCTTCGATGGAGTTATGAAAGCTACAACAAAATGTTACTTGCACCACAGAATATATGTATTATAATATTAATATGATTGCACTTACTCTAGAATCACCAAGACGTGCAATTTTAATGTATTATAAAGTACTTTTTCTCAAACATGCATGGAAATATTGTCATTACTAGCTGCCCGGACAGACTTCGTTCTGTCAAAAGTTAAAAGTAAAAATTAATTTTTTTTTGTTTTTTTTTTTTATTAAAACCTTCCGTGGACCTTAAGGAACATACAAAAAAATAAATTAACCGAATTGGTCCATCCATTCTTGAGTTATGCGCTTACCAACATTCATTTTTATTTATATAGAAGATAGAAGAAGATAGAAGATAGATTTTCGAAAAAGAACACGCGAAGTATCGAATTTTCGGACAAAGAAAATCAGGAGTGTTTTTTGAATTTGGAACATTACAACGTTCCTGCAATGTTGTATGAAACGGCGTGCTGGGGTTAATAATTAAAATGAGTTCAAACGGTTCAGAGAGTGAAATGGAGATTGATTGTACTCCACCAGATTTAAGATCAGAAGCCAAATTGGCAATGGAAAACCTGCTTCCAACGAAGTCAAAAGAAAAATACATGAAAGTAAAGTATATGAAAATTTTATGAGTTGGAAAAACGAGAAAAAAGTGAACATTTTCTCCGAAACAGTATTTTTGGCGTATTTTAATGAGATTGCCAAAACTAAAAAGCCATCTACATTATGGGCAATTTATTCCATGCTGAAATGTACAGTTCATGTTAAAAACGGCATTAACTTGAAAAATTATGGGAACTTAACTACTTTTCTTAAACGACAATCGACCGGATTCAAAAGCAAGAAATCGAAAATTTTTACTGGCGAAAACATAAAGCAATTTTTAATTAAAGCCCCAGATGATATATATTTAGCCACAAAGGTAAATATAATTATTCATTATTTATTTGAGACACAGTTAAACCAAAATGGCGGATGGATTTGGATGAATTTTGATGCACAGGATTTATGAGTCTTATTAACTAGTGGTTCGCCCCGAACTGAGACCTCGTGGTAACGGTATCCCATGATTATTCATTCAATCGATACATGACGACCAAAACTGACATTATTATGATTATGCCCGTTTTCACCAAACATACCTTAATCATCCCCTATGTAGGAGTCTCTTTACGTAGGTAGCTCCAAAACACAATCCTAAGTCCTAACATCCGTCCCAATGTCCTTTTAGGTGTCCCGTACAGGATCGTGATAAAGAAGTTGACAGTAATCATCACATAACTTATCCTAGGTAGCCCGTAAAGGTTAGGGAACGTCAGTGAAAACATTGAATTATTATGTAGGTACTAACGAGTGAAAACGGGTTAGGGGCATCTGTACAAATCGTCATCTATCGACGCGATTAAAAAATATACAAAATGATATTTAACTAAAGAATAATTTTAATTGAATAATATGTTATTATATTATGTACCTAAATAATAATGGTCGACGCAAAACTGTTTTTGGGATAAATCTAGTTCAATGGAATAGTTAATGACTGCGCCATCTATTAGCATTATTGTGAAGCTATGTGAAATTTACTGATGCTCATTAAAAATTAAATAATCTCGTTTCTTTATAATATTCATATAATTTTAGTATTTGTTGTTCAAGT
The DNA here is from genome assembly GCA_029955525.1 of Oeneis ivallda. NCBI lineage: Eukaryota > Metazoa > Arthropoda > Insecta > Lepidoptera > Nymphalidae > Oeneis > Oeneis ivallda. The sequence goes on from JARPMR010000009.1 coordinate 21,888,388, forward strand.
ACAGGATACAAGTGAAGTAAGAAAATAAGTACAACTTGAAAATATATAGAAAATTTTCCCAGAGAGCGTCTTGAAGCGAGCGTATTAAATCGCCACTTTGGAAGCCCCCCATTTCGTCAATTTTAGGAAAAAAATAAAAAAAAAAATACGGTTGTACTCTGTTCCAAATTGTCTTTAAAATGATACACAGAAAACCTATGAATCGCAAATAAAAAAAAATTTCTTCGCATTCGCTTCTATGAGAGCCCCCCTGAAATAAAGATTTTTATAACTTTTTAAGCCATTTTCGGCTGGAGGCCATCGGTTTACATATTATATCTAAATTTGAAGTAATTGCGTTCAGTAATTCAAAAGTTATAAGGCTCTGACAGACGGACGGACGGACGGACGGACGGACGGACGGACAAGTGCAAATCGCTCTAGTAAACTCAGAGACCTCGCTTCGCTCGGTCAAATATACTGTCCGTGGCTGTAGCTTAATATTTAGTTTTGTTTGTTACAGGTTGCTATGATATTAGGCGTTAACGGAGCATGTCGGAGTATCGAACTCTATAATATTACCACAAAAGACATAGACTTTCTTGATGACAAAGCAATAATAACATTGCGCGACACTAAAACAAAGGTTGACCGGATATTTGTAATCCAAGGAGAGTTGCTAACATATGTAAAAATATATTATAATCTTCGTCCAGCGAACACAACATCAGATAGGTTTTTTCTTAAATTTCAGAAAGGGAAGTGCACAAAGCAGGTCATTGGAAGACATAAAATAGCTAAAATACCTAAAGAAGTAGCAACTTATTTAAACTAGACAAATCCTGAATGTTACACTGGACATTGTTTCCGTAGGTCTTCAGCCACTCTTCTGGCTGATTCTGGAGCGAATTTGACGACTCTGAAAAGACACGGAGGCTGGAAGTCCGATAAAGTGGCTGAAGGCTACATTGAGGACTCAATTGAAAACAAAACTGATATAAATAATAAAATAAATCAAAACATCACATAGCAACCTAATTCGGAAACAGAATCTCACCCGCTGGCCACTTGCCAACATCTAAGTCCACAGCCATCCACCTCAAAACAGCATATTCAGCCATCTACCACTACATCTAATGCCCACCTGCAAACCTCATCAGAAGTTCAACACAACAAACATAAATGTACCGGGGAAATCAATAACATTTTCTTTTAGTAATTGCCCCAATATGTCTAATGTAACTTTTAATATTAACTGAATTTAATGTATAATATAAAAAGTGTGTTTTATTTCCCTGCATTATTTAGAGAAAAGCACTATATTATATATGCCTCGGCGAGAAATGGCAATTGCCTGTCTCGTATTTAGTGAAGTCCTCGCCTACGGCTCGGCCTTCAAACTCATACTCGACCTGCAATTGCCTATTTCCCGGCCTTTGCAATAATGTACTATTATTTCACGAACAAAATTGGAACAAAATTGGACCAAATTGGAAGTAAAAATTTCGCTATTTTATTTAAAATATAATTTCGCTCAATTTCTCTGTCCAAGTGCTCATGGTCTTTGCTGAGCTATCAGTTCTTTCTATCGCAAGACGCAATACAGTTTTTGCAATTCACGAAGGCGAGTGAGCTTTACTTGTGGTTACTTCGTGTACATGCACATTGCATAAGTGTGCGTGCCTGTCAAAGCCTAGGTGGGAGCGGGCAGGCGCGAGCATTGCGCTCGCTCACACTTATGCAGATACGATACACACACAACCATAAGTCAGTCGCCCTCGTGAATTGCAAGAACTATACAATGTTATGAAAATGCAGTAGGTACTGATTTCCTAGTAAATTACCTATGTGGCAACACTAAACTCACCACTAGCTACGGTCAACTGATCTGATAAGTTGCTGGATCTGTAGCAAGATTTGCGGAAATTGAGCCAATAACATCCAAGGAATCTGCGAATGTTATATGGGTGGCTGATCTGTCACTGATCACTATAATAATGATTAACTGCCTCGTTGGTCTAGTGGTTAGCTTGTTCGACTGCGGATTTCGAGGTCCCAGGTTCGATTCCCGGGTCGGGCCGTTAAAAAAAACGTATTGGGTTTTTCTGCAAAGAAATTCTCAGTACTAGCTCGGAGTTAGGAAGTAGGCGGTTAGGCACCCCCGTGCCTCGGAGAGCACGTAAAGCCGTCGGTCCTGCGCCTGATCTCTCTCCGGTCGTGTCGGATTTACGTCCCATCGGACTATGAGAGTGAGGGAATAGAGAGTGCACCTGTGTTTGCGCACACACTTGTGCACTATAATATCTCTCGCGCAAATGGGTGATCTCTAAGGAGGTTGGCCGCCGTGATCGGATTCGGTCGGGAGGACATTAATTAATTAATTATTTCACGAAGCGACGCGCGATTTACTTGTGGTAACCAACTGTACAAACACGCTGTGAATGTGTGCGTAAGCGCGGTAGTACGTGGTAGTAGTGGTAGTACTGTGAGTAACGTCGTGTCTACTCGTCTTCACGCACACATTCGTACCGTGTTGTATACTTGGCTACACAAGTAAAGCGCGCGTCGCTTCGTGAAATAAAAGTAATATATACATTAAAATTGCACATCTTGGTGGCGGGGGATCTCATTTGTCAAAAAGTATTTCTCGCGCATCCAAACTTCTAAATACGAATGGCCGCTCCTTTAAGATGAACCCAATAGATGGTCCAATATTTATATTTTTTTTTAATTGATGATGAAATAATGGCAATGAAACAACGTCAACTTACAGTTTAATAAAATAAAATATTTTATTACCGATATTTACAACTTCCATGAAAATATCTAATTTTACTTTTCCAAAATATACGCTGAGCTATTTTATATGTTACTTATACAGAAAAAAAGAGAACGAGCATTTCTTAAGCTATAACTAATCTAAATGACTAAGGAAACACTTGTAACACGGACAAAAGAAATTACCCGTGCTACTGGTAGTAAGACTGGTAGTAGCACGGGTAACGAAGGAAATAAATCAGCCAAATAAAAGTTAGCTTTTTTTACAAGACTACGGCAAAGCCAAAAGGAAAGTTTATAATTTTAACAGCCTATGTATATATAGTTATGGAGGTATGTATATTGTATATGTACCGTACAATACGAAGTCAGATGATTTTAGAAATATCCAATTATATTTTAATATCAATCATCTCTGATATACAGTCCACTATATGTTTTCTTATACTTCAATGGTTGATGGTATGATCTATGCAACTAAAATAGACCACATCATCCTTGTTCACGTGAAGGTACGCTCCGCATTTATGCATAGAGGAGAGTAGCCTCTAGTCATTGGGATATAAGTTGCTACAAAGATCATTACAGTTAGACTAATGCCATCATCATCATCATCATCATCAGCGGCGCTACAGCTCCTTGAGGGCCCGGGCCTGCTCCAGAAGCTTCCTCCATCCGTCTCTGTCATTCGCGCTCGTCCTCCAACTTCTCACACCAAGACGCTTTGCATCTTGATTAACCCCATCTAGCCAACGAAGTTTTGGCCGACCAATATTTCTGCGACCATCTGGGTGTGACGACATTAATTTTTTTGGGCTCCGATGTTCGTCCATTCGTTGCACATGTCCAGCCCATTGCAATCTTGCAATCTTTATGTGCTGGACAACGTTTGGTTCAGACTAATGCCAAGACAATTTATTTTAATAAGAAACCTGAACTTAACTTGTCGAGCTAAATCAATAAAATGTTTTTGACATACGTACGAGTATTTATTAAAATAGGAAATTATAATGTGTTGAAGGGGTAATTTCCATGAAAAACATTTTAGCTTGAACTATAGGTATTTCGAGTCTGCTGTATAGACTCAATCAAAAGAATCTAAATATCTGAAATTAAAATATATTGTTGATCTTTCTTCCCCCTTACCCTTCAGTTGAAATATGTTTAGTTTTGGTACCTTATGAGTCTCCAGCCTGTACTCATTGTGATATAAGTTGCTACAAAGAAGGTCATTACAGTTAGAATAATGCCAAGACAATTTATTTTAATAAGAAACCTAAACTTAACTTGAGCTAAATCATTTCATTAATAATAAAATGGTTTTGACATACGAGTATTAATTATAGCGTGTAAAAAGGAAAAGTTCCATGAAAAATGTTTTAGTTGAAACTATAGATATTTCTAATCAGCTCTATGAACTGAATCAACTGAATCTAAATGTACATTATATCTGAAATTGAAAAAATACTGTTGATTATAATTTTTTATTAAAGTGTTAACCTACACTTAAGGAAATATCAGAATAAATTTATAAACACATATCAAAAATTCCCAGGCCAGCGGCATAGTACAAACAGAATAGTAGGCTAACTAAGGCCGATCGGCGAGTTAATTACCTACTCTTGCGTTGACGCCTAGGGTTGTCACTTTTATTTTTGACTAGCTGATGCCCGCGATTATTAATAGGTAGGTTACTACTTTTATTGAAAAATTAAACAAACAAAAAAGAGCGAGCGTGCGACGTAATACGCAATTGCGCGCGATTAGCACAGCGGCGCGATATATACAAAAGCACTCTGTGGCGCGCCGCGCGGCCCGTACTGCCGGCCGATTGAGCCGGTTGAGATTTTGCGAATGTGTGCGTGAAACTTCCGTGCGTACACGGCGCCCGCTGCTCACGCATACATTCAAACCGGCAGCGGCCACTTTGTATGAAGTTAGCCTACTATTCTGTTTGTACTATGCCAGCGGGATTCGAACCCACATCTCTTGGGAATCGCGCCCGAGTGTGTTACCGTTACACTATGGCCGCACACTTGTCAGCATCGAAATTAGTTATATGTGTCTACTTTTTTCAGTTTAAGCAACTGTTAGCGACATCTAGTAACACACTCGGGCGCGATTGCCAAGAGATGTGGGTTCGAATCCCGCTGGCCTCGGAAATTTTGATATGTGTTTATAAATTTATTCTAATGCTGTTGATCTTTCTTCCCCCTTTCAAATTTTCATATATCGTCCACTTTGTGTTCTCATATACCTCTGTGGTAGATGATTGTGGTCTATGATACTGAAGACGATCACATCATCCTTGCTCACGTGAAGGTACGCTTTGCATTTATGCTTAGACGAACAGGAGCAAGTATATCTGAAACCGCCGTCTCGAATCTTACCACTCTTGAAGTATGTGTAGTTCTGGTACATAAGGAGCTTGCAGCCCCTAGTCAGTGTGATATAAGTTGCTAAAAAGAAGATCATAATATTTAGACTTATGCCAAGAAAATTTATTTTATCAAGAAACCTACACTTAAATAGAGCTAAATAGAATTTGGAAATTGATAAAATGCTTGTGAATATACGAGTGTATATATTTATTTATTTAATTAATCGAGTGACTCGTCATATCTACGGCAAACTTATAATTCAGCAAAAGATATTATATTATCACATGTAAGCGTTTTTAAAGTTAGGAAAAAGCCAAATTATAAAAAAAATAATACAAAACAATATCGATTTTTTTGTTTTAAAAGGTAAGGTAAGCAGGGGAAAGAGTAAAATGAATGGCACTTTAAGACAACTTTTAGCTTTAAGCTAAAAGTTGCCTTAAAGTGCCATTCATTTGCTAGCTATGCATGCTAGCTTTTTTTAGCTTTAGCTTTTGAATCTTTAGTAATTCGCTAGTAAACTATGGGTTAGTAATCTGTATACATATAAGAATAGTTCTTAATGCTTCTTGATTTGCTACACCGATCCTTTTACTTCAAATTAAACAAAATAATGAAAAACTCCCAAAAGCAAAACTTTGCCTGACATTCTTGTCTCTGTCATTAAAGAAATTAACTTAAATGATAGAGACAATCATATCAGTCAAACATTTTATTCCTCAAATAAGTATCCCAAGGTGCTGGAGTGGCGACCCCGCACCGGGAAGCTCAGTGTTAGCAGACTTCCTAACTACTAGGTGGACCGACGACATCAAACAAGTCGCAGGGAGCGGGTAGATGCCGGTGGCGCAAGATCTAAACCTGTGGAAGTCCATGCAAGAGACCTTTGCTCAACAATGGATGTCTATCAAATGATAAAAAAGAAGAAGAATATTACCAGTATTTTTAAGTAAACAAAACTGAAACAAAAATTAACTCTTAATTAAACTTATTTAAATTAAATTGGGCACAAATATATTTAGAAAAAGAACTCACTTATCTACTAAAAACAAGATGGCCGACACTAAGGGGTTATTAAATTAAAAATATTACTATTGAGAAAAAAAAATAAGAACAAAAAATAAACGTAATCTAGTATTGGATAAAAAAATTAAAGGACTATGCAAAAAATTGTATGGGCACTGTCCCCACCCCCCCAACAGACGTAGCACTATTTTTAATATTATTGTGACATCTCGTACGTGACATTTTAAATCCAAATAGTTCAGTTCCAGTCCAGTTCCGCGCTCTCGCTTGCACGCTCAGGCTCAGTCGGAACGTGACCCTTTTTCGTGCGTGCAGCCGACGTGTTCATCGATTTATTAAGATGTTATCATGTCAAAATTATTTTTTCTGTCGAATATTCTTGGAGCTCCTTGTTTTTTCTAAAACTTTTTTTTTTCGATTTATATATTTTGTTCTATTGAACACAAAATTATCATTTTATCTGTGAGTGATAAGCACGGTGAGCGCTTTCACCAAGATATTGCTTCAAGCGTTATCAGGGAAAATGTACCCCTGCCATGCTTACAGACTACTGTTGCTATTCGCTCAAATATGGTTGAGCGAAGCAATGGCTGGGTCATGCGTCATGCTCGTGAACGGCTGCCACCAGCGGCAATGGGGCTACTTTCTGTCTGCCCGTCTTAACATGTGTTGAATTATAATTAGATATAATTACTATGCTTTTGTGGAACTTCCCCTCATTGTGGAAACTCTGCATACATAGCATAATATCTATTAAGTATAATGTAAAAGTATTTTGAAAAGAGCAACTGCCGAGTTTCTTGCTGGTTCTTCTCGGCAGGAACGGCATTCCGAACCAGTGGTAGACTCATTGACGATTCAGAAGTACTTGTAAAAGTTTATTTGAATAAAAAACATTTCTATTCTATTCTATTAATTAGACACCAATACCTTAATTAGACACTAATAAAAAACACAAAAAACAAGTTTATTTCTAAGTCTAAATAATGTATTTACTTTAAAATAACTACGAAAAATTAATTATTGTAATAAATTCAAAAAAAAAATTCAAAATTATTTATTTCATGTAGGCCAACCTGTGGCTCTTATGACACGTCAAGATTCTACCACCGGTTCGGAAAGCGGATTCTGCTGAAAAGAGCCGGCAAGAAATAATTAAAAAGCTCTTAAAAACTATACGTGACTGAATGTTTTTATTTACTGTTCTAAGTTCTCTGTAGCATGGACGTACTAATTAGATCTCGGTGAAAAACATTTTTTTTCCTGCCCAGTATAGTTTCATCTGGGGACACGGGAGTGTTCCCGCCACGAAGAGCTAAGCGAAGCGCAAGGGCACCTACCTTTTCTCGAAGCGCTTCGTCGTTTTTTTTAACCATCATAACTTGGGTTTGGCTTTTAACAGATAATAAAAATTGTCAGGGTATTATTATCACTAACACTATTTCTTCCGGCTAAGTTACTTGTATTACAATCATTTACATTCAATGTTCCGTTTTCTTCAGAAAAAATAACTTTTTTTTCTCTTTATTTATAACCTTTATTCTAAATTATATAAATAAGTTACTGGTAATTTAGATTTTCAGATTCTATAACAAATATTATAGAAATTTTATTCAGAATATTCAAAAAGTCCTAAATTGTTTTATGTTCTTGTTCGATCTTGTTGAGTTTGGCATTTGACATTTAAGAAACTTTTAAGAATCCTCCAAAACCCAAAGTAAAACATTTTCATGGGGATTTAGGTCTTCAGTTTCAGATAAAATCTCAGTGCTCACTATTTTTTTTAAATCAGTCAATGTCGTTTTTTTGTCTACTGCATCTGCTCCAACTATATTTTGTCGTAGTTGTGATGTTCCTCCAAGACACTTCTGATAATTCACATTATCAGGATTCCATGGGTATAAACCCCAAGCTTTGAATCCATTTATAATTACCTGCTTATTAATGTATTTCTTCAGAACAACGTCCAGTACGTGTGCAAACTCTACTTTGCTGAGCTGTTTGTTTATATTGGCTCTGCGCCATTCAAGTAAAGCTTTTGCCCATCCATTTTTTATTGGTTTGAATGCCGCGTCTTCGGCAGGTTGCAGGATTCGAGTGACATTTGGGTATAGCGCTATCAAAACAATGCCTAGTTCTTGACATTTCTCACTGAGCTCTACGTTAATGTGACTTTTGTGCCCATCCACAAATAAAATGATCGGGAATTTAACTTTTTTACTTGTAAGGTGGGGATATAATACGTTTGTTATGTATTCAAAAAAAATATCTCCGTTCATCCATCCATTGTCTGACAGCGCTATACCCCAATCAGACGGGACCGACCGTCTTATTTCCGCACGCATACGTTTCAGTGGATATATGACCAAAGGTGGTGTAATATTTCCGTCCGCGGCAAATGTGAACATAACAGTCATAGCCGACTTTTCTTGGGCCGTATCGATCAGCTCATAGACATCTCTAGCGCCTTTTTCATCCAAAACATTGCCATACTTCGGACACAACAGGAAATGTGTTTCTTCGCCATTGTAAACACGGCTAGGATCATTTAGAATATGAAACAACCCCTCTTCTTCTAGAGACTTTTGTATTTGGTTGAACCACTTCCTGACTTTTTTTTCAGATACCTTGCTACAGGCTGTGGTAACTAATTCAGCTGTTCTAGAAGCAATTTCTGGATGCCTCCTTAAGAAAAGCTTGTACCACCCATCTCCTGGCACGTTATCAATAAATGAATTTGGCCTTGGTACCTTTTTTAAAAATTGTTCGGCACTGTGTACTATATTTTCTTTTCTACGTGGAAATCCTTTTTTACTTACCGAAATAATCCATTCAACAAGCGTTTCTTCTTCAGTTTCTGTTAGAACCGTTGGTGGACCTGGTCTTGTCTTTACAAAATTCCCACTCAATCTAAACTGCAATGTCGATCTAGGCACATTAAAAGTCCGAGCCGCCTCTTTTTGGGACATTCCGTTTTTAATTGATGTCAATGCCTGGGATAAAACTTCTTCGGTGTATTTTTTTTCTTTAGATCGTTTTGGCCTTTTAGACAGTTTTTGTGCTGTAACTGTAACAAAAGGTGTACTTAGAAGTATTGAAGTTAGCAAACTTATATTCATCATCATCATCATCATCATCATCATGAGCAACCCATTAACGTCTCAAAAACGTTATGTAGAACTCCAGGCGTGCAGGTTTCCTCACGTTTTCCTTCACCGTTGAAGCAAGTGCTATCTAATACCTTTAAACGAGCAATTCTTATATATATGTTACGGTAAATGTGATTAATTGAAAATTATTAATAATTACCGATCATTATTAATAATTACCAAGATTTATGGTAAAAGTAATAAGTAAATTTAATAAATTTTTAAAAATAACATTCGCTTAAAGGTAAACCGCCGTAAACTTGGCCCTTGCGATGGTCTGTGGGGCTTGGGGCGGGTGATGTGTTCGGCTATAAAACGATGCGATGGAATTAACGACCGAAGATCGAATACATACATGATATATATTGAGCACCAACCTTTCGGTTAACAGCCGCACGCGAGCCGATTGCGCCACGGAGGCGATGCACAACTCATTGAAATTATTATATAAGATTTTTAGGCCATCAAAAAATGTATCTGTATATCAATGATTAAGTCTGTCCGACTAAAATATGTAGTTACCTATAATATCAATTCACAATCGACGTTGTTCCCAAAATCACCACGGTTTAGGAGTGCAGTTCCTTGCAGCATCAAGATTGAGGAGTTAAGACCTGGAGTTCAACGATGTAGTATTTTCTTATTTTCTTGGTACTTGGTAATAATCGACGGTTCCTAAATCCCCACAGTTTTAGTGGCATCAGGATTGAGGACCCGAAGTTTTTATGAGACGACTCGCAAAGTTTCTGTATCGATTAAATAAATATTCACGCAAATTGGTTATAGACCAGTGTAGATACCTTTGAAAATGATGAAAAATTAAAAAAAAATTATAGTAGGATGAAATCCATTGGAAAAGGAAGAGAATGTAACAAAAATGAAAGGAAAAATAAATTACGGGCGATCTGAGGTTGGGAAGTGGGGGGGGGGGGGGGGGGGGGGGTTTAAGGGTAAAAAACTGTTTATCTCAATTTCTGGAAAAACTACAAATCCTATGGAAAAGTTAAATGACAAAGTTGTAGGTAATAAAAAGATCTACAACTTTTGTATATAGACTTTTTTCACATAACCTCAAAATGTATGTGAAAAATTCAAATAAAAAAGTTTTTGGTTTTTATTTTTATCTTTTACAAAAAAATATTTTTTTTCACGAAATTTGGTGAAAACTTACCTTTTTATGTCCCACACACTGTAATTTTTCTGATTTAAAATATTTATTTTTTCATCTTTTTTTTTGACTTAATATTGAAAAAGCACCTAATTTTCAATCGAAAATTCTCCCGTTCAAATATCTGCTTTTTTAAAAAAATCGGTGAGCTTTTTTTCGTGAAAATCTCTTCTTTCTGATGGTGTAAAAAAATATACATTACTATCGTAAATGCTCTCAGAAAATGCAGAAACGAAATACGAAATAACAGGTAGTAAGGCCCAGAACCTCCTAGAACAAAAAGCTCACCGACTTTTTTAAAAAAGCAGATATTTTGACGGGAGAATTTTCGATTGAATATTAGGTGCTTTGTCAATATTAAGTCAAAAAAAAAGGTGAAAAATAAATATTTTAAATCAGAAAAATTACAGTGTGTTTGAGACATAAAGAGGTAAGTTTTCACCAAATTTCGTGAAAAAATATTTGTAAAAGATAAAAATAAAAATAAAAAAAACTTGGTTATTTGAATTTTTCACATGCTTTTTGAGGTTATGTGAAAAAAGTCTAAATACAAAAGTTGTAGACCTTTTTATTACCTACAACTTTGCCATTTAACTTTTTTCCATAGGACTTGTAGTTTTTCCAGAAATTGAGATAAACCGTTTTTTTACCCTTAAACCCCCGTCCCCCCCCACTTCCCAGCCTCAGATCGCCCGTAATTTATTTTTCCTTTCATTTTTGTTGCATTCTCTTCCTTTTCCAATGGGTTTCATCCTACTATAATTTTTTTGGTTTTCAAAAATTATCTACCCTGGACTATTAACAAAACAACGAAGATATCAATGGGCCAACATTAGTACCTCTTCCCCTATGTACCTAGGTACTTAAATAGAAAAACAAATGCTATGGTGAGATTATTTTTATATTTTTGGAAAATAAAATAAAATACCATTTACAATAATCGACAGTATTAAACAATCAAAAATGTCTCGTTAATTTTTTCTATTATGCATATAATTTTTTTTGTTATTACAGCTGTATTATATTAATAAAAATATAAATTAATAAAGGAAAGATCACTATTATTAAAAAATATATTATAAATATAATAGATATTTTTATCACAATTTAAAATTAATATTTCATTATATAAATGAACTAAGCTAATTGAAAAATATATACTCATTAGTAAAAGCGGTAGGTATTACCTATAATTAAAAAGAAAACATGACTAGAAAAAAAATCGCATCGATGATGCCAAAAGATTTTTTATTTAATATAAATAATAATAATATATTATTAAAACATTAAAATATGATAATGCTGTTCCCTAAACGTAAATTATTTTAGAAATCACAGAAAATAACTTAAACTAAAAATAATGTATAATTAAAGCTTTTACACTGCACGTGACTAGAAACTTTGAAATGAGATCAATCAAGACCCGGATTATTTAAAATATAATAATAATCAGTTATTCGTTACACCACATTTGGAATCTTATACAGGTACTTTTTAATTGCAACGCTCATGACTGGCTGTATCAACTATCACATGAGTAAATAGCCCATCAGAAGAAAAGCTTCTAACAGTCGTGCAAAATATATGCCTATCTTGATTTCGCAAGAGGATAATATTATGATATCGAACAGAGGCAAAGCTTCTCAAGTTCTTCCACAATATATACCTATTTTGGTAGGGTTGTCACAGAAGGATAAAATTAATGTAGCAAAATATTAGTGTATAATATTATGTTTTTAGTAAACAAGGAACCCTTATAACCATGTCCGTCCGTCTGTCCGTCCGTCCGTCCTTCCGTCCGCGGTTCAGCTCAGAGACTATTGGTACTAGAAAACTGTATTTTGATAAGGGTATAAATATTAATCACTCGAACAAATTGGTGAAATAAAATTGTGAAAAATAATTTTTTTAGGGTACCTCCGCTACATGTAAAGTGGGGAGATTTTTTTTTCCTCGTCTATCCCATGGTGTGGGGAGTCGTTGAGTAGGTTTTTCAAAAATATTGTGGGTATGGTAACACCATTTTTCAGATTTTCAGAGGTTTTGCCTCTATTCAGTTAGTTACTCATGTTAGATGTGCGTCTTCCTTTCTTTATATTATGGCGTTAGCGAGACTCACGCTCATAATAAATCACTTTGTTAGAACTACGCTACTTGAAATAATGCAAGTAATATTTAAATTTTAAAACAAAATAAATAAATTTTACTTAAGCTGTTCGTGATAAAACTTCTTATTTACAATATAATTATTCTAAAAGCTCTACGTTTATTACGTATTTAGTATCTAATCTATTATTACTATTATGATCAGGACACACTCCAGCAAACCAACATGCAATTTACAATAATCGCCATTACTAATAGCACCAAAATGAGACTAAAGACCTACTACTCTTATTATTACTCGTATAAAAAGAATAAAAAAACGTATCTTCTATTAATTGTGGCAGAGATTAGTTAAGGAAGTATAGATTGCTAACGTCATACCTCAGAGAGCTACAAAGCTCGTGAAAATCTAGTGAATTTTATATTTATTAAAAAAAAATATATATATAATTTTAATATGCCATTCAGTTCAGATGTACGCCATCTACCGGAGATCACCTCTGAAAATTTGCTATTTTATACGATTTTAGTGGGGGGGGGTGTCCAATCCACTTGGCGGGGGTCTGAAAGCTGCGTCTCCCGGCACGCGGTCACAACTTTAAGGGGACGCTGTACACTCGTTTGGGAAAAGTGTTTTTGAGAAAAAACTACTAAATGTATGTTTACAAAGTAAAGTTATTTGAACTGATGAATAAATAAACTATGTCTAAAGATAATTTTTTTTGGCATTTTCATACTCCTAATGTTATTTATTTGCGCCCAAAGTTGACATTTTAGTGTGAAAATGACGATCTTTCGAGGCTCGTAACTTTATAACGAATATTTTTTTCAATATTTTATATATCAATAAACCTAGATAATGATGAGGCAAACCGACATAATACTTAGTTTTGAGCGTACGATATCGAATAATGTAGTAATCACTCATCTACGTTTGTATGAAGAAGGTACTGGCTTGAGCCCCCTTAAGCACCTTGGCAGTTGACACCCCAACATCAAACGGATCTTCGAGCTGTGTGCGCCTATTGCCACTTCAATTTCGCGACTCGATTACCTCTATGTAACTAGGGTACTTTTATCGCTTTTCTCATTTAAAAATAGGAATAGTAGGTCTTCTCTAATAGCATTCTATGATCCATTTAGTCTTTCGCCCTTGGCGGTATAACGAACGCTGGATGAGTGTGCTCCATATTACTCCTAACGATAGTGAGATCATCTGCTAGATGTAGGTATGCTTTACACCGATGCCATCTGTTCTTGGTGCATCCCCATCTGAAACCGCTGCGCGTCCTGCTTTGCTTGTAGTAGGTAAAGTTGTGGTACACCAGACGCTCCTTACCTCGTGACGTCATGAATATGTTCACTGAAATGTAATCAAAACATGCAAATTTGTCCTTTACACTTATTTTATTGGTCAATGACATAAATCCAGAACTCTTTATCTATGATTAATTATTGCACGAGCGATGCCTCACGGTGAATTAAGGGGTCTCTGTTGCTTCTACGGCATCATACATAAAAAATCCTTTGTATGCCACACGACTCGCTGCCAAAAGCTATTTGTCACAATACCATAGTCACTTGTCAAGCCGTAGGTACCAGTAGCACACAATCCGACAAAATCAGAACAACTTAACTCAAAATCAGAACAACGCCGTGTGGCATTGCTCTAAATGCTGCGTGCAAAAGAAGCTCAAAATACTCGTAACTCTATCGATTTTTATAAAAATCTGTGGTGTGCCTCACAGACCGCTGTGGAGCCGCAATGCGTTGAGGCCTGTCTGTGTAGCTTCTGTGGCACCGTTACGGCATCCTACCTAGAAAATCCGCTGCCAACTGCCGCTGTCACTTGCCACGACGCGCAAGCAGAATGGTATACCATCATCATCATCCTGTCCTTTTCCCACGCTATGTGGGGTCGGCACAACACGTCTTTTTGTTCCACTCGCCCCTGTCATTCGTCAACAATCATCTACTCATCTTACACGCATATCCTCTTTCACACGATCCATCCATCGTTTCTTGGGTCTTCCTCTACTCTTTTGTCCTTCCACATGCATATTCAACATTCTTCTAGTAATATGGTTTACTTCCCTCCGCATTACATTACATGCCCATACCACGCCAGCCTGTTACTTCTCATCTTATCTACCACTCGCTCTACTTTCAGACTTCCTCTTATATATTCATTCCTTATCTTATCCAATCTTGTCACGCCAATCCAATCTTGTCTTGCAATTGTAAGCAGAATGGTATACAATCCTACAAAATCATTGCGGTTCGGCGACATGCTTCGCACCTCGTCGATGGCATCGGCATCGTTCTGACTGATGTGCAAAAAAATCTCGAAATCTCGAAATGATTACTTCGTTTTTTTTCAGTGCAGCTACAAAGACATCCTTTAACGTAAAATCTGTAATTTGTGACTAGTTGATACTGCGACTTCATCCAGGTTTTAAAATACAGTGGGAACATGGCTGTCTGCAGGATGCAAGCGATTTCGGTGCCCGTCGATTGAGCCGTGAAAAGCCTTTATTACAAAAAATCTAACAAAATTTGATAAATTTTTTATTTAAACACACTCATTTGAGTTAACATTAATTATGCAATTAATACAAAATAAACAATAAT
The DNA here is from genome assembly GCA_029955525.1 of Oeneis ivallda. Lineage (NCBI taxonomy): Eukaryota > Metazoa > Arthropoda > Insecta > Lepidoptera > Nymphalidae > Oeneis > Oeneis ivallda. The sequence goes on from JARPMR010000009.1 coordinate 21,903,606, forward strand.
AAAAACTACTGTAGACATGTACAGACGCTGCAATTCACTCACACGCATGTCTCACGTTACGACATGTATGTGTGAGTGCATGTACCGCCGCGTTCCGATACACACTTTCACATTCATACGAATCACAAATATAACGACATAGATCTACGATTCTGGTGCGTGAGTGAATTGCAAGAAATATTCTTATGTAAACCCTTGGCCACGGAAAATAATATTTCGTAAAAATTCAGTTTAAATTCTAACGAACATTCCACTACTTGTCTTGAGTATACGAATGGATGGATGAAGATGCTCGCATGTAGGAGGTAATACAAGATTAAAATATTCATCTAAATGTATGTATGCGGGACAACTACGTTTGGTACACGCCCACCTAGATGCAGCTCCTCTGTGGATTGACTTTTGCTTGTAAAACGTATAACCTTGGACGTAATACCGTTGCCTTCCATTTCCGAACTGTATGAGCCCTGTTGAACATTATATATGTGTATGTTCGATAGGCTTAAAGGATCAAAAATGTTGCCATCGTCGAGGTAAACGTTAGTAGGACATCCCCAACGATACAATGATCTTTATATTTTGCGTATTGGAGTCTACTCGCACAACAATTTTTATGATTCGTATGTTAATTGAAGGTTGTGGAAGTGTTATAAATTAGTTGCAACTTATACCTATGCTTATGAAAAAAGTTATGCTTTCACAAATCAGTGAGTACTAAGTACATACGAAGTTTATCAGGAAAAGTCAGTATTGGCAAATTGTACTAAGTCACACGGCATGGTAAAAGACATAAGGGCTGGATCAGCGGTGACCTCCTAAGTATGTTTTCTTCGGTGCTGAGAACTAAATATAAAAGGCGTGGCTGTTAAAATAGACATTCCTTTGGGACAGGAAATGCCTCTTTTATTGCAATTAACTTCACACGGCAGGCTACAAAACAAACACAATGGTACAAACATCTGGGGCCTGGAGGTTCATTAGTCTATTTGTAATTAATGCCTTTGGCTAAGATTCTCATATAAATATGGTATGCACATTATATTGGATCGTTATCTCTTATGCGAGGGACTTGCTGCTATCCGTTAAGAGTTGTCCGTATGTCCTCTATCTCCGATAATATTTATCAGATCTTCATCAAAATTAGACAAAACATGCCTGATAGTATGTACACTTTAAAAAATATTATATTACTATATACGCGTGCCCACTTTTCCTTTCTCTCTTGATTATATATTTATTGAAGTGCTGGTGAGTATCGATCTTGTTTCGATACATTAACTAACATTGCTTCATATTCTGATATAAGACCCGTCGCTTATCTGAATCAGTTGTGATGGTGGGTGGGTATGTTCAAGGAGTGGCTTAAATATTACATTATTGTCATTATCTAGGTGTAAGTAAACTGGGCATCTTCCGTTCCGCGTGCAAGACCAACGGTGTGCGCTGCCTTTCCGGATCCGCAAGTGTTTATAGAACGTATGCCGGTCAAGGAGATAAAGGTCCTTTTTGCCACATTTTATCAGCTTACCTAGAATATACATGTACATATTATACCTATTATATTATAAAAGATATTATAAACTTAAAGTAACAGTGTATAAAATAAGTAGTGTTCGACCGAAAGTCGATTCCTGGCCGTAGCCAAAGCCGAAGCTTTAATATCCTTAAGAAATTCAGTTGAAGACTGGGAAAAAGTGAATAAAATAAATATTTTTTAACTACCTTGCAACTTGTCAAAAATAATAACACTTAAAATAATGTCTTTTTTTATTTGGTCATTTACTGGCAACTCCCAGCCCCCTGCGAGTCATCTATTCCATCGCGGGTCTCACATTCGTAACAGTTCGTTCTATTTCGGCGCATGCTAGAAACCTTAGGCTTCGGCCAAAAACTTCGGCTCGAAGTCGAAGGTTTGGCCGAAGCCAAAGCCTCGGTCAGCCACTAAAAATAAGGACAAATAGATAATACCGGAGCTAAATATAAACATATGATTACTGAAGCAATCCGCATGGATTTGCTGAGCATTTTTACAAAGCGATACGACAAACAACATACTTAGTTTTTTTTTTTTACTGCATCGTAGGTACTCAATTTCAGTAAGCGATACAAAAACTTCTCAAACTGTATTGCAAACCTGTCCAGTTTTACCAAATTGATACATTTTAAACCTTAATTACCTTATCTATATATCTATATCTATATATTTTTATCTATATATATAAAAGAAAGTGGTGTTAGTTACACTATTTATAACTCAAGAACGGATGAACCGATTTGGCTCAAAATTGGTGGAGAGGTAGCTTAGAACCAGGAGACGGACATAGGATACTTTTTATCCCGTTCGACCGCGTTTCCGTCAAGTCACTATAAAACGTGGTATAAGAAAAACGCATCTGACATGGAATAACAAAACGCAAATGTCAGTGGAATAACAAAACGTAAATGACAGCTAAACGTAATTTTGTCTTTGGTTAAGTATGGTAAAAAATTTGACAAAATATAAAAAAGTGTTATAATAAAGCATTACTGATATTATAAATGCGAAAGTGTGTTTGTTTGTTGGTTTGTCCTTCAATCACGTAGCAACAGAAAAGCGGATTGATGCGATTTTTTGCATGGGTATAGTAATGGATGTAGTAGTGGTTCCTCAGACCGGGAGAGCTACTTTTTATCTCGGATAATGAAAGAGTTCCCGCGGGATTTTTAAAAACTAAATCCATGCGGACGAAGTCGCGGGCATCAGCTAGTCCTTAATATATGAAAGGAAAATGAAAAGATGACTGACTAACTGATCTACCAACGCCCAACTTAAACCACTGGACGGGCAAAAGCTAATGATATTATAAATACGAAAGTGTGTTTGTTTGTTTGTTTATTCGTTTGTCCTTTAATCGCACTGCAATAGACCTATGGATGGATCAACTAAATTTTGTGCATGGATGGATGGAGGATCTGGAGAGTCACATAGGCTACTTTTTATCCCAGAAAATCAAAGAGTTCCCGTGGGATTTTAAAAACTAAATCCACGCAGACGAAGTCGCGGGCATCAGCTGATTAAAAATAAAATCGTTTTTTGAAAAATAATTAGTATTATTTTAATACGTATCCTTTTGCGAAAACGCTGCTCACGTTTTGATATTTCGCGGAATAGTAAAATAGAAAAAACAGTAGTGTTCTTGTCTTCTTTATTTCATTCATCTCATTCAAATGGAACTATTATAACATCATCCTCTGACCGCCTTCGCCCTAAGCCGCTTAGGTACGATTTATATTTTATGAATGAGCCATTTGATAGCTGTGCCAGGTTCGGTGGCGGATGATTATGAGCTTTGGGGGGTTTGAATATTACACAGTATTCCGCATCTAGATGTAGGTACATCGGACAGCTGCTTCCTTTGGTGCACACCCAGCGACTTGCAGTCCCCTTTTGGATCACGCTTTGTTTACAAAATGTGTAGTTTTCTAGAAGATATGCATGTTTTTCACGTATTGTAACGAGCTGTCCTGGAAAGCATAAGCGAGTACTATGAGAAGTCTCTCTCGAACACCTTCGAGCGCAACTTGTACAAACAAAGTTTGATTTTTCTTTGAAATTGAACTCTGGCGAATCAATTTTGTAGACAAGGTTTAATTCTAAATCGTGTCTATAAAATTGAGCTCCATAGTAAGATAGGTCCAAATGAATAAGAATCAAATGTTTGTTTTGAACGCGCTTGAGATTCATTAATCGTCCTACTATAAAAAAATCTTTCTTTCTTCTTTTGGTTAATGTATTTTCTCAAAGGTTTTCTATTAGTGCCAAGCTAGTACAATTTTAATTCAATTCAATTCCCAAATAGTGGCTTTTAGGTGTAGTGCCACAAGTATAAGTTGGCGGTGGCGTTTTGAGGAACCAATTCAGTTATCCAATTTTTATACTCTTTGTCCATGGCCATCTTGAAAGGATATCGTTGTGTGCAGTTTCGTTTATTGTGTAAAATACTAACCAATATTCATGCCTAAAGTGATAAAAATTAGTGCTAGAGAAGTAGTTCTAAAAGTACATTAGTTTTGTGCTCAAGAATGTGAGAGAAACGAAGTAATTAAACCACTATATATCATTTAAACTACGATTACGCAAATAATTGATTAAAAAATGTTTTTTGTTCTATACAATGGCAACACTAATGTTGAGCACAGCGCACAGCCGCGCCAAGTTATACTTGTCGCACTGTAACCCAATTTTAACAAAAGAATACAACTAATCAGACAGTTTTTGTACTGTACATACTGTCAAATTGTAGTACTAAGGCATTACTAAGGCAAAAATAATAAACACTTGTTTCATATTTATTTACATTTATTGTAGTAAGACGGTCATATTCTTACTTAACATATCAGATATAATGGTTTAAATGGAAGAAATCTACTGTTTAGTGGTCTTGAACCTTTAAGGTCTCAAAGGCTCACGATAAAGAACCATAAAGTAAAAGTGAAACTTACAAAATTTTAATAGATTTTTGTAAAATAACGAGCTTCAGCACATAAAATTACAATCTTCTTCTTCTTTGTCAACCGACAGACGTCCGCACTGGACAAAGGTCTCTTGCATGGACTTCCACAGGTCTCGGTCTTGCGCCGCCGGGATCCAGCGGCTCCCTGTGACTCGTTTGATGTCGTCGGTCCACCTAAATTTTCACCTATCACCTAAATCAGTATTCTTTAATCTTAACCAATCCATTACCCAACCTTAGTAAATTAGGCTTGATTAATGGTAGGTAACATTTATTGAAGACTGATGCCAGTTTTCACCAACATTTTATCCCAATCTCAAAATGCTAGTAGGAAACGTGCAAGCCCAATTTATGTAGGTTGCATTCAACAACAGATAGAGAGATTCACCAACATATAAGGGACTAGCTGATGCCCGCGACTTTGTCCGCGTGGATTTAGTTTTTAAAGTCCCTCGGGAACTCCTTGATTTTCCGGGATAAAAAGTAGCCTAGATGTTGACCCGAGTAATAAGCTACGACGGTATAAAATTTTGTGGAAATCTGTGCGGTAGTTTTTACGTGAAAGAAGGACAAACAAACAGACACGAAATCGTCCAGTTACAGTTTTATTATAAGTATAGATACTTAAAAAAGCTATTGCATTAAATTTATACGTATATTTAGATTATATCTAACGTTTAGGGACACAGGGAATTGTTTAGATACCAACAATGGTGATAACTGGCAGTAGGCTAATATTAGGTACTTGCTGATGCCCGCGACTTTGTCCGCGTGGATTTAGTTTTTAAAGTCCCTCGGGAACTCCTTGATTTTGCGGGATAAAAAGTAGCCTAGATGTTGACCCGAGTAATAAGCTACCACGGTATAAAATTTTGTAGAAATCTGTGCGGTAGTTTTTACGTGAAAGAAGGACAAACAAACAGACAAACAGACAAAAAAAAATTTAGCTTCTGTTTTGATATCTGTATCTTGAACACAATTAGAAGCAAAAACCCTTTTTTGAATCTATTTCATGTACAGAATTGGTTTCGTTTCTGTTTTATTATATGTATAGATATCGTTATATTTATTGGATGGTTGATGCTTGCATTTGAATAAGAAGAACATAATATACTATACAAATGATTGTTAAATATGTTACTGTATGCATCAACTTCAACTGAATATTTGAAAATTTATGCAATTTCGGTAACTCTTCTTACTTGGTGCGAAACCATTGTGACATCCTTTTCTCACTACACGATAGTTAATTAATCGGATGGTTGCAGCTACAACTGAAGCGCAAATAACAAAACTTAGATATAACATACAAGCTGATGCCCGCACCTTCGTCCGCGTAGATTTAAATTTTAATAATCCCGTGAGAACTCTATGATTTTCCGGAATAAAAAGTAGCTTTCATGTTCCAGTTCTCGTCGGATGACAACCCGCGCTATTACTTCGTTTTCGCTTAGCGGTTGTTCTTACTTTCATTCTTTTTGCTCGGCTTCCTTCCTAAAGAATTGGGCTATCATATTATGCAAAAAGATTTTTTCAAATCCGACTGGTATACTCGTAGTTCTAGGAATTAGTGCGTTCAAACAAACAAACTCTTCCGCTTTATTATATTGGTATAGATATTATATCTTGATAAATTTCCCACCATTCAGCTTAAACAATTTTGGCGGTGGATGAGTATGTGCCGTTGGGAGTAGATAAATAACATTGAGTGAATTATCCAAGTGTATGTACACAGGACATTTGTTGTGGAGTGAACACGTCCATCGAGTAGCGTTTCCTTTGTGTATTGTGCTGCTTTTACAGAACGTATAGCCTCTGAAGCGATATGCGGTCTTACCAGACGCGTAAGTTATCATGGTTCCTGAGGAGCAACAATTAAACTGATAGAGCTATGCCAAATCGCGTTATATGCTAGGGCACTGTGAATCTCAAGCCACCAATGAACTTGATAAAAACTTTAATAAATATAAAGATAAGTACCATAGAGGGTTGGATATCATTATTATAACGTGAATGATTTATTGGTAACTCAGTTCGAGGTTGTTTATTAAAACATGAAAACAAGTGTAAATTAAAAAAAAAAATTTTATATATATGTAGCTACTAAAAGCTTGCATCTTTTAGTAGCTACATCATTAGACTCTGGATATCATCTAGGATCAGAGTACTTGTTATGACGAATCAAACGAGCCCAAACACGATGGGGTTACGTCGTTTTATTACAGAGTTCTGATAGCCATCTTCCGTCTCCATCATCAGATCAGCTCCGTGTCAAAATAATATTGAATTGTCATCCGATTTACACATAAATGCAAAATTCCAGCTCGATCAGAAATCGGGAAGTGGGTCTAATTCATCTTGCAAGATTTGACCCAAACAAACAAACAAATAAATAAACTAGTCAAGCTAAATAAAAAAAAGGTTGTAAAAAAAATATCGCATATTCATGTCATAATCGTAGATTTACATTGGTAGTCGCACCTACTAGATACCGCCGCCAGTAAATTGCGGCAATTCATAGTACTCCTAAACTGGCGTAACCGTGTCAATCTCGTAGCAACCAATGTTTGACGTTATCAATTACTCAATACAAACTATGATATTGCCTTGATATTACGTTGCCGCACTAAGGCCCGCTTGCAGAGACGCCGGGTTAGTTAACCCAGGAATAAATTTGTAATTTTGACAGTTAGCTTTATACGAAATCTGTCAAATCTGTTCTTTTATCACAGTTAAAAGGATATCCCGGCATTTCTGCAAGCGGGCCTTAAGGAGCTATTGTTTTTAGGAAGGCATATCTAGTAGCTGCGAGCGACTACCAATCATAAATCTATGACTATAATATTATTAATAATTGACTTATAGTTTAATATATTTTCCAGTTTTAAGCCTAAACAGTTTCGGCGGCGGATGAGAGTGGATCATCTGGGGCCCCAATATGAGTCTGCACTGATTGTCGAGGTGTATGTACACATTGCACTTGTTGTTCACTGTGCAAATCCATCGAGCCGCCGATCCTTTGCGAATAGACAAATGTCTACAGAACGTAAAGCCTCCCAGAAGATATACTTTTTTACCGTTCGGAAATTCTATCATTTGTCCTGGTGAATAATGGAATTCTTTAAGTTAATTAATAAGATAAGGTTTCATGCTTAAGTTTACATCTATACTTAAATCTTCTAATATATATAAAAATCAATTGCTGTTCGTTAGTCTGGAACGGCTTGATCGATTTGAATATTATTATTTTTTTGTTTTATTCACCTTAATATTTTGGTTTAAAAACAAAAAAAATTGGAACTGTCCAAAACTTCCAAAAGAACAGCAGAAAATCTAAAAATTCGAATTACTTTTCATAGATGGCGGTGGCGAAGCCGCAGGTAAAAGCTAGTAAATAATATATTTCAGTAAACTGTGTAATTTTGAAATGAGATGTTAATCGAAACTTTTCACCTCTAAGGTCTGGTCTGGTAAGGAACTGTAGAATGCTCGTGCATTCTACATGTAGATAACCCACACTCACACAATACTCGTACTATACTTCGCTCCCGCTTCGCTGCCGCTCTGTCCGTATTCTAAACACGGATTTATGTGTTTCGTTTCTACCCGCTTCTACGCACTACTTGCTGCTATATACTATGCCTATACACTACAGGAACAATAACAATAGTTGAATCGACTATCCACATGGTGACAAACTCGTGGGGAAGGTCTAAATATTTTGTTAGTTATTCCTTTTCCGCCTTCGCTAGATTACAGAATATTAGATTCATCGTGTGAAATTGTGATATCAAGAATTAATTATTGCTCGGCGAACTGATCGGTCAACCAACACGATATATCAGACTTATGCATGGGTTGCATATACTTATCACTTATCAGTTATAATCGACCGACCACAATAGAGCAGGGCACTACTATTCTCAAGACTACAAAAACCTCATACTATCTACCTCATTTGTTACACAAACATACTGAAGAGAAATCTATTGATGGATTGTCCCGTCTACTATCGAGACAATAAGCCTGAGGGACTCCCCCGGATGATAGCACAATAACCAATATTACTAAAGACAAATCATTTTTAATAGTGTACCATGTACATATAATTTACATTTTTATATCAAGAATAACAACGCCAGTTTGTCACAGTAGTTAACGTAATTTATTCTAATGCATAAGTGCATTTTATAATATCATTCCATTATGATACATATGTCACAAAAAAAACGTATTACGCATACGTAGCACAGTAATTGGAATAGCAGGGTTTGCACTCGCATGGAGTTCACCATATTATTTGGCAAAAAAAAATTGTGAACTTTTTACCGCTTTACATACAGATACAGTGCATTTTTAGGTTTGACCTAGGAACAACCAGATTTCAAGGGTAGAGAAAACTTTGAAATCTGACCATTTAAATTTTCATGTATTCTCCGTTTCGGAGTTTAAGTATTTTTGGAGGGGGGTGTGTATGCCGAATCGATGCCAAGACCAACCTGTGGTGGTGGTCCAGGTGCACATATGCTGGGCACTTACTGCCGGAGTGTTGCGAACAAATCCAACGTGAAGCAGTCCCTTTATGAATTGCGCTCTGTCTAATAAACGTATAGTTTTCGAGGAAGTACATCCGCTTCCCGTTCGTATATCGTATCAATGTTCCTGTAGAATGACAGTAACTTGACATCAAGGAGCATGCATTCAAATTCAATTCCTTATTATATATATATATATAAACCTTGGCCGCGCGCTGCCGCGCTTCTTGATTAATTAAGCATAGAGTTCTTCTACAGAATAAACATAGAAAATAAAGAAAATTCAGAACCAGAAAGTAGAAAATATTTTAACATTTATTGTATGATGATGTATTCATCCACATCGTAGTATAAACATACTATACTATAGTATTAGATTATAATATAGTTCGTCGCTTGTATTGTAATTGTATTACTTGCAAAAGATTTCAATTTTCAAAAATTATTATTTAGTTTGATTCGGCACTTGTAATTATCAAAGAGCAATGGCGAAAAGATTACGGAACACTGAGTGTAGGTACAGTTATGAATTAACTTTCTAAATTATTTATATGTTATCAAGTAATCGCTAGACGAGTTGAAGCGTAATAAAAAAATAAAATGGAATCTTAATTGATTTGTGAGTTGTTTTTCATCAGTTCATCGCAATTATTATAAATAAGAGCGATGAATTATACAGGGTGGAAAAAAATTATGGGCCCTGGAGGGGAACTGCAGTTTTGTTTCTTTTTAAAAATAAGGGAATGTATCCTAAAAGTAAAATGATCTAACTTAAGGATTTAAGGTAGTTCCCCTCCAGGGCCCATATTTTTTTCCATCCTGTATATTAAGGAATCTATTTATTTGAAAGGTTTATCTATTATATACATAGAATCAACATGATGTATAATTTATGGCTTCTAAGACAAAGTATTGAGACAAAATAAAGGAAATAGTTTACATATGAGGCGGTTACAATTTAGAGTGAGATTATAGTCTTATATACTTTCCAGTAACAGTCTTGCAGAATTTCCTGGGTGGGTGGTTATGAGTAGAACCTCCAACGTAGACCACTCGTTGATCTTGATCCACGTGCAAATAGACGTTACAGCGGGATCTGTTGCAACAGTACCGCCTTATGAACCCATTTTTCATCCAATTCTTAAGGTAATACGCGTATCCTTTCACTAGCAATAACTGTTTCCCGTTAACCATTTCTATAAGCTCACCTGTCTCCCATAATGAATCTGTAAATTCATATGACATTATTGTTAGGTACTATTGGTGCTGCTGCATGATGGCAATATGTAAGTAATACGAGTACGTAAGTTTAAAGTCTAATATATTTACCACTTGCAGTTTTCATAATTTTTCTGGGTGGGTGGTTATGAGGGCGACCTCCAACGTAGACCACACGTAGATCATGGTTCACGTGCAAATAGCGGCTACAATCGGATTTGCTACAACGATAGCTCCTTAGGTCACCTCCTTTCATCAACTTGCTATGGTAATACGGATACCCTTCCACTAGTAATGTGTATTTTCCGTTCATCATTGGTATAAGTTCACCCGTCTTCCATAATGGATCTGTAAATTCATATAGTTCTTGCAATTCACGAGGGCGACTGACTTATGATTGTGTGTGTCGTATCTGTATAAGTGTGAGTGAGCGCAATGCTCGCGCCTGCCCGCTCCCCGCTCGCTCCCGCCCCCTTATGCAATGTGCATGTACACGAAGTAACCACAAGTAAAGCTCACTCGCCTTCGTGAATTGCAAAATAAAAAATAAAAACAAAATGTTATCGTACTAATACTGCAATGATTTTTGGGAGCGTCATAACAGCATAGCTTTTTATGATTATGGTGATTTTATTGCATACAAAACATTAATCCATAAGTGCCACCTTTTACTTCTGAACTATAAGTATTTAATTACTCTTTGAATATAAATGTCTAAAAATTCAATGAGAAATAAAATAACAATTGCAGGCATAAAGATGTGGCGGAAAAACCTTCTTCGAAGCTAGCTGCCAATTCCAGTCCTGGCAACTTATCTTTCGATTAATGTTCTTTTTATATAAAGAACGTGTTCGGATTTGAAATCGTGTGATATGACATGCGTTGATTAAGTGCGCACAGTTCATTCAGATTCTAGACCGCAGCAAAGAAGGTCGTGCTGGGAAGAAGGGCGTTATTATTATTGTGTATATTAATTCATTCCGTCTCAGCATCTCGAAGAGAAAGCACCTCTTGCTTATATAGTCATAACAATATAACTTAGCTAATCCAGTCGATCACACGAAGTTCAGATACGTGACCCTACTTTACCTAATCACTATTAGCCTATTATAGCCTATTATTATTATAGCCTATTTTATATTAGGCTACGAATCACTAAAACTTGCGCAAAATCATGTATAGAAACTATAGTTGCTGACGCGATATTAACTAATGCATTAGTAGTTAGTACAGCAAGCCTTTATTTATGTAAATAAAATAAAACTACTTATGTTTTGATTCATATGTACACATATTGTGCTTGTGAACTTGTAATTAGCCCAATCCAGTCTGTAGAGCATTTAACTTTACATGAATAAGCACAGGCACTCTGCCTGTCTTCAATTTTGAGGCGTACTAAGCGCTTCTAATTTGAAGATGGCCTAAATAATTTATATGTATACTTGGAAATTTAGATAAAACAAAAGATAGCGACTCGCGCTACAATTATGTAAGTAGCCCAATCCAGTCTGTTGAGCATTTAACTTTACGTGAATAAGTCTTCAATTTTGCGTACTAAGCGCCTCTAATTTGAAGATGGCCTAAATAATTTATATGTACTTGGAAATTGTTGTCAATCAAACACCATTATAGTGTAAAATAGTTTATTAAATGCGTTTGTTTGCTTGAATTAGGTATACAAAAGCAGTATCAGCGTACATTTACTTATATCATAGTATGGTAGAGTATAAAAATAGAAGATATTAGTCCTCTAAATGCAGAAAATCAAATCAAATAACCTTTACAAATAAAACGAGATCTAAACATTGAGATACGTGATTATCACATGAAGCACACAGTCTTAAAACATTCTAATATTATACCATCCTATTGTATCACAATACCTAATACTGGACACGTCACAAATGCAAAATATCACACAAACTCTAAACCTAAAATAAAAAATAATACATGTATCAGCTAAAAGTAGAAATGCCGCTACAACCTCAATTACAAACCAATGATGAATTCTTACATCTTCATTCTTACTTAAACTATAAAATATTAAATACTGAAATCAGAGCTTTTAGTTTTGTAGAAAAACTAAATATTATTATACAATAATTAGAGTTGGCGTATTTAAATCTTTGATAATTTTATATATAGTCGGCCAAACGTTATGATATTTAATAACTTAATTTGATTCTGAAAACTTTTATAAATACATCGAACAACATAAAAACTAGGATTCTGAAGCTTTAGCGGTTTTATGCAATAGACAGGGTGATTCATGAGGAAGGTTTAAGTGTATAATTTGTTTAGGTTTTGTGTAAACTGGTTGAAGTATACGATAATTGTTGAAAATGTCGGAAAGTCAAGCCGCCTGGGAGCTTTCATCGAAAACGCTGCCTAATCCCTTTAAAATTATAAACTACGAAGTCTTATTTTAAGCATTTTAGAATTGGTATATGTATATAAAACACACAATATGATATGTGGCTTTTTAGGGTTCCGTACCCAAAGGGTGCCAACGGGACCCTATTACTAAGCGTTACTCCGCTGTCCGTCCGTCTGTCAGCGGCCTGTATCTCGTAAACCGTAATAGATAGAATTTTCACATATTTTGTATTTCTATTGCCGCTATAACAACAAATACTTAATAAAAATTAAATTAAATTAAAATATTTCTATGGGTACATGGAAATATTTTAATTTAATTTTTTTTAACGGAACCCTAAAAGAGCGAGGCCCGACTCGCACTTGGCCGATTTTTCTATTTAAAAAGTAAAACCATTATTAACTACGTAATTAAAAAAAAATTATACGCAGCTTTTAAAAATTTTCAACTTTTAGCCTTGACACGTAAACACAATTAATTATAAACCTAAAGATCAAGTTAGCTAAAACCGTTACAAAACTTAATCTAGACAAGATATGAGAAGGCACTTTATCCATCGTCATCACCATTATAATGAGCGTTGGACTTAACAATTTGTAATTTTAAAAGTGAATATCGTAACTATATTCTATGGTAATACATCACTACATCTAACATCAAAATTACGTCTAAGTAATAGGTATACACGTAAATCACATAAAAATAAAAAATCCAATATATCTTGGACAGTCTTATAAAAAAAACTGATAACCCATGACGGCTCGCACCGAAATTCAACACAATTTTCGGTTAAAGAAACAAAAAAAACTATGCGAGTCAACATTCATCTGATGCTCTATAGAGATGCAGATGACATCAGATGCTGATCAAAAATACATTACTGGGAAAGAGTTCTGCTATGTTCGATCATCTAAGTTTGTTATACTAAGCACTAAGCATACTTTTGTTGATAGTATGCTTAGCTCAACCATGATTTGTCATAAGTGCTAAAATTTGGCCTACATGATATAAATGATTTTGAATTTGAATTTGATATTGAAAAATCTGGAACTAATTGTTTACGTATAATCAGTTCGCTATCCAAATAGACTTTAGGTAGGAAATAGATGGAGATGAAGTATATAAAGTAATTATCTATACTTATAAATCTATGCTTATAAAAAGATTTGTCCTGACTGACTGACTGACCTATCAACGCACAGCCTAAACCACTGAAGCTAGAAACTTGAAATTTTGACAGTAGGTTCCTTTTATGATGTAGGTGAGCACTAAGAAAGGATTTTTTGAAATTCCACCCCCAAGGGGGTTAAATTGGGGGTTAAAGTTTGTATGAAAGTCCGTCATTTTTCAAGTTATACCCATGAAACTCGGTATTTGGGCTTTACATTAAAAATAAAGAGTTACGTGTTTCACAGTTTTTGAAAATTCTACCCCCAAAGGGGTTACATAGGGGTTGAATGTTTGTATTATAGTTTTTCATTTTTCAAGTTATATCCACGAAACTTAGTATTTTGGTTCTTGATTAAAAATAAAGAAGTACGTATTTTACATTTTCCGAAAATTCTAACCCCGAAGGGGTAAAATAGGGGTTGTTAGTTTGTATGAAAGTCCGTCATTTTTTAAATTTTATCGATGAAACTTTGTATTTGGGCTTTCGATTAAAAACAAAGAACTACGTATTTCACAGTTTTTGAAAATTCTATCCCCAAAGGGGTTAAATAGGCGGTTGAATGTTTATATGAAAGTCCAAATTTTTCGAGTTAGTTACATCGAGCAACGGATCTACGTGATTCTTTCATGGGTATGGTTGTAGACCTGCAGTGCTACTGCTTACTTTTATCCCGATAAAGCCAGTAGTTCCCACGGGTTTTTCAAAGAACCGAATTCCACGCGGACGAAGTCGCGAGGGCAACAGCTAGTACATGATATGCGAGAATTACTTATAACTAAAGCTAACACTAAGGGACTGTTTCACCACTTGCTGATAAAGGTCTGTTAACCTATCCACAACTTATCTGACGGATAGCGTTTAAATTTCTGTTTCATAAGTATCTGATAAGTCAATCTGGCAGTTAAACTCAAAATATTTATTATTATTTAAAAATATGACACGAATTTATCCAGCATATATTTTATCTGTTAGATATATATCAGGCACTTTATCAGCAAGTGGTGAAACATGCCATAAGCCAACTAAATGGTAGCAACATGGTTACAGTACCTATTGCAAGGAAAGCTAGCCAGAAATTCACGTAGTAATTACTGAAATCTCTTCACAATCGGCGAGCACATCACGTAACATATATAAAAAAAATGCAGTCGAGTCGAAATGCAGTGTAGTAGTCGAATAGAATAGAATAGCGTTTTATTCCAAAGGCCGATGTGCAATATATATCGACGGGTACTATACATGCTCAATGAATAAGGCAATGCGTTAATTCTGGTGAACATACATCCTAAAGTAAACTAAATTGGATAGTCCGATCAGTTGTGCGGCAGCGGTATAGTGTGAAACGATTCCATACTTCCACAGTAGACATATTATCTAATGTTGTCCACGCACAACAGGTCAATAAGAAATCGCTCATTGAAAAAACAATCAATAAACCTTTAGTAGGATAGGTACTAGATATATTATACCAATAAAGAGAAGAGACCTACCAAGTTAAACGTGCCACTGGCGAAACGTGAAATCAAGAAACGTATTTACAGTAATTTTACAAAAGGACAATATGATTTTAAGTTAGCAATTAATTAAGTTTAGCTTAAGACTGAATAAGTTTCAGCAGCCAAAAGGGAATTTCAAGTTAATCAAAGTTGCTAAATACGCTATGAGCTACCAGGTAATCATGAAGTGGTGTGAGTGAAGGAGGTTGTGAAGGCCGAATGGGATTGAGAGAGTGACCATTCTCCTTATTACGAGTTCCATTCCATATGGGGTGAATTGGTTTTATTTGGTTCCGAGCTTCTTTCTTCATGCTAGGCGGATGACTGTGGGAAACGTTAGCTTTGAGGACTTCCAACTTATCCGTGATTATGAGATGGGCCTTGCATTTCCATTTTGAACCGTAGGCTGTGCAACTCCACCTATGGGCGTTGCTACGCGCTTTCAGGTGTTTGTAAAACGTGAAATTGTTCAAACGCAGATTGATCCTCCCGTTGGGGCGAAGATAGAATTCAACTGTCAACAAGATACCAAAAGTTATCACGTTATACCACTTACTGCAATTCATTCAAGCGCGTTCCTCTAAATTATCAGAAATCTGTATACGTACGAGTATGAGTGCGTACATTTGCGACTGCACGTTACTATACACACATACACACACACGCAATGTACATTTACAGTACATCCAGTATCATTATCAGAACTAACATTGGCGCCCGTGAACGAATTGCTTAACTTATTGACTATATTATAGAAGATTATAAATTAAAAGGATATAAAATACTAGAAACGAAATTATTAAGAAATTGTGTGATATTAGATGAGATTATTAGAGGAGTAGGTCAAAATAACAAAATAAATGTACACGAGATTATATTTTGTAAATTATGCAAATTTTTATTTTTCTTATTATTGTAGTTTGTTTACTGCAGATTCTTCTTAATATAAATTCATTAAAAAGCTGATTTTCTAAGTAGATAATATTCTTTACAAGACTGGTTAGTAATAAATATATTTTATAGGTTTTCTGCTTATTTGGGTTTCATAATTTCCGGTTTGTAAACGTATTATTTTTCAGTGGTTCGTGTTGTCATCTGCAACAAATAATAAATACCGATATAAAAATTGTAACTACGTCAAGCACATAAATTTTGATAAAAGGCATAAACTTGACTAGGATTTATGCTCTTGACCAGATATGTTTTGTAAGTAATGTAAGTATTATATACAGTGTGTCCGGACACGAACTAGCGATATTTTAAACACTTATATAACAACTAATTTTAAGTACAAATACACTCTAAACTTGGGCCCAATCCACTTCCCCTCTATGTGGCAGCCATTTTGTTTTTTTGCTGAAATATTCTCTAAGCATGTAAAAAAATCATATCTCTCAAAGTTTTGGTCTTACTGAGATAAAAATGGGCTTATTCGAAGCGCAACAATACTGTCCTATCGTCTACATTACAAAACAAAGTGTTCACATTTCCATAACCTTTGAAAAGAATATGAAACCCGAAAAAAATTATCGTAAAATCATGCAAATCAACAAATTATTGTAAATAACTGCAAAAACACCCCCGACAACCCTTTTTATTTTTTTACTAGATCAAGAGATTTTGAGCTAAGCTATAATACAACATTTAATTTATAACTGTATGTCTAATACTTTCAGAGTTATTGTTGTTGGAACATAGCGCATACGCATGAATGTTATGTGTTTTTAATGATTTCCTGTTTAGGGTTCCGACAAAGGCCTTTTGTGCTTGCGTATGCGCTATGTTCAAACAACAATAACTCTGAAAGTATTAGACATACAGTTATAAATTAAATGTTGTATTATAGCTTAGCTCAAAATCTCTTGATCTAGTAAAAAAATAAAAAGGGTTGTCGGGGGTGTTTTTGCAGTTATCCTACTAATCCTACTAATATTATAAAGGCGAAAGTTTGTGTGTATGTTTGTTCCTCTTTCACGCAAAAACTACTGTATGGATTTGGCTGAAATTTGGAATGGAGATAGATTATACCCTGGAATAACACATAGGCTACAAATTATCCCGGAAAAATCCAAGGTTCCCGCGGGATTTTGAAAAAACACTGATAGATGGCGCTGATTGTACTTAAATCACGCTTACATTATCCGCAGCATCGAGAATAAGTAAAAAATTCCAATTCAACAATCAAGTAAGATAAACACAGTTATTGAAGTTTTTCATTAGCAATAGAAAATTTCTTAGGGATTAGGGATGGATTACGAAATAAATAATACAAAAAGTACAAGGTATCGATTTGTCCAGTCATAGTGAGTACATTGCTAGATATTATAATGACTGGTCATGTGTAGATCCTATTTCCTATCCTATTAATATTATAAATGCGAAAGTTTGTGAGGATGGATGGATGGATGTTTGTTACTCTTTAACGCGACAACGAATGAACCGATTTTGCTGAAATTTGGCACAGACATAGAATATAGTCTGGAATAGCACATAGGCTACTTTTCATCCCGGAAAAGCAAACAGTTCCTACGAGATAGCAACGCTATTTTTTACGCATTTGTCCTTCAAAATACGCGCAATGGAGTTTTAGATTAACGTGATTTTTTTGCACAGGTAAAGTTAAGAGCCTGAAAAATGACAAAGGCTACTTTTTATCTCGGGAAATCAAACAGTTCCCGCGGGATATTCGTATGCTACTTTTCACATATTAATCCTTCAATTATGCGCCAACGAAGTTACAGATTGACGTGGTTTTTTTGATAGGCATAGTTGAGGACCTGAAAAGTGAAAAGGCTACTTTTTAAGGTATTTTTTTTAAACAGAACCCTATAAGAGCGAGGCCCGACTCGCACTTGGCCGATTTTTATTATTTTTTGTTATAGCGGCAATAGAAGTACAAAATATGTCAAAATTTCAACTGCCTACCTATTACGGTTTACGAGATACAGACCGCTGACAGACGGACGGACGGACAGCGGAGGCTTAGTAATAGGGTCCCGTTGGCACCCTTTGGGTACGGAACCCTAAAAACCACGTTGACTATATGCACTTACACTTTATATGGTGAAATATTATAACTGCGAAAGTGCGTTGGTTTGTCCTTCAATCACGCCCCAACAGAGCTACGGATCGACGTGATTTTTTGCAGTGTACCTATAGTTGAGGACCTGGAGAGTGACAGGCTACTTTTTATCCCGCAAAGTCAGAGTTCCCAAGGCATTTTAAAGGCTAAGTTCACGCAGACGAAGTCGCGGGCATCAGCTAGTTTACAATAATTTGTTGATTTGCATGATTTTACGATAATTTTTTTCGGGTTTCATATTTTTTTCAAAGGGTATGGAAATGTGAACACTTTGTTTTGTAATGCAGACGGTAGGACATTATTGTTGCGCTTCGAATAAGCCCATTTTTATCTCAGTAAGACCAAAACTTTGAGAGATATGATTTTTTTTGTACATGTTTAGAGAATATTTCAGCAAAAAAACAAAATGGCTGCCACATAGAGGGGAAGTGGATTGGGCCCAAGTTTAGAGTGTATTTTTACTTAAAATTAGTTGTTATATAAGTGTTTAAAATATCGCTAGTTCGTGTCCGGACACACTGTATATGTACATCAATACTTATATTATAATAATAGTTTTACTTTTGTGATGATGTAATAATTTGAAATAATTTAACCATGAGATGCATTTGAAGAGCATGTATTGGAAATACTATTTATTCTAAGACCTTTATGTAACAACAAATAAAATATTATTTATTGGAGTTTACTCCTTAAGAATCGATTTTAGGCGCCCGGTATGAGAAAAATTAGAGGAGTAAAATCTACTTATCAATGACCTCGTTACGTTTTTCACAACGATGCAAATTTCTACCCTAACGTTGAGTAAATAAGGTTGGTTTTCGTGCGAAAGAGTTTTCGCTTCGGGAAGCCGAGCGCGTACCGATCGGGTCCGAGCGAATGGGGGCCGAGCTATTGTCTCGCCACTTTGCTCGGCCGAGTGGTCGGCCGAGCACTCGGCGAAGTGTTTATACGCACCGAGTACTCGGCCGAGAGTACTGTCTCGCATCTCTACTCGGTAGGTGTAATCAGCCTATAAGGAGTAAACTCCAGTCGTGCGTCGGAGCTGACACACACACTTTTTATTATTTATTATACTCACATCAACTTCTCCACAAACTCTTAGGAGTATATAGGCAGCGAGTCGGCTGCAACTTCGGCGGATGAGTATGGGTGGTCTGAGCTCTAACCACCATATCATTCGTGACGTGGAGGAAACCTTTACAAGACCTGGAACCCATGCGTGTGCAGCTCCATCGGAAACCGTCCCGTAGGACCTTGTGCTGATAGTACGTATACCCGTTGAGCATAAGAACGTCTTTTCCGTTCCGACCCTTTACTCGCAGTACTGAAAATTACGATTTTAGTATCAACATTAAAAACATAAATGCTTCATAAACCGAATAAGGTAAAATGGCTATTGACGAAAGCATAAGACGATTTGAATTGGCGAGGATTGGAACAGGTTTATATCCAGCAGTGGTTAGATGCAGGCTCATTATAATGACGATGAATCATATTTAATTGGTTCAAATTATATCTAAGTTTCTTATACGTCATACTTAAATTAATAATTTATATCAGATAAATAGTTTATAATTTTATAATATATGTATTAAGTATAGGAATTCAGATTTTTTTTCGATGACAAGCTAGTCCTTGACTGCGATCTCACCTGATGGTAAGTGACGATGCAGTCTAAGATGGTAGCGGGCTAACTTGGAAGGGGTATGGCAGTGAACATTCAACCCATACCCCTAATATACCCCTAATATTATAAAACTCTGTTATTGTCACCGAAATGAATGAACTTTGAACTTGGTAATAATGTACTTACTTCAATAGAAATAATAATAATAATAATAATCTCTCTCTTTCGTTCTCATGTACACCTTTGGCGTACTCAGATGGACTCAGACCGAACTAGACGCACTGGATAGAAAAGTCCGCACGACTATGACTCTCTACCGCATGCACCACCCCAAATCGTCTGTTATGAGGTTGTATATACCCCGAAAATGTGGAGGTCGAGGCGTATTAAGCGTCAAGACCATGCATAATCGGGAGATATCCAGCCTCAGAACCTACTTTGAGACGAAGAGGGAGTGTCCAATGCATAGAGACGTTATAGAATGTGACAAAGGACTCACTCCCCTATCTTTGGCCAAACTCGAGTGGCAGAAACCGGTGGTACTAAGCACCTCTGACCGGGAGACCGTATGGAAGGAGAGGGAGTTGCATGGACGCTTTTTTAAAGCTCTTAATGAGCCGCACGTAGATAAAAAAGCGTCCGTGCAATGGCTGCGCTTCGGTGACCTCTTTGGGGAAACCGAAGGTTTTGTGTGTGCAATACAAGATCAGGTGGTTAAGACGCGGAACTACCGAAAGTACATCCTGAAGGATGGCACTCACGACATCTGTCGAGCGTGTCGCCATCCCGGTGAGTCACTCAGGCATGTGCTCTCGGGATGTTCGGCTCTTGCTAACACTGAGTATCTGCACAGACACAACCAAGCGGCCAAAATCCTTCACCAAGAGCTTGCTCTGAAGTACGGTCTCCTGGATGAGAGAGTGCCGTACTATAGGTACACACCGGTGCCGGTGCTTGAGCGTGACGGAGTCCGGCTCTATTGGGACCGGTCCATCATCACGGACAGGACGATTCTGGCGAATAAGCCTGACATCGTGCTGATGGACCGGGCACAGTCGAGGGTGTTTTTAGTGGACATCACCATCCCACATGACGAGAACCTCGTGAGAGCGGAGACAGAGAAAAAACGAAAGTATCTAGATCTGGCTCACGAGGTTACTGGCATGTGGCATGTGGAGTCCACTGAAACCATCCCAATCGTTATTTCTGCGAATGGGTTGATCCCAGTCAGCCTCGCTCACCATCTTAGGCGACTGGGGTTCCGTGGCGGTTCGCTCGCGGCCAAGATGCAGAAAGCGGTGTTGCTAGACTCGGCTAGGATAGTCCGTCGGTTTCTCAGCCTGTCGCCCTGACCCCCGGCCGTCTGGTCTCCTCTGCCGGGGCGTAATCCTCCGCCCGCTACAAGTATTTATTTATGTAATCTATATGTAAGTTTATTTATCTGTGTGTATATATTTATGTTTATAATACTTTTTGGCCCTATATCTATTTATTTTGTATGCGGGTGTGAGAGTCATAATATATAGAGAAATAATAATAATAAATTTAAGTTAATTTTCGGAAACGTAAGTACAATTTACACCATTTTGCGGGCAGCTGAACGCAAAGTAGATAGCTTCCATGCATCTGTCTGTAAGAAGTACATAAGTCGAGTGTGTGTTCATAAAGACTTTTTCGGTATGTACATTTATAAAAGAACATATTTTTAGTAGACATGATCAAGATAATAATAATAATGTTAATTAATATATTTACTGTGAATCCACCCCACAATCAAATACTGAAAACTGCTTTAGTCTAAAAAAGTCGTAAACTTGTATAGCGTCATAAAATGGCGATTATTTATAATAATATTATATTATTATTGTACACCAGTAAAGGACCATGCAAAAAATTGTATGGGCACTGTCCCCACCCCCTAACAGACGTGGCACTATTTTTAATATTATTGTAACGTCCCATGAAAAGACTTATAACCATTTTCAATCCAAAAATGATTGTTTTTTTTTTAAATACGAAAGAATGTACGCACGCTGAAGTACGCGCGCGCATGCACAGGCGTCGCATGAGCGGAGGTGAACAGAGGGAGCGCGCACAGCGCGCGGCGTGGTTTTTTCACTGCGTCTCAGAAACGCATCTGCATCTTACAATAGCTTTTTTCTAGTTGGTTAATGCTCCTGTATGTTCGTTTTATAGTTGTAAACTACAAAACTGGTATCCAAAACACTTCACTGAAAAATAAATAATTCTAACTCTATTTGCATGAAAACCCCAATCCTACGGCGGATTTCGTCATAATAAAAAATCATCAGGCTACCATGACGTAATAACTGATATAAGTTTGAAATCTGTTGGTGGGTGGGGACGATTTTTTGCATAGTCATTTATTTACATAATTATTTTAATAACTTCTAAAGCTGCTTGCACATGTCATGATGTCACCGCACATAGCGTGCAGGCATGTCCCAAGTAAAAGCATTATTTTTACATTCACATTACCTTCCATTAGACTCGGTTGTCTCTTCAAGGTTTACAGTTATCTTCTTCTTGATTGACCGTAACCTGATGTGAGTTTGGAAAATAACGGAACCCTGTCGGTCCGTGGCTGTGGTCGTTGTGACTTCGAACAACCATTCCATAGTCGTCCAAGACTAAAAAAGCGCGACAAGACTGCGAAAACTGTTTAGAGCACTTCCATCGAAAGCCGTCCTTAACCGGATAATGCTTAGAGAAAGTATAATCGTTCAATATGGCGATAGTGCCCGTTATAGTGCGGATAAATTGAGCTGAAATTAAAAACATTGGGAAAACTTGGTTTAGTACTCTAAAGTAGAGAAACTTAATATGACGTCAGTTTGTTTATCGTCAGTTAATTAAACAAAATATGATACACAAAACAGACATCTTTACGCACATAGACTCTAATCTTATAACGCTTTCAGTTCCTGTAGTATATAGGCAGTAGACATCATAATGTCTACATTGCTCATAAGCAGCCCGCACACAGTCAATATTATTGTCAATATTTACGAATATTGACAATATTATTGACTGTGTGCGGGGTTTGATCAATATTATTGTCGAAATCCGGAAATTTCGTCAATATCGGGGGGAGGCAGGGATATTGACAATAATATTGACAGTGTGCGGGCGCGCGTCAATATTTTAGTTGAAAAAAGATTTCAAGGCAGGAGGACGTGCGCTCGCAACCAAAAATGGAGGACATCCCCAGTGCAACAAGCAATGAAAAAGAATATTTAATAGAATTTGTTAGAGTGTGGGAGACGTAACGATTTTCGCATCAGTTTATCTTGTTTTTTTAAGTAAGGGGTTACTAAAGATAGTAGTTTTTGAAAGCTACTACCTTTTATTCTCATGTAATTTTTAAAATCATCTTTTTCTGTATTTCGAAGTTCTTTTATTAGATTTAAATGATTTAATTCCACTTTTCCACTTTGTCATCCAGTATTTAAGCCATCGTTTCTTTCTTTTTTAGGGTTCCGTACCAAAATGGTAAAACTGGAACCCTTATGGTGAGACTTTCTCCGTCCGTCCGTCCGTCCGTCCGTCCGTCCGTCCGTCCGTCTGTCACAGTCGATTATTTCAGTAACTATTAAAGCTATCGACATGAAATTGGGCATTGTATATAATAATATATAATATAAAATTAGGTTTATTACTTTAATTTTTTTTTTTTTTAGAATGAAAATAACAGTTTTATTATATTATAGATAGAAAATTTCATATATACAATACTATAAACCTAAATTTAATTCTAAAATTAAAACTAAAATAAAAACTAATTAAAATCTAAAACCCCATCCAAGCCACCGCAGTGTGGCATAGTACCCAAGATGCTGGCAGCATTACCTCTTTGGATGGCCAGGCTAATCCTTTAATAATATAAAATATATAATATATTGGGCATTGTATATAATAATATATAATTTAAAATAATGTATAATAGTGGCCCAACATCATTGGAATAAAGAAAAATCGAAAATTATTTTTAGGGTTCCGTACCCAAAGGGTACCAACGGAACCCTATTACTAAGCCTACGCTGTCCGTCCGTCCGTCCGTCCGTCCGTCCGTCCGTCCGTCCGTCTGTCAGCGGGCTGTATCTCGTAAACCGTAATAGATAGACAGATGAAATTTTCACATATTATGTATTTCTATTGCCGCTATAACAACAAATATTGAAAATTAAATTAAATTAAAAAAATTAAATTAAAATATTTCCATGGGTACATGGAAATATAATAATTTTTTTTAATTTTTTTTAACGGAACCCTAAAAGAGCGAGGCCCAACTCGCACTTGGCCAATTTTGGTTTTATTATTTTGGTTTGGTTGGTTTTATTAAAAAAGGGGGAAAATCGGGGGTCAATAGAGGTTTATGTATATTTTACAGGAAAAATAAAAGCAATGCGAAAATTATTTTAGTTTGATTAAAAAAGGGGGAAAATCGGGGGTTTGAAATTTCAAAGTAAGATAACTATACCGAGTGGGGTATCATATGAAAGGCCTTTACTTGTTCATTCTAAAACAGTTTTTTATTTATTTCTATACATAATAGTTTTTGATAGATCGGCCAAAATGTCGAAAAAAATACCGTTCCCCCCCTTATCTCCGAAATAATTATGGTCAATAGAGGTTTATGTATATTTTACAGGAAAAATAAAATCAATGCGAATTTTTTTTTGTCATCCAGTATTTAAGCCATCGTTTCTTTCTTTTTTTATTCAATAAAGTTAATGCAATAACCAATGCAATAGTTTTTTTCTTTGTATCCATTTTAGCACACGTGCATGCAAATCAAGCTTCTACGCCTTACTGAATCACTTTTTGTTAGAAATATTGACAATATTATTTGCGTAGTGTGCGGGGTCTAAATATTGACGAAAATATTGTCAATATTTTCGTCAATATTTTCGTCAATATTATTGACTGTGTGCGGGCTACCATACAGCAAATAGTGGGTAGAAGCAAAACACAGAGGCGCATAAATACGGGCACCATTAGGTGGGGGGGGGGGGGGGGGGGGCAAGTGGAGTGTGTGTATGTTATTACGTACTATAGAATACGTGTGTACATGTGTATTCTATAGTTCCAATTTATCCAACGCCGAGTAAAATATGTTCGAAGGAGAAACGTTTTGACAAGGTTCAGTTTTTATATTGACATCTGTCAAAACGTCAAAATTCGTTGATTAAAAGTTTAATGATAAATTATAATATATATTAATAAAAATTCACACAGTTCACCCATTACAGCTCCCGCACATTTAGTCACAGGTGACGACGACTAGTGGCGGAGCAACAACTTGTATTTTCATACATTTTAGTACTATTGATACTTAACGCTGGGCGTTCGAGTGGTCTGTATCCACTGCAACTATTGTTCACTGTTTTTATTAAGCAATTGCATAGCTTTTATCGCGGGCTTTGAACTAGGACAAACAGTTTGAGCGCGGTGACCGAATCAAGAAATTCCGTAACGAAAAAAACCTAACACCGTCGTTCAGTAAGCGTTCAACATTTTAGAGGTTCACATTTAGCTCTGTTTGGCGCAGTGGGCGAGCGGCCGCTTTCTTTAGATGTCGCAGGTTCGAATCTCACTCGCGAAGTAGTGACAGTGCGCTTTTCTTGTTTGTTTGTTTTTTAATTATTTTTTTGCATAATTTATATTATGCAAAAAAAAATATTGCATAAATATTATAATTGCATCAGTTGATAAAAAATGCTATGCAATTGCTTTACCGCGGCAGTCCCCGAGTGCCACTTAATTTCTTTTTTCTATTATAAGATTTTATGAATCCAGAAGGGTTCGTCTTTGTTGTTGAAGTGTGGTTGATTTCTATACATTTTTCATTTATCATAGTTTGATTTGACCTAGAATTTTAAAGTAACCAAAGTAGATTTACCAATTTAAATGCTATGACTTTACTTAGTTGGGTGGGGCAGCTGTTAACCCTTGAATTTTAATAGCTTCAAAAACTATAACGTGAAATCATCATCGGTCGATGAGAATGATTTAGGAAGCTACTAACAATAGCTCCGTCATTCGTGACAACTACATAAGCTTCACAATGTTGGGAGAACGTCTTGGAGCATCTCCAACGGTAGCCGTTTTTGACTGAATAGTGTTTGGAATAGGTATAAGTATTGAGAGTTGCAAATATCTTTCCTCTTGTGGTACGGTGGAAAAAAACCGGACCTAAAGCCATAAAACCAAAAATTACACCATAAATAATAAGGTATCCTAAATCCGTCTAACAGGCATCATCATCATCGTCATTAGCAACCCATCAACGGCTCACTACTGAGCGCAGGTGTCCTCTCAGAGAAGGGTTATAGGCCAGTACACCACGCCGGCCCATTGCAAATTGGCGGACTTCACACACCTACGAGAACATTTTAGTTAACTCTCTCATGTGCTGGTTTCCTCCCTATGTTTTCCTTCACCGTTGATATTTAATTGCTTAAACGCACATGCCTCCAAAAAGTCAGAGGTATCCCAGGATCGAAACTGCGACCCCCCCGAATAGGAGACATCAATCCTAACCACTAGGCTATCTTTGCTGCTAACAGGCATGAAAACTGTACCTATTTCAAAATTCATATGTACCATATATCCATGCATAAACCTAGGTACTGCGCCAATTTTTAGAAAGCCTAAAATTTCTTTGGTAAAGTATCTCAATGCTCAACATGCTATAAATTACTTCAGTAATACAAAAGGACAATACAATTTTTTTTATTCAATATAGGTTTTTAACCATTAACTTAGTAACAGTTTACAGTAGTAAGAAATTACAAACATAATAAATACCTGTATGGGATTTCTTTATTTTTATAGCTTAGCTCATTTTTGCACTAGTAAAAAATAATTCAATGAGCCAGGCTATGAAAAATACATATTCACAATTATATTATTCACAATGCTTCCTCGCATCCCATTTTGGAACCATTGTTAGAACAGATTAAAATCTAGCCATTTCTAAAACAAGCGCCATCACAGGTCAATCAACCAAAGATATTAAGAATTCATAGAAAATTTTCAGTTTTTCACATATCATTTGTGCAGCATTGCTACTCTCGCATATCTTTGGTGAAAAATAAGCTTGATATTTGAATGTAACAATAAGCTACACATCACAAAATATACGAAAGTTTCACTCATATCTCAGTATGATTCTGGGGCAAAAAAAGGGATGTGTAACGACAAAATAAGTATATATTTATCCTATTCTAAAATATGTGCCGTCACTTTTACAGTGATACCTCGAAGGTGCGTGTGTATGTTCCACGTTACTCTTGGTTATGAATCCGTTGTCGTCAACGGTCATGAAAGCACGGCAGGACCTGGAGTAGTGTCTCGTACATTTCCACCGGGAGCCGCCTCTAACGGCGTAGTGTTTCGTGAACGTATGATTGTTGTCCATGATAAAGGTCTTCCCGTCCGCGGTCCGAATGTAATTGGCTGAAATCCGAAATATGTTTGCACAGTCAAAAACATTTTTAACCGACTTCAAAAAGGCAATTCGTCGGAATCGTCGTTTATGTATGTCCACCGATTATTCGAAAACGGCTGAACCGACTTGGAAAATTCTTTTTTTGTTTGAAAGGGTGTACCCCCCAGGTAGTCCCATAAAAATTTTATCATAATCGGTGGAGCGGTTTTTAAAATATCAAAAACAAATTAAATTATTTGTAAAGTGGTGCGGGAGTTTGAAGTCGGTTTTTAAAAATAATTTTTTATATTAAATTATTACTTGAGTAGGTATATGATAGGCGGACCGACGGTATCAGATGAGTCGCAGATACAGGCGGCGCAAGACCTAGAACTGTCGAAATCCATGCAAGGGACCTTTTTCCAGCCATGAACGTCCAACAAGAGATGAAGTTAACCTATATTGATGACTATTCGAATTTTTTTAACGTCACTAGGTTCTCTACTTGTCCTACTCTGTCCTACTTGACGTATAACGTATTTCGTGACGTCATAACACTTTTTTTAAATATCTGTCTTGAGTTAGTCAAGGTAAATACAGTCAGTAAAGAAGTAAGTAATAATCAAAGCCTATTTATAAAGTTACATCGTGTCTGTATTTCTGACGTTATATTACAATAACTAAATAGAGTTTACATAAAAAAAAACTATAATATAATTTGGCACACAATAATTAACCTAATAATATTTAATTAGCCAAAATGACTAGTTTGGTTTGTTATTTATACACCACATTATTATTTAGAAACATTATCTGCCATATTTTGGAATATTTATGTTAGGATTTGAGTAACTGTTACTGGCCTATTGGTGTTTTTGTATTGTTTCATCATCATCATCATCATTAGCAACCCATCAACGGCTCACTACTGGGCGCAGGTCTCCTCTCAAATAAGGGTTATAGGCCATAGTCCACCACGCTGGGCCAATGCGAATTGGCGGGCTTCACACCTTCGAAAACATTATGAAGAACTCTCAGATGTGCAGCAGGCCTAGCATGCACGCGCGAGAAAATTTTGTCTACGCCTTTTCTCGTATTATCTCTATATCTCTATCGAAACTAACATGGATGCACACATGGATTCGTCGAACGAGAAATTAGTCTACATCGACAATAACTCTCTCTCCCTCTCTCTTCGCGCGAGATATCACTTCGACGTGCATGCTAGGCGGGTGGTTTCCTCACGATGTTTTCCTTCACCGTTGAAGCAAGTGATATTTAATTGCTTAAACGCACTTGACTCCGAAAAGTCAGAGGTCCGAAAAAGACCCGGGATCGAACCTGCGACCCCCCCGAATAGGAGACCACAGTCCTAACCACTAGGCTATCACTGCTTGTATTGTTTAGTTCATTTTTATTTGTGCGACCTTACTGAATTTCCTTTAAGGTGGATTATACGGGTCTGCCCGCGAAATTCAAATTTAATTTGGTTTTTCGCAATTAGAATGCCATAAGCGTTCTTAGTCGTATTGGTTTACAAATTGCTAAAAACCAAATTAAATTTGAATTTCGCGGACAGACCCGTATAATCAAATTTAAGTGCCGATTTCACCAACGTCGAGTGACGTTTTACCGAGGAATAAATTGGGTTTTTTGACAGTGTATTGAAAATACTGTCAAAATATCAAACTGACGCTCGTTTAAGAAATATTTTAGGTTGGTAAAATTGGCCCTTAGCAATTTCAAAAATATTTTTGTAAAACTAAATAAGTGAACTAAGATTTTTTTAAATATCTTACAAACCGTTTCAATGTCCACATAATAATATATACAGCTACTTCTATATTATTTAAAGCACTTTTCCTACTTTGAAGTGCATTTACTGCCACTTTGTGACCTCTAGAGGAATACTGACATGTAGTAATGTACTACATAATTTTTACTTAGGTACTTGGTCTACAATACATGATTTCTATAAAAAACTTCTTATAATATAATATGGATGCCAAGACGAGCGGTCGAAAAATTCGATGATCGTACTAAATTGGTACGTATCATACACAAAAATATATCAAGGTATACCTTTTTGTTTTTTGTTTGCTTGCTTATTTCAGGATAAAACCACACCGTTCGTGTTGTTTTCATTTAAACTAAATTCTTTTTTAGTAAAAAGAATGCCCTGTTTTTTGAGATCAACTTCCAAGCTTTTATTTCTATAATTAGCATTAGTGTTATATACTTTAGGTTTATAAACTTTTGCACTCTATCGTAATTTGTTGGCACGCGTTCCTCGCCCACTTTTCAGTTCTATCTTGATATATTTTTGTGCTGTTACGTACACGTTACGTATGGACACTGATTAGAACAAGTTTGTGAAACTGATGCAATACAGTGCGATCAAGCTCATTCAAGATCACATATTACGGAAGTATCCGCGGACGACGCATTTTTCAGTATTAAAATATGAGTCTGATGACATCCACATTTATTTTGCGAAAATAAATCAATTTCAAAATGAAAAATTCGCCGCGTGCAGTCCGGCTCGGCTGTCATGGCATGCCCATTGCCCATCATAGTTTTGAAAGAGTATCCTACTTAAAATACAATAGAGAACCTACCTTATAAATTAATGGAATACGCATTGAGGTCAATACCCCAATTATATGTGAGGGCAATTGATTTCATCAATTAAGCATCTAAAATGAGATACCAAGTCTTTCTGTATTTTTAGAATTTACAATATCAGAACTGGGATAAATATTACACTTAAGTATTTAAGAATACCTACTACTTATACATGATAATGTATAATACCTACATTATATATGATATATTAATGTACATCACTGCACGTAATTATTACTTACTGAATTCTCCATTAAAATCGAGGCACAAGATCTACATAATTCATCAACAATGAAAAGAAATGGGATCTTTTTCACAACGTTGTCGACAATGTTTACCATCAAGTTGACCGTGTTTAGATTTACAATGATCAACGATTTACTTTGAAGAACTTAAGTACTAACTATGAATATTAATTATCAAGTACAAAACCCAATATAAAGTAACAATCCAGCATTCCTTATCTTTCCTAAGTAGAAGACGTTTATAAACATTAAGCGTACACATAACATTAGATTTAATAAAGTTTTGTCAGAGGCAAGTCCTATTTGGTGCAAAGTAACAAATAATGATAGAAATCAACAAAGAACCGTTAAAATTTAACCGAACTACGAGTAAGTACCGTTTCCTTACCTTGGATGCCGCCCAAAAACAGAAATACTGTCTTATATTTGAATTGCATATGTACGGAACTACAAAGCAATTTTTATATGTATATGGAAACCTAGTAAACATTGTTAAAGACATTTTCCAGCAACTATTACTTACCACCTAGGCATTACCACTGAAGGTTACATTGATTTCTAGAGATACATAAGTAACTCACATATGTAGGAATCATCTAAAATTCTAACAGCTTTAAATAAAATAAGTAAATAATAAGTTAAAATATACAACCATTATTAAGCAAGATTTGGCAAAACACTTAGTAACTACAAACATAAGACGACTTTCATAAACGAAATCAATCTTGTTGAGCACTATAGCTTTCTACAGATGTAATAATTGGCAATGCTGGATTGAAATTCGTATATCAGTCGTTGAAGTTATATTTCGTGTAATTGTCGTCATGGTTATGGAAACCCTTATGTTTAATATAGCGACCCTCTATCGTGGTTTGGACGCAACTGTTGCATCCGAGTCGCTTGCGGTCCCTGCAAGTCCAATTTATGGTGTTCTGGTAGCGGTTGTTGATCCAATATTTGTTGTCTTTGAATATAAGGACCATGCTGCCAGTCCTGTGTGACGGCAGGTAGTAAATGCCTGAAAAATAACCTCGTTCTAATTATGAGTATAATGAAAAAGAAAACATCGCAATGAAAAATAATAATCCTTTTATTGACACCGTTAGAGACTTAAGGTTAGTATTTAAAAATCACAGTTGTCACATCGACATCACTGACAGTTTTGGAGTATCGAATCGTATTAAACTCAGCATAAAATAGACCTGTATTCCGTTCAAGGTTCAGATTCGTCCATACATCTACAGCTAGCGAACCAAGCTGAATCTTTGTCAAGTAATAAGCAGAAATAATCAATAAA
Organism: Oeneis ivallda; assembly: GCA_029955525.1. Taxonomy (NCBI): domain Eukaryota; kingdom Metazoa; phylum Arthropoda; class Insecta; order Lepidoptera; family Nymphalidae; genus Oeneis; species Oeneis ivallda. Next base: position 21,935,228 of record JARPMR010000009.1, read on the forward strand.
TGACTATAACAAACTTTAGGTAAGTTTCATTCTGATATTAGTACTTCGTTACTCGAAATCTATCAACGTTGTCGAGACAAACTCGTAATAAAGTTACTGGTGGCACAAAAATGTAGTTGCGCCGTGTGCGGCTCGCTCGGTGGAGAGATCAGCGATCAGCTTAAGGTTGATTATACGGGTCTGCCCGAGAAATTTAAATTTAATTTGGTTTTTCGCAATTTGTAAACTAATACGACAAAGTAAGCTTTTGGCATTCGAACTGTGCTAATGGCAGTATCATCTTCACAGGTTTATATAAAAATCTTTACTTGTAAGTGTCCATTTTAAAAAAATTGTCAGAATATCGACTAATATGTGAGTAACTCATGTCCAACTCGATATTCTGACTAATTTCTTAAAATGGACACTTTCAAGTAAAGATTTTTATATAAACCTGTGAAAAAATTTTAATAGGCGCAATTTAGCCTGTAAGTTAGTTAAATAATTAAGATAGTGTACGCTAGTTAACGTTCCATGTAACAGTTTATGACAATAAAGAATTAATAATTTAAAAAAAAATTATTAGAATGCCAAAAGCTTACTCTGTCGTATTAGTTTACAAATTGCGAAAAACCAAATTAAATTTGAATTTCGCGGGCAGACCCGAACAATCCACCTTAAGGTCTCAATGAGGATAACAACAATGAAATAAAAAACCAGCTTATGTATCAGAATACTGTACTCTAAAATATCGTCAAAATTTATTCCATCTAAAAACTAGCAGGTCCCTACCACAGAAACATGCTTCCAAAGACACGTTAATATAATATTTCCTAATAGTTAAGTACATTTTTTAATAACATCACATGATTTGATTTACTTATACGGCGTTCCCACGAGGCGAATTTTGTTGAATGTCACTATAACCGTCTCTATCTCCTGTATAACAGGAGATAGAGACAGCTATGGCTATATATTCGCAGTCTCTATATCTACAGGAGATAGAGACGTCTATAGTGACATTCAACAAAATTCGCCTCGTGTGAACGCCGTATTACATAAAACAATAAAAATAAAACTGTACAAAAATAAATATTTAACATGAGAGTCATTTAAGAGTTAGCCGAAACACGTCTTTTTCCCTTATGTACCTTCCGTCATGACACTGTCGAAGCCGCGGGGGGTCGTGTATGTGTTTCCCACGAAAAATTGAGATGTAGTCACGTCCGTCGAAGCCCTTGTACGTGATTACATCAGCCCTACATCCGTGGACATCCCTTGAGGAGCAGTACCATTGCTTTTTCCCATGCGCCTGATGATTCTTCATGTAAAAAGTGAACCCATTCAGTATGAGTAACCCTGCTCCCGTTCGACCCGGTATAAACTGCGCCGGCACTGATGAGAAAAACCAGAATATTAACCTTTTGTATGGAGGGGTAATAAAACACATACCTTATTTCTATAAATAATTTATTTCTTAAAAAGTTATGGCAATACAGCTGAATATATTGTGAGCATGTGCCATCATCAACAATGGCATGCAGCTGCAAATACCATCAGCTATAATACCTTTTTGTAAATATTAGGGACAAAGCAATAAAGTGGTCAAGGATTTCAAGGATAGGCTATGGAAAATAAATAGACACAACATCCCATATATTTTATTTCTCCCGATCACTTCTCCATCTCATTTATTTATTCAAAAAATAAAAAACACAGGTATCTGCTTTCAGTCAGCTATAAACTTAAAATAAAAAAAAAAACATTAATAAAGTTATTATGTTATCATAATACAGTCACAATTTACAAAATAAAAATATTTCCCTAACCAGGTAATGGCACCATGATTGTTTAAAAAAAATAAAAGACATCCAAATAGTAGTGGTAGGCAAGGATTCTAAAAAACTTAAATAAAATATTGCTGTATGTTCCTAAAAGAGGCGAATCCATTTTTCAAAAATATACCAGCTGTTGATGTAAAAAAACTTTAAAACGTAACAATAAACTTTACTTTACTTATTATGTACTCGCTAAAAATATCATTAAGTAATTAATAAGAAACAAGTTTAATGTCAGTTCAACATTTTGATTCTAATTGAAAGTTTTAAGCTGGGATTCGAACCCAAGTCAGCAGATTTTATCCTAACTTAACTTACATTATTTACTTATATTATTACTTAAGTAGGTAATATTAAAGAGGACCAGTTCCACTCCCATTTTACATATTGCTGTTGGGGTCCCAAGGTGCTGGAATGGCATCCTTGCACTAGAAAGCACAGTGTTAGCAGACCCTCAATAAGTGGACCGATGACCACTGCAGGAGGTCAGTCAATACTGGCGGCATAACAATGCAGCGGAGTGAGGAAGTCCCTACGAGAGACATATCAAGAGACATGTCCAGCATTGACTATAGACTGATGACAATATATTACAGGCTCATTTATTGCTACAAAGTACTAGGTTGGGGATCGAACCCAACTTACTATTAATCTTGAATTAATATGTGGAGATATAACATACCCTGATTCTTAAAACATACCATGTCAAATTTTTAAACACTGCTAAAGTATATTAAACCTAGCATTAGCTTTGAGCTGGGATTCAAACCCAACTTTTTAAGAATCCATCTATGATGCTATTGAGGGAATCGAACCCAGAGTTTTCAAGAATCCATCATTGACTTAACTTATGCTATTTAGGGAATCGAACCCAGTTTTTAAGAATCCATCATTGACTTAACTGATGCTATTTCGTGAATCAAACCCAGAGTATTTAAGAATCCATCATTAACTTAACTTATGCTATTTAAGGAATCGAACCTAGAATTTTCAAGAATTCATCATTGACTGAAATGATGCTATTTAGGGAATCAAACCCAAAGTTTTCAAGAATCCATCATTGGCTGAACTGATTCTATTTAGGGAATCAAACCCAGTTTTCAAGAATCCTTCATTTATTTGCTATTTAGGGAATCGAACCCAAAGTTTTCAAGAATTCATCATTGACTGAACTAATGCTATTTAGAGAATCAAACCCAGTTTTCGAGAATCCTTCATTGACTTGCTATTTAGGGAATCGAACCCAGAGTTTTCAAGAATCATTAATTGTCTTGCTATTTAGGGAATCGAACCCAGTTTTCAAGAATCCTTCATTTACTTGCTATTTAGGGAATCGAACCCAGAGTTTTCAAGAATCATTAATTGTCTTGCTATTTAGGGAATCAAATCCAGTTTTCAAGAATCATTAATGGTATTGCTATTTAGGGAATCGAACCCAGAGTTTTCAAGAATCATTCATTGACTTAGTATTTAGGGAATCAAACCCAGTTTTCAAGAATCCTTCATTGACTTGCTATTTAGGGAATCGAACCCAGAGTTTTCAAGAATCATTAATTGTCTTGCTATTTAGGGAATCGAACCCAGTTTTCAAGAATCCTTCATTTACTTGCTATTTAGGGAATCGAACCCAGAGTTTTCAAGAATCATTAATTGTCTTGCTATTTAGGGAATCAAATCCAGTTTTCAAGAATCATTAATGGTATTGCTATTTAGGGAATCGAACCCAGAGTTTTCAAGAATCATTCATTGACTTAGTATTTAGGGAATCAAACCCAGTTTTCAAGAATCCTTCATTGACTTGCTATTTAGGGAATCGAACCCAGAGTTTTCAAGAATCATTCATTGACTTAGTATTTAGGGAATCAAACCCAGTTTTCAAGAATTCTTCATTGACTTGCTATTTAGGGAATCGAACCCTGAGTTTTCAAGAATCATTCATTGTCTTGCTATTTAGGGAATTGAACCCCGAGTTTTCAAAAATCCATCGAACCCAAAATCGTTCAATAATAAGATTAACTTATAATTAATTTATAACTAAACCATAAATTACTATACTTAGGGAATTTAATTCGGGAATCGAACCCAGAGTTTTCAAGAATCATTAATTGTCTTGCTATTTAGGGAATCGAACCCAGTTTTCAAGAATCCTTCATTTACTTGCTATTTAGGGAATCGAACCCAGAGTTTTCAAGAATCATTAACTGTCTATCTATTTAGGGAATCGAACCCAGTTTTCAATAATCATTAATGGTATTGCTATTTAGGGAATCGAACCCAGAGTTTTCAAGAATCATTCATTGACTTAGTATTTAGGGAATCAAACCCAGTTTTCAAGAATCCTTCATTGACTTGCTATTTAGGGAATCGAACCCAGAGTTTTCAAGAATCATTCATTGACTTAGTATTTAGGGAATCAAACCCAGTATTCAAGAATTCTTCATTGACTTGCTATTTAGAGAATCGAACCCTGAGTTTTCAAGAATCATTCATTGTCTTGCTATTTAGGGAATTGAACCCTGAGTTTTCAAAAATCCATCGAACCCAAAATTGTTCAATAATAAGCTTAACTTATAATTAATTTATAACTAAACCATAAATTACTATACTTAGGGAATTTAAACCCTAAAATACCCTAAAATATTTATTAATTCAACTGTGATTCAAGTGATTCTGATAATTAAATCATTGATAAACCTACCACCCTCAATTTGAATTCAATCATCAAATTGGGAATCAAACCCAACCAACCCAAATGCTTTGCCTTAGATATACCTTATATTGTAATTATAATCATTATTACACTTATAAAGCCAAATTTAATAATTAGGAGATCGAACCCTGTCAAAAAAAATGAATTTTTTATCTATCTACAAATTTTACATGACTAATAAACTTGTATTTCAAATGGGATTCGAACCCAGCTATGTTCGGCTTCTCATTTGCCAAGGGAACATGAACTTTCCCATGAATCATAAAATAATTGTGAGTTTTCTGGGGATAATTTATTGGATTCCCAGACCCTTCTGCACAAGTTTGCCTATTATATAAACTTCAATCAACCATCAAACCCTTGGACATAGTTAGACATACTTCTAATATACAAAGAAATAAAGCACCCTATTGGCAGATCACTCCACTTGGTGGACCAACATCAGACAAGTCGCAAGGATACAAATGGCGAGAGAGAAAGTTTGCACTGGGATTCGAACCCAGCTTGCCCCGATTTTAACATTTCTCAGTGAAACTTATACTCAAACGCTTGTCTCCAATTAAGGATTTATGTATAACATACAATAAATTTTGGTCTGGATTCAAATCCAACAGATAATTTTTGTTCCAACCTATAAGTTTATAACAGTCTTCGAACACCATATTGGGGAAAAAAAGAACACCTTCGAAACAAATACGATTTCATCCCATTTAGAGCTTCAGGAATGGAACCCTTATATAAATCAAGTAGATATGCATTTTACTTTTTACTAAACTAATTTTTAATCAATTTTGTCATTTTGATAAACTGTGATTTGAAATTTAAATAATATGTTGAACTTGACCTTAAAATGTTCCTAAACTGGAATTACCACATGTATAGTGTCATCTTAAACAATAAAATATTTTTTTCTCATTCATTTTGTACTCTATGTAACAATTGCTAGTAAAAATATACAGTGAATTTCAATGCACATAGGAGTTTATTTACAAACAACAGCTGTTATTATTTGTTGAAGTGGACCTCAACATGTGCTATATTCGTTATAAAACATATGAAACACGTAGAAATACAGTGGAAATCATACAACAATAACAACAGAATACCTGCCTTTCACTCAATCAAAACATACAGTTTGTACTTTATTTATATAGAAATTGACGATTTACCTGATTAATAAGGTTTGGATATCTTTCAATAGAAAACTTATTCGCTACTACTCACCAAACCGCAGCCTGCAAACGGGGCCAAGACCTCTAAATAAGGTAAAAGCGGGAACCAAAACTAACCTTAACACAACCCAACACTAACTTTTTTAACACTTCACAATTACTTTAGCAACACTAGAATATTAATTAAGCCTTAAAACACTTAAATCACTCATTTTTTACATGATATTTAAAACAAAATACGCACAAAACAACTTTTAAAACAATCTGACGTTTAGATGCTTATGGATAATTTGACGAAATCACCGTATCCCACAACTTGTGAAGGCATTCCTTGGGTTAAATTGGTTGTTTGAGGAATTAAATACGCGAAAATCTCAATCTCGATGCATTTTTTAGAGAATTTTAGCCGTAAAACTAATAAAACAACAGTTATTTTGCATCAAGAGAGATATTTTGACAGTTCTAAAAGTCACTACTCAAGGTAGGTACCTGACTGCCACAGAGCCCACAGGCAAGCCAATTTTTTTTAGGTAGGTACAGGCCTATGTACCTCCTTTTATTTTAAGGGTCGTATTATTTTATAGATTTTGTTATTATAAATATTTATTTGGTGCAGACTTCCATTATTTTTTCATGATACCTATTCGAAAAACTAATATTGGCTTCAGAGGATAGCGGGAGCAAATTTTTAGGCCCATGGGAGTTTTAATTTCTCTTTTCTGATTGGTCAGCGTTCGTGCTTTAGCATGCTCTATGTGTTTACTACTACTGCGTTCGTTGCCACAGATTAGGTATTAGTTACTACGTTTCGTTGCACAATGCAGACACCTGTCCAATTTGTCGATCGGCTAAATGCTATAGGTATTGCAATTTTTGAATTTCGAACGGAATTATGGCTGCTAGTCCAAAGAGGAAAAATATTTTTTGTGTTTTATTTTAAACTTTCAATATACTTCTAGGTAATGTCTATGTATATATAGTAGTCCTCCTGAGTCCTAGCTTTTTCTCAAATGATGAAAAATAGTGTGTCACTCGGGGCCAAAATATTTTGTTCTCGGGTGGCGTATATTGAATTCCTCGCTACGCTCAGGATTCTACTTTAGAAAATAGAATCCTTCACGTCAAATTCAAATTCAAAATTATTTAATTCACGTAGTCCAACCTCACGACACGTCATGACTGTACCACCGGTTCAGAAAGCGGACTCCGCTGAGAAGAGCCGGCAAGAAACTCAGCAGTTCGTTTCGCTCTGAATTCAAAATAACGCCTTCGGGGAACAAAAAATTTCTTTGGCCCCCTAAAACACAAATAATAAATAGAGTACGAAACAATAACCTAATTCGATAACTATAATTCATTATACCTACAAAGGAACATAATATTATGTGAGGCTAGTAGAACCTTTTTGAAGAAATTAAGAAATAGTGGAGGTAATAAATAAGCTGGTAATAAATTACCAGAAAATGATTTTCAAAGAGAAAAGTATTTTACTTAATTTTAATATAATAAAGCCTATGAGAGTACACAAAAAAAAACAGTATTGTAAAATTGAACGCTGTTTTATATCTGGGTTCGGGTTTTTAATTTTGTGTTTTGATTTTATTATTATAATTTGATTGTACATAATCTTGGGTGTGGAACAAAGATTTCAACCCTACAGACCATGGACATAGAAAATAAACAGGACCGAGCACTCGCAGCTGAAAAGCGAGCCGAGCGAGATAGTTAGTACAGAGGCCGTGTGTCCCTTTCTAACAGGGTGACAATAAGATTTTCGTTATGTGAGACAAATTCAATCTTGCAATCTTCCTTCTAATTATAACTTTATTATAAACACAATTATTGAAATTTTTCATTAGCAATGGAAAATTTCTTAGGGATTAGGGATTGATTACGAAATAAATAATACAAATAGTACAAGGTATCGATTTGTCCAGTCATAGTGAGTACATTGCTAGATATTATAATGACTGGTCATGTGTAGATAATGTGATAAATTAATCATTTTCTCTAGATATTAATCATAATAGCTGGTCAAAGGCACCCAAAGTAATAAATACAGCCCCACTTATGCCTATACTTCCCACGCCTTATTCCGTTGCCGCAAGATCGGTATATTTACCAAAATCTTAGGTTAGGTCAGGGTTGTACAGAAATTCTGTTCTATTGGTTTGAAATGAAACATTAATATTATGAAAATTGTAATAATTATAATAATAATAGTACAAAAGTAAGGAGTAAGAGACCATCGTAATCGGAATCGGCATCGTACGTATTCGACCCATCACACAATACAAGAATTTAAAAAATCATGGTCAACATAGTTGTAGATTTAGCGTTCACGTTTTAACGGGTTGCCGCTTGAAAAAAATAGACTAGATAAAAATTTATATTTTCTTTTTTGTTAAGAAATATATTTATCGAAATTAATGCAATTAAATACGGTGACTTAAAAATGTTAAAATAAAATTAAAACATGTGTCTCAACTGATTTTATTAGCCAAAATCTTTAATCAAAATCATTTTTTTAGGCTGGCAAGATGAAAAGAACGAGACAAACGGCCTCTGTTGTTACTATCCCTCTTGGCTCGGATTAGCCTCTGTGTAATGCGCAACAGGAAATATACTTTATCTACTTGCTATAAGGTTCATTTTCGTAAATACAAATTTTCCGAGTGATCAGTTCTGTTTGTATATTAAGCAAAGACCTTACACTTACTAGCTAGACTGTGCCCCAAACATTTTTGTTAAGCTTAAATGAGATCTATGGCGTTTTACATAGGGTAGCTAGTTCCTTGTAAGCGGTAGCTAGCCAAAAGCGGTCCTGGCGAGAGGGCCTCCGGTGGTAGTGTGTCCTTGTCTGACGTCTTGCTAGCTCATATAATTATTGGGTTTGGTAGAAATGGTAGAAAATTTTATATTTTGCTCTTTTATGATTTACCAAAACGAACAATCCATAAACTTTGAAACTTATTTTAATATTTCTACAGTTTATATAAATAATTATTATTGCGTTGTATTTAAAAATAAATCATGAATACTATCCTAGTGTTCGTGGTCTATGATGAATACTGAGTAAAAGTAGTACTTAAATGTTTGGCACTGGTAATACTAAATGCACATTACAGTCTATTTGGGGAGAGGTTACCATTATACGTAAACAATTATGGCGTCAGATCACGTGATTATATTTTCACTGTACTAGTGATGCGAAACATTGGCAGACAAGTTGAGAATGAACGATTGATTGAATGAATACATTCTTAAATCGATTATCAATACTATTTAATATGATATTCTTCTGAATTGTGATGTTGGAAACGATATTATTAAGACCTTTCAATACGGATCCTATAATTTTAAATATTCAAATTTGTAGCTAACTGTAAATGTTACATAAAATATTATGTTTGAATTAATTTTAATTTATTACATATTAAATTTATAAATGGTTTGTCCTTACAATATTTTATTTTTATTATTATTTATATTATACTATTATTTTTACTATATTTGTTATTACAATCCTTCTCCTATTATGATTGTCGAATTATTCGACTTTATAAATCATTCGAACTGATCGAATGATTTACCATGATTAGTAACTACTTTAAACTACTTGACAATTTTGAAATAGATTTATAAACTTAAAGAATCAGGTTAACATTCCAATCGTACAATTGAAACCATTAGTTATAGTCTCCACTTCTTTTCCGAGAATCCGAGTCGTGAATAATGTAGTAGGCATGTAGGCATTTCGACTAGCCTGAACTGACATTTCGCGCTGAACAACTTTTTTTTTTTTATTCGATGACAAGCTAGTCCTTGACTGCGATCTAACCTGATGGTACGTTGCAGTCTAAGATGGTAGCAGGCTAACTTGGAAGGGGTATGGCAGTGAACATTTAACCCATACCCCTAATTGGTTTCTACACGCCATCGTGCCGGAACGCTAAATCGCTTGGTGGCACGTCTTTGACGGTAGGGTGGTAACTAGCCACGGCCAAAGCCTCCCACCAGACCAGACCAGAGACATACAATTCAGAAATTATAAATTCCCAAATTGACCCCGCCGGGAATCGAACCCGGGACCTCCCAGTTATAAGACAACAGCGCTCACCACTGAGCCGGGGAGGTCGTCAACGCAGTCGAAACATGATGAGTAATTAAAATACTAATAAGTAGTCGTCATTCGATTATGAGCATTAATATAATACTAATGTTCAATTCGAAAATGTGTACATTAGTAGTTGTAAATTATTCGAATAGTCAGATCATTCGCAGTCACGCATCGCTAACCGGTTGCCATTTGCCTTAATACACGGATCTACGAGCGTAATAAATACGACTTCCGATTTCACAATCGACTAAGCTCGTTCTTATCATTCACTCTATGGTTCACGTTTTATTTCCAGCACTAGGGATTTGTTCTATTTCATATGTCAAACACAAACTAGGCTATTAGTCTGTGTTTTTTTTTTTCGATAGTGACTAGATTAATGCTAAAATAATATCGTAAACTGCATAGTTTGAAGTACATTTGTGTTTAATATAAACTTAAAAATGTTTTGCTTCGGGAAATAAAACGTTTGTGAGTGATTTATAGCGCGAACAGTGAAAATAGTGTTAGCAAAACTGAAATGTCCTGTCCGGTATGTTTTGTTTACATATAATGGTAACCTCTCTCCAAATAGACTGTACGTATTATTCTTTAGGGTAACCATGAATTATGTGGATCAAAGATTTTTCTAGTCTTTTCGTAGAAGTAGTTATGTAGATACGTAACGTATAGTGAATTAAATAAACTAAAAAAATATTTAATCAAAGTAAATCACATAAATATTATTTTACTTAGAAAGTCGCTTCTCTCAAGTTATAATATTTTAAGTTATTTAGGTGAAAATTAGGAGATTTATTGGAGTTTAGTAAAATACGTAATGTCATTTTATTGAATCTAATTAAATGTCGGAGTATACAAGCAAATTGTCCTGTGTTCTGTTTTATCATGGTCACTAGTAATTAGAAAAGGACACACTACCAACGGGAGCCCTCTCACTCGGACCGGTTTTTTCGCCATAGTGCACAGTCTAGTTAGTAAGTGTAAGGTCTTTGATATTAAGTTCATGCTACAGACAGGCTTAGTGTTCTGGTTCGTGGTCTATGGTATCCAAAATCCAAAGAGTATTTAATCACTGATTTTTTCATTCAGGAAAATATTATCAATGAATTCCTATTATTTTCAATATTTTCTTGGAATAAATACCTTGACTCTTCGGATTTATTAATACCATTGCACATTAAATCGTAGTCAACTGTATTATTAACTACAGGATAAAAAATACAACTAAGCGAACGAAGACTTAAATTGAGTACATAAATACAAAGCAAAATGTCAATAGAAATAGAATCTGCCGAGTGAGTTAAACGGCTTTTTTAATTCTTGTTGTGTAAATGTGAATACTTTCTGCTATATTCTTGATCTCCTATTCGTTTTCAGTGTTATCCGCCTAATTCAGCAATACCTCAAAGAGTCTAACCTCACCAAAACATTGCAAACATTGCAGGTTAGTTTCGGTATATCTTTACTAATATTATAAAATATGCGAAAGTGTCTTTCGTGTTAGAATAAATTTTATAAACACATATCAAAAATTCCGAAGCCATCGGGATTCGAACCCACATCTCTCTTTCCCACATCCACCCACATCTGTCTTTCGTGTTTCTTGGTTTATCCTTCAATCACGCAGCACTGGAGCAACGGATCACCGTAATTTTTTGTATGGGTATATTTCAGGACTTGAAAAGTGATATAGGCTACCTTTTATCCCCAGAAAGACAGGACAGGATTTTTAAAAACCTAACCTAACTTCCGGACGAAAGCTAGTTTATATTTTTCGCTTTACAGAAGCTTGTCGAGTGTTGTTGAAAATAGTTAAAAGAATAAGAATTTCTGATTTGTGCATTCTGTTACTTAATTGACCTACAATATACAAAAACCATAATATATCATTGGACTAGAACAGGATTTCCCAAAGTGGTTGATATTGACCCTTTGGGGTTGAAAACAGTTTCCCAGGGGTCAACATAAATGAAAATTGATTTTGGGGGTTGATGAGGTTTTAAAATGCTATCTTAATTACACTTTATATATTTACTGAATTTTATGTATTCCTATTTATTTAATTTTGATGAGAAAATGATGTCAAGTTTACTCACCGCAAAGTTTTTAAATTGGTAGGTACTTAGTATTTTGTATCGATATGAAAACTAGAGATAGGATCTTAAAATAATTTGGCTATGGGGGTCTGAGGTATTAGTTAATTTTGTAAAAGGGCTCTCTTGCCCATATAGTTTGGGAATCCCTGCACTAGAATAAGCAACCATTGTGTGTCAAACAAACATACACAAACTTTTGCCTTTATAATATTAGTGTGATTTATTTGGTACTAGCTGATGCCCGCGACTTCATCCACATGGATTTAGTTTTTAAAATCCCTCGGGAGCTCTTTGATTTTCCGGGAGAAAAAGTAGCCTATGTCACTCTCCAGATCCTCAACTATACTCATGCAAAAAATCACGTCGATCCGTAGCCCTGTTGCGGCGTGATGGAAGGACAAACCAACAAACAAACACACTTTCGCATTTATAAAATTAGTAAGGATACATAATAAATATTTACAGGAGGAAACAGGTGTGTCCCTCAACACAGTAGACAGTGTGGATGGATTCTGTGCAGACATCAACAATGGCCACTGGGACACAGTTCTCAAAGCCACCGCATCCCTCAAGCTGCCAGACAAAAAGTTGATGGATCTATATGAGCAAGTTGTACTGGAGCTGATTGAGTTGAGAGAACTGGGTGCAGCAAGGACATTGCTGCGACAAACACAGCCCTGCCTGCTCATGAAGCAGCAGGAAACTGACAGATACATGCATTTAGGTGGGTTACATTGTCATATATCTTCTTTATGTTTATGTTCTTTAAACATTTCTGTAGTGGTGTCGTATGATGCGGGTTGTTACGTTCCCTCAAATATGGTTGAGCGAAGCAATGGCTGGGTCATGCGTCATGCTCGTGAACAGGTTCCACCGGCGGGAATGGGGCTACTTTATGTCCGCCCATCTTAAGATAGAAGTTAGTCGGTATGCATTTTTGGGACTTCCCTCATTGTGGAAACACTGCATAAATAGCATAGTATTTAGTGTATTGTAAATTTGTTTTGAAAAGAGCAACCGACGAGTTTCTTGCTGGTTCTTCTCGGCAGGAAGGGTATTCCGAACCAGTGGTAGATTCATAGACTATTCAAAAGCACTTGTGAAAGTTTATTTGAATAAAAAATATTTCTATTCTATTCTATTCTTTTCTTCAAGTAATGTATCTATAGTATGCAACAAGGTAAGAGTGCAGTTGACGTAACTAATTGAGAAAACATTTCCAACTATACTTAAGCCAAGTTCGATATGGAATGCTTACCAACAATGCACTGCTTAGCACCAAATGACAGGCAGTTGTTAAGAACCTATTGGAAAATTATGATAATTATTATAATTTTTTAATACATATTTATTACACAGCAGTACAAGCAGTAATAGTTGACATAAATAAGTCTGGTTAGTTATATTTATTTTCTACCAATTTTATCTTCAATAAAGAGGTAAAATTTGCTTGTTTGTGTATAATTTCCTGCTGAATGATTTCAAAGTGTTTTCATGAATATATAAATTCTGAAATTTCTTTCAACTAACAGTACTCTAAGAAAATGTGGTGCTAAGAAAAAATTGCTTAGTGAACCCATGGTATGTAATCATTTTTACAGAAAACATGTTAGCTCGTTCATACTTCGACCCTCGGGAGGCCTACGGTGGTGCTCGCGGTGCAGCGGGCGGTGGCAAAGAGTGGCGACGAGCAGCACTGGCTGCGGCGCTAGCGGGCGAGGTGTCAGTGGTGCCATCGTCACGTCTGCTGGCCTTGTTGGGACAGGCGCTGAAGTGGCAGCAGCATCAGGGGCTCTTACCACCAGGTCAGTTAGTGGAAGCACCTTATTAATTCTAGCCTTTGCTTGTGACTGTGTCTGTATGGAGATAGGCTTCAATCTCCAGGTCCCTGATAAAAAGCGTTGATTTGTTGCTCCGTTGCTGCATAATTGAAAGGCAAAACAACAAACCAAATCATTTTTACATTTATAATATTAGTAATTCTGAAAAAATTACAACTACTTCTACTGCAGAGGTTTCTTCCAGAAGTCCTAAAAGTTGGGGAAAATTAAATTTCGAAAAAGCTGAGTAAGTAGATGCTGAACCAAAAAAAACTATAAAATTACAATTTCAGATGACAATTTATTCATAATTTTATTGAATCACTATGTATGTAAATATGAGTATTTACTATTTAACACCTAAAAATAAATTACATAATTACAGAAAAATTCCAAATATTGCTCTCTCAGTAATGTTATCAATGAAAAGAAGGAAATAGTTATTGCTACTGCCTTGACATTTGTCTGTTTGGCACAACAATGTATTAAAGGTCTCAGATAACAGACTTAATTATTGTTCATTGAATGTTCTTTTCTGTAACAGGTACAACCATTGATCTGTTCAGAGGTAAAGCAGCAATAAGAGATGAAGAAGACGATCAGTGCCCAACACAACTCTCGAAAATGATCAAGTTTGGGCAGAAATCACATGTTGAATGTGCAAGGTAATTCTATTTCAAGAAAATTATTTGGTATGCAAATAAGAAGACTTGTTATTCATTTATCCATCTCAATTATTCTCAACCCATCACCAGCCCACAACTGAGCCTGAGTTACTGAGTTGGTGAGTTGAGACTATAATATCTACTACCCGTCTGCTTCAAGTTGGCAGTTGATGACCATTACAAAATGACGTCATACTGTATGATTGTATTTTACTGTCACCACAACTGTGACGGAAGTTGTCTTTTCTGGCAATGCTTTTAATGGCAATGATGTCTTGAATGTCGAAAGGTGTGATATTTAATTTATTATTTTTCTCCTCTTTGAAGAAAGTCATTAATTAAAGTAATAAATAGTCTGATCACCTATACCTAAATATCTATTTAATTAAAACTTATCCAAAAAAATTAAAAAAACACGGTGCTGACAATCGCGAGGTATGTTGCTATCTGTACTAAGTAGGTCTGACTGGGTGCGGTGCGCGACGGGAGGTAGTGGCCAAATTGAAGCGGACAGGTAGTATACTTTGTACTGCGCGAATCATTGAACCTGCGCCACATATATGGCTACGTCGCAATGTACGCTGGTCGCCTATGTCTACCTCGACTGCCCTGCCTGTTCTGCGCGGACTGCGCCTGTTCGAAAATCTAATATTGGCTTCAGAGGATAGCGGGAGCAAAGTTTAATTTTTAGGTCCATGGGAGTTTTCATTTCTCTTTTCTGATTGGTCCGCGTTCGTGCTTTAGCATACTTAATATGTGTTTACTACTACTGCGTTCGTTGCAAACACCTGTCGATCGCTCATTCCGTTCCATATTCAAAAATGTTTGAGAAGCTGTTGTCAATAAGTCACGTGATCAATTTGTCGATCGGTTAAATGCTCATTCATTTTTTTAAATTTCGAACGGAATTATGGCTGCTAGTCCAAAGAGGAAAAATATTTATTTGTGTTTTATTTAATCTTTCAATATACTTAGGCGCGCTTGCAGAAACGCCGAGTTATCCTTATAGCCCAGAGTTAGCAGCTAACTCTGGGTTAAAAGGACAGATTTGACAGATTTTGTATAAAGCTTCTGTCAAAATTACAAATTTATTCCTGGGTTAACTAACCCGGCGTCTCTGCAAGCGGGCCTTATAGGTAATGTCTACCTATATATCGTAGGTTGATACTCCTACTGATATTGTAGGTTGGTCCTAGCTTTTTCTCAAATGATGAAAAATAGTGTGTCACTCGGGCCAAAATATTTACGCCTGAACCTGCGCCACATATAGCTACGTCGCAATGTACGCTGGTCGCCTATGTTTACCTCGACTGCCCTGCCTGTTCTGCGCGGACTGCGCCGCTTGCGTCGCTTCAATACGCTCAGCCTGAGAAGGGTTTAGGCCATGTTGGCTAAGTGTAGATTGGCATACTTCACAGACCTTGAAGAACATTATGGACAACTCTCAGGCATGCAGGGTTCCTCACGATATTGTTCTTCACTGTTAAAGCAAGTGATATTGGAAAAGATTAGAGATGTGTGTCCACTCAATTAAATCCATTTAAAAGATCGTATTATTTTATAAGAGACTAGCTTTTGCCTCTTCCTTCCTTTGCCTTTTGCGACTTCGCATGTTAGGTTTATTAAACCTCCCCCGGGAAAATTTTCCGGCATAAAAGGTATCCAGATCTTTATCTATACCCATGCTCAAAAATCACGTTTGAACCGTTGCTGCGTGATCGAAGGGCAGGCCAACAAACAAACACACTTTCGCATTTAAAATATTATTTGGGCTTTTGCCCGCGTCTTCGCACACGTTAAGTTCTATTTTTCAAATCTCTATTTTACCACCTTAGTAGTTGAATTTTCTTAAATCCTTTCTTAGCGGATGCCTATGTCATAATAGCTACCTATATGCCTTTCAGCCCAAACCGTTCAGTGGTTTGAGATATCTATTGATAGGTCAGTCATACTGTCAGACAGTCAACTTTCCCCTTAATATAATAATATATTTAGATTAAGGATTATATACAAAAAGGTTACTGATTTTCTAACTAGCAGCAGTGATAGCCTAGTGGTTAGGACTGTGGTCTCCTATTCGGGGGGTCGCAGGTTCGATCCCGGGTACGCACCTCTGACTTTTCGGAGTCAAGTGCGTTTAAGCAATTATAGGTCGACCGTTTAACTCGCGTATCGCCTGCGCGGTAAGAAGGGAGCGGGGGCGGGTAACGCTACACACGGAGTCAATAATCCAAAGATTTATCTTGAGATAGACATTGTTGGTAAAGAATTAAGTACCTATTTATTTACTCAATCTTGCAAATAAAACATTTGAATTTGAATTTGAATTTGAATAAGTTTTAACATCTCTAACATCTCCCTCCGCTCCCTTCTTACCGCGCAGGCGATACGACACACGGAGTCAATAATCCAAAGATTTATCTCGAGATAGACATTGTTGGTAAAGAATTAAGTATTTATTTTTAAGTTTTAACATCTCTAACATCTCCCTCCGCTCCCTTCTTACCGCGCAGGCGATACGCGAGTTAAACGGTCGACCTATAAATATCCCTTGCTTCAACGGTGAAGGAAAACATCGTGAGGAAACCTGCACACCTGAGAGTTCTTCATAATGTTCTCGAAGGTGTGTGAAGTCCGCCAATTCGCATTGGGCCAGCGTGGTGAACTATGGCCTACAACCCTTCTCTGAGATGAGACCTGCGCTCAGTAGTGAGCCGTTGATGGGTTGCTAATGCTGATTCTAACTAGCACTTGTATTCCAGGTTCTCACCAGACGGGCAGTATTTAGTGACAGGTTCAGTGGACGGTTTGGTGGAGGTGTGGAACTTCACGACCGGCAAGATCCGCAAGGACTTGCGTTATCAGGCGCACGACGAGTACATGAGCATGGAGGAAGCCGTGCTGAGCCTGGCGTTCGCTCGAGACAGCGACACCCTGGCGGCTGGCTCCAACGATGGCAAGATTAAGGTAAATACCGTCACACTCTCTTTAACATTTCTGCGGTGGTGTCGTGTGATGCGGGTTGTTACGTTCCCTCAAATATGGTTGAGCGAAGCAATGGCTGGGTCATGCGTCATGCTCGTGAACGGTTGCCACCAGCAGCAATGGGGCTACTTTCTGTCTGCCCGTCTTAACAAGTGTGTTGAAATATAATTAGAAATAATTACGTGTGCTTTTGTGGAACTTCCCCTCATTGTGGAAACTCTGCATACATAGAATAATATCTATTAAGTATATTGTAAAAGTGTTTTGAAAAGAGCAACTGCCGAGTTTCTTGCTGGTTCTTCTCGGCAGGAACGGCATTCCGAACCAGTGGTAGACTCATTGACGATTCAAAAGTACTTGTAAAAGTTTATTTCAATAAAAAACATTTCTATTCTATTACCACAGCCACCTCGTTTCCCTGCGTGCCAGTACGCTAAAGAAGGTGTTGCCATGAAATGATGATATAATATCTCGTTTGAACCTTTTAATTTACTTGTTTTGTGTATTTCGTTTTGGATGTAAATGTTTTTGGTGTCCTTTTAATTATATTGTTTTAACTTGTACAAGGACTTTATTTTGAACCTTTTTACACTTTTTAACCGACTTGAAAAAAGGAGGAGGTTCTTAATTTATCAGAATCTTTTTTTATGTATGTTCACCAATTACTCGAAGACGCCTGAACCGATTAGAAAAATTCTTTTTTTGTTTTAAAGGGGTGTTTATACTTCATTTAAATTTTATCGAAATCCGTCGAGCGGTTTTTAAAATATCAACAACAAATTATATACTTTATAGTGGTGCAGGAGCTTGAAGTTGGTTTTTAAAAATATATTTTTATATTAAATTATAACTAGCTGATGCCCGCGACATCGTACGCGTGGATTTCGTTTTTAAAATCCCTCTGAATGATGTTAAAAAAATATATGGGTTGACTACGGACAAGTCGCAGGGAGCTGCGGGATACAAGCGGCGCAAGGTAGTCGGCTGCAAAAGTCCATATAGAAAACGCAAACAAGTTGCCTTGCATGCAGTCTGTCACTCACACACTTACTGTAGTATTGAACTGAAATCGTTTGAACCTTATGCTCTTGACTTAAGGTTGATTATTGATAGATAATATTTATTTGTGTGAGTGAGCATGCGAGTGATACACAGCATTGCTTGCGCACGGTTTAAGGCTTTAAGCTATGTATGGAGTTTTGACGTCGACTATACATTCCATTAATTCATTTATGTGTCAGGTATGGAAAGTGTCGTCGGGTCAGGTGCAACGCAAGCTGGAGCGCGCGCACGCGAAGGGCGTCACGTGCCTGCAGTTCACACGAGACAACACGCAGATCCTCTCGGCTTCCTTCGACCGCACCATCAGGTCAGTATAGCATATATAGCATAAGTATGTCACGCACTCTTTAAACATTTCTGTGGTGGTGTCGTGTGATGCGGGTTGTTACGTTCCCTCAAATATCTTTGAGCGAAGCAATGGCTGGGTCATGCGTCATGCTCGTGAACGGGTGCCACCGGCGGGAATATGTGTAATACTTTATGTCTGCCCATCTTAAGATAGATGTTAGTCGGTATGCATTGTTGGAACTTCCCTCATTGTGGAAACACTGCATAATGCATATATAGCATAGTATTTACTGTATTGTAAAGTTTTGAAAAGAGCAACCGCCGAGTTTCTTGCTGGTTCTTCTCGGCCGGAAGGGCATTCCGAACCAGTGGTAGAGCCAGACGATTCAAAAGCACTTGTAAAAAGTTTATTTGAATAAAAAATATTTCTATTCTATTCTATTAAATAAAAAGGTTTAAAAAACTGTAATTGACTATCGAAAATTGGATGTAACATCAGTAATTATTATTTGTGAAGCCAATAGCAAGGGTTATGATTTTAGCCGACCCTAACGCCTAAACTACTGAGCCACTTTTGATGAATGAAGTGTCAATTGATTCGTTATTATCAAAATCAATATGACAGATATTATATCTCTATTTTTTCCATAGCTAGGTTACAGTTTTGAAACTTTTACCCTTGTTTTTAATCATTAACCATCATCACGCTGATAAAGGCGAAAATTTGTATGTGTGGGTGTATGTTTCTGTTACTTTTTCACGCATAAAGTGCTGGACGTATTTGCTTAAAATTTGGAACTAAGATAGATACTCTGGATTAGCAAATAGGCTACATTTTATCCTAGAAAATTAAAGGATTCCAGCGGAAATCAAAAAAACCTTAACCCACGCGGACGAAGTCGCGGGCATCAACTAGTATTAAATAATTATGCTTAAAAAGATGTTTAGAATATGTGCCAATGTTTTGTCTATTTTTTGTTTAGAATCCACGGATTGAAATCGGGCAAGATTTTGAAAGAATTCCGCGGCCACACGTCATTTGTCAACGAAGCGGTGTTCACTCCGGACGGCCACAGCGTGCTCAGCGCGTCCTCCGATGGTACCGTCAAGGTGAGTTTCATTTAGCATACTAGCAGGCAGTCTTCGAACAATACGTGTTGCCAGTGATGACATGGATCCGAGACATGGTCGCTAACTGTGGGCCTCAGAAAAAGGCTCAGAGTCACTCAGCAAGCGATGGAGAGAGCTATGGGGTATCTCTGCGAGATCAAATCAGAAATGAAGAGATCCGCAGGAGAACCGAAGTCACTGACATAGCTCAGCGAGTCGCGAAACTGAAGTGAAATGGGAGGGGCACATAGTTCGAAGAGCTGATGGTCGTTGGGGTCCCAAGGTGCTGGAGTGGCGACCCCGCACCGGTAAGCGCAGTGTTGGCAGACTCCACTAGGTGGACCGACGACATCAAACGAGTCACAGGGAGCGAAGCCTGTGGAGGTCCATGCATGAGACCTATGTCCAGCGGTGGACATCTAAAGGTTGATAAAGAAGAAGACTAGCAGGACAGACGCACTCCACAATTTAGGTGTAAAAGAGTTTCATGTCGTTTGTCAACAAAGCGGTGTTCACTCCGGGACGGCCACAGCGTGCTCAGCGCGTCCTCTGATGGTACCGTCAAGGTAAATTTCATTTAGCGTACTAGCTACTGGAATCTATAAATAATAATCTACCCTGTAGAGTGTAAACTGTAGAGGCTGCCGTCATATTTTTTTACATAAAATTTACGCTCGGATAAGCAAGACTTATCTTACGTTGGTGAAATCGGCCCTTAGATGTGTTGGTGAAACCTACGGGGTTGACATTGTCAGCATTGATAAAACCCCCAGATAAAAAAAACATTCATACAGGTATGGTCAGTGCGAACGGGCGAGTGTACGGCGACCCTCAAACCCCTGGGGTCAGGCGAACCCCCCGTCAACTCCCTGCTGCTGACTCCAAAGAACCCTGACCACTTCGTAGTTTGCAACCGCACCAACACCGTCGTTATTATGAACATGCAGGTATGTTGTGTTACAATTTTTAGACTCCCTTACCGTCAAAGTCGTGCCGCCATGCGATTCAGCGTTCCGGCACGATGGCTCGTAGAAACTAGAAATCGATTACGGGTATTGGTTAACGTTAAACTGCCATTCCATCTTGGACTGCATCAATCACTTACCATACATTGAGATCGCAGTTAAGGGCTATCTAGTCAAGATATAAGAACTACCAAACTCTGCTTAAACACGGCATGCAATATAGCCCTGAACCTGCAATATAAACCTGACCATTATTAGGGTTCCGTACCCAAAGGGTACCAACGGGACCCTATTACTAAGCCTACGCTGTCCATCCGTCCGTCCGTCCGTCCGTCCGTCCGTCTGTCAGCGGGCTGTATCTCGTAAACCGTAATAGATAAACAGATGAAATTTTCACATATTATGTATTTCTATTGCCGCTATAACAACAAATAATAAAAATTAAATTAAATTGAAAAAATTAAATTAAAATATTTCCATGGGTACATGAAAATATTTTAATTTAATTTTTTTAACGGATTACGGAACCCTAAAAGAGCGAGGCCCGACTCGCACTTGGCCGATTTTTTATTTATTTACAGAATTTAAAAAGTGAAACAATTTACACCGTAATTATAGACCAAAGCATTAGACAAAAAATACCGCGAAAGGTCAATCTTGCAACTGGCAGCCCAAATAGACCGTCGCCTAGGGCTGTCAAAAATCATCGACCCAATCATAGAATGATTTCTAAAACCATTCATTTTTTATTTAAATGCTTTATTTAGTATATAATTTAATGAACTAAAACCCAAAATATGGGCGGAATATTTAAAATTGCAAAACGCACATCATTGGTTAGAACGAAATATGACGTCAAAACATGTCAGCTACCGTCAATATGGCGGCGCGGCGTTTAAATTAAATCGTCTGAATCGAATGATAGTTTTAAGCAAATATTTTTATGTAATCTGAACATTTTCATTAGTGATATAATTATTGTTTTCTCTAATACGGTGAAGTATTAGAATTAATAAAAAAATGTGCTTATATGTTATACCCCATTCCAAAGTGATTGTGTATCACATCCGCAAAGTGCTTTAGGCCGAAATTAGACGGTGCCCCGTTTATCGTTCATTTTTGCGAACATTTTTTGCAAAAATGCACCCTAAGGCCCTTTGCCCTAAGGGCAAATTTAGACGGTTCATTTTCGATGAATGCCTGAAGCCTCGAAAATGAAAGCAAAAATCTCGAATGCTAAATTCTAAGAATTAAGACGGTTCATTTTCGCAACGATGAACGAGGTACCGTCTAAATTGCGCCTTAATGTATCGAGCCTTGACCACCGACTTTTTTCCTAAATTGAGTATTTTATTACAAACGATATTTTAAAATATAAAGGACACGACGAAATTTCGTACGGAATAGCTTAAGTTAATAAATTATATTCCCGGGAAATGTCGACGCGCCCTCGTCCTTTATGGTTTAAAATAACGTTTGAAATAGAAAACCTAATTTAGGTAAAAATGTCTTTTATACGATAAGTCGGCGGCCATGGCTCGGTATAATATTAAGGCTGAAATAAGATGCTCGTTCATCGTTCATTTTTGCGAATATTTTTTGCGAAAATGAACCCTAAGGCCCTTTGCCCTAAGGGCGAATTTAGACGGATGGCTCACCGATGACCCTCGAGAATGAAAACAAAAATCTCGAAAAATTAACTGTAGAACATTAACCCTTAGGGCGAATTAAGACTGTTCATTTTCACAAAAATTTTCGCAACGATGAACGAGGCATCGTCTAATTTGGGCCTAAGCGGTGATGTTTGGTGCGGCAGGGTCAGATAGTGCGCTCGTTCTCGAGCGGGCGGCGCGAGGCGGAGGGCGGCTCGCTGGTGTGCGCGGCGCTGGGCGCGCGCGGCCGCCTCGTGTACTGCGCGGGCGAGGACCTCGTGCTGTACGCCTTCTGCGCCGCCAGCGGGAAGCTGGAGCGGACTATCAATGTGGGTATCACTCTTGTGTAGTATAGTGCGCTCGTTCTCGAGCGGGCGGCGCGAGGCGGAGGGCGGCTCGCTGGTGTGCGCGGCGCTGGGCGCGCGCGGCCGCCTCGTGTACTGCGCGGGCGAGGACCTCGTGCTGTACGCCTTCTGCGCCGCCAGCGGGAAGCTGGAGCGGACTATCAATGTGGGTATCACTCTTGTGTAGTATAGTGCGCTCGTTCTCGAGCGGGCGGCGCGAGGCGGAGGGCGGCTCGCTGGTGTGCGCGGCGCTGGGCGCGCGCGGCCGCCTCGTGTACTGCGCGGGCGAGGACCTCGTGCTGTACGCCTTCTGCGCCGCCAGCGGGAAGCTGGAGCGGACTATCAATGTGGGTATCACTCTTGTGTAGTATAGTGCGCTCGTTCTCGAGCGGGCGGCGCGAGGCGGAGGGCGGCTCGCTGGTGTGCGCGGCGCTGGGCGCGCGCGGCCGCCTCGTGTACTGCGCGGGCGAGGACCTCGTGCTGTACGCCTTCTGCGCCGCCAGCGGGAAGCTGGAGCGGACTATCAATGTGGGTATCACTCTTGTGTAGTATAGTGCGCTCGTTCTCGAGCGGGCGGCGCGAGGCGGAGGGCGGCTCGCTGGTGTGCGCGGCGCTGGGCGCGCGCGGCCGCCTCGTGTACTGCGCGGGCGAGGACCTCGTGCTGTACGCCTTCTGCGCCGCCAGCGGGAAGCTGGAGCGGACTATCAATGTGGGTATCACTCTTGTGTAGTATAGTGCGCTCGTTCTCGAGCGGGCGGCGCGAGGCGGAGGGCGGCTCGCTGGTGTGCGCGGCGCTGGGCGCGCGCGGCCGCCTCGTGTACTGCGCGGGCGAGGACCTCGTGCTGTACGCCTTCTGCGCCGCCAGCGGGAAGCTGGAGCGGACTATCAATGTGGGTATCACTCTTGTGTAGTATAGTGCGCTCATTCTCGAGCGGGCGGCGCGAGGCGGAGGGCGGCTCGCTGGTGTGCGCGGCGCTGGGCGCGCGCGGCCGCCTCGTGTACTGCGCGGGCGAGGACCTCGTGCTGTACGCCTTCTGCGCCGCCAGCGGGAAGCTGGAGCGGACTATCAATGTGGGTATCACTCTTGTGTATAGGTAAATGTACTAAGGCCCGCTTGCAGAAACGCCGGGTTATCCTTTTAACACAGAGTTAGCTGCTGCTTTGACAGATTTCGTATAGAGCTTCTGTCAAAATTACAAATTTATTCCTGGATTAAATCTAACCCGGCGTCTCTGCAAGCGGGCCTAAGTACTATTAGGAATGAGTCCCCTGAGTTTAACGAGAATGAACTATTCTATAGGTATTCTTAATAGTACATTTTTCATATTAGTACTTCGTTCGCTCGGCTCTGAATGAACTGAAGCAAGGAACCATAGACAATTTTAGTACATCGTTAGTTTAGTACTACGTCTCTTGTGGACCTATTTAGTCTGTGATTCTATCGCTTGGCTCGGAACTACTGTACCTACCAAAAGTACTAGAAGTCCGAACTAGTCGACGGGTCCTACGTATACTGGTGCAACCCGCAAAATGAGGAAAACTGTTTTTTTGCGGCAAAAGCCTTAAAATAACGTATATTTTGTACCCTGTAAAATTTATCTTAAAATATCTATTAGTTTCAAAGATACAAACTTGTAAACTGATGTAAGTGACATAATTTTTTGCCAGACAACTGTCTACACTGTTGTAAGTTACTTACACCAATGTACGTAGTTGTATTTCTTACCGCACGCGAGTGCAAATGACCTTTACACCAGTTTACGCGCGGCGACGTTACAGCGTGAACTTCCAACACTGGTTTAACTGCGATGGATTTCACTTTGCGTATTAAATTTTTAAGGATTACCTATATTTTTCAGGTTTTTGTTTATATTCAGTACAAGTGATATTATGTAAGAATCATGAAACGGTAGTCACTGTTACTTTTGACTTGCAAAAATACAAAATTTGCCGTCATGTACACGGCACTTTTATAAAAGAAAATTCAATTTTTAAAACTTAACACCGTTTGTTATGTTTCAACAAGGAAATTATTATTGTTGTGACATACATACTGCTACAAATCGCAAATGAAATATAAAGCTGTGTATTTGGTTTTATTTGTATAAAGGAGAAAGAAGGAGGCGAAACCTTTTTTAATATTCTTGTCGGACAATTGTGGTAGCCAGAATCAAAGTAGAATCATTTTCCAATAATTATGTATCTGTACTGAGCTTGGAACTTTAATGTGAACACTACCCGTAGACTTTTTTTAATACTCAAAACAAGGGTTATCACCCTATCTATGGGTTATGCTATCGCATTCAATCTGTAATTGAAAGAAAAACCAGAAATGTTTTGATTTATACTCCAGATCAGTGGACTCTGGCCTTTAAAATAGCTAATGCTTCAATTTTATGTCTTGCCTTTCCTTTTTTAATATTTTCAGACGAGTTTTAATAGATAACTAGCTTTTAATGTGGAATCTTTGTGAAATTATAGTTCAAATCAAAGATTTATTAATTATGCTTAATTACAAATATTATGATTTTGAAGAAGGAGCTTCAGAAACTATACAATGTCTGAGCAGTAACATCCGAAAAATTGTACAAACTGTCACTAAAATTGATAGCTTGGATCTAGCTTACAAAACCTTGTTACTAATTGATAAGAAAAAGTTCAAAATCTTCTAGATTTTTGCAAATCTTATAATATGTAATTCCTGAGCAATACCATACGTTTTATAATACTTTAAATAAGATCTGAGAACACTGGAGACGTTATATTTTTTTAAAGCTAGGCTATCCTAATTGAGAATCTTTCTTTTTTAAAATTTAACAATTTCTACCACTATTAAGATTGTTGTTCAGATACGAAGGCAATGTTTTGTACTCTTAAATATAACACTGTTAACCAGCAAACTTACTAGGTACCTAATTAATAGGTAACTAATACAGGTGACGATTATTCCTAAGTAAGTTGGTTATTCCAAAATTCTAACAAACCACGTTGATTAGTTTATCAAAATATAACATTCGGAATTAATTATTATTTTTGTTTCAAAAAACATTAAAAAATAAATTTTGATACTTAATTACTTTTGAATGATGAAAATGTAAGTATTTTCTAAACAAATTACTAATTACGCGTCAGCAAACCATATAATTAATCATGTTTACGACCAGATTACTACATAGATAAATTGACACAAGGAGTTATCAGTACTAAGTAAATTGGTGTGCTAAAATTAGTTAAAAGAAAATTATTTTCAGTATTATAAGCCTTAATAATTTGATGAAATACAAAAAAATGCATGTAGTATTATTATAATGTTTGTTCTTCCTTTATTCTTTAATTTGCAAAAAATCAGAAAGTACACTAAACACTGGTACAAGTGACCACTTATACCAGTTTACATGTCTTAATGTATTCAGAAAAACAAGTAACACAAATACAAGTGAGGCTATTTTCTAAAGTATAAAAAAATTACTAATTTTAATTATGCAGTTTTATTCCTACAGTATTCCAAAATAACATTACAAAATTTCAAATATTTCTATACGGTTATATCAAAGTTACAAGCTTTAGAACCTTTAAATCACTCTCCTGTAAAGTTATGTTTTTGCACTTGCACAGTATACGTAGGACCCGTCGTGGTAGTCTTTGGAATGTACTAGTATATATATGCTCATAATTTTTTGATGTGCATTGAGTTACAGAATCGATGCCCCTGGCAGTGTATTCTCTAAAACTGATTGCATCAGTCTAACGATCGCAATCACCACTGATTGGCTGGTGCTCTCCCGCTATTGGTTAAAATGCATTGATGCAGCGAGAACGCCATAAATTCAGCCAATCAGAGGTCATTGCGATCGTTACACTGATGCAATCAATTTTAGAGAGTACCACCACTGTTTTTCTCTTTGCAGATTCACGAGAAAGCCGTAATCGGTATGACACACCATCCTCATCAAAATTTGTTAGCTACCTACAGTGAAGATGGGCTGCTCAAGTTGTGGAGACCTTAAATATTGATGTCTTGAGTTGACGAGGGCATTATAAACGCTTTATATAAGTATGGACTGAGCAACCTTTTGCGCGATAAAGAATAGTGTGAATGTTTGTCCTCGCCAATCTTTTTGTACGTTGTGAACGCCGCAGCGAAATCTAGCTTGTGCTCAAACTAATTTTCAGATGTGTTATTTTCACCGAATTCCGACATTCTTCGCATCGAACGTCTGCTGTGTTTAGAACATTCAAAAGAATGGCGCGGACTTTACCTACTTTTAATTTTAGTTTTTAAGTTTCAAATAAATAATTGAAATTGAATGCTGAGTTTTCCAATACCTTATCATCAGCCGTGCCATTAACACCTCACTACTGAGCGCAGATTTCCTCTCAGAGAAGGGTTATAGGCCATCTTCTTCTTCTTCTTTGTTGCGGCTATGCAGGTCCTGAGGCCCTTTAGCACATTATAAGCCATAGTCCACCACACTGGCCCAATGCGAATTGGCGGACTTCACATAACATCGAGTACATCATAGAGAACTCTCAAGTGTGCAGGTTATCTCACAATGTTTTCCTTCACCATTGAAGCTTGTGATATTTAATTGCATAAATGCACATAACTCCGAAGAATTCGTTTCTATAAATCAATAAAAAATTAATAATTTTTAATATTTTCTATTTGATGCCATCAATGAAATGCCATGAAAAGAATAAATCCATCCATCCACCATCATCAATTTGGAGATTCGTTTAAAAAGCAATAAAAAATATAATAATAATAATCAACTAAATGTATAATCGTCCTTGAGGATGTCTTCAAATGAGTTAAAAATAAAACAATACATATAAATATATCAAATGTCCACAATTTTTATTTAGTCCATCATTATAAAGTGCAATTATTGTAATAATATTTTACATAAAATCGAGTCAATGTCAGAGATCCGCGAGACTGGTGTGTATTGTAGAAGACGAGGCGACTGGCATAGCAGGTAAGACTGGTGGGACAAGACGAGCGTCCGCGAAGTATGGATGTTGAAGCGCAGCGCGGGCCGACACGCGCTCGCTCGGCTCGTAGCGAAGCATCGCTTCGAAGAGTGTACAAGCGTGGATCGAAGCGCGGGCGGCTGACGGAAGCAACGTTCGTGCTTCGCGTTTCGGCCAGCGCGGGAACGCCGTGCGGTAGTCGGGCAGGAGCCGAGCGCCCGGCCACACGTCGTCCCCGGGCGTGCCGAGAGCTCGGAACACTCTAAACAGTTGATCGATCTCGCTGTCGCCTGGGAATAGGGTTTTTCCGCTTACCTGAAATAAAAACAAATATATCGGATTATTTTAACCACTTGTTTGCTTTAGGGCAGATTAGCTTTAACATTATATTCGTCATGAGCGGTGCAAGGCCGATGGATTAAAGAAGCCCATGCAGAAGACCTTTGTCCAGCAGTGGACATCTTTCGGTTGATAAGAAACACACCTTTGAGAACATTATGGAGCACTCTCAGGCGTGCACGTTTCCTGATGATGTTTTCCTTCACTTTGTTTTAATTGCTTATACGCACATAACTCTGAAAAGTCAGTTGTGTGCCCAGGATTGAACCTGCAACTCTGAATAGGAAACCACAGTCCTAGCCACTAGGCTATCACTGCACTGCTAACATTCTATTAAAGGTCTATTCATTCATCTCAACGCGGTTCATGCAACTGGCGCATGTCTCTTGAATGAGAAAGGTTTAGGCCATAGTCCATTAAGCTGGCCAAGTGCGGTTTGGCAGATTTCACACATCTTTGAAAACATTATGTTGAACTTAGGTATGCAGGTTTCCTCAGGATGTTTTCCTTTAATGTGCAGGTAACTGACAGAACAGAACAGTTAATACAGTTTTTGCAATTCACGAAGGCGAGTGAGCTTTACTTGTGGTTACTTCGTGTACATGCACATTGCATAAGTGTGCGTGCCTGTCAAAGCCTAGGTGGGAGCGGGCAGGCGCGAGCATTGCGCTCGCTCACACTTATACAGATACGACATACACACAACCATAAGTCAGTCGCCCTCGTGAATTGCGAGAACTATACAAAAACAAAAAATAAATTAAGCACAGAACTGACAGCTTTACGTGCTCTCCGAGGCACGCAGATGACTCACTGCCTACTTCTTCCTTGAACTGAGAATTTCTTGACAGAACAACTCAATGCATTTTTCGGCCCTATCTGGGAATCGAACCCTGTAATCCCAGTTACAAATGAAATACTAACCATTTCAGCGTAAATACAGGCCAAACTCCACACATCGACGGCTGTGGAGTAGAACTTGGTTCCAAGCAGGATCTCCGGCGCCCGGTACCACAGAGTGACAACCTCGTGGGTGTAGGCTCGCACTGGTATGTCGAACGCGCGCGCCAGGCCGAAGTCCGCTAGCTTGATGTGGCCTTCAGTGTCCACTAGCAGGTTTTGGGGTTTGAGGTCGCGATGTAAGACGCGGTGCGCGTGGCAATACGCTACTCCCTCTAGTAACTGCTGGAGGTAGCTCTGGATTCAAAAAGGTATTGATTTGCTACCAGGCGGAAGTCAAGTGATACAAAGTAATGTACAGGGTTAAGTTGGAACAGAAAGTCCTATTGTTTTTCGCACCAAAATGGTAAAAATGGAACCCTTATGGTGAGACTTTCTCCGTCTGTCTGTCTGTCACAGTCGATTATTTTAGTAACTATTAAAGCTATCAACATGAAATTTGGAATAGTTGTGTATAAGAGTGGCCCAACATCATTGGAATAAAAAAAAAATCAAAAATTATTTTTAGTTTTCTTAAAAAAAGGGGGGGAAATCGGGGGTTTGAAATTTCAAAGTAAGATAACTACACAGAGTGGGGTATCATATGAAAGGGCTTTACCTGGACATTCGAAACAGATTTTTATTTATTTTTATACAAAATAGTTTTAGAGTATTCATGCAAAATTTTGAAAAAAATACCGTTCCCTCCCCCTTATCTCTGAAGTTTACCAATCTAAAAATCAGGAATAATTGTGCTCAATAGAGGTTTATGTATATTTTACAGGAAAAATAAAACCAACACTCTAACTAGCATAGTTTTTTTTTATATTAACAATAAACCTCTACAAACAAAGTTAACGATTAATAAGCAAATTAATATTATTATCGTTTTACTTTTACTTCTGGAGTACGGAAGCCCTGGTGCACCAGCCAAGTGGCTGATTTTTTTAAATTATAGACTAGGCAGGTCTCGCTAATGCGCCTATATCAATTGCTGTGCATGAGTTTCTAATAATGTTGGTCTAATCCCTTGGATTTCCAAACTATTTTGTACAAGAGACCCCTTTTCCAAAATGAACTGATAGCTCAGACCCCCATAGCGAAATTATTTTAAAAACTATCTCTACTTTTTCTCCTATTAATACAAAATACTAACCAATTTAAAAACTTTGCTGTTAAGTGAGTAAACTTGACATCATTTTCTTATCAAAATTAAATAAATATACATAAAATTCCATAAATATCAAGTGTTATTAATAATTATTAATTAATACAAATTACGTAAAAAGTACAACAATGATATTACTAAAATAATATTAGTCATTCTTATAACAATTTGGTACATGTAACACAACATATACAGTATCTTGAAAGTTTCAAATTAGAACTTGTGTTAATTAATAGGGGTCCATTTTTAGACCTTGTCAACCCACAAAATCAGTTTTTGTTTATGTTGACCCCTGGGAAACCGATTTTGACCCCAAGGGATTGGGTTCACTTTGGGATTCCCTGGTCTAATCCATTTTTAAGTATGGTAGAGTTTGGTGTCACTATGTCCTTGGGCAATTTGTCCCACACAATATGGACTGTGGTCTCCTATTTGGGTGGTCGCAGGTTCGATCCCGGGTATGCACCTCTGACTTTTCGGAGTCAAGTGTGTTTAAGCAATTAAATATCACTTGCTTCAACGGTGAAGGAAAACATCGTGAGGAAACCTGCACACCTGAGAGTTCTTGAAGGTGTATGAAGTCCGCCAATTCTTATTGGGCCAGCGTGGTGGACTATGGCCTATAACCCTTCTCTGAGAGGAGACCTCACTCAGTAGTGAGCAGTTGATGGGTTGCTAATGATGATGATGATGATGGTTTACATGTACAACTCCCGGAAAATTTTCCAGGTAAAACTACAGACTAAAAACACAAACCACAAAACTGCAAAATTTACCTTTACAAGATCAAGTTTCAAAGAGCCATTAGTCAATTCCATAAGCTTTTTAAGGTCCATGTGCAGGAACTCAAAGACCAGGAACAGTTTGGTGTCAGCCAGCACTACATCTAGCAACTGCACCACTGCTGGGTGCTTCAGGTCCCGTAATACTGAGATTTCACGCAAAGCTGTTGATGGTACACCCTCAGGTTCACTGAAAATTTATATAAATCTTAAGTCTGTTTAGTAATTCCCTCTCATTAAACACATATACATAAAATTAGTTCGAGTAGACTAGTTACTCCGTTGCTGCATGATTGAAGTAAGGACGAACCAACACACTTTCAGATTAGAAGGGATGATAGTCCTTTCAAGTTAAATAGAAAACTTTGAATCCCAAACATGTACACATTTCTGAAAAATGCTGATTATATCAGGCACAGCTGTTAAGGTAACATTTTTTAATATTCGCAGTTAATAATTTTTCAATTAATTGAGTTTATGTATTTATATTTTTAAGCTGTCAATTTACGCGCCAAAACTTACTTTTCGAGTTTAATTTTCTTCAATGCAATATCTTTACCGGTCATTAAATCTCGTGCTTTATAAACTACGCCATAAGTTCCTTCTCCAATTTTTTCAACTCTTGAATAATTCTCCATTTCAGGATAAATATTTTAAATCTGAAATCACCGACCAGAAAACAAAGGTCTGAAATTTTTAGGTTTCCATGTTTCCATTTCCGATTTCCATGAACACAGACCATAGACCACGAACACTTGCACAGACGGATCAACACATCAACAATATGTCTTCTTCTTCTTCGTTTGTTTGGCTCCGCGCGTCGAGTGTTTGAGCCACAACAATATGGGTGGAACCACATCTGTGAGGATCGATTCGCATTTATGCCGATGCTATAAGACATAAGACACACTTGTAAGGATCCGTAAGGAGGCGAAAGCCTGTAAACATTGTTGTCTACGTAGGGATGGTCGATGATGGCATCGATATTTTAATTGCTAGCTCAACCACGATATTAATATTCTTCTACACAGAGGAAATAGATGCCAAAAATTGGAAAAGTCGCCGCCATATTGAAATTCTTTGTTTTTCGACCGATTTCGTTCAATATCGATATAATTGGGCTTCCCTGTGGTCAAGAAAGAGGAAATGAATGCCAAAATTTTAAAAAGTCCCCGCCATATTGAAATTCTTTGTTATTGGACCAATTTCATTCAAAATCGATATTTGGCCTTCCCTGGGGTCAAGTAAGATTAAATGACTGGCAAAATTTTAAAAAGTCACCGCCAAATTGAAATTCATCGTTATTGGGCCGATTTCATTCAAAATCGATATTTAGGCTACCCAGGGGTCAAGAAAGAGGAAATTGATGCCAAAATATAAAAAAGTCCCCGCCATATTTAAATTCTTTGTTATTGAACCGATTTCGTTCAAATTCGATATTTGGGCTTCGCTTGGGTCTAGAAAGAGGAGATATATGCCAAAATTTTAAAAAGTCACCGCCATATTGAAATTCTTTGTTATTCGACCGATTTCGTTCAAAATCGATATTTAGGCTACCCAGGGGTCAAGAAAGAGGAAATTGATGCCAAAATATAAAAAAGTCCCCGCCATATTGAAATTCTTTGTTATAGGACCGATTTCGTTCAAAATTGATATTTGGGCTTCCCTGTGGTCAAGAAAGAGGAAATGGATGCCAAAAATTAAAAAAGTCGCCACCATATTGAAATTCTTTTTTTTTCGACCGATTTCGTTCAAAATCGATAGGCTTGGTTAGGCTTCCCTTGGGTCAAGAAAGAGAAAATAGATGCCAAAATTTTAAAAAGTCACCGCCATATTGAAATTCTTTGTTACTAGACCGATTTCGATCAAAATCGATATTTGGGCTTCCCTGGGGTCAAGGAAGGGGAGAGTGATGCCATAATTATAAAAGTCACCGCCATATTGAAATTCATCGTTATTGGACTGATTTCGTTCAAAATCGATATTTAGGCTTGCCTTGGGTCGAGAAAGAGGAAATAAACTCGCCGGCATATTTAGCGGAACATAAAAAAAGGTTTGATATCAGTATCATATAAGGTTGCTGGCTGGTTTATACGTCATTTAATTTAAAAAGAAATATTTTCAAACTAAGAAAATAACTGAACATCACATTTTATGCAATTGTTTTAATTTTATTCAAATACACCAGATAATGGAGCGAACTTCGAGTATTTCTTCCTTCTGAGTTTGATTTAAAATTTCATTGAAATACTGTTATTTGTTAGTTTTTTTTAATCGCGTAAGATACGCGATTAAAAAGTTGATCTGGAGTTGATGACTGAATTATGCCTGACTTAGCCCCAACGGAGATTGCCAGGGCACTCGAAATGCGAAGAAATGGTCAAACCTACAGAGTGATATCCAGAGATCTTCGTCGACCAGTTTCAACGATCCATCGCAGTATCCAACGGTTCAGGGAGACCGGTACTTATATGAGAAGAGCAGGACAAGGCAGAAAAAGACGCACTTCGAGTAGGGATGATCGTTTCATTCGGCTTCGTGTACGTAGGAACCGCCGTTTGACGGCCGTCCAAGCCCGACATGAGTTAGAAGCAGTGCGGGGTGTAACCGTAAGTGAGCGTACGGTACGAAGAAGGCTCGAAGAAGCTGGTTTGGGTTCATTTGTGCCCGCCAAGGCTCCAAGGCTCGAGGTAAATCATCGTAGAAACAGGTTAACTTTTGCTCAGGAACATCGACTTTGGAACGCGGACCAATGGAGTAAGGTAATGTTTAGTGAAGAGTGCAGAATGCAAATTCGATATTTAGGCTTCCCTTGGGTCATGAAAGAGGAAATAGATGCCAAAATTTTAAAAAGTCACCGCCATATTGAAATTCTTTGTTATTCGACCGATTTCGTTCAAATTCGATATTTAGGCTTCGCTTGGCTCAAGAAAGAGAAAATAGATGCCAAAATATAAAAAAGTCCCCGCCATATTGAAATTCTTTGTTAATGGACCGATTTCGTTGAAAATCGATATTTAGGCTTCCCTTGGGTCAAGAAAGAGGAACTAGATGCCAAAATATAAAGGAGTCCCCGCCATATTGAAATTATTTGTTACTTGACCGATTTCGCTTAAAATCGATATTTGGGCTTCCCTGGGGTCATGAAAGAAGAAATGGTTGCCAAAAATTAAAAAAGTCGCCGCCGTATTGAAATTCTATATGTCTGGACCGATTTCGCTTAAAATCGATATTTGGGCTTTCCTGTGGTCAAGAAAGAGGAAATGGATGCCAAAATATAAAAAAGTCCCCGCCTTACTGAAATTCTTTATTATTGGGAAGCCTAATTATCGAATTTGAACGAAATCGGTCGAATTAAAAGAATTTCAATATGGTGGCGACTTTTCAATTTTTGGCATCCATTTCCTCTTTCATGACCCCAGGGAAGCCCAAATATCGATTTTGAACGAAATCGGTCGAATAACAAAGAATTTCAATATGGCGGTGACTTTTTAAAATTTTAGCATCTATTTCCTCTTTCTTGACCCAAGGGAAGCCTAAATATCGATTTTGAACGAAATCGGTCCAATAACGAAGAACTTCAATATGGTAGTGACTTTTTAAATTTTTGGCATCTCTTTCCCCTTTCTTGACCCCAGGGAAGCCCAAATATCGATTTTGATCGAAATCGGTCCAGTAACAAAGAATTTCAATATGGCGGTGACTTTTTAAAATTTTGGCATGTATTTTCTCTTTCTTGACCCAAGGGAAGCATAAATATCGATTTTGAACGAAATCGGTTTAGTAACAAAGAATTTCAATATGGCGGTGACTTTTTTAATTTTTGGCATCCATTTCCTCTTTCTTGACACCAGGAAAGCCCAAATATCGATTTTGTACGAAATCGGTCGAAAAACAAAGAATTTAAATATGGCGGCGACTTATTTAATTTTTGGCATCTATTTCCTCTTTCATGACCCCAGGGAAGCCCAAATATCGATTTTAAGCGAAATCGGTCCAGTAACAAAGAATTTCAATATGGCGGCGACTTTTTAATTTTTGGCAACCATTTCCTCTTTCATGACCCCAGGGAAGCTCAAATATCGGTTTTAAGCGAAATCGGTCCAGTATCAAAGAATTTCAATATGGTGGCGACTTTTTCAATTTTTGGCATCCATTTCCTCTTTCTTGACCCCAGGGAAGCCCAAATATCGATTTTGAACGAAATCGGTCGAATAGCAAAGAATTTCAATATGGCGGTGACTTTTAAAAATTTTGGCAACCGTTTTCTTTTTCTTGACGCCAGGGAAGCCTAAATATCGATTTTGAACGAAATCGGTCGAATAACAAAGAATTCCAACATGGCGGAAAAGTGCACCACATACGTGAGATAAAAACTAATTTCACCGATATATCGATACTTTTTGGCACTTCATGCATTGCCCTAGTTGCCGAAGACGTTTTCGCATGCGTAAGGATCCTTACGGATCCGTAAGGATCCTTTCGGATCCGTTCGCGTCCGTAAGGATCCGTTCGCATCCTAACGGATCCGTAAGGATGCGAAAGGATCCTTTCGCATGCGAATCGTAAGCTACACTTGTAAGGATTTTAGGCACTTTTAGGTATACAAAATGCGAAAGCCGAATCGATGCGAAAAGCCGAATTGATCCGTTCACGTTTCTATGGAATTTGATAGTTTTGTATGGGCGAAATCCGAAACGATCCCAACGATCCTCACAAATGTGGTTCCACCCTATGTCAACAATCAATTTCCAATTTCCATAGACTAAAAACGAAGAGATTCGTGAAGGTTGAAGAGATTACTCAGCGTCAGCGCCTCATTGAGCGCCTTTGGCATTTAATGGAAGTAGGATTAAACATGGAATAGAAGGCATGGAAGTAGGAAGGTCCAACAGGCAAGAACTGTCAACTGACACAACTGTGGATCAAGTGATCAATTGTGAAAAAGCTTCATCAATCATTATAGACAGAGACGGAATACTTCTCAAAAGCTTTTTCTACATTTTTGTAGAAAAAGCAAATTTTGTGAGAAGTATTCCATCTCAATTGGCTGATTTTTAAGCGTACTTGCTCAAGAAATTCATTTTTACCAAAAGCAATACAAGACCTGCCTATTCTATAATTCGGTGGCTAATAGAAAATGATAGCCAGAGCCACTTCCCATTGAAGGTTTGCTTTTACTTTTATTTCATAGCAAATCTTCAATAGATAAAAAATATATGTCAGTGGCTATCATTTTTAGGGTTCCGTACCAAAATGGTAATTATTTAATATAAAAATTATTTTTAAAAAACCGACTTCCAATGCCCGCGCCACTACAAAGTATTATAATTTATTGTTGATTTTTTAAAAACCGCTCGACCGATTTCGATAAAATTTAGATGGAACCACCTGGGAAGTATATCTACACTTTCAAACAAAAAAAAAAGAATTTTCCAACTCGGTTCGGGCGTCTTGGTGAACATACATAAAAAAAAAGATTCCGACGAATTGAGAACCTCCTCCTTTTTTGAAGTCGGTTCAAAATGGAACCCTTATGGTGCATCTTTCGTCGTCCGTCCGTCCGTCCGTCTGTCATAGTCTACAGTAACTATTAGAGCTATCGACATGAAATTTGGAATAGTTTTAATAGTGGCCCATCATTGGAATTAAAAAAATCGAAAGTCTTATCTCCGAAGTATACCAATCGAAATATCAGAAATAATTATGGTCAATAGAAGTATAAGTATATTACAGGAAAAATAAAACTAACGCTCTAACTAGCATAGTTTTTTTAACAAAAAAAAAATTAAATAAATTAATAATTATAATATTATTAGCAGAATTTCAAATTGATTCCTTGTTTATCCGCCGAGCAAAAAGGTTGACGGTACCCGTGCTATTAGATTATTGTGTAAAGTGAAATTAATTTTTAGCTAATTTATTGGAACGAACGAAGTTCCTTATGGCGCGTTGCGAAAGGGGGCTAGACGGAAATTAAGACCAAAAGTTGGACCGACACTTTCGACACTTTTTGATGGCCTAAAAAATATCTTATATAATAATTTCAACAAGTTGTGCATCGCTCCCGTGGCTCAATAGGGTATTTGACTACTTTTAGAAAATCATCTTAAATTGTTAATAATGCTATGCTGAAGCTAACAAAACGTATAAATATTTCGGCATAATTTTCATTATTTTTCATAATAATCGAGATATAAATTCAAAAAATAAATTGCCGCGGTAACATTCCATTTGCTTAGATGACGTCACAGTTCACATTTCAATCAAATGACAATTTCATATGTGTCTAGGCCGCGTGTCGCAACTATTTGGTATTCTTTAATAAAATAGTAACGACGAAAAACAAACGAAATCAGACTATTACGCCACACAAACACGTCGAAATGTATTGACAAAATGAGAATTCCACAGGTGGCGTGAACTGTGACGTCATTCGAGATCACGGAACGTTTTCGATCACGTGACCATGGCCGGAATTATAGCAATTTTAATTGGTGTTTTCTAATTATATAAAAATATATTTTTTAGTTTTGTCGTATGGAAAAATGTTGTTAGATAATAATCTTTTAGGATGACACCAGATGAAACGAAATTTTTAATATAGTCAAATACCCTATTGGCCCGCACGCGGCCGCCAACCGAAAGACTGGTGGTTTGAGCCCACCCGGGGGAGCGCAATCCTATTTTTTTAGGGTTCCGTACTCAAAGGGTACCAACGGGACCCTATTACTAAGCCTACGCTGTCCGTCCGTCCGTCCGTCCGTCCGTCAGCGGGCTGTATCTCGTAAACCGTAATAGATAGACAGATGAAATTTTCACATATTATGTATTTCTATTGCCGCTATAACAACAAATAATAAAAATTAAATTAAATTAAAAAAATTAAATTAAAATATTTCCATGGGTATATGAAAATATTTTAATTTAATTTTTTTTAACGGAACCCTAAAAGAGCGAGGCCCGACTCGCACTTGGCTGATTTTTTTTTATTTTATAAAATTATTTTTTAATTTTAATATATAGAAATTAAACCTAACTATTCAGACATTTTGGGAAAATATAAGAATGTGTTAAGGCCCTCAGTTGCCCAGACGAAAGTTGAGAGAGCTAGGGCCCATCAGTAGCCCCTCAACGAGCAGCAGGAGGGTCGGGCCCAAAGTGACAAATGGAAATATTATATAATCTTAGCGTATCTTTAGTACTCACCTGAGGTTTCCGCGGTGGGTTCTTCCAAGGTACCTAGAGGCGTAAGTAGCTGTAGTGTAAGGTGTGATGAGGGAGTAGTGTAGTCGTGTATGCCCCTGGGCACTCGGTGTCGCCCGGTGTGTGACCGCCCTTAGGGATGTCCAATTCGTTCCACTGTTTCCGCTCTGCTGCACTCTGCTCAAGTTCTCAGTAGTATGATAAATGCACTAATACTTTAAAATGTTTTTTATATCACAAGTTTCTAGGAGAAATCGTTCGTTCGACAAGCAATCTGTATCACTTCACATACACCAATGTTCTATGGATTCGTCCTCAAAGAAAGGCACCCGCTACGACGTGAAAACAGGCCCGCTATATGCCAACTCCCCAGGGACCCTGGTTAAACGCGATGCCAGCCAAAAAAGGGGGCGGCTTCAAGGATGGCGGTCACCGATAATGTTCAATGAATTCGTTCAAGGCACGCGCGACCACGCAAACTATTAACAGCGCCGACTCCCGAAGAATCACGAATTCCGCACGTACAACAAAGGTCTACCCGGACCGCGATATCTGTAGAATCGCCGAACAGAAAAAATGGAGGACAACTTATGGCGTTTTACAAACACGCGTTCTAACAAGCACAAACGGCACGCGCGAGCTGTGTCTCATTCCGAAAGCGAATGGCAATGAGCGGGAGGCCAGCTCTCATTGGCTGACGCTCGGTGGCGCGGGCGCGGCGACGGTCATTTCAAAGGCACTTCAATTGTATCAAAACATTTCGTTTCAGATACAATTCAAAAACCCTCCGATATTTTTGGCGCAAACAGAATGAATGTTATAAGCACTGGAAAGTGTATTATGATGAAAGATCTAGAAGTAAAGGAATATGGTATAAAAGTATCCAATGCGAACCTCCTCGGGTTCCGTGGTTTAGTGATGTGAAGTTAACGCGTCAACAAGTTGTTATGGCTTTAAGGCTCCGTTCCGGACATGTTCCTCTCAACAAGTTTGGGTACATGATGAAAAAAGTGCAATCTCCAAAGTGTGATATATGTAGTATGGAGGAAGATACACAACACCTGCTGAGTGAGTGTGTCCGGAACGCAGTCAAAAGGCAAGAAATTATAAATAAGTATAATTTGAATTTAAATAATGTAGGTATATATCAAAGCATTCTGGCTGTCCCTACTTCAGAGGCAGCTAGGATGCTGTTTGATTTTAAATTAAGGTAGTTTTAAGTCGATAAGTTAATTGTGTAAGGTAAGATCAGGGAACGATGGGGCTGGCATTCTTTTTTGTAAAGAAAAGCCTCTTAAAAATTTAGAATAAAAAAAAAAGAAAAAAAAAATTTATAAAATCGATATTTAGGCTTCCCTGGGGTCATTTTGATTTTTATCGATAAAAAAATCATAATAAAAAATGTATACCTATGAATAATTATTTTCTTTATACCTCGAATAGAACTTGAAATTAATATTTTTATAATAATAACTTCGTTCCTATCTAGTGTCCCACGACACCACACGACTTTTTTTTGTCATTGTGTTTTCTTATTATTTCCCGCCTCTGATTTCTAATAATATAATATTATCGTTTTACTTGAATACTTTTACTTCTGGAGCACGGAAGGAACCCTCGGTGCTCGAGTCCGACTCGCACTTGGCCGGTTCTTTTTATAAACACTGAGTTACAGTACAGAATCGGATGAATGAGCCTATGAATATGACCGTCACAATCACACTCATGGAAGTAAGAATTACACTACACTGTACCTGTCATTTTTAGACAATTCTGCGACAGATATCGATCCATTGAAATATGAACATAGATATTTTTGCTATGGATTTTATACATAATTTCAATATGAATAATTTTAGAAGATTGACATGCCTAAAATGGATAAAATAAACCACATTTTGAAGAAACTATTATACTAATGAAATGGATTTTTGTTTGAAACGGAGAAACTTATTTTGTAATGGTGGAATTGGGATTTGAAGAAACGGAATTTTGGAAAGGATCAGAAAAACTATGGACTATGGCTCAAACGCTCGACGCGCGGAGCCACTAAACAAACGAAGAAGAAAAGAAGTTGGAACATAGACGAATAATATTTACTAAACTAAATAAAACACCCTATTCATTATCCATCTTGCTGTACGTCCCGCCAAGGTCATGCACGATGCACGATCAAAAACGACAGTGTATAGGCTTGACGTACGTCAATAATTATTATTAACAGTTTGCTGGACGTGCACGAGCCGTTTTCCATCCAGCAGATTTCCCCCACCACTTACTAAGTCGCGACGTACGTCGCCGATGGATAGTGAATAGCAAAGAGTATAATAATAATGGTGAATAGCTTTGACGTACGTCAAGACGGTCGTGCATCGCATCGTGTATGCTAGATGGTGTGGAGACTTGCTGTACAGCAGAGTCGTCATTCAGCCCACAGAATTTGGCCGCCGAGGTTAATCTGTGACCGAGAGAAGTGTGCACCACAGATTATGTGCACGAAAAAAATGCTCCTTGTGAGTGATTTTATTCTGTGGCAAAATCAAAAAACCGACCAAATGCGAGTCGGACTCGCGCACCGAGGGTTCTGCACTCCAAAAGTAAAAGTAAAACGATAGTAATAATTATTATATTAATTTGCTTATTCATCTTTCAATTTTGCTTGTAGAGGTTTATTGTTAATATAAAAAAAACTATGCTAGTTAGAGCGTTGGTTTTATTTTTCTGTAAAATATGCATAAACCTCTATTGACCATAATTATTTCTGATTTTTCGATTGGTAATCTTCGGAGATAAGAGGGGGGGGGGGGGAGAGGACGGTATTATTTTCGACATTTTTCCCAATTAATCAAAAACTTACAGATAAAAATAAATACAAATCTGTTTTAGAATGTACAGGTAAAGGCCCTTCATATGATACCCCACTCGGTATAATTATTTTACTTTTGAAATTTCAAATCCCTGATTTTCCCCCTTTTTTAATAAAACTAAAAATAATTTTCGATTATTTTTTTTTTCCAATGATGTTGGGCTAGTCGATAGCTTTAATAGTTACTGAAATAATCGACTGTGACAAACGGACGGACGGACGGATGGACGGACGGAGAAAGTCTCACCATAAGGGTTCCATTTTTAGAATTTGGTACGGGACCCTAAAAATGGCAGATCGCGAAATTATATTGCGATTTATTGAAAAACACAAATTCCACACCTGTTTTTGGAATATTTTACATGAACAAACAAAAAAGCACTGGGCTCGTTTTTTATAGATTGTTTTGATCCAGAACCTTTTCCTTTTTTTTTTGTTCTAAATATAACACAAGTAGAATTCCCATCTTTTGACATCTTGACAACATTGGTGGGCGGTGGCATTACAAAAAAATTGCGTGCGTTCTCTATTAAAGTTTCATTGCATCTGTCATGCACGATAGTGCGTATGCCACTGTCCAGCACCGCGTCCTTGGCGGGACGTACAGCAAGATGGACAATGTATAGGGTGCTTTACAATCGCAACCACCCTTTGTTTCCCACACAAAAGTTCACTTTTGACACACTTATACACAATGACACAAATTCACAGATTCAAATCAATATTTTGATCAACATCACGAACATCTAGGGATGCAAATATCGAAAGCAAAAACATCGATGTACACAAAACATCGCCCATAAAACATCGATGTATCGAAACATCGATGTTTTCTTTTAAAAAAAATTTAATGATCTATCAAATAGTAAGATTTTGTATTTACTTTATCAACCTAAAGACGTCCACTGCTGGACAAAGGTCTCTTGCATGGACTTCCACAGGCTTCGGTCTTGCGCCGCTTGAATCCAGCGGCTCCCTGCGAATCGTTTAATACTGTCGGGCCACCTGGTGGGGGGTCTGCCAACACTGCGTTTCCCGGTGCGGGGTCGTCACTCCAACACCTTGGGACCCCAATGACCATCGGCTCTTCGAATTATGTGCCCTGCCCATTTTCACTTCAGTTTCGCGACACGCTGAGCTATGTCGGTGACTTTGGTTCTCGTAGGGATCTCCTCATTTCTGATTTGATCTCGCAAGGGATATACCGAGCATAGCTCTCTCCATTGCTCGCTGAGTGACCCTGAGCCTTCTTATGAGGCCCATAGTTAGCGACCATGTCTCGTAAAATTTTGTATAAAATCTATTATTTATAACATAATGATATTATCTATTGCTATTGAATAGGTAAGTATTTAGAATAAGGAAAGTAGAGGAAATAAAATTACATTTAACAGCATTTTTTTATCGCCGGCTTTATTATTTTTGATAGCCAGCTGCATGCATGGAAAAGTGTCGCATTCCGCCTAAGCCGAGCCGAGCCGAGCCGCGCCAAGCCGAGCCGAGTTTTCTTATGACGTTATCACGTAAAATTATCATCCGTAAACAGACTTTACAGACAACCACTTTTTTCTAAAAAGATTATTAAATAATTACCTAGTGACGTCACGCCACTAGTTACTTTTAGCAAAGCCTGCCTGACTCAGGCAGGCTCTGCTAAAAGTACCAAATATTTCAACTAGATGGCAGGCAAAACATCGATGTAAAAACATTGATGTTTAACATTTATGATAAGATAACATCGATACATCGATGTTTTGCAATAGTGAACATCATGGCAAACATCGATGTTTTTTTTGCATCCCTACGAACATCACATCAACAAGGAACTTCAAACTTCAAAGTTACCTACAGTTTTTTTGTAATTTAAATATT
Source organism: Oeneis ivallda (assembly GCA_029955525.1). Classification (NCBI taxonomy): domain Eukaryota; kingdom Metazoa; phylum Arthropoda; class Insecta; order Lepidoptera; family Nymphalidae; genus Oeneis; species Oeneis ivallda. The sequence goes on from JARPMR010000009.1 coordinate 21,978,180, forward strand.
TAATATTTCTAACTAAGATATTCTACTTATTCTGACTATCGTCACTGTGTAATCATAACGTTATCTTTCTTTTTGTTAGAGCGGCAAAAAAGTGTAAGAAAAGTTATATAACGATCTATTTGTTATGGCAATTGGTCTAAAGCGATTTATTTCTCTCTCTCCGATTAATAGTTTAATTCGCAACATAATGACTACATCTAGTAAATCAGAGAAGGCACTGGAGAATCTGCAGAAGAATCCATACTTCGAAAAGTATGCTGAACGAATTGCTGCCTTACAGAAGACTTCTCCAGAAGAGTTTCTTAGAAAAGTAGAAGAACAAGAGAAAAACAAAAATGCGGAGAAAAAAAAGAAATTTGCATCTGTGGACACAAGGTAAGGTTTCTAATAATAATCTATGATTTCATTATCATATGAATAAAAAATCGGCCAAGTGCGAGTCGGGCCTCGCTCTTTTAGGGTTCCGTTAAAAAAATTAAATTAAAAGGTTTCCATCTACCCACCTACCCATTTTAATTTAATTTTTTTAATTTAATTTAATTTTTATTATTTGTTGTTATAGCGGCAATAGAAATACTATCTATTACGGTTTACGAGATACAGCCCGCTGACAGACGGACGGACGGACGGACGGACAGCGTAGGCTTAGTAATAGGGTCCCGTTGGTACCCTTTGGGTACGGAACCCTAAAAAAAGCTCAATAGTATTTTATAATAACCATGTGTAAATAACTTCAAGATAAATTTAAACTAATAGGTACAATTATGGGAATATTATTATTATTATACTAACGTAGGATTTCTTGTATTTACTACAAAAATAATTCTTGTATTTTCTAGGCAAGCTCAATCCAACCTAGACCTCCTCAGTGCTTTCCAGTATTGATTGTCATCAAGCTAAAGCCTATCCCGAAAAAACAAATTGCAGCCTTATGTAGTGTTGTTTCATAATAATAATTGTTGTACGTATATCTTTTGTAGACAATTTTCATCAGTACTGAATCCGAAAGATGCCCTAGCACAAGATGCAACTGTAGAGGATAAAAAGCTAAGTGATATATTGAAAGTGGAACTTGTGAAGGATAAAGATGCATCTGAGGTATAGTAAATTCATTTGATCCTAAATAACTATTCTGATAAGAAATTGCTCTAATGCAGGTAGGCTGGCTTTATTATAATTTCTTTCTGTAGATTTCTTGACAATTGTTTCCTTCAAGGTGTATAGTTAATATCAATCTTAAAACACAGTAGCTCATTGAGCAAGGAGTGAATAGACTGAAATCGGAAGGTCTACAATTCAAATACCTGCATTTATGGTGATGTTGTGGTACTTTGTCCTGATGTAAGCTGTTCCTATGATTTGGAGAGAAAAGGGAATCTTAGTATTATTTTACTTATAACAAAATAAACTAGTGGTTTGCCCTGAACTGAGACATCACAGTAACAGTATCCCAAAATTATTCATTCAATCAATACATGACAACCAAAGCTGACATTATTATTATTTTAAAAATTAAATAATTTCGTTTCTTTATAATATTAATATAATTTTAGTATTTGTTGTTCAAGTACAGGATATAAGTGAAATAAAAAAATAGTTACAGCCTCAAAATATATAGCCGATTTTGCCAGAGAGTGTCTTCAAGCGAGCGTATTCAATCTCCACTTTGAGAGCCCTCCATTTCGTCAATTTTAGGGGGAAAATTAGAATAGGATAGAAATGTTTTTTATTCAAATAAACTTTTTTACAAGTGCTTTTGAATCGTCGATGAGTCTACCAAATAAAAAAATATATTTTTGTACTCGGTTCCAAATTATCTTTCAAATGATATACTGCAACCTTATGTAACACTATGTAAAATATTTTACTTCGCATTCGCTTCTATGAGAGCTCCCCCCTCAAATAGAATTTTTAACTTTTTAATCAATATTCGGCTGATGGCCATCGGTTTACATATTATGTTTAAATAATTAATTTTTTAAGTAATTACATTCAGTAATTCAGAGTTAAAAGGCTCTGACAGACAGATGGATGAACGGACAAGTGCAAATTCACTCAAGTAGACTCAGAGACCTTTGCTTTGCTTACATTAATAACATACTAATTTAAATAATAAAATAATATTTTTTGGAGCCGTGGGAAATGTTGATTTTTTGGATTTAAAAGGAGCCTTTGTCACGCGTATTTTCAAGTCGGGCGGGCCTAAATAGAAACGATGAAACAAATGCGCCACGCTAGCCCGACTTGAACATACGTATGACAAAGACTTCTCGAATTAAGAACCTCCTCTTTTTGTTTTTTATGAAATCGGTTAATAATATGGATTCATAATAAATATTGTATGTGCCAAACGCTAGTTAATCACTGTCAGTTATTGTTTTACTTTTTCAGGTGAAAATAATATGGGAAGAATACCATAAGAGTAAGGAGGTTATATCAGCAACCATCCCCTTAGACCTTTACAGGCAAATCCAACATAATATGAAACAATATCCCACATTCTTGTTCCCGTTGCCAAGATCAGAGGGTTATGAATATGTTATGTGTCAGAGTTATGGACATGCAGTGCACTTCACTCCTTTACTCGCATACCAGGTACAGGTTAAACTAAGGGTAGAGGCTAACAGACTAGCTAGTTTTAGTGGCAGCGATCGCACGTTTTTTAAGCTGGAATCACATCAATTCGCATTTTGTCCATACAAAACTCATTTTTCATAGTTGTTTACGTATGCATAAATTCAACTTTTCAATGAGTACACAACTCTATGAAAAATTACAGTTTTGTTTGGACAAAATTGATGCACACATCGCACACCTAGATCAAAAGTGAGACAACTCAGAAAAGGTCTGTTCCCTAGACGAAAAAAAAATTATTTGAATCTTTTGTTTGTAAAGTTATCATACTCAATTTTATTTTAGGTCACATTTCACAACATTAATACGGCAATAAATAAATTGAGATTATTAACTTTACAAACAATAGAATCAGAAAGATTTTTTTTTCGTCTAGGGAACATATACCTTTTTTGAGTTGTCTCACTTTTGATCTAGGTGTGCGACATGTGATTTCAATTTTCAGCCTTATGGCTTTTAGCGATTTTATGACCTATTGCGTGCATCGCGTTTCGCACGCGCTAAAATCGCGACTCAAACGCGTTCGCGTGTCTATGACTTTCGATCGCAGAATCGCGATCTCGCGCGAAACGCGATGCACGCACAAGGCCATAAAAACGCTGTGATCGCTGCCGCTAAAAGTAGCCTGTCTGCCCTCTATAATAATTTTATAATAATTTATAATCATTTTACTGTTTCAATTGAAATGAAATTACAGAAAGGCCATTAGTCCTGGTGTATCTATTTGTGCAAATGATGATTTTGAAACAGCATTAAACTAAACTACACGCCCTTTCTGAGCAAACTGTAGAATGATGGCAACCGTTTTTATGCTCACTAGTTGGCGCCACTTGCGAGTCACAGACCAGGAACAATAGTTAAAACTCATTTATATACTGTACGGTTCAGGACCGCACAGTAATAAAACTGCTTGATATAGGTACAAGTTTATTGCCCCCTAATACCTAGCAGTAGTGAGCGCGATACGATGGAATTTTGCACTGATGAATGAAGTGTAAATGAGTGTATTTATAACAAATGCGAGAATGATGACTGGGCGAATTGTACGGTTTCAACATAGACGTACGGTCTATACCGTAAAAGTACAAAAAATAAAATATCGAGCATGCTGCAGTGTTGCGGAGTGCCGTTTTGTTCCAAAAAATGGAGGACAAGTTTCCGAAAGACGAAACACGCTCAAAGCAGTGATTAGTATAGACCCGTGATAAAAGCAGTGGTAATTTGACATACATTTCGGAGACCTCACCACACACAGACCAGCACCTCACTCTACAACAGCGCCTCTAGCAACAAATTCAAACGCGATAGCCCTCATTGGTTTGTTTCCAGAGACATGAATATTGTATGGACTAATACCATTTCTGGAGAAACACCAGTTAGGTGTAGGGAACATTTCATAAAACAAAGTCATGAGACTGGACTAATGCCCTATAAGTCATCAATATGACATTCAGTTATTGGAAATATTATGTATTAATATGTAAATAACAAAGCTGTTTTAACCCTTCTCTGATAGGAGATCTGCGCTCTGTAGTGAGATGTTAATGGGTTGCACATGATGATGATGATGATGATGAAAATTAGCTATTTACGCAACTGCATTGTAATGAAGGTAATTTTAATGCGAGTGCTTTTTTTGATACGAGGCTTGCCGAGTATCAAAATAGAATAGTACGAGTATTAAAATGACTAATTATGTACAGTTGCACACAAGATTGTATCTAAGACAAGGAAAATAAAATCATGAACTAAATTACGTCGTCTTTATAATTTTTTACTTTCCTTTAAGTTCCTTTCCTTACAATTAATAAAAAAATTAAATCAATACAAATTGCACAAGTTTCAAAAGTAATCCGGTTGCCGCGTAAAGTTATTTTTAAATATTTTTTAACTTTGATATTAATATTGAGTTGCAATACCAACCATAGAGTGGGTTGGGTAGGTACCAACTTTAATACATTTTTATGAACGATACAAAAGTGCCAGAACTCAGACCCTCTTAGCTTCAGGTATTCTATTTAATTAAGATAACTATTTCGATGCAGCTCCCATACAACGAGCTGCTGGAGTAGATAAAAGCTGTTTAGTTCACAGATCACTATTATACTAAGTCTGGGGATTTAGTTTAGCCAACAGCTATAACCGGAACATCTACTTACAATTATTTAGCCATTATTGCATCAAATCTAGGTGCCCTAGGCATACATGCGAAACACTGATGTAATAATCTTAATATATATAAATTACGTGTCACGTTGTTTATCCGCGATGGACTCCTAAACTACTGAACCGATTTTCATCAAACTTCGTAACTATCTGTAATTTGGTCCAACTTAAAAGATAGGATAGTTTTTTTGGATTGGGATAGTTTATTTGTTTTATTTATATAATATATAAGTTGGCGGTACGAAGTTAGCTGGGTTAGCTTGTTTAATATAAAAAAATCTTTTTAAAAAACAGACTTCAAACGCCCGCGCCACTACAAAGTATACATTTTGTTAATTTTTTTATAACCGTTCGACCGATTTCCATAAAATTTAAATGAGACCACCTGGGAAGTATACCATTTCATACAAAAAAAAAAAGAATTTTCCAAATCAGTTCAAGAGTCTTCGAATACTTAATTGGTGAACATACATAAATAAAAAGAAAAATAAATTCCAACGAATTAAGAACCTCCTTTTTTAGTCAGTTAAAAATAAAAATGCGGTTGCTGGGTTTTATGAGGCATAACTTATAATTCTTTTTATCTAATAAGTACATAAATTTCACAAACTGTAACTTAAAAATAATTCCTTTTTTAACTTTAACAAAATTAATTCCTTTTATAACCATAACAGACTACTAACGTTACAGTGAGGTTTTATGACTGATAAGTTTGACAGGTTCACAAGGATTAGAATGTTCCTGCTGATATCATTGTGCCCTAGCCCCTAGGCATACCAGTGAAAAATTAATGTAAAAAAAATTGGTTGTCTGTAAAGTCGGTTTACGGACGATAGTTTTACGTGATAACGTCATAAAAATGAACAGCGTGCTGCTAGAACTAGCTCGCGACACATCCGCTAACCACAGCGCGCACGCGATGACTGGCGGGTGCCGGACGGCGGCGGTCACAAGACGCTTGGGTCGATCGTGCCTCTCTATCGCTTGTTCCGCGCTCTTGCTTGCACGTACAGGCTCAGGCGGAACGTGACACTTTTTCGTGCGTACAGTCGGTTTTCATCGATTTATAAGACGTTATCACGTCAAAAAATCAAAAATTCAATCAGATAAACTATAACAAAAATTAATTCTTTTACAAAATTTTAAGCAAATTGAAACTTAAAAATAATTCCTTTCATAAACTGAACGTAAAAATAATTTCCTTTATAACCTTGACAGGCTATTCATATTACAGTTAGGTTTCCTGACAGGTAAGTTTTATAGGTTCATAGAAATTAGAATGTTACTATCTAAGCATAAAGTCATGGCGCCCCAGCACCTAGGCATACCAGTGAAACAGTAATGTAAACAAATCAAAAATAACCTTAATAGGCTATATTTATTTCTATATTACCTACCTTAAAATTTTCATGAATTGAAACTTAAAAATAATTCCTTCCATAAACTTAACATAAAATAATTCCTTTTATAACCTTAAACAGGCTCTTAACGTTTTAGTTTTAATATGACAGATACATTCTATTTTCCAGCCATTAATGCATCAAATCATGGTGCCCTAGTCCCTAGGCATACCTGTGAAACATAATGTAAACAAATCAAAAATGCAGCCTCTGGGTTTTATAAGCTATAACTTATAAATCTTATAAGTAATAATTTCTTAGACAAATTTTTACAAATTGAAACTTAAAAACAATTCCTTTTATGTAAGTATAAGTAACCTTCTAACCTTAACATAAAAATAAAATTCCTTTTATAACCTTTACGCCTGTAGTAACATTACAGTGAGGTTTAATGACAGATAAGTTTTACAGGTTCATAGGGATTAGAATGGTACTATCTAATATTCAGCTATTTATGCATCAAATCATGGTGCCCTAGCACCTAAGCATACCAGTGAAACAGTAAACAAATCAAAAATAATCTTAATAGGCTATACTTATTTCTAATACTTACCTCAAGATTTTGAACAGACTGAAACTTAAAAATAATTCCTTTCATAAACATAACATAAAAATAATTCCTTTTATAACCGTAATAGGCTATTAACATTACAGTGAGGTTTAATGACAGATAAGTTTTACAGGTTCATAGAGATCAGAATGGTACTATCTAATATTCAGCTACCTATTACATCAAATCATGGTGCCCTAGCCCTAGCATACCAGTGAAACATTAATGTAAATTGTAAACATATCAAAAGTACATGTCTCTGGGTTTTATAAACCATAAGTCCATAACATATATAATTATTTCTTTAACAAAATTTTTAGTAAATTAAAACTTAAAATAGGTAATTCCATTTATAACCTTAACATAAGAATAATTCCTTTTTTTAACTTAACATAAAAATAATTCCTTTTATAATCTTAGCAGGTTATTAGCAATTTAGTAAGGTTTCAATATGACATACATTTTACTTCATAGAGATTGGAATCAGTCATTATTGCATGGTGGGAACATGGTGCCCTAGCCCATAGGCAAATATCTGAAAGTTGATGTAAACAAATCAAACAATGCAGCCTCTGGGTTTTAAAAGCTCAACATACAATTATTTCTTATAAAAAAAATTAACTAATTGAAACTTAAAAAAATTCCTTTTATATGTAACCCAGGCATTTACATTACAGGTTCATAAAGAGAATGCTCCTGAATGCTTAACTATGGTACATTATACAGAACTGAGTGATAAGGGGATAGTGCTGATGCGTGGAGAGTATGACAAGGTAAACAACAATAAAAAAATTTACTAGTGTTTAGTTTTTTCTTGCACTAATATATTATGTATACTTCTCATAAAAAAATTGAAACACTAACGCTCAGCATATCGAAAGTGTTTCAATTTTTTTTATGAGAAGTATATAATATTTGTATAACTGTATTTATATGTATACTATATATGTATATTTATGAACATTTTGCCTATTGAAAAGAGTAACTTCTATTTTCTTACCAGCTCAGAATTTGATTTAGTAGTATCCTCTTGACAATTTCGCCTGTGAAGATATTTTTATATTACTTAAAGTTAATTTTACTTTATACTTAACATATTTTTCATTTAGTTTTGTTGTCCAAATTTTACTCAAACATAGATATTGTATTTCTTTTTCGAGTGAAATATGCAACACAATTAATTTTATTCTATTTATTTCCAGAATGCTTTGACTGGCAAAGAAGCCCAGTGTCTGGCCAATCAGTTCCAAATGTACTATAACAGCAAAGACAAAAATAAAACCAAATTACTGGGAATCTTCACCAAAACCCCAGATTCCTTTAAGCATATGGATTTGATTAGGGAGTTAGAAAATATTCAATTAGTTTAAGTAGATCTGTTCAACCAATATTTTAAATTATAGTTTATAATCTGTCTGTTAAGTTATTTATGTGAATATAGAATGGTTTAATTAATACATTTTTTATTTGCCTTTCCACTGCAATATTCACAAATGAAGTGGGAGCTCTCTTATGTTGTGTTTGACACATTTACTTAAGCACAGCATAGCATAGCATTTACAAATCTAGTGACATGACCACTATATTTCATACAATTATGAACAGTTGTGCCATGCAAAATGATAGCTGATTCTAAACATTGCATCAGATACTGGGAACTAAACTATTAGTTGCAAGCACCAGCCCTATTTAGTTACCAAATGGTGTCAAAGTGGCAATAATCCTCAATTAATAATTAATCAGTGTCACATTGTCAAGCTTATTACTGTAATGGTCAGTGTGTAATGTGCATCAACTTCAGTTGGAGATGTTGTGTATAAAGACTTGAAAAAACAAAAATGATTTTAATTCAATCTATGAGGGTAGAATGTGTACTCTGGGGTATCATAAATACCAGATACAACAGGCGAAGTGGAATAAATTTCAAATGGTGTTGATGAGCCACTTGTTCTATCCATAGGGCTAGATTCTTGTGTTCCCCTGCTCTCACAATGGCTAGGGCTAGATTCTTGTGTTCCCCTGCTCTCACAATGGCAATGTACTGGAACCCTGTCTACCTGGAATTTTGGGACTGGTGTTGAATATGGATTATCATAAAATGCTTGGACATCTGGTCTTAGTAAATCGTCATAATTCCATCTATATCCAATTCCGTCTATTTGCCCTCCAGGATTATATCGTGTTTTGTAAAATTCTAAGATTTCTGGGCTTAGTGAAGCATATATCTTCTGATTTGCGTATATAACTCGAGCAATATTTGCTCTAGTCACTTCCTTGTAATCATCAGGCATGAGACACAACTGTGGAAAATTCTCTACCATGTAAGTCCTTAAGCCATTCATAATTTCACATAATTCTTTTTCTTCAATGTCGGTATTTCTAGTGGAAATGGTGGTATTTCTAGTAGGAGGTGAACTTGATATTGGAGATGTTTCAAGTGGGCTGTCCAAAGTAGTATTAATTGCTTCTTCTTTTTCACTTTCTGGACTAAATAACATAATGCTTTTAGGAGTCTCTATTTCGTTGTCTTTGTTTAAATTTGGTGAAAGAAATTCCATTTCATCTTCTGTATTATGTTGGATCTGTGTCTCTAATGCAATTGCATTATTATTATTATTATTTTCAGACAAAATATTTGTATGAGAATTAATAGTTTGTTTATCCTTATTTATTTCGAAATTTTCACCTTCCAATTCTGAAACTTGGCATCTTGTGACAGTTTCTGATCTAACTGCCTTGTTCAATAAAGTTAGTCGATTAGTTGTTAAATAATTATTTTTTATGCAGTTTGATTTATTGTTAGGTAATTTGGCATCAGTATTGTAATTTACCTTACACTCATTATTTGGTTCGTGTGTTTTTTTTCTTAATTCGTCAAGACATCTTCGTGTTTTTCTTTTTTTCCGCTTTTTATCATTTATTGCTTCCATAACGAAAGAGTTTAGATGTTCTATCTTACAAGATTACCTTTAAAAGTTCAGTTCAAACTAAAGATAGAACCAATTTTTGATCCTATAACACGAAACGAACACTTTTATTTTTTGATTTTTTAAAAAAGATGGCCGTTATGTCGTTACCACCGGTCGTTACCTATTTACTTCGAGTTCGGCTCGGCCTTGCACCATAGAGTAAAGTAATATAACTGGCCTTGCACAGACAGAACAGAATACATGCGATTTGCGGCCTTGGCTGATGGCTCGGCTAGATACCATAGACCAACAATAGACTGCAGTCTGCACAGAACACATTACTCCGATTATTATTCTCTTTGAACCGTAGACAGAGAGCTATCAAGATACTACATTCTATTTGGAGAGAGATCCGCATTGAGTATTGCCAACACAATACTCTTCTTCTTCGTTTGCTATTGGCTCCGCGCGTCAAGCGTTTGAGCCATAGTCAAGTTTTTTTTTAAACGGAGAAACTTATTTTATAATAGTAGGTAAAATCAAAATTTAAAGAAACGGAATTTTGGAAAGGATCAGAAAAGGGTAGAATTTTGTGTTATATGGGGCCAAAGAAATTTTTTGTTCCCCGAGGGCGTTATTTTGAATTCAGAGCGAAGTGAAGGATTCTATAGTAGAATCCCGAGCGCAGCGAGGGATCCTAAAGTAGAATCCTGAGCGTAGCGAGGAATTCAATATACGCCGCCCGAGAACAAAATATTTTGGCCCCGAATGACGCACACTATTTTTCATCATTACCTATGAGAATAAGCTAAGTATCATTTATCAAGCTACTATGTATAGACATCGTATATTGAAAATTTAAATAAAACACAAATAAATAATTTATTATTAAGTAATTAAACATAAATATTTATGTTGGATACAGTACCTATGGGCGTACATCCGATCGACAAATCGATCATGTGACTTATCGAACAGCTTCTCAAACATAATATTTGAATTTCGACACATATTAAAGCACGAACGCGGACCAATCAGAAGAGAGAAATGATAAGTCCCATGGGGTTAAATTAAATTTTGCTTCCATGGGGTTCGAATTGAATTTTACTCCCATGGGGTTAAAATTAAAGTTTTACTCCCGCTATCCTCTGAAGCCAATATTCGTTTTTCGAATAGGTATGATGAAAAATAATATAAATGATGAGGATACGCTAAACCAAGAAGCGTAGGTAAATGTAAAGAACATGGCAGGGCTATGTGATTGTCAGTCTCTGTGACAGCTGTCAAAGTGGTCAAAGTTACTCTGTGAATAGCATTCTCTGTTTATAGGATCTGGCTGTCTTCAAAGACTACAGTGTATAAGGGTGGAACCACATTTGTGAGGATCGTTTCGGATTTCGCCCATACAAAACTGTCAAATTCCATAGAAACGCGAACGGATCAATTCGGCTTTTCGCATCGATTCGGCTTTCGCATTTTTTGTACCTAAAAGTGCCTAAAATCCTTACAAGTGTAGCTCACGTTTCGCATGCGAAAGGATCTTTTCGCATCCTTACGGATCCGTAAGGATGCGAACGGATCTTTACGGACGCGAACGGATCCGAAAGGATCTTTACGGATCCGTAAGGATCCTTACGCGTGCGAAAGCGTCTTCGGCAACTAGGGAAATGCATGAAGTGCCAAAAAGTATCGATATATCGATGAAATTAGTTTTTATCTCAAGTATACACAGGTGCCACTTTTCTGCCATGTTGGAATTCTTTGTTATTACACCGATTTAGTTCAAAATCGATATTTAGGCTTCCCTGAGGACAAGTAAGAGGAAAAGATTGGCAAAATTGTAAAAAGTCACCGCCATATTGAAATTCTTTGTTATTGGACCGATTTCGTTCAAAATCGATATTTGGGTTTCCCTGGGGTCAAGTAAGAGGAAATGGATGCCAAAAATTAAAAAAGTCGCCGCCATATTGAAATTCTCTGTTTTTGGACCGATTTCGTTCAAAATTGATATTTGGGCTTCCCTGGGGTCAAATAAGAGGAAATGATTGGCAAAATTATAAAATGTCACCGCCATATTGAAATTCTTTGTTATTGGACCGATTTCGTTCAAAATCGATATTTAGGCTTCCCTTGGGTCAAGAAAGAGGAAATAGATGCCAAAATTTTAAAAGGTCGCCGCCATATTGAAATTCTTTGTTATTGGACCGATTTCGTTCAAAATCGATATTTAGGCTTCCCTTGGGTTAAGAAAGAGGAAATAGATGCCAAAATTTTAAAAAGTGACCGCCATATTGAAATAATTTTTATTGGACCGATTTCGTTCGAAATCGATATTTGGGCTTCCCTGGGGTCAAGTAAGAGGAAATGGATGCCAAAAATTAAAAAAGTCGCTGCCATATTGAAATTCTTTGTTATTGGACCGATTTCGTTCAAAATCGATATTTGGGCTTCCCTGGGGTCAAATAAGAGGAAGTGATTGGCAAAATTATAAAAAGTGACCACCATATTGAAATTCTTTGTTATTGGACCGATTTCATTCAAAATCGATATTTGGGCTTCCCTAGGGGCAAGAAAGAGGAGCCAAAATTGAAAAAAGTCCTCGCCATATTGAAATTCTTTGTTATTGGACCGATTTCGTTCAAAATCGATATTTGGGCTTCCCTGGGGTCAAGTAAGAGGAAATGATTGGCAAAATTTTAAAAAGTCACCGCCATATTGAAATTCTTTGTTATTGGACCGATTTCGTTCAAAATCGATATTTGGGCTTCCCTGGGGTCAAGTAGGAGGAAATGGATGCCAAAAATTAAAAAAGTAACCGCCATATTGAAATTCTTTGTTATTGGACCGATTTCGTTCAAAATCGATATTTGGGCTTCCCTGGGGCCAAATAAGAGGAAATGATTGGCAAAATTATAAAAAGTGACCGCCATATTGAAATTCTATGTTATTCGACAGATTTGGTTCAAAATCGATATTTGGGCTTCCCTAGGGGCAAGAAAGAGGAAATAGATGCCAAAATTTAAAAAAGTCCCCGCCATATTGAAATTCTTTGTTATTGGACCGATTTCGTTCAAAATCGATATTTGGGCTTCTCTTGGGTTAAGAAAGAGGAAATAGATGCCAAAATTTTAAAAAGTGACCGCCATATTGAAATTCTTTGTTATTGGACCGATTTCGTTCAAAATCGATATTTGGGCTTCACTGGAGTCAAGTAAGAGGAAATGAATATGGCGGTGACTTTTTAAAATTTTGGCATCCATTTCCTCTTTCTTGACCCAAGGAAAACCTAAATATCGATTTTGAATGAAATCGGTCCAAGAACAAAGAATTTCAATATGGCGGTTACTTTTTACAATTTTGCCAATCTTTTCCTCTTACTTGACCCCAGGGAAGCCCAAATATCGATTTTGAACGAAATCGGTCCAATAACAAAGAATGTCAATATGGCGAGGACTTGTTTCAATTTTGGCATCTATTTCCTCTTTCTTGCCCCTAGGGCAGCCCAAATATCGATTTTGAACCAAATCGGTCGAATAACATAGAATTTCAATATGGCTGTTACTTTTTAAAATTATGGCATATATTTCCTCTTTCTTGACCCCAGGGAAGCCCTATTATCGATTTTGAACGAAATTATTCCAATAACATAGAATTTCAATATGGCGGTCACTTTTTAAAATTTTAGCAACCATTTCCTCTTTTTTGACCCCAGTGAAGCCTTAATTTCGATTTTGAACGAAATCGGTCCAATAACAAAGAATTTCAATATGGCGGTGACTTTTTAAAATTTTGGCAACCATTTCCTCTTTCTTGACAATAGGGAACCTCAAATATCGATTTTGAACGAAATCGGTCCTATAACATAGAATTTTAATATGGCGGTGACTTTTTAAAATTTTGGCATATATTTCCTCTTTCTCGACCCAAGGGAAGCCTTAATATCAATTTTGAACGAAATCGGTCCAATAACAAAGAATTTCAATATGGTGGAGACGTTTTTATATTTTGGCATCTATTTCCTCTTTCTTGTCCCAAGCGAGGCCTAAATATCGAATTTGAACGAAATCGGTCGAATAACAAAGAATTTCAATATGGCGGTGACTTTTTAAAATTTTGGCATCCATTTCCTCTTTCTTAACCCAGGGAAAGCCTAAATATCGATTTTGAACGAAATCAGTCCAAGAACAAAGAATTTAAATATGGCGGTTACTTTTTTAATTTTTGGCATCCATTTCCTCCTACTTGACCCCAGGGAAGCCCAAATATCGATTTTGAACGAAATCGGTCCAATAACAAAGAATTTCAATATGGCGGTGACTTTTTAAAATTTTGCCAATCATTTCCTCTTACTTGACCCCAGGGAAGCCCAAATATCGATTTTGAACGAAATCGGTCCAATAACAAAGAATTTCAATATGGCGAGGAATTTTTTTCAATTTTGGCATCTATTTCCTCTTTCTTGCCCCTAGGGAAGCCCAAATATCGATTTTGAACCAAATCGGTCGAATAACATAGAATTTCAATATGGCGGTCACTTTTTAAAATTTTGGCATATATTTCCTCTTTCTTGACCCCAGGGAAGCCCTATCATCGATTTTGAACGAAATTATTCCAATAACATAGAATTTCAATATGGCGGTCACTTTTTAAAGTTTTGGCAACCATTTCCTCTTTTTTGACCCCAGTGAAGCCTTAATTTCGATTTTGAACGAAATCGGTCCAATAACAAATAATTTCAATATGGTGGTGACTTTTTAAAATGTTGGCAACCATTTCCTCTTTCTCGACCCAAGGGAAGCCTTAATATCGATTTTGAACGAAATCGGTCCAATAACAAAGAATTTCAATATGGCGGAGACTTTTTAAAATTTTGGCATCCATTTCCTCTTTCTAGACCCAAGGAAAGTCTAAATATCGATTTTGAACGAAATCGGTCCAATAACAAAGAATTTCAATATGGCGTTGACTTTTAATATTTTGGCATCAATTTCCTCTTTCTTGACCTCTGGGAAGCCTAAATATTGATTTTGAACGAAATCGGTCCAATAACGAAGAATTTCAATGTGGCGGTGACTTTTTAAAATTTTGGCATCTATTTTCTCTTTCTTGACCCAAGGGAAGTCTAAATATCGATTTTGAACGAAATCGGTCGAAAAACAAAGAATTTCAATATGGCGGCGACATTTTTAATTTTTAGCACCATTTCCTCTTTCTTGACCACAGGGAAGCCCAAATATCGAATTTGATTGAAATCGGTCGAAAACCAAAGAATTTCAATATGGCGGCGACTTTTTCAATTTTTGGCATCCATTTCCCCTGTGTAGAAGAAGATTAATATCGTGGTTGAGCTAGCAATTAAAATATCGATGCCATCATCGACCATCCCTACGCAGACAACAATGTTTATAGGCTTTCGCCTCCTTACGGATCCGAAAGGATGCGTACTATTACTATCCCTCTCGGTTCAGATTAGCCTCTGTGTAATGCGCAACAGGAAATATACTTTATCTGATTACTATAAGGTTCATTTTCGTAAATACAAATTATTCAAGTTATCACTCCTATTGTAACTTCATGCTTGCTACTTGCTATATTCGTGAGCTCAGAGTAACTATTAGTAGGTATAGAGCGCTCGTTTCTAACTGGGAACTGTAGACACCGGTGAGAACATTGGATCGGTCCGTTCGCAAGCGCTGGTAGTCATACGAGTACTAGCGGTGTAAATGACTGTTGCGAGCTTTTAGCAGAATTAACTTTAAAAAATGGTTAAATGTGCCGTAAAAACTTGTAAGAATGATACAAGAAAAACAACTAAACAAAATTCCAGTATCACATTTCACCGGTTGGTCAAGTTTTTATAATTTTAAGTAAAATAGAAATTACGCTTCGCGGGGTTGAAAGAGACGTGGGACGGGAGGCGACACGCACCGCCCGCACCGCCCCGCAACCCCGCTTCGATAACAAACTCGGATAGTGATGTGACGCGTTCGATGCCGACTGCCGGTTGATTATTTATCGTTGGTACTGCGAGCAATAAAGTTATACACCGCAGCACTCTTGCACTTGCAATTTTATTTTTATTTGTTATACCTACCTACGGCAGATTTTTAAAGCGTCTGACAGGGCGTAGGAACTATCGGAAGTGTCTGACTGCTGAGGAAACATCTTCAGATAGGTCCCCAACTAACATATATAAAATTCAGCTTTTATACTATGACGAAAGTATACTCATAATTTACTATAGTTTAAGGGTGTCTGACACGGAGAGGAACTATCGGAAGTGTCTGACTGCTGAGGAAACATCTTCTGATAGGTCCCCAAGTAACATATGTAAAACTCAGCTTTTATACTATGACGAAAGTATACTCAGAATTTATGCACCTTTACTACCTGATGTCTCCCAAAGCCACCAAGATCCAAACTTCATAGTCGGGGATCGTTCTGATCTCTATTGGGGACATGCACAGAGGAACTTTCAGCTTTTATAAAATAACGAAGGTCTGAAACGTGCTGGCTCCCTCTCTATTAGTTTTATTTACTATAGTTATAACATACTGGACCTCTTTAATTTTCCGGGATAAAATGTAGCCTTTATGTTAATTCTGGGTATGAGCTATCTCCATTTAAAATTTCAGCCAAATCGGTTCAGTCGTTGTGGCGTCAAAGAGTAACAAACTTTCATCCATCCATCCTCACAAACTTTCGCATTTATAAAGGGGAATGCCCACTGTCTATACAACTCTGGGCCCATCGCGGACATGCGAAGATTTATTAATGCATTATTTATTTAGGCTTTTTAGTCACTAAAGATACACTAAAATTTAGTGTATCTTTAATAATAAAATCTGGTTCAGGTGGCAATTTAGTTCAGGTTTAATATTAGTAGGATTAGTAGGGATATAAAGGAATAAAGGACTAGGACTATAAAGAACCCTATTTCTTTTAGTTTATGTTCCCGGGAAATATTATGTGCCGTAGCACATCAATATTTCCCGGGAACATAAAATATTAACTTCAAATATGTTTCAGTTATGTTAATAGGAAATGTTGACGTGCCCATCATAGTTTATAGTCCTTTATAGTTTAAAATATCGTTTTGTAATAAAAGCTCAATTTAGGTAAAAATGTCGCTTAATATGATAAGTCGGCGGTTATGGGTCAATAATAACTCAAAAATAAATATGAAGATAAAATAGCTCGTTTTATTTTTAACTTTATTTTTATATAATATACAAATCTAAGCACATTCATACTTACAAATTAAAAAACAATATTGATTTACTAAAAAAAACAGATCATTACATAAGTAAGGTAAGTATTGTGCCATTCAGCTGTATTCATCGACAATTGCGCTTGCGGCGCATTATTACCCATCCCTATTCGACACGTATCTATCAATATAGGTAACTATAGTTCACCTGTCCACACTGCGTATTGGGCGAACAGTGAGATATTAGCACTCTATACCTACTAATAGTTACTCTGAGTTCGTGAGCTATAGCACAGACCAGGAACATAGATATATATATCCTTCTCTATGATATTCGTGTTACTGGCTGTGCCACAGAACACTATTACTCCTAGGGCTGTGCTGTCTTGTCACTGCTTGTCACTTGTGCATCTATTGAATTGTAACTTTGTAAGGCTCAGGAGGGCTGGAACCCAGAGCCGTAAAGCCAGTTAAATAAAAAAATAAAAAAAAATATTGAATTGTATTTCGCTTATTTATTTCATAAAATTTATTAAAGAAATGATAAGAAAATAGAATTATATTCCTAAAATATATGCAAACGTGAGTATTCTAAAGATATTCTGAGTTAATACAATCAGTAAGAGGTTTTATGTATTATAAAGTGTAAGAACGAGAAGTGCTATTTGACTAATTAATAATATCTATTTCTATTGGTTTTCTCAATATACCTACCTAATTTGTAAAAAATATAAAAATACACTATTACTAAATTTTAAATTAATTAATACTCTTGTTTTGCTATGAAGAATTAAGATGCCCAAATTAAAAAAAATATACCATAAAATATTTATTTATGAATTATTAAAATTGCAAGTTTTAATCATTACTTATTAATTAATTCCTCTACTAACTACTTGCACACATAAGTATTATTTACTTAAAATGTTCAAGTTAAATTAAATGTTACTTAAAAGCTGTTAAATGAATAATTTTGATGAAAGTTGCTTGAATTAAATATGTAACATTGAACATTCTACAAACTGAGGTTGTGGTTGCTATCAAAAAATTAAAAAAAAAAATTGAAGGCTTTTTGGCTTAAAGAAAACTCACTGCACTGACTAAGTAGTCAGTGCAGTGAGTTTTCTTTAATAAATTCAAAATTTATTTATTTAATGAAGTTAACTTGTGGCTCCTTTGACAAGTCAAGACTACCTCAGTTCAGAAAGCAGATTAAGCTGAAAAGAGCTGGCAAGAGACTGCATTTGCACTTTTCGAAACAAAATTTTACAATAAGTAGTTTTATACATTTGTGTACCTAATGATTACAGTGTACTCAGTGAAAGTCTTTACAAACACAACTTCAACTTAGTAAATGTGTTTTAACTTTTAACACATTAAACAACACAACAAAACCCATTTATTTTATTATAGTGTGAGTAATTTGTGTAATGATAATTCCTTTGGAATTATACTATAAAAGCTCACACTCAACCCCACAAAGATTTCTGTACCATGCAAAGAGCACATAACTTGATGAGATTCGGTAACAAGGGTATGAAGATGGCACAGGAATATGGTCACATGAACTTAACTATAGGGTTGGTCCATAAATTGATTATCTGGTGATAAAGCTGGATATCAATTGTTATATTTTTCATAGTTTTAATTTTAATTTACACTTGTTATAGTTTTTGCAATTCATGAGGGCGACTGACTTATGGTTGTGCGTGTGTCGTATCTGTATAAGTGTGAGCGAGCGCAATGCTCGCGCCTGCCCACTCCCACCTAGGCTTTGACAGGCACGCACACTTATGCAATGTGCATGTACACGAAGTAACCACGAGTAAAGCTCACTCGCCTTCGTGAATTGTAAAAACTGTATATTAAGTAGTGAATGGTACACAGTGCATTAAGCAGCAGGCATGGCAGCGGGACGGCGCGGAGGGCGCGGCAGGTGAGGAGCGGCGCGGGGCCATGGCGGAGCCCGAGCCCGCGCCCGCCGGCCTCGCCGACGCCGTGCTGCTGGCTCCCCTCACCGAGGACTCCTTCCTGCACAACCTGCACGTGCGCTACAAACGAGACATTATCTACGTGAGTGTCCCATCACACAGCAGGCGTGACAAGTGAGCACCTAAGTGGGGTGACTGTGGCACTTGCATATAAATCGCGTCGCTCTGCTCCTGGCAAAAGCCTGAAAGTTTCTCCTATTTTGCGCACTCTGGGCTCCGAGCTTTGAAGCATGACCACACCTTTCTTAGAATAAGTAGTACGGATGAATATAAGAATTATAAAACAGAATTTAAAATGATTATAAACTGTAAATTGACAAATTGTTAAAAAGATGATATACACTCAATTTAAAATGATAATAATAGGAACGATAATATAGGAATAGCAAAAAAGAACCCTTTTTATAAAAGGGCACCCTGTAAATTAAAAAAAAAAAAAGTGCGGTGACTTCATGCCTTACATCTTGCATCCTTTTCTAGGAGCAAATAGCAGCTGCCCCTACCCTAAAATTTGAGAGGCATAAGTTTTTATCCCAGAAAATCAGAGTTCCTGTGGGATTTTTAAACCTAACTCCATGTGTACGAAGTGGCGTGCAAAAGCTAGCTTAAAAAACGGCCAAGCGCGAGTCGGACCCGTACACGTAGGGTTCAACAGCAATTTGCTAAATTATATACATATAATAACAGTATTTTTTGAAAGCACTTTGTTTATTTGAACACACAAAAGTTTATTTGAATAAAAAATTATTCTATTCTATTATAATCTATTGAGATAGAATAAAGAAAAGTTTATTGTATGGAGACCATCTTTAATTATAATAGTGGCAATAGAAATACATATTCTGTGAACATTTCTGAAATGTCTGGATAAATAATACCACGTACTTAATGCTCTAATGCCTGTATTAACGAACATCTGCCATTACACACAACAACTTGACAAGACAAAGATACAAATAAATTATCTACCCACATACGAGTAGGTACCTACATCACACCTCCCAACTTATTCTAGATAGAGGTTTAAACAGTAAATAATCTAATTAATAACATACACATTAATATAATAATTACAAATTAAACTAGGTACTGAAATTTAATGACCGGTTTCCTAATACGCTTGGAACGGGACACTGGCGGCGTTGTGACAACCTCTGGCGGAGAAGCAACCCTTCCAACATTTTGGCCATCATTGCTATTTTCCTCCCCTACCATATCCGACCCCGCATTCGTAGGACTTGTCTCCACCGAGATTTCACTTCCTGCGGTTGCCACCGGGGGTATGACGACATCCTCATTCCTAGATGAGTCTTGGTTATTACTCGGTATTGTTGGACAAGGAACATCGGACATGCGTGATCTGCGCCTAATTTGATCTACGTGCCTTTGCAAAATGCGATCGTTTCCCGTATCGATTAAGTATCGACGCGACCCTACATTCGCGGTGACCGTGCCTTTTGACCATTTATCACTATGTGCACCATACTCGCGGGCCCAAACTAAGTCCCCGGGTGTCAATACTCGCTCGGTACCGTCCGCCAGCGCTGTCTGTCGGTTCTGAGCCTCACGTACTCGGTCCTCTCGCGCGCGTTCGCTACGCAACAAGTCTAAACGTGAACGCAAAGGTCGGCGTTGTAGCACGGCGGCTGGGCTTTCACCTGTAGTGCAGTGGGCACTGTTCCTATATGCCATTAAAAATGCCTGCAACGCTGCATCGAAATCAACATTATCTCTTTGAGCCTTCCTAATAGCGCGTTTACATAATTTGACTGCGTTTTCTGCCGCTCCATTGGAAGATGGGTGATAAACGGGTGAAAACGACTGACGTACCTATACCATTATTTGCTAAAAAATTCTTAAATTCAGAGCTGGAAAAAGGCGGCCCCTGATCGGAGACCAGCTCCAAAGGCAGCCCAAACCTGGCAAAGGTTTGCCTTAATACCTTAATTACATTTAATGCATTTGTTTTAGACATCTCGAATATCTCTAGCCATTTCGAGGTAGAATCGATAAGTATCAAAAATGTTTTACCGTTCAAAGGGCCTAAAAAATCGATATGTAACCTCGACCATGGTTGCACGTGATAAGGCCAGGGTTGTGGCGGAGCCCGAGCTGGCGCCGGGGCCTCCATTGCACACGTTTCGCACTGTTTACATGTGGTTTCTACTTCCGCATCAATGTTAGGCCACCATACATAACTACGAGCTACGGCTTTTGTTTTTACTATTCCCATATGCCCAACATGTAGTTGTTTTAAAATTCCCTCCTGCAGACACTGAGGAACGACCAGTCTATAACCCCACATTATACAGCCGCGCTCACAATACAACTCGTTACGCCGTAAATAATAAGGCTTAATTTCCTCGTCTGAACAGCTAGCAGGCCAACCAGACTGAATATATGACATTACTTTACTTAGCAACTTATCTTTCGACGTATTCTTCCTAATGTCATCGTGAGTGATAGGTAGGAAATTTTCTACAAAATTCACGTACGTGACTTCGTTCACCGAATTGCGGTTGTCACTACTCTGTGACGGCAGCCGAGACAAGGCATCCGCACAGTTCTTGCCGGAGGCGATGTATTCGATTTCATAATTATAGCCCGACAAAAGAACCGCCCACCTCTGTAAGCGCGAAGCCGCCATAATCGGAATACCTACCTTGTTTCCGAAAATGTACGTCAACGGCTTGTGATCCGTTCTTAGCGTGAACTTCCTACCGTACAAGTACTGATGGAATTTCCTTATTCCGAACACTATCGCGAGAGCTTCTCTGTCTATCTGTGCATACGCCCGCTCCGCGGCCGACAAGGAGCGCGAAGCGTACGCGACGGGCCGCTCGCCCTGCGCCGTGACTTGCGAGATCACCGCTCCCACTCCGACACTACTCGCGTCCGTCGTCAAGATCAGCGGCAGCTCAACGGAATAGTGCACCAATACCTCGCTTGACATCAACTTATTTTTAATTGTTGAAAAAGCATCCTGGCATTCCTTACTCCATATAAACGCGACCCCTACACGTAAAAGATTATAAAGAGGAGCTAATATGGTGCTAACATTCTTTATAAACTTGGAATAATACATTATCATTCCTATGAACGCTCTCAGTTCCGAAACGTGAACGATGGCCTTGACCTTGTCCGGGCAGGTATGCACGCCCGCTTTGCTGATAACGTGACCTAAGTAATTTATAGATTCCGCAAAAAAACTACATTTCTCTTTCTTTACTCGCAACCCGTTTGACCGTAGCCGTTCAAAAACTTTATGCAAATTATTCAAATGATCCCTATTATTTGATCCAGTGATGATTATATCGTCGAGGAAGACACCTACATGCGGTAGATCTGCGAACAATGACTCTAGCTTTTTTTGGAAAATACCCGGACTCGACGATAGCCCAAATACCAACCTATTGTACCTAAATAGGCCCTTATGAGTATTTATTACCGTGCATTGTCTCGAACGCTCATCTAGCTCAAACTGTGCATAGGCTTGCGACAGATCAATCTTACTGAAACGCTCCCCTCCATGCAGACGCGTCAGCAAGTCTTCCACTCGCGGCAGTGGGTAACGATCGACTTCAATTACTTTGTTCAACGTTAATTTATAATCAGCGCATATCCGTATGTTACCGTCCTTTTTGACGACCGGCACGATCGGCGTGGCCCAGTCGGAGCGCTCCACAGGGGTGAGGATGCCGTCGCGCGTCAGCTGCTCCAGCGCGCGCTCCACCGGCTCCCGCAGCGCGTATGCCAGCGGCCGCGCGCGCATGAACACCGGCGCCGCGTCCGGCCGCAGGTGTATGCTCACCGCGCCGCCAGTGAACCGGCCCAGCCCGTCCGCGAACACTTCACAATATCTGGAACTGAATTCCGAAAAATTAAATTCACATGCGCCAATATTGTTACAATTTAACACAGGTAATTGAATCGCTAGCTCCATAATCCACTGTCTACCTAACAATATAGTCTTTCCATTTCTTATGACGTACAAATCCAGATATTTACTTTTGTCTCGATATTTCACCAACGGACGTATTACCCCTATGGGGTAAATCACCTCACCCGTATAATATCTTAAAGCTAAGTTACACTTATCTATTCTCAAATTTTTAAATTTTTGTAAATATAGTTCATAACTAACACAGGATACGGCACTACCCGTATCGCATTCCATCTTGAGCATATGATCGTTGACACTGAGCGATATTAAAATAGGTTTACAACGTTCTATCGATATCTGATTAAAATCGACAATTACCTCTTCACTCTCGTCGCTGCATGGCTCCCTATCGTCCATTACCTCCGTTGTAGCTGCGTTGTAGTGGGCCATGTACGAGCAGACCCGGGCGATGTGGCCCTGCCGGTTACAGACGCTGCAGACGAACCGGTTATAGCGGCACCTGGCTGTTCGGTGTGATTCACTTCCACACGCTCCGCAAGCGCTGCTCTGGCGCCGCTTTTCACCACGCCCGGCCTCCGTAGACGCCAACGTGTCACTGCCGCTGGCACGCCCCCTCTGCTGCCGCTCCCGATTCTTCGACGATCGAGCTCGATCGGCGGTGCCCTTGCCCCGCCATGCTCCCGCCATGGCCCGGCAATCCGCCGTGACACCACTGCTGCCACCCGCCGTGGCTACTGCTGCACTCTCCACCAGCGCAGCATCCTTCTCGGCCGCCTCCATGCTGCTCGCCAGCTGGTACGCTTTGGCAAAATTTATCCCCACTTCCGCGAACAGACGTTGTCGTATCGTCTCACTCGCCAAGCCGCAAACTAACTGGTCGCGAAGACTGTCTTCCAGCCAGGCCCCAAACTCACACGTCTTTGACATCTTCTTTAATTCTGCGACGTACTGCGATATGGACTCGCCCGCCTTCTGCGCACGACGCCGAAACTTAAATCTTTCGGCCAACACACTTGGTTTCGGTTGCAAATGGCTACCGAGTATATCCGTTAACTCTTTAAATGTTTTAGTAATTGGTTTGTCCGGCGTACACAAATTCACTAACAGCTCGTAGCAATTCGCCCCTATCTCAGTAATTAACGTCGGCACTTGCAATTCACTTGGAATCTTATTAACTACGAAGTACTGTTCTAGACGTCCCACGTACAACCGCCAGTTATCACTAATTTCAACTCTAAACTCCGCGATTTTACCAATTGACATTGTTAAAAGTTTAAGTATATTCTACACATGCGTGAAATTCTTTTCAAAACAAATACTCGTCGCCACTGAAATGTCTGGATAAATAATACCACGTACTTAATGCTCTAATGCCTGTATTAACGAACATCTGCCATTACACACAACAACTTGACAAGACAAAGATACAAATAAATTATCTACCCACATACGAGTAGGTACCTACATCACAATTTCAAGTAAGTATCTATCTTTTACAGTTCATAACATACAGCCCGCTGACAGACGGACAGCGAAGGTTTAGTAACAGGGTCCCATTCGCACCATTTGGGTACGGAATCCTAAAAAGTACATGTTATTTTGTGAAGTACCCTCAAAATTACGTATTTGAATGTGTGTTGTTTGCGTACAGACATATGTTGGCAACGCACTGGTGTCGGTGAACCCGTGTCGCGCGCTGCCGCTCTACTCTGCGGAGCTCGTACGGACCTACCTGTCACGCCCGCCCTACCTCCTGCCTCCTCACTTGTGAGTTGACAACTGCTCCTTATGTTCTAGACATCACCATGAGCAGCCCATTAACATTACTGAGTGCAGGTCTCCTGCCAGAGAAGGGTTGTAGGCAAGGACCGAAAGGTTAATATAAGGGTTTTAACCGGTTTAATTTTTACGGTTAGGGTTTTAGGGTAAGTGCTTGCAACTCACAGCTCTATATCTTTTGGTGAAGAACTATCTAACTACTATAACTGTGCGCATCGATTCGCATTTTGTGTGAGTCATGTATGCATCGAAAAGCCGAATTGATGCGTACACGACTCTATGAAAAATGACAGTTATGTATGCACAAAATGCGAATCGATGATCGATGAAGTTACCTGCCTGTTGGGCATATCAATGGCAAAAGGATGCTGACACAATCTGTTTTTAAAATAGACAATGTATATGTTAGGTTGGGACAGTGATTCCAGTCCTTGTGCCCGTGCTTGTTTTGGATCTACACAATACACAAGGCACAAGGGCAATATATTATAATGGATAAGAACTATATTTAATTATTATTGTTTTCAGATACGCAATAACCGCCACTGCCTACCGATGGGTTCGTGATAGAAATGAAAACCAATGTATCGTCATAACAGGTATATTTATCCTACTAATATTATAAATGTAAAAGTTTGTGAGGATAGATGTTTGTTACTCTTTCACGCCACAACGAATGAACTGATTTGGCTGTTTGGAATGAAGATAGCTCTAACCCAGGATTAACACATTGGCTACTCTTTATCCCGGAAAATTACAGAGTTCCCGCGGAATCAATAAACCTTAATCCACGCGGACGAAGTCGCGGGCATCATCTAATAGTTTTTATATATTCGTTATTGTCATAATGAAACTGTTTTAAGTATAGATTATAAAAAAAATATTTCTACCAACAGAACATAATTATAATAGCGCCTATCGCCTTTAGTAAATTAATATTTACCTCTACAGCATAGCTAATGCGCATGAGAAATGAAGTCTTAAAGTTGTTCGGTAAATTTTGTTAGTTTTTCTTATCTTCATTTTGAATAAGGCTTTGTGCTACTGGTAGGCACTTTGGTAGCTTTACTTAAACTTTATAAGCTTCTTTCGCGCAGGTGAAAGCGGTGCGGGTAAGACGGAGGCGGCTCGAGTGTGTCTGCAATGTGCCGTGGTGGCGGGCGGTGGCGGGGGCGGAGCCCTAGCGGCTGCGGGGACCTTACTCGAGGCCTTTGGCAACGCCGCCACCGCGAGGAACCATAACGCGAGCAGATTCGTAAGTATCCCAATTGGTTTTATGTGACTGTGTTCGTGAACGGGTGCCGCTGAGGAAAATGGGGCTAATTTCTGTCTGCCCATCTTAACATGTATTGAATAATTGTAAGTAGTATGCATTTTTGAAACTTCCCCTCATTGTGGAAACACTGCATACATAGCATAGTATCTATTGTATTTTATTATTTTTTGAAAAGAGCAACCGCCGAGTTTCTTGCTGGCTCTCGGCAGGAAGGGCATTCCGAACCAGTGGTAGACTCTTCGAGGATTCAAAAGCGCTTGTAAAAAAAGATTATTTGAATAAAAAATATTTCTATTCTATTCACTTCATTGGGGATTTCCTCAAAGTACTAAGTGTATAACCAGGGCCTCATGAAAACGTCTTTAGGAAACGCATGGGATTGCAGGAAGTGCTTAAAGTATCAACTATGAGTTGTCAACTAGTGCCCTCACTAATTTTAGTTCCTTGGACAATCGTAACTGTTTACAGCGCCAAAATGGCGTCAATCAAGTAGGTCCAAGAAAAATATCCAGTGTTAATCATAGATTAGTTAGCTATAGAGTTCAGTGTTGGAAGCAGTGATAGCCTAGTGGTTAGGACTTTGGTCTCCTATACGGGGGGTCGCAGGTTCGATCCCAGGTACGCACCGGGCACCTCTGACTTTTCGGAGACAAGTGCGTTAATTGAAATAAATATAAAATAAAAATATCACTTGCTTCAACGGTGAAGAAAAACATCGTGAGGAAACCTGCACACCTGAGAGTTCTTCATAATGTTCTTGAAGGTGTGCGAAGTCCGCCAATACGCATTGGGCCAGCGTGGTGGACTAGGGCCTATAACCCTTCTCTGAGAGGAGACCTGCGCTCAGTAGTGAGCCGTTGATGGGTTGCTAATGATGATGATGATGATGAGAATTCAGTGTTGCTAGCCTATTATTTCGTCCATCGCTCGACATAAGACTCCTAATGTGCACGCCATTGCTTTCGATATTGTGTCAGCCTCATTGTTCCCACTACTGCATCAGGTTGAGGAGTTGGGGCCTGGATGATAGTGAACATGTCTAGGTATACCTCGCTGGTAGCCACAATAATGTCATTCCACCTGATCTCTTCCATACCAACGAAATTAATTTTTAAAGTTCATTTAAAAACAGTAATAAAAATACTCACATAATCACATAATCAACACGAGTTTCCAATGATTTTGGTTAAAGAGTTCTACATTCCGAATATCCAGACTCGATCTTTCGATCATAAACGGGGAGTGTTGTGGATTGCTGAATAAATTTGAATACATAGACATTACAAGTCCTCGGAGCATGGAATCATTTGCATATTTAGGTAATCCACCTTTGTGCACGCATTACAGTCGTACTTACACTAGCGGCACGCTATGATGGCCGGTTTGACACATTACAATAGTGATGTGGAATGTCAATTTATTCTCGAACAAAAAACAATTAAGTTTTGTTTTTGTACCTGATTAAATAGGTTTAATAAAACAAAAATGTATATGTTTATTTAATTTATTTGAACGAACTGAATATTTGAATGAAAATGAATATACATACTTTATATGCACACAAGAAACATATGAATACAAAAGATACCAAAAAAGGTGCCACAAAAGGCCATAATTAATCAGATTCGTCCATACTACTATTTTCACTGTCGTCACTGCTATCACGAGCAAGGGTCAACAGTAATGCAGTATCAATATTTGAAATCCAAAGCCAGGTCAAAACTATATCACAATCGCATTGCACTGACAGTTTAAACTTTTCGAAGCAACGTCAATTCGAAACTGCTTTGTTTTGCATTGAGCATTGACGCGAGTTTGCCGGAGGTAGTAGTTGTGCTAGCCAGCGATCCTATGTGACGATCGTATTAGATTCCATTTTTAAAAATTTTCAATTTAGAAAACCAAATGCCGAGTTGTGGTATATATCATATAAAAATAAAAATTTTACCTTTTGTATGAAACAGCTGATATTTTTTTGCGATTTCAGAGGTTTGTCCACATAGTGAAAATTGTTCATATTCACAAGTACATTCACCCCTTAAATGGTGCAAACTGATTTTTCTACACTTGTATACATTTTAGAAATCAATTTAATAAATAAATTTTGAGTCCTAAACCTAAAACTACATTCGATAAAATTTATGAATCTCTGCACATCACTATCGTCAATAAAGTAATACAATTATTTCCTTCAAAGTCGTTATCAATTAATACGGAACTTCATGAGCGGACAAACGTCAAACCGGCCATCATAGCGTGCCGCTAGTTTAGCATGTAATGCCTCTGTATCTATCTTATAAAGATATTATGAAAAACGATAGGTTATTTGCACAACAAATTCTTGTTTAAATCTGGGACCTAGTTTTTATCAATCGATAGACGTCGATTGCTGGACATACAGGGTGTCTTCAAAATGTCCATAAATACGTATGGTATTTAAAAAATAAGAAAAAAAAGTGTGTGTCAGCTCCGGCCTCCGACGCACGACTGGAGTTTACGCGCGACGCTATATCCTTCTCTATGCGCGCGACTCGGGTCCGAGCGCGCCCCGACCGACTTTCGCTTCGGGGACTCTTTCGCACGAAAACCAACCTTATTTACTCAAGGTTAGGGTAGAAATTTCAACGTTGTGAAAAAATAACAGAAAAACGTAACGAGGTCATTGATAAATTGATTTTACTGCCCGGATTTTTCTAATACCGGGCTGCTAAAATCGATTCTTAAGGAGTAAACTCCAAAATTACATTTTTTATAGAATTTTTTAAAATTTTTGTTTGCTGCTGTTACTCCTGTATAAACAAAATAGTGTAAACTAAATGATCCATCGCGATGAAACAAACTCCATAATCAATGGAAGTACATAATTGGACGTCCTCATAAAATGTATATTGTGATAAAAAACTACCCTCAATTGAAAATCAACATGTTTTTTAACAAAATAAAAATTTAATGATGTTGACTCAACATCTCCTGATATCAGCTCTGGTATCGGAGCGACATTTACGTCGAGTGTTAAAAGATTTGTTCTGTTTGGCGGATTATAGCAAAGGAATATTAATGTTTCTTTAAATATCATGGAATTTCGCAAAGTAACGCCTGATTCTATCCAAAAATAAAAATGATATTATGTTTGTTCACTGCCATACCCCTTCCAAGTTAGCCCGCTACCATTTTAGACTGTATCGTCACTTACCATCAGGTTTGATCGCAGTCAAGGGCTAGCTTGTCATCGAATAAAAAAAAAGAAGAATTGGAAGGCTGAAATCACTGTCCTATTTTACAGGGGAAACTACTAGACATCGAGTTTGATTTCAAAGGAGAGCCTGTTGGAGGCCATATCACTCACTGTAAGTTTCATACGAAAATGTTATTGTAATTAGAAAGTTTATTGCGAGTTCCCAAATAACATTTTGTTTTGTTTTTGTTCCCTGCAGACCTGTTGGAGAAGGTAATATAATTTGTGTAGTGAATACATCGCAACTTGACAAATCATACTACATAATATTATAAATGCGAAAGTGTGTTTGTTGGTTTGTTGGTTTGTCCTTCAATAACGCTGCTACATAACCATGGATTTTAATGAATGAAATGGATGTGATTTTTTGCATGGGTGTAGTTGAGGACCTGGAGAGTGACTTAGGCCACTTTTTATCCCGGAAAATCAAAGATTTCCCGGGGGATTTTAAAAACTAAACACTCTGACGAAGTTGCGGGCATCAGCTAGTTTAGAATATTAGACTATTACCAACCATACATAAATAATCCCCTAAGTAGTAGTCTCTTTACGTAGGTAGCCCCTAAATACAATCCCTTACTTTAACCAATGTCATTTTCACCTTTACACGTTCCCCAAAGGTTTATGAAGACGATATTGACAGAAAAGGTCGCCAAACTTAGCTTAGGGTTAAGTGAAGGGAACGTTGGTTAAAACGGTTATTTGTGTATTGAGGCATATTTTCTATCATAAAGGGGTAAATGTGTAGTTGAAACATACGGCTGCGGGATTGACTAAAAATGCTTGTGAGGATGGAAGAATGTATAGATACTACTTCCTACTAATATTAATAAATGTGAAAGTTTGTGAGGATGGATGGATATGTGGATGGTTGGTTGGATGTTTGTTACTCTTTCACGCCACAATGAATAAACCGATTTGGCTGAAATTTGGAATGGATATAGTTCATACCCAGGACTAACACGTTATTTTTTATCCCGGTAAATTACAGAGTTCCCGCGGGAATTAAAAACCTTAATCCACGTGGATGAAGTTGTGGGCATAATCTAGTATAAATGTGAAAATGTGTTTGTTTGTCCTGCAATCACGCACTAACCGAGCAATGGATTAATTAACGCGATTTTTGCATGGGTATAGTTGAGGAGCTGGAGAGTGGCATATCCTATCTATCCCGGATATCTATATTATCCCGGAATATCAAAGAGTTCCCGCTATATTTTTATAAATAAATTTTATCTAAAATTTTGAAAATATTTTTACACAAAAATATTATTTTCAGGAACGTGTGTGTTGCGTTGCGGAGGGCGAGAGAAACTTTCACGTGCTTTACCAATTGTTGGCCGGCGCCGATGCGCATTTACTGAGTGAGTACAATGTACAATAGCCACCTGCTACATCTTTGATTTTATTGATTTATCTATTAATTTTTTTTTAAGAAAATTGGCCAAGCTGAACTTTGTAATATACTCTTCCCTCCAAATCAGTGTTATGAATGGATACACCAGTAGCCTAAGCACGAATATTTTCACTTTCGAATAGTTTCATTTATTTTATTTTTATTTATTTGGGTCCAAACAGTTTACATAGCACTTAAAATTAAATAAATATAAAACAAAGACAAATACCAGTAAAGAAACCACTAAAAATTTAAAACACAAACACGTTATAGAAATCTACTAGGAAACATTTTTTATATAAAAGAAAAATAGGAAAATGAAATAGTAGTTAACGTAAAGTTAACGCTGACAAGATATTATTTTGTATGAAAACGACTGCACCGCTCCTGTAGCGCTGCAGTTGTTTTCATACAAAATATCTTGTTGTTGTCAGCGTTAACTTTACGTTAACTATTCGAAAGTGAAAATATTCGTGCTTACGCTACAGTAGTGCAAGCCGCAGGTTTGTTTGTTTAGTTTGATGAACCGATAGACGTCGAGGTCTCAAAGTGCTGCAAAGTGAGGTATGGCGACCTCGCACTTGAAAGCGCAATGTTGGCAGAACCTCTCATTAGAAGGACGAATCGATCCCTACAAGCAGAATTTTATCTATTTTTTTCGATTAGTCAAAACCGGTTTCGTATGATGGTAGAATAAGTTTGAACTAGTATTTGGGTCCTAGTATTTTACAAAACCGTGCCGTGTGCCGTGTGGTTACGGCAGATCAGAATACAGTTGTCACCACCCCTCCTCTTCCCGCGGGTGTCGTACGAGGCGAAGGGAATATAGCGGAGAACGGGCAGCAGCGTCCTCTGTGCTACTACTACCGTCTACTGCGATCACCAACCCGTCTGCCCCGCGTGGTGATTACGGGCAAACCCTCCCCTTGGGAGAGGCCTTTAGTCCAGCAGTGGACTGCTAAAGGCTATTGATGATGATGATTTTACAAAAAGAGTTTGATGTCCAGTCACATCAAGGAGGGTTTTTAAACGTAAAACTATTCATGAATCGGATGTTTCGTGGCGATTTTGTGCTATGCACACGTCTAGTTCCTGTTTTAATCAAGATTTATTATTATGATTAAGACTAATATTAATTGGGTATTTGACTGATATTTTTTTATTTATTTAAAATAACGTTTTTAAATATTGAAACACAATGCCATTTCTCTTTTTTAAATATGTTTACTAGTCTCGTTTTACTATGACTGCATCTGTCTCTTTCTAAAACGAAATTGTATACGGAGCGTGCATGGAGTTACTGAATTGTGACATCACAATTCTTTAGCACTCTCTCTGTCTAACAGGAAATTTCAAAGCTCTATAACTTATTTAAAAATATTTTTTTTTTTTTTAAAATAAGTTTATTTGTTTTAGGACCGATTTATTTTCTATTTTTACAAATGTTATTCTTACATGTTACCTTTTCGATTATAAATATTGAAAATCAACATTTTGACTACAGTCAAATACCCAATTGTCCATAGAGCGGTTAAAGCTGCAGCGTTCATGGGAGCAGTACCGCGTGCTGCGCGGCGGGGCGACGTGCGCGGAGGGCGGGTGCGCGGGCGCGGGGGCGGGCCCGGGCGGCGCGGGGTGCGCGGGGTGCGTGGCGTGCGCGGGCAGTGCGGTGGCGGCGGGGGGCAGCGCCTCCCCGCGCCGCGCGCCCCCTCAGCCCCCGCCCGGGCCCCGCGCGCCGCAGGCTGATCGAGACCACTTCGCTTTTACTAAGGTGCGTATGGGTGCAGCAGCGTAGCAGTGATACCCTAGTGGTTAGGACTGTGGTCTCCTATTCGGGGGGCACAGGTTCGATCCCGGGTACGCATCTCTGACTTTTCCGAGTCAAGTGCGTTTAAGCAATTAAATATCACTTGCTTCAACGGTGAAGGAAAACATTGTGAGGAAACCTGCACATCTGAGAGTTCATAATGTTCTCGAAGGTGTGTGAAGTCCGCCAATTCGCATTGGGCCAGCGTTGGACTATGGCCTACAACCCTTCTCTGAGAGAAGACCTGCGCTCAGTAGTGAGCCGTTCATGGGTTGCTAATGATGATGATGTATCCGGTTGAAATAACCTTGTTATAATAGCATGCAGATTAATGAAAAAATATACTTTCGATGTCCGCGACTTCATCCGCGTAGCGGTAGGTTTTTAAAATCCCTCAGGAACTCTGTTTTTCTGGGATAAAAAGTAATAAGATAAGTGAGTTGGCGGTGTGTTGGATAAGTGTTGGACGCGTGCTGGTCGTAGGCGGCGATGGGCGCGTTGGGCTTCAGCGCGGCGCAGTGCGGCGCGGTGCTGCGCGTGCTGGCGTTCCTGCTCAAGCTGGGCAACGTGCAGTTCGAGCCGCAGCACAACATCGACGGCTCCATCGGCACGCGCTTACAGCACGAGTACGGTAAGACGTTATAATAGCTCTGGCCAGCAATTTTACTTACTACTTAAAATTACGAATTAAAATATAATATACATATTTTTTATTTTCCCAACAAATAAACCTAAATGACTGACAAACCATTTTAAATAATTTTTATACATCTATTCATGACAATCATCGCTTATAACATTAGTTTTAATATACATAAAATAAATAAATGTAGTATAGTTCACACTTTAGACTTGCACGAAGTCTTATCTAGTCCGTTGGTGTGTGGTCCCCTGTGGGTGGCCTCCTCCATCTGTTGCCATCTCTGTCTGTCTTGGGCAATATGCATCCAGTCCTTTCCCGCTGTGTGCACGATGTCATCAGCCCACTTTTTTCTTTGTCTTCCCACGCGCCTTTTGCCTGCTGGACCTCTCTCTGTGGACCTGCGGGTCCACCTCTTATCCTTATATCTTGCTACATGTCCTGCCCACTTCCATTTCTGTGTTAAAGTATGCTGAAGAGCATCTGTTAACTTGGTTTTTTTACGAATTTCTGTGTTTCTTATCTTTTGAATTCTTCTTAGCTTCAGCATACTTCTTTCCATTGCATGTTGACAAGACAGGATTTTGCTTTTTAATTTTTCAGTGTATACCCATTGACTTTGACATTGACATTGTTTGACTTGCATAAGTTAGGCTTGGGAGAATGCAGGAATCCATTATTATCTTTTTTATTTTTGGGTTATAGTTCCCTTTTAGAATTTCTTTATGCACCCAGTATTTATTCCATGTAATATTTATTCTTCTGTCGACTTCATTTTCATTACTGTTTGCATTGAGAGAGACTAGTTTGCTTAAGTACACATATTTATACATACAGTTTTAGTTAAGAAAGGTGAAAATATTGCCAAAACATTCAATAATACGCTCTACCATTCGCATGAAATACACTAATAATAATGGTATTGTTGTGTGCAGAGTTGCGCGAGGCGTGCGCGCTGGTGGGTGTGGAGGCGGACGCGCTGGTGCTAGCGTTGGGCGCGGCGCCTCCACACGACGACGTGCCGCCCGGTGCGTTGGACGTTTGTATTAGAGCGTTGGCCCGCAGCTTCACTCGCGTGGAATTAGAAATTGCCGCATCTTCGTAATTAATACGTTTTGAAGTAAAACTTCTTTACGCACGCTTGACTTGGGGAGTAAGCTGGTGAATGTGTTACGAAAAGTTTTAAATATTTGTAGAAAATTAATATATGTATATATTATACATATAAACATATACATATCTTCTTCTTTATCAACCTATAGACGTCCACTGCTAGACAAAGGTCTCCTGCATGGACTTCCGCAGGCTTCGGTCTTACGCCGTTTGAATCCAGCGGCTCACTGCGACTCATATATACATATAGATGGAGCTAAAGAAGTTTTACTTCAGTCGTGTGGTCTAAATAATTTATTTATTTATTTAATTAAAGCACACTCGTTTTTTTTACAATCCAATTATCCTATTTCATTAGAAAAATTAATATTTTGAGGTTGTTCTCGCGACAGACGAGTCGTGCTCGGTGGAGGAGGAGTGCAGCTCGGAGGCGGGGTCGGAGAGCGCGGGCGGAGACGCGGGCGCGGAGTGGGCGCGCGCGCTGCGGGACCGGCTGCTGTGCGCGCTGTACTCGCGGCTCTTCACGTGGCTCGTCAACGCTGTCAACGATGCTCTGAAGGTATCTCATTGAATGAATATTCTTTATTGAACCCGTTACTTGAACAATAAGCAAAAAATTACAAATTAATAAAGCAAATAACAATAACCCCTCCTCACAGAATAGTTTATGGCAGATGAGTGTCTGTGTGTGTGTCACACATACTCATCACAATTATTTTTCATTTGTATCTGTTAGCCGGCCGTGGTGGGGGCGCGCCGTTCGCTCGGCATACTGGACGTGTACGGGCTGGAGTCGCTGGCCCACAACGGGCTGGAGCGGCTGCTCATCAACTACGCGGCGGAGCGCGTGCAGGCGGCCGTCACCGCGGCCACCCTGCGCCGCGAGCAGGAGGAGTACGCGCGCGAGGCGCTCGCCTGGGCGCCGCTGCCCTACGCCGACCACGAGCTGTACGCCGACCTGCTCGACGCGGTGAGTACTACTGCACCGTCATCGACATCATCATCATCATCATCATCATCATCATCAGCCAAAATGTGTCCACTGTAGGACATAGGCACCTTTTAATCAGCGCCAACGTTGCCTATCCTCGTTAGTTTCCGAACATCATCTCTGTCTATTTGGCGCCCTACACTTGTTTTCTTAGACGCGGTCTCCACTCGAGGACCTCAAGACATCGGCTATCGGTCCCCCGACGGAAATAAGGATAGTTTTTAAAAACAAGCAACAAGGAAACCTAAAAAAAATTCGGGCTCGCTGCGCTGTTGATCCTGTGTGTTAAGAATGTCATGGGTCTCCTTCGTCCCGACGTATCTCAATTCTTCCAGGGTCCGGAGAGTGTGCTGGGCATGCTGCGCGAGTGCTCGTCGCGCGGACAGAGCGACGCCATCTTTCTGCAGCGGCTGCAGCGACGGCGACATCCGCGACTACTGGTGCTGCCGCCCGACCGATTCCAGTGAGTCCTACCCCCAATTGACCAATATTGACTCGAGAGTGCCCGATCGACTCCAGAGAGTCATATCTCACAAACTCGAGCAAGCTGCGTTTGACACAGACAAAATTAACAGTTTTTGTGCCGATTCACAGTGCCCAACCGAGCATTTAGGGAACTAGGTTGGCATTTCCCAAGGCAATAGGAATGTTGGCTATGTTCAAAAAATTTTTTTTTACTGATTTAATAAATGGGTGTACCAAAATGAGTGTTCCCATTTCCACCATCTAGACCCACCGTGCACTGGCTAATTAAGGGACGGGTTTGAAATTAAAACATCCGTTTTAACTAAATAGGTAGGGCATAATGTGGGTTCAAGGACGAACAACGCATTACGGCCGCATCAAATGACCATAACCTTTTGCCTACAACAATGTGATAGCACGACTCAAAGTCCGAAAGGTGGCCGTGGCCAACTTTGATTGGACTTCCGCAATATGGCAATAAATAATTAAGAATGCACAGCGCCATCTAGGCTTCGGTCGTGAACAATGAGTAAAATATATGTCCGCTGTTAGGTTTAAGTTTGATAACCTTTAAATTATTATCGATTAAACTATGTAATGGTCCAAGATCCCAGTGCCGCCAGACCTAAGTTATTTTCTCAGCAATTATTTGTGTACGATAGAGTACTGTTCGAATGTCCTTTCAGTATATGCGTACCAGCTAGATTGTGCCGACGGCCAATTTCCAGATACCAGGTGCTAAGGGTAGGTAAAAACTAGAATAACTTATCTTAAATTCTCAGGGCTGATTTTCATATATGTTTTAAAGAATATTGTAAAAATTAATAAATTAATACTGCCAGACGCTTACCGCCGGCGGTTACTTTAGCCAGACGCTTTGAAGCTCCCAAAAAAATATATAATTTAAGTTAACTTATATTCTCAGTTCTGATTTTTATACATGATACTCAGGGAACTATTGCGATATTATCTGTAAGCTGCCAGACCTATTGGAAGGGTCAAACATCCCCCCAGACACACATTATGCGTCCCCATATGTATGAGCGCTAGAACATGATTCACTTGTTTAAGTGTGTGAGAGATAATATCATCATACTATAATATTATAAATGCGAAAGTGTGTTTGTTGGTTTGTCCTTCAATCACTCTGCAACAGAGCTACGGATCGACGTGATTTTTTGCCTGGGTATAGCTTAGGATCTAGAGAGAGAGAACTATTGCAATATCTTCTGCAAGCTATACCCAGGCAAAAAATCACGTCGATCCGTAGCTCTGTTGCAGAGTGATTGAAGGACAAACCAACAAACACACTTTCGCATTTATAATATTATAGTATGATGATATTATCTCTCACACACTTAAACAAGTGAATCATGTTCTAGCGCTCATACATATGGGGACGCATAATGTGTGTCTGGGGGGATGTTTGACCCTTCCAATAGGTCTGGCAGCTTACAGATAATATCGCAATAGTTCCCTGAGTATCATGTATAAAAATCAGAACTGAGAATATAAGTTAACTTAAATTATATATTTTTTGGGAGCTTCAAAGCGTCTGGCTAAAGTAACCGCCGGCGGTAAGCGTCTGGCAGTATTAATTTATTAATTTTTACAATATTCTTTAAAACATATATGAAAATCAGCCCTGAGAATTTAAAATAAGTTATTCTAGTTTTTACCAACCTTTAGCACCTGGTATCTGGAAATTGGCCGTCGGCACAATCTTGCTGGTACGCATATACTTAAAGGACATTCGAACAGTACTCTATCGTACACAAATAATTGCTGAGAAAATAACTTAGGTCTGGCGGCACTGGGATCTTGCTCTATAAGGCCCTTAGGGTTTATATAAGATGTGAGTGTGCGGGCAGGGTAGTGCACTTCGGCGGGCCCGTGGTGTACAGCGCGCGCGGCATGGTGGCCAAGAACCGCGACGCGCTGTGCCGCCGCTGCGCTGCCGTGCTGGCCGCGGCGCGCGAGCCGCTGCTGGCGGCGCTGTTCGCGCCCGGCGCGGGAGCCTTCGT
Source organism: Oeneis ivallda (assembly GCA_029955525.1). Classification (NCBI taxonomy): domain Eukaryota; kingdom Metazoa; phylum Arthropoda; class Insecta; order Lepidoptera; family Nymphalidae; genus Oeneis; species Oeneis ivallda. The sequence goes on from JARPMR010000009.1 coordinate 22,015,670, forward strand.
TGGCAGGTGACAATAATAACCCTGCTAACTAATATACCTCTCTCCCCTCCAAACAAGTGGAAAAATTGTATTATACTTCTTGCAATTCACGAGCGCGCGTGTACATAACTTGTGGTTACCTCGGTGTGGCGATGGTTGTGGTTACCACGTGTAAATGATCATTGCGTAAGTGTGCGTGCTTATACAGGTACGACACACACACAACGCACTCGTAAAATGCATGAACTATAGGAGTAGATATGTTATACTTTAATATCGTATATATGTTATGCTATATTTATAAAACAATTTTTAACTAATTTAAACGTTTAAATTAGCAAGGATATGTTTAAGGTTGAAGACACGGTTCTGCCCGCGAAATTCAAATTTAATTTGGTTTTTCGCAATTTGTAAACTAATACGACAAAGTAGGCTTATGGCATTCTAATTGCGACAATTAGTCTAGGCAATGGGGCGGTTTGTTGTATGGAGACCCCCGCATCAAATCCTCAGTCGATGAAACTTGGCAGGGTTGTAGTGTGGGATGACCCAAAATTTACACAAAAATATCCAAAAAAAAATCCATGCGGAAGTTGGGTCTTCTTCTTCTTCTTCTTCTTTATCAACCTATAGACGTCCACTGCTGGACAAAAGTCTCCTGGATGGACTTCCACAGGCTTCGGTCTTGCGCCGCTTGAATCCAGCGGCTCCCTGCGACTCGTTTGATGTCGTCGGTCCACCTGGTGGGGGGTCTGCCAACACTGCGTTTCCCGGTGCGGGGTCGCCATTCCAACACCTTGGGACCCCAACGACCATCAGTTCTTCGAACTATGTGCCCCGCCCATTTCCACTTCAGTTTCGCGACACGCTGAGCTATGTCGGTGACTTTGGTTCTCCTACGAATCTCCTCATTCCTGATTTGATCTCGCAGAGAGATACTCTCTGGAAGATTAGATACTTCCAGAGATTCTCTCTGGAAGTTGGGTATTTATAGCTAAAAGTACAAATAGCTTAATATTTTGAACAGAATAATTTCTCCGTCCATTTTTTTTTACCAAACTAATTATTAGCCAAAATAAGAGGTACTTGACAAAAATCCAAAACTTTTTTCAAACGGAACCACATAATAATAACTAGTAACTAGCGTACAGAAGCTTTACTTCGCAATGGTTTTCAAAGAAATATGTACTCAATCTGATAAACAATATGATTTAATTTAGCTCGCGTTCCAGTCGAGCACGTGTTCATTTACATACCTACCAAATTTTTTTTGAGGGAATATGGGCCTTAACTCACTGGACTACGGTTCTTAATAAGTTATACGTGGTTATACGTATTGAAAGAGCCGCGGACTAGGGTTGCCTACTTCGAGAAACTACTTACGCCATCTAGCGCACAGCACGAGCGTTTACTCCTACTTGTGGCGGGCAACGCGCAGCAGGCAGCGCCGAGTAAATACTTTTAGGGTATTGGAATAGTACTTTGTTCAACAAGGGGAGAAAGGGTTTGTAGTTTGAATTAATTTCATTTCAAATAGGAACATAATGTAATCCAATCAAAGTAAATTTTACCTGTCAGCGTCTTTAGGCAACCAAAAAAAAGTTAAATTTCGATCATCATCCGTATTTAAACAATTAAATACTGCACAGTATCTTTTTGCTGCAATTATTGAGAAAGTTGAACGTGGTCGAACAAATAGCGCGCGCGCGTGTGTCTTTTTTCGTTTGCGGCAGCCTACTAGATTGGCCCTTGCGCAAGGGCCGCCGCCTGTAGGTATGTTTTTAATACCTACACGCGGAGTGACACAGGCCTGACGGAACTGTCATTTTTTAAAGAGGTTTCCTTTTTTTGTCCGTAATTTCGACCAGAAAATTGCTCAGTCAATTTTTTATTTTCAAATGTCCTTAAAATGTAATTTAGCATAACGTGTAAGAAAATCCAAAAAAAAATCCATACCAAAATCTATTTATCTTACTTCAACTGAAAATTGTTTATAACTCGGAATGAAAAACTTCTCTATCCAATTTCTTTTTTTTAACATAGTAGGTAGTCACATTTACACACTTATCCTAAATATCCAAAAAAAATATCACGAAGAATATCGATATTGAAACAGAGTTTTTGAAATCTAAACTGCGTTTTCGCGATAATGTACCTTAATGCTTGAATCATTGGGTATAGTTTAGCGTGCGCGAGCGAAGCGACTTCACAAATAATATATTACTACATGCCTTCTACGATGCTAAATAATAAACATAAATGTGTACCTCAACATTAATTTATTTATACAACCACTAATTGTAGCGACTTAGCTTCCAGATAATTAATGAGCTTTTCAATAGTTTAATTAAGGGCCCTTAAACATAATTTGTTTCTCCGAATTAGTTTATTTTGGGAAAATTTAAACAAAAACAACATAAAATTGCCATAACAGCTTATATTAACTAATATTCATTTCCTTCACTGAAAATAAAATAATATGTATCTGCTTCAAACAACCAAAAAATAACATCTTTATTTTGAAAAAGTATAAAAAATTATGAAGCTCTATAATGTTTAAAAACAATTGTTTTTTGGCAAAAGCTTCATTGATTACTTTGTTACCAAAACCTTTTTAACCGATTTCCAAAAAGGAAGTGGCTCTCAATTCAGCACTTATTTTTTTAACTTATGCACGGTATTTTAGGATCCCTAAAAAAGTGACATACTGTTTTTATTCAAGATTCCTGTATTATGAATGAATACAATACAATAAATAAAAAGAGCATGCCACTTTTTAGGGATCCTAAAACACCGTGTGTTGTATGTACAGCGGTTTCTTCGAGATTTCTGAACCGATTTGGATAATTTTTATTTCACTTGCTAGAAGAAATTCTCGAGATGTTTCCCCAATAATTTCTGGATCCAACTTTTCAATTCTAATGCCTCATTCTGAAGTCGGGCGAGCATAAAAACACGCCCAATGTCAACATAATGTGTAGAAACTAAAAACTTTTTTTTCAACACTAATAAAGTGGCTCTAATAGTCTAGTTGACAAGTTCAAAATGGTACAAAATAGAGATACTGGTCTTAAAATTATGTGCGATAGCTCATTGGATCCGGAATGATAAGCACATAAAAAATTGCAAAAGTTATAAACAATTAAAGATGAAAAATAAAAATCGGCCAAGTGCGAGTGGGGTCTCGCTCTTTTAGGGTTCCGTTAAAAAAAAATTAAATAAAAATATTTCCATGTACCCATGGAAATATTTTAATTTAATTTTTTTAATTTAATTTAATTTTTATTATTTGTTGTTATAGCGGCAATAGAAATACATAATTTATGTGAAAATTTCATCTGTCTATCTATTTCTGTTTACGAGATACAGCCCGCTGACAGACGGACGGACGGACGGACGGACAGCGTAGGCTTAGTAATAGGGTCTCGTTGGTACCCTTTGGGTACGGAACCCTAAAAAATGGCATTTCGTTTTTTGCCAATATTTCATAAACTATTAATATTTCAAAAAAAGATTCTAAAAGAAGAGGAAATTTTCAATAAAAAACTCCGAACTCCCGAAACTCTATCTCCATTATTTATAATTTTAATTTAACGCTGAAAATAGGTCGGCGCGCGACATTTTTAGGTTGCGCGCGCGGCGTCAAAAGCGAGTACGGCACATTAATTAATTTATTTAAGGTATTGATTATTTTTTTTTAAATTTGAAAAAATTATGGTGTGTTTTGAACACTATAAATAATTTATTCTCGTTGGAAATTTTTTAAAGTTAATTTTTCAACTAGTTAAACAATTGTTAACTAACAAAATTTTCTCGAACTTCCGTCTTAATTGTAAGTGAAAAAAAATGTGTAAATAATTGTCGTAAAAATTTTTCGCTTCGTAGAGCCTTTTTTACATACATATTTAACAAGATCGCGGCATAAAAGTTAAAAAAATATTTATACTTTGTTTATAATAATTTTTTATACTTGAACAAAAACTGAAAAATCCAAGTAATGTTGTAAAGTAAAATAATTATTATAAACAAAGTATAATTTTTTTTTACCTTTTATGGCGCGATCTTGTTAAGTATGTATGTTAAAAAGGCTCTATGAAGCGAAAAATTTTTACGACAATTATTTAAATATTTTTTTTTCACTTACAATTGCGCTCGCGCAACCGCATACATACATTTGGAATTATATTTATGTACTTACTTCTTTATTTGATTTGTTCACATCGGCATTCTCATTACAGAAAATACATTTGGAATTGTAATCAAACTCTGAAGATGGTTCTTGGTAATTAAGTCTTTTCTTTTTAAAAATGATTTGATCATATTATCGTTTATGTATGCTTTTCTGCAAGAGACGTGTAAGTCTAATTCTTCTAATCCGTGAAGCTTATGCTCTAATCCGTCGCCCCTTTTTATGCTGCATTTTTTAATCGTTTCAACTCCTTTTTTTTCACTGTAACTTTCTCTAAGCCGGCAAAGCTCTTATTGCACAAAATACAAAATTTTTCCATAACGATTACGCGTACAACAAACAAATTTGCTAATAACAATGGTCGCCTTGGTCACTAATGGCCGTTTCTAATTTCTTAGTCGAACGAAATACGAGTAACCACGAGTAAGTATACTCGGTCATACTCGGTTGGTTCGGACCAACTGCGCGCGCAGAGATTGCACTCGTTGGACATCTACAGGCTCACGTCGCCGTGAGCAGACAAAGTCGGGTCACGTGACGTCATCACGCTCCTGCTCACTCCTTGTTATGGAGTAACATCGGCACAAAAAAAAAAACGTCGAATTGATAACCTGCTCCTTTTTTTGGAGTCAGTTAAAAATAGCCATAACAACTTATAAAATAATAATATCCATTTCTTTCAAATTCAAATTTATTTCACGTAGGCCAACCTGTGGCTCTTATGACACGTCATGATTCTACCACTGGTTCGGAAAGTAGATTCTGCTGAGAAGAGCCGGCAAGAAAGTCAGCTCTTTTCAAAATTGGTATGTTATGCAGAAAAAATGTACCTAAACCTACTAAACTCGCTCCTAAATCATCAATTTTCGGTGTGAAGAGGTGACGAAAAATCATTTTTATAGTACTAAAAAGAAAGATTTTTCACCAAACCAAAACCAAAAATTGGAGATAAAGGACCAATCTCTGTGTAGTAGTTTTTAGTTCCATTGTATTTTGTTCGAATTAGTTACAAAATGATCCGAAAACTCCAATAGTTTAACGGATTTGCATTAGCGCCCTTAAAATTGTGCAGTAATGTCGCTATGATATGGATTTCGTGCCCCTTTTCGAGCGGGATGGCAAATTATCGTTTTCTCGTGAGTGAGAAATAGAGTGATAGACGCGCGACGTACTGTTGACGACGTACTATTTTTTACCTAATTACAAATTACTGAAAATACAAAATTGCATATTATTATACACTCTTAAAGCAGTTTTTGTCTCAGCATTTAAACTAGTTTTAGATCTGGGTGCGATTTTTCGCTTTAATACCATGACATTATGGTTCAGAACCATTTGACCGACAGTCACTGTAGTTGCCAACAGTTTTTGATTGAAAATTGAACTGTCGACTCAACGACATACATTCGATTATCGAGTACTGGCTCGCGTCACAAAAGGCAGATACTAATGTCAGTCTCGTCACTGAATACATAAAGTCTCGTTATAGTCCGGGAGCCAGGTACAAATTCGGTCAATTATTTCCTCTCGAGCGAAACTTCGTGAAACGCATTAGGGATTTATATTATGAATATTCGCGACCGTCAGCTGCGACTCCGTGGGTGGGGCGGGCAGTGGCAGCCTCCAACGCATGGAGAAAAATAAAGTTTTTTAGTAATTTCCTCCCATTTGAAAATTTGACAGATTATAGTTTACCTAATATTTTGGGTATTTTGGGGGGTAAGGGAGCGCAACTCCATCTAGCGCTCCAAACGTCAACCTCACCTGCCCGTGGTGCCCCCTGCTAGTCTACTGACGAGGCTATGACGACCGACAAATGGCGGTATAACCATTTCATACTGGCTAGACTGAGCAAATGGCACAGGCCGGTGTCGGGCAGCAGCGACACTGGTGCGATCAGTCTAGCCCTGCGATGACCAACACGCCTGCCCAGCGTGGTCATTATGGGCAAAACCTTAATGGATAATCACAGAAAACCATGGCCCCTAGTTCCCGGCGGCCTCGCTATTCCTGACCCTGGCAGCGGTCACGGTAATGGCGGGGCAGGGGGTGCTAAGAATCTCCGGACGAGATTCCGCTGCCAACCCCGACGACTGGACCTGGTGACGTATAACGCACGCACTTTGAGGACAGACGAGAAGATCATCGAGCTGGAAGAAGCAGTGAGCAAGTTGCGCTGGAATATTATAGGATTGTCTGAAGTCCGAAGAGAGGGGGAGGACTCGATAATCCTCAATTCCGGCAACTTGTTTTACTACCGGGAGGGCGATCAACAGTCCCAGGGTGGTGTCGGGTTCATCGTCCACAAGTCCCTCGTCAACAACATTGTACAAGTCGAGAGTGTGTCGAGTAGGGTAGCGTACCTCATACTCAGAATCACCAAACGGTATTCGCTGAAGGTTATACAGGTCTACGCACCGACATCGACACATTCTGACGAGGAGGTAGAGGCGCTGTATGAGGATATATCAAAAGCCATACACGCCTCTGCCACTCATTACAGTGTTGTGATGGGGGATTTCAATGCAAGGCTGGGCGAACGAAGCGGTGCAGAGACGAGAGTGGGGCATTTTGGGTATGGGCGAAGGAACCAAAGGGGCCAAATGTTGGCCGACTTCATGGAGAAGGAGGGCCTCTTTATGATGAACTCCTTCTTCAGGAAGCGGCCACACAGAAAATGGACATGGTTGAGTCCCGATGGTTCCACGAGAAATGAGATCGACTTCATTATGTCGACCAAGCGGCATATATTCAATGATGTCTCTGTGATCAATAGGGTGAAAACCGGTAGCGATCACCGGATGGTAAGAGGCACGTTGAATATTAATGTAAAGCTGGAAAGGGCCAGACTGGTGAAGTCCACTCTCCGACCTTCTCGTGCTCATATCCAAAATCCCGAAAACTTCCAACTCGAACTGCAGAACCGATTCGAGTGCCTAGCAGACTGCGTTTCTGTGGACGATCTAAACAACAGGTTCGTGGAAACTGTCCATACTGTGGGGTCTAAATTCTTTAAGACCCATCGCAGGAAAAGAACCGAAAAGTTCTCTGACCATACTCTCAAGCTAATGAAGGAGAGACAAGAGATGAGGCTGCAGTCATCGGCAGACGCGGCTGCCTACCGGCGGATTAATAGGCAGATCTCTAAGGCACAAACTCGCGACCTCCGTGTCTTTAATACCAAGTGTATTAAAGATACCATTGAGCGGAACAAAGGCTCAAAAGTGTTCGCGAGAGATCTGTCTATCGGACAGAGCCAGCTGACGCGGCTGAAAACTGATGACGGCCGTCTCGTCTCTTCTCGACCTGAGGTCTTGGGAGAGGTTGAGAAGTTCTATGGACAGTTATATACCACGACACAAAAACCTGTTGAAGATTTGGCGAAAGATCCCAGAGCCAAACTGACCCGACACTATACCGAAGATATCCCGGACGTCAGCCTATACGAGATTAGAATGGCTCTCAAACAGCTCAAGGACAACAAGGCGCCAGGTGATGACGGAATCACTGCGGAACTCCTGAAAGCGGGTGGAAAACCGGTACTTAAGATCTTTCAGCGATTGTTCAATTCCGTCATCCACGAGGGCACAACGCCGGAAGCATGGCACAGGAGCGTGGTGGTTCTGTTCTTCAAAAAGGGTGATAATACCTTGTTGAAGAATTATAGACCCATCTCGTTGTTGAGTCATGTTTATAAGTTGTTCTCGAGAGTCATTACGAATCGTCTCGCTCGTAGGTTCGACGACTTCCAGCCTCCCGAACAAGCCGGATTCCGAAAAGGCTTTGGTACCATAGATCACATTCATACGCTGCGGCAGGTTATACAAAAGACGGAAGAGTATAACCGGCCACTTTGCTTAGCGTTTGTGGACTATGAGAAAGCCTTCGATTCGGTGGAAACTTGGGCTGTGTTGAGGTCGCTGCAGAGATGCCGGATTGACTACCGGTATATCCAAGTGTTGAAGTGCTTGTATGAAAACGCCACAATGTCAGTACGTATACAGGACCAGACTACGAGGCCAATCCACTTGCAGCGTGGAGTGCGACAGGGAGACGTTACCTCCCCGAAGCTCTTTACCGCTGCGTTGGAGGACGTCTTTAAGCTTCTGGATTGGAACGGGCTTGGCATCAACATAAACGGCGAGTACATCACTCACCTGCGATTTGCCGATGACATAGTAGTCATGGCAGAGACTCTGAGAGACCTCAATACAATGCTCAACGATCTCAGCAGGGTTTCTCAACAGGTGGGCCTGAAAATGAACATGAGCAAGACGAAAATCATGTCCAATGCTCATGCACCGCTCCACCCAGTAATTGTTGAGAACTCTGCACTCGAAATTGTCGACGAGTATATTTACCTGGGACACATAGTCCAGCTAGGTAGGTCCAATTTCGAGAAAGAGATCAACCGCCGAATCCAACTCGGCTGGGCAGCGTTCGGGAAGCTCCGAGATGTCTTCTCGTCCAAAATTATGCTTCGCAAGCTTCATTCGACGCGATTTGGGGTTTTACATATTGTAGCAACACTTTCTAGCTACCGGCCTTCACGTTATTTGTAGTAGGGAAAAAAGAATTTACGTATGGTATCACCATTCGGTAGACATCCCTACCATTACTCATTAACATTTTCGTGCTCGAGGCCTTCGGACGCACAATATTATAATTAGTTTCGAATATTTTATTTTAAGTAAAGGAGTTAGTTAGGTAGTGAAAATCATGGGAAAACGGAAAGCAGAGGAAAAGGTGGCGAAGATTAGAAGAAAAATAAGGAAGTTGGAGGAGAAATTGGCACGGAAACGTATAATGCGTCTACCTTCCAGTTCATGTGACGAAAACGAGGGTAAGTGTTAATACGAGAATTTAATATTAATACAGGCGCATGATTCAAAGTTTCTTTGTTTTGTTTGGATTGATGAATACTATGATGCGAGACTCCGCTTTTGGGTTTACTCCTTCATAATTACGTCAGACAATACTATGATGCGAGACTCCGCTTTTGGGTTTACTCCTTCATAATTACGTCATTAGACAATACTATGATGCGAGACTCCGCTTTGGGTTTACTCCTTCATTTTGTTTTTACGCCATTGATGAATACTATGATGCGAGACTCCGTTTTTGGGTTTACTCCTTCATAATTACGCTTTACGAGCTAGATTTTAGCTTTAACAAAACTATTCTATTGTAATAGTTATAACCAGGGAAAAAATAAAAATAAAATATTTTTCCTTTGATGTGGGTACCTTCCTTTTTTCGTTGTAACAAAGGAGGAATAGTAAGACGTTTCGTACGTTTACAGATGTCAATCAGGTGGTAAATGGTGCATTATGTGACCCTGTACCGGTGTTTTTCGATTCCACTACCATACACGATGATGAACAACGTCCAGACATCGCGTTATCGTTGAAGGACGCCTCGCCATCACCTGGGACAGCTATCGAGACGCTACCAGTTTCGCAGAACGGTGGTGCCGATTCTGCAGTCGCCGGAATTGAGGAAAATACTGAGCTTGTGCTGGATGGATCAATACTTTCATTACTAGGTGACGCTCCTGAAAATAATATTGAATCAGGTCCCCCTATCCATAGGGATATTGCCACTAGATGGCAGGACATTTTACAGAAAGGTCTTAAAGATGATATTAAAAAAGACTTAATAAAATTGTATCCTATACCTAGTAATTTGGAAATTCTTGTACCGCCAATCCTAAATCCCGAAGTTAAAGCGGCATTAACAGAGCCCTTAGTAAAGCGGGATTTCGCTATTTTTCATAGACAAAAACAGACCGGGATTGCATTATCCGCTTTAAGCAAATCAGTGGACTCGATAATAAATGACCCAAATAAAAGTTTACAAAATGAAACAAAGTCGACTGTATTAAAACCGCTAAGCGATGCCTGTCGCATTTTATGCGATTTATATCAGCTTGAAACGAAAAGAAGGAGAATCCACATAATAAATTCAATAAATAATAAGATGAAAGACATCGTTATGGACACAGTCCCAGGGAAATTTCTTTTCGGTGACAATATGTCTGAAAAGCTTAAAACGGCCCAGGGCATTAATAGATCGGGACAAATTTTAAAAGTCATACCATTCTCTAATAATTCTAATAAGAATACTATGACAGCTGCACCTAGCAATGTTAAGTCTTTAAACCAAAAGACCCCATATCGGAAAACAGCTGCGCGTTCTTATATGGGGAAGCAACGAGTGCAGGATCATGCAGCACCAGCACCGGCACCAGCAAGCAGCCGCCAGCGACACTACCGCCGCAGCCCCCCGCCGGCCGCGGCCCCTCGACGGCAGAGACAGCAGCGCTACTGAACAGTAATAACGAGGAACGATATGCAGGGCGATTGTCTTGCTTCTCTCAACAATGGGAAAATATAACTAGCGACCCGCTTATATTAGGCTGGCTAGACGGTTATGAAATTCCATTTATTTCTACACCTAGTCGCAGCGATAGGCCTTATACAATTTCACATTCAGACCAGGAATTACTTGAATTTAATAAATGTATACAAAAATTATTATATATAAACGCCATTTCAGAATGTAATCATGAGGAAGAGGAATTTGTCTCTAGTGTTTTTTTAGTGCCTAAACCTAGTGGAGAGAATCGGTTTATTTTGAATTTAAAATGTTTAAATAAGTTTGTCAAAACAGAACATTTTAAATTAGAAGATTATCGTACTGCAACCAAGATGATGTTCCCAGATTGTTTTATGGCTTCCATTGATCTAAAGGATGCTTATTACTTATTGCCGATCTATGAGTTTCATAGGAAATATTTGAAGTTCAAATTTAATGATACTCTTTATGCATATAATTGCTTACCGTTCGGGCTGGCGACAGCACCTTATGTTTTTACAAAATTATTAAAACCAGTAATGGAATACTTTAGGTCAAACAATATATTAACAGTTATTTATCTAGATGACATAATGATTTTTGGTAGGTCATATTTGGAGTGCAATAGAAATATTTCATTCATTAAAAACGCTCTCGAAAATCTGGGATTTATAATAAATTATGAAAAGAGTTGCTTAATACCTTCAAGAGAGTGTAAATATTTAGGTTTCATATTTAACTCTCAAAAAATGATACTAAAATTACCCGAGGAAAAGAAGGCTAAGATTCAAAAATTAATTTTGAAATTCATAAATACAGAAAAATGTAGTTTACGTAATTATGCTAGATTTGTTGGTATTTTGATATCAGCCTGCCCTGCTATTGATTACTCTTGGTTATATACCAAGATTTTTGAAAGATTTAAATTTTTGTGTTTAAAGGAAAATTCTTCATACGATCAGATCGTAAAAATCCCAGCTACGTTACATGAGGATATGTTATGGTGGTTAAGGCATATTATGAACGATTATGCTAAAGTACGAACCCATAACTATGAGTGTGAAATATTTTCAGACGCTTCTCTTACGGGATGGGGAGCGTACTGTAATAAGAATAAAGTCTATGGTTTTTGGACCGAAGAGGAAAGATTGCAACATATAAACTTATTAGAACTTAAAGCAGCTTTCTTTGCTTTAAAAGTTTATGCTAAACATCTTACTAATACGGAGATTCTTTTACGAATTGATAATACTACAGCTATAGCATGTATTAATAAAATGGGTAGCGTACAGTATGCACATCTGGAAAAAAAATCACTCGTCAAATTTGGCAGTGGTGTGAACAAAGAAAAATTTTCTTATTCGCATCATATATCAATTCCAAAGACAATGTGGAAGCGGATGCAATGTCTAGAATGAAATTCCAAGAGACAGAATGGGAACTTGCAGATTATGCGTTTCAAGAAATTATTCTGTCATTTAAACAACCTACTATTGATTTGTTTGCATCTAGAAATAATAAGAAATGTCCCACTTACGTATCTTGGAAGCCAGATCCTGAAGCTCGGGCAATTGACGCGTTCACATTGTCATGGACTCATCTTAATTTTTATGCTTTTCCTCCTTTCTCCATGGTATTAAAAGTGATACGAAAAATTATAGATGATAAAGCTGAAGGTATTGTTGTAATACCGAATTGGAAAACACAACCTTGGTATCCATTGTATGAAAAAATTAAAATTTCTAGAGAAATATATTTTCGACCAAGTAAAGAATTGCTTGTATCTCCTTTCAGAATTCATCACAATCTACACAGTTCGCTAGAACTGATTGCCGTAAGATTGTCAGGAAAACAATATTAAGACAGACAACTCTCCTCAAAATCTGTGGATATCATATTATTCTCTTTGACTGAAAATACATATTATAAACAATATGTTGGCTGTATTAGATTATGCATTAAGTACTTTGAGATAAATAACGTCATATTATGCTATGATTCTATGCCTATTCTAGAAATAATATATTACCTTAGCCGATTTTTTGATCAGGGAGTACGGTATGGCACCATTAACTCTCTTATAGCAGCAATAAGTTTGTTAATGGGAAATCCCATAGATAATAATAGGATAAAGAGATTCATGAAGGGAGTAGGTATATAGGTTACGACCTCATACGCCTAAATATGATATAGTTTGGGAAGCTAATATCGTTTTAAATTATTTGAGCCAGTTCTGGCCCAACCATGCGTTAAGTCTACAAGACTTATCAAAGAAAACCGTCACACTTAATGCTTTAGTAATAGCTTATAATGTCCAGACCATCACCCATATCAAAAATCAGTAATGTTGTCATGTAATACTTAGAATAGTATAACAATTAATACATATGATTATAATAATAATTGATCAATGATTTATGATTAATGTAATTAAGTAATTAAATTATGGTAAGTTAATTATTTTTCTATAAAAGTAATTAATAAAAATACCTATCCTACCTATTCTAGTCTGTATTATTTTTACTATATACAGCTATAAACATCTACAATATGTAAAACCCCAAATCGCTAGAATGAAGCTTGCGAAGCATAATTTATGATCAAACGAACTTACCTGTAAGTGAAGTTCGATCCTAATTATGTGAGCAAGCTTCATTCGACGCGATTTGGGAGAACCCACCCTAATCTAGTATCTATTTTATGTGTTAATAAGTGTTCGTATTTAAAGTTAACCCTCCCAATGTACCGTATACTTTAAGTATAAATAAACATGTAAAAATAATCACATTCATAAATAGGTATTAGCATAGGTATTACCACAAGCTAACATTTTATTATTTCAGGTACCTATTTTGCTTTAAACTAATGAGTAATGGTAGGGATGTCTACCGAATGGTGATACCATACGTAAATTCTTTTTTCCCTACTACAAATAACGTGAAGGCCGGTAGCTAGAAAGTGTTGCTACAATATGTAAAACCCCAAATCGCGTCGAATGAAGCTTGCTCACATAATTAGGATCGAACTTCACTTACAGGTAAGTTCGTTTGATCATAAATTCCTCAGTGCCTGAAGACTAAAGTCTTCGAACAGTGCGTGCTGCCAGTGATGACTTACGGATCCGAGACATGGTCGCTAACTAAGGGCCTCATAAGTAGGCTCAGGACCGCTCAGCGGGCGATGGAGAGAGCTATGCTCGGAGTGTCCCTGCGGGATCGAATCAGAAATGAGGAGATCCGGAGGAGAACCAGAGTCACCGACATAGCTAAGCGAGTCGCGATACTGAAGTGGAAATGGGCGGGGCACATAGTTCGAAGAGCTGATGGTCGTTGGGGTCCCAAGGTGCTGGAGTGGCGACCCCGCACCGGGAAGCGCAGTGTTGGCAGACCCCCCACCAGGTGGACCGACGACATCAAACGAGTCGCAGGGAGCCGCTGGATTCAGGCGGCGCAAGACCGAGGCCTGTGGAAGTCCATGCAAGAGACCTTTGTCCAGCAGTGGGCGTCTATCGGTTGATAAAGAAGAAGAAGAAGAAGAATATTTTGAAGGAAAACTAAAGTCAGCTGACCATAACATGGTGGACCATGTTATGGTCAGCTGACTTTTTTTCTTTTCTATATATCTGACAAATTTTCAAATGGGAGGAAATGACTAAAAAACTTTTTTTTTCTCCATGCGTTGGAGGCTGCCACTGCCCGCCCCACCCACGGAGTCGCAGCTGACGGTCGCGAATATTCATAATATAAATCCCTAATGCATTTCACGAAGTTTTAATTGGGAGGGACTTGGTCATGAAAATCTGTCACTGGCTCCCGGACCATTACGTCAACTCACCACGCTCCTGCTTCGCTTGATGGATTAAATATAAAATATTTCTTTCTAAAATTTTTATAGTTTTTAATGCGCTTGATTATTTTTTTGGATATTTTGATACTTGATACAAAAAAAATAATTGTAATCATATCAATTAAAAAAATGGATGGAGAAATTTTGCACTGTGAGTAAAAGGGTAGTTTTTGAAAAAAATATAGTCTCTTGGTATATTGTTTGGATTTTCAAGTTGTAGGTACAAAACGGCTATAAAAGGACATTCCAGTGAAAACAATTCACAGAGCAATTTTTCGCTGCAAGTTACACTAAAAAAACTTATTTTTCAAAATTTGGTGGTTTCAACTAGGAGTATATTTTGGATATTTTATATTTTGTTTCTAGACTTTACATGAATGTTTCACGTGAAGAAAGTTTTGACCGAGCATTTTGTCGAACTGAGATATTAAGCGTATAAGAGTTTAGGTAAAAATACCTAACTTCCGTTCAAAATTTTTTTTGGATATTTATAAAATACGTTTAACTACTGATACTTTATCATTCTGTAAAGTTTCGTCGCCTGAAGAATTGCTGTTGGGGTCCACTAGCTTCATTGCCTAGACTAAATGGCAGTATCATCTTCACATGTTTATATAAACTTTACTTGAAAGTGTCCAGTTTAAGAAATTAATCAAAATATCGACTAATTTGTGAGTAACTCACGTCCAACTCAGTATTTTGATTAATTTCTTAAACTGGTCACTTTCAAGTAAAGATTTTTATGTAAACCTGTGAAGATGATAATTCCACTGGCGCAATTAGAAGGCCATAAGCCTACTTTGTCGTATTAGTTTACAAATTGAGAAAAACCAAATTAAATTTGAATTTCTTGGGCAGACCCTTGTCTTCCACCTTAACCCGTATCCCTGTCAGCAGCAGCGGGTCCCCGCGGCGGCCGTGCGCGCTGGCGTGCCGGCAGCGGGCGCTGGTGGGCGCGCTGGTGCGGCGGCTGCCGGGCGCGCCGCGGCTCGTGCGCTGTCTGCGCGCCGACGCCGCGCTGCGCCCGCACAGATTCGACGCCACTTTGTTGCGGCATCAGATACGCACGCAGGGGTGAGTGCGTACGCATTCACACATATAGGTACAGTCGGCTGCAAAAGTCCATAGGGGCCGTTCATAAAATACGTCACGCTAAAATCAGCTTTTTTTGACCCCCTCCCCCCTATTGTCACGCTGTGTCACACTTTCTGTGACCCCCTAGAAATATTCCGTCACAAAAACTAAGACCGCTCCCCCCCCTCTTTAGTATGATAAATTTCAAATTATAGTACATAAATTTTGAGAATGAAAAATATTTATTTAGTTATTATAATAAAATTTTAATAAATCAATAAATATCTTTTATAACGAACACATAAATAATAAATAATATTTTTATTAATCAGAAGTCCAAGGATTTTGTAAATGGGCCGAAATATCTATAATCGGTATTGCAGCATCTTCTTCTTCATCTTCAAAACTACCGTCCACTTCATCGTCATCTAGCCATTCTGCATCTTCCGTACCGCAATAAAGAGTACCTATAAAGTAATTAACGTAATAAAGAGTATTAAACTGAGAAATATGAAAAAAGCGTCTGTATTAGTTCACTGCTAAATGGCGAATGAAGGAATAATATAATAATAAATACATGAGAAACAGTATTTTCATTTGTTAAAGAATCGAGAGCGCAGGGTACGTGGAAACGTTACTCTCTCAAGTACTGGAAAAACAAAGAAACCAGTAGTGACGGATCGCAACGCTGCTAGAGCCGCGCGACAGAGCTAGCGCTCATGTCGAAGAATAATGAACGGCGAAGTGCGAACGTCACGTTGCCGTAGAGTCTACGGCAACGTGACGTTCGCACGGGACGGAGGGTCTACGGCGTAGACCCTCCGTCCCCCCTTGTCACATCTTGTCACACTCAGCAAGACCCCTCCCTCCCCCTTGTATGCGAACGTATTTTATGAACGGCCCCATATAGAAAAAGCAAACAAGTTGCCTTGCATGCAGTCTGTCACTCACACACTGTAGTATTGAACTGAAATCGTTTGAACCTTATGTTGTTGACTTAAGGTTGATTATTGATATATAATGTTTATTTGTTTGAGTGAGCATGCGAGTGATACACAGCATTGATTGCGCACGGTTTTAGCCTTTAAGCTATGTATGGACTTTTGACGTCGACTATACATCATCATCATCATTTGAACTGATAGATCTCTTGAAAGAATCGCCATATAAAAAGTATAAGACTTGTTTCATTTAATTTCATTTGAGACCCTATTCCCAAAATCGTCTTACGAAGTAAATAAACAGTCTTAAAGATGATCACATTGTCATTGATGCGCCTGAGTTACTAGAACGCTTGAAGTTCGTTGTGCCACGTGACTGTAGCTGCCTGCACAATTGTAAGACTTTTTATTTACCTCAAGCCAACAGCAACCTGGGACAACATAGTCCGTTGTATAGAATGAAATTTCTTGCTAATTGTTACAGAGATGCTATAGATATCTTCTGTGATAATATACCAAGTATAAAAAAGAAATTAAGTAGACTTAAGTTAGTAAGTAATCTGTTTACCCCTTTTGTTTATCTGTTTTACGGCGCTGATGGTACCACGTACTCTGTGTCTGCAGGCCACACTGGTGGTGACCACTGCTTTCCAAAAAATCCGGTTCGAAGGACCAAAATTATGTTCCCACCCACACATTTATTATGTAACCAGTACCCGCCGTGAACTAGGGGACGGGATTCAAATAAAACACCCGTTCGTACTTCGTACTGAAATAGGTAAGGTGGATTTTGTGGGTCCAAACTCCAATCCAAGGACGAACAACATATCGCACACGCAAATCAAAAGAGAGACAACTCATTTTGCTGTCACGTTTCACAAAATTTACTAACCAAAGATTCAGAGAGACCATTTTTGAGTTATCTCACTTTTGATCTAGGTCTGCGATATTATGTCTGCATTAAATGATTAAATTGCATACAAAAAAATAATAGCACGACTAAATGTTCGAAAGCGACCTCTATGAATGGCGCCATCTAGTTGTGAACATAATTAATTATTTAAATGTGTACATACACAGGTTATTGGACATGGCGCTGCTGCGGCGCGCGGGCTGGTGCGAGTCGATGTGCGCGCGCGCAGTGCTGTCGCGGTACGGCGTGCTGCGCGCGCGCGCCGCGCCCGCCGCGCCCCCCGCGCCGCCCTCGCCCGCGCTGGACGCGCGTGACGACCCCGTGCGCGCCGCGCGCGCCTTGCTCCGCAGCCTGCCGATCCCCAGTGCGGAGTTCGCGTACGGCCGCACCAAAGTGTTCATCCGGAGCCCTAGGACGGTGAGATTGTATTGCTTTCATTTATTGAAGTGAAAACTTCTTTAGGCACGTTGAGCACTTTTTTGTTTGAGCTAAAAACATGGATTTCGCGAAATCATCACCGTCACCATCGTCACCTGGAGATTTCAATAAGCGTTCAACATTTTAGAGGTTCTCAAGCAACCTTGTACAGCGCAGTCGGAATTTCGGAAAGCAGCCGCCTTCCTTACCGTTGTCCCTACCGAATGTATGATGTCGCAGGTTCGAATCTCACTCACGAAACGTGACAGTGCGCTTTTTTTTATTTTTTATTTTTTTTATTATATCTAGTATAATCTAGTTTTCATTTCTACAGTATTTCGGCAGTCCCTATGACTGCCAATTTTTTTTTTTACTATTGGTTCTATTGATTTATTTATTTTATTTTTAACCGCCTTTCTCGGTTGGTACGGCATTCCGAACAAGTGGTAGATTCATTTGACGATTCGAAAGCACTCAAGCATCAATTTCATCTACCAAACCTTTCTTTTTACTGAAATATTATATTTTTCAAAATACTTCCGAACATCATTCAATAGTTTTTCAAAATCGGTCATCATGCCTATTGTATGTATTTATGAATATTTGACAGGTGTGGGAGTTGGAAGCGTTGCGTGCGGCGCGCGTTGAAAAGTTAGTGCGGGCAGCGCAACGCGCGTGGCGGAGGTACCGCGCGCGCCGGAGACACGCGGCTGCCGCCAGGATAGCGGCCGCGTGGAGGCGGCACCGGGTATGCACTGATATTTTTTACAAGCTTTAGTTAACTTGCAATGTATGTATGTATGTAGACAATTCGCTACTAGGTTTGTTCTTGCTTGGTCACTATAAGGCTCCGTACTAGTACATAGTTCGGAGTTCTAGTACTATTAGTACTCTACTTCCGTCAAGCGTCAGGAATCACAGACTAATAGATCCACAAGATGCGAAGTACTAAATGAACGATGTACTGTCTGATTCCTTGTTTCCCGCTCGTTGAGAGCCGAGCGACGAATTACTAAAAGAACGATGTAATATTATGCATACGGAGTAATTCGTTCTCGTTTAGTGTCGGGAATTAATTCCTATTTGTACTTAGTACATGTACACAGGACTATTCGTCACAATTCGTCACTTTGGTGATTGGTCACGCCAAAATAAGAAGTCACTAGAAATTGCACTTATTGATAATTTACCTACCTAACCTATTTAGGTTACGCGTTTTGCGGCTAACAGGGGGTCTACTTACGGTCGTAAATATTCATATTATTAAGTCTATGGTTGTGACGATCGCATTCACCTGCAATTGAATAACACTCTCTTAGTATTGTGTTTTCCACAATCGATCTAAAAGGTAACACTATTTTAAGACATCTCAATTTAGTTCGGAGTACAATACATAACTTGCATGATGGTGTACCGTAAAAAAGTAATTGTCTACAGTCAAATGTTACAGTTTTTGCAATTCACAAAGGCGAGTGAGCTTTACTCGTGGTTACTTCGTGTATATGCATTGCATAAGTGTGCGTGCCTGTCAAAGCCTAGGTGGGAGCGGGCAGGCGCGAGCATTGCGTTCGCTCACACTTATACAGATACGGCACACACACAACCATAAGTCAGTCGCCCTCGTGAATTGCAAGAACTATGGGTATAGTTCTTGCAATTTGGATTGAAAGACAACAAATTCGGCTGAGCATTATTTTTAACTTTGTTGAAGTCCTGGATTCTAGAATAGATATTTAGGATCTTAGGCCGCTAGGGTATGAGAAATAGGTCAATTCTTCTGCTTTAATTTACTATTTATTGTGCGTGTTCGCCGTGTGCGTGATTAACGATTTTGAAAAAATGTTGGATGATGTTCGGAAGTATCTACTATTTCGAAAAAATATTTCACCAAAAAAAAAAAAAGGTTTGGTAGATAAAATTGCTAATTTTCGGTTTTAAAATTCACGCAAAGATGCTCGCTGGTGTCATGGCGTCGTTAGTGACGTCACCTATATGTTTGGTCATAGTAGTTTCTCAAAGTTTGAAGATAGATGTGATGTATCACTCCGATTGGTGTTCAATCCAATATGGCGGTTTGCTGTATGATATAGTTTTATTTTACCAAAATAAATATCAATCTCGCTCAAAATAGAAAAAAAAACGTTTTTTATAATCCAAGAATCCTATTTCATTAGGTAAATTTATCATTTAATTGATTCTTGGTCACTATCAACATGCCTATTATAGAGGTCAATAATATACTTACAGTAAACCAATTATGATGAAAATCTGTATTATTTCAGCAAAGACGCGCAGCGATAGAGAGGAGAACTGTGAAACGATTATCGCATGTAAGTACTACTAATTCTATTTTTTTTTTTAATTTTTTCGGCAATTTAAATTTACGCATACCAAGCTTAAATTTAATCGTATAGTTAATAGCAGATATTATAGCGGAAACCTATATCTGGAGCCGGAAGCGTGCAGCAGTACAGTGAGCGTGCGTGATAAGGTCGTACCTGTTGGGTCTGTGGGCGCGTCTCCCCGACACGTTTACCCGCACATATTATGACTTAAGGCCACTGTCCAAAATAAAATTTGCGAAATTCTTTGAAATTGTGTAGGTTGCTTTTGAGTTTCCCAAAAGAGTTATGCGTTAAAATAATGGTGTGTCCACTGTTTACTCACACTACTATATAATAATAACAGCGGAACCTACATCTGGAGCCGGAAGCGTGCAGCAGTACAGAGGGGGCGGAGAGGACCCTGCGGGGGAAGGCGGCGTGCGTGATATGGCGTGCGTGGGCGACGTACGCGAAAAGGACGTACCTGTTGGGACTGTGGGCGCGCCTCCCCGCACGGCACCGCTCGCCCGCATGCGTTACTTGAACACGTTTACCCCCACAAAGGACTTAAGGCCACTGTCCAAAATAAAATGTGCGAAATTCTTTGAAATTGTGTAGGTTGCTTTTGAGTTTCCCAAAAGAGTTATGCGTTAAAATAATGGTGTGTCCACTGTTTACTCACACTACTATATAATAATAACAGCGGAACCTACATCTGGAGCCGGAAGCGTGCAGCAGTACAGAGGGGGCGGAGAGGACCCTGCGGGGGAAGGCGGCGTGCGTGATATGGCGTGCGTGGGCGACGTACGCGAAAAGGACGTACCTGTTGGGACTGTGGGCGCGCCTCCCCGCACGGCACCGCTCGCCCGCATGCGTTACTTGAACACGTTTACCCCCACAAAGGACTTAAGGCCACTGTCCAAAATAAAATGTGCGAAATTCTTTGAAATTGTGTAGGTTGCTTTTGAGTTTCCCAAAAGAGTTATGCGTTAAAATAATGGTGTGTCCACTGTTTACTCACACTACTATATAATAATAACAGCGGAACCTACATCTGGAGCCGGAAGCGTGCAGCAGTACAGAGGGGGCGGAGAGGACCCTGCGGGGGAAGGCGGCGTGCGTGATATGGCGTGCGTGGGCGACGTACGCGAAAAGGACGTACCTGTTGGGACTGTGGGCGCGCCTCCCCGCACGGCACCGCTCGCCCGCATGCGTTACTTGAACACGTTTACCCCCACAAAGGACTTAAGGCCACTGTCCAAAATAAAATGTGCGAAATTCTTTGAAATTGTGTAGGTTGCTTTTGAGTTTCCCAAAAGAGTTATGCGTTAAAATAATGGTGTGTCCACTGTTTACTCACACTACTATATAATAATAACAGCGGAACCTACATCTGGAGCCGGAAGCGTGCAGCAGTACAGAGGGGGCGGAGAGGACCCTGCGGGGGAAGGCGGCGTGCGTGATATGGCGTGCGTGGGCGACGTACGCGAAAAGGACGTACCTGTTGGGACTGTGGGCGCGCCTCCCCGCACGGCACCGCTCGCCCGCATGCGTTACTTGAACACGTTTACCCCCACAAAGGACTTAAGGCCACTGTCCAAAATAAAATGTGCGAAATTCTTTGAAATTGTGTAGGTTGCTTTTGAGTTTCCCAAAAGAGTTATGCGTTAAAATAATGGTGTGTCCACTGTTTACTCACACTACTATATAATAATAACAGCGGAACCTACATCTGGAGCCGGAAGCGTGCAGCAGTACAGAGGGGGCGGAGAGGACCCTGCGGGGGAAGGCGGCGTGCGTGATATGGCGTGCGTGGGCGACGTACGCGAAAAGGACGTACCTGTTGGGACTGTGGGCGCGCCTCCCCGCACGGCACCGCTCGCCCGCATGCGTTACTTGAACACGTTTACCCCCACAAAGGACTTAAGGCCACTGTCCAAAATAAAATGTGCGAAATTCTTTGAAATTGTGTAGGTTGCTTTTGAGTTTCCCAAAAGAGTTATGCGTTAAAATAATGGTGTGTCCACTGTTTACTCACACTACTATATAATAATAACAGCGGAACCTACATCTGGAGCCGGAAGCGTGCAGCAGTACAGAGGGGGCGGAGAGGACCCTGCGGGGGAAGGCGGCGTGCGTGATATGGCGTGCGTGGGCGACGTACGCGAAAAGGACGTACCTGTTGGGACTGTGGGCGCGCCTCCCCGCACGGCACCGCTCGCCCGCATGCGTTACTTGAACACGTTTACCCCCACAAAGGACTTAAGGCCACTGTCCAAAATAAAATGTGCGAAATTCTTTGAAATTGTGTAGGTTGCTTTTGAGTTTCCCAAAAGAGTTATGCGTTAAAATAATGGTGTGTCCACTGTTTACTCACACTACTATATAATAATAACAGCGGAACCTACATCTGGAGCCGGAAGCGTGCAGCAGTACAGAGGGGGCGGAGAGGACCCTGCGGGGGAAGGCGGCGTGCGTGATATGGCGTGCGTGGGCGACGTACGCGAAAAGGACGTACCTGTTGGGACTGTGGGCGCGCCTCCCCGCACGGCACCGCTCGCCCGCATGCGTTACTTGAACACGTTTACCCCCACAAAGGACTTAAGGCCACTGTCCAAAATAAAATGTGCGAAATTCTTTGAAATTGTGTAGGTTGCTTTTGAGTTTCCCAAAAGAGTTATGCGTTAAAATAATGGTGTGTCCACTGTTTACTCACACTACTATATAATAATAACAGCGGAACCTACATCTGGAGCCGGAAGCGTGCAGCAGTACAGAGGGGGCGGAGAGGACCCTGCGGGGGAAGGCGGCGTGCGTGATATGGCGTGCGTGGGCGACGTACGCGAAAAGGACGTACCTGTTGGGACTGTGGGCGCGCCTCCCCGCACGGCACCGCTCGCCCGCATGCGTTACTTGAACACGTTTACCCCCACAAAGGACTTAAGGCCACTGTCCAAAATAAAATGTGCGAAATTCTTTGAAATTGTGTAGGTTGCTTTTGAGTTTCCCAAAAGAGTTATGCGTTAAAATAATGGTGTGTCCACTGTTTACTCACACTACTATATAATAATAACAGCGGAACCTACATCTGGAGCCGGAAGCGTGCAGCAGTACAGAGGGGGCGGAGAGGACCCTGCGGGGGAAGGCGGCGTGCGTGATATGGCGTGCGTGGGCGACGTACGCGAAAAGGACGTACCTGTTGGGACTGTGGGCGCGCCTCCCCGCACGGCACCGCTCGCCCGCATGCGTTACTTGAACACGTTTACCCCCACAAAGGACTTAAGGCCACTGTCCAAAATAAAATGTGCGAAATTCTTTGAAATTGTGTAGGTTGCTTTTGAGTTTCCCAAAAGAGTTATGCGTTAAAATAATGGTGTGTCCACTGTTTACTCACACTACTATATAATAATAACAGCGGAACCTACATCTGGAGCCGGAAGCGTGCAGCAGTACAGAGGGGGCGGAGAGGACCCTGCGGGGGAAGGCGGCGTGCGTGATATGGCGTGCGTGGGCGACGTACGCGAAAAGGACGTACCTGTTGGGACTGTGGGCGCGCCTCCCCGCACGGCACCGCTCGCCCGCATGCGTTACTTGAACACGTTTACCCCCACAAAGGACTTAAGGCCACTGTCCAAAATAAAATGTGCGAAATTCTTTGAAATTGTGTAGGTTGCTTTTGAGTTTCCCAAAAGAGTTATGCGTTAAAATAATGGTGTGTCCACTGTTTACTCACACTACTATATAATAATAACAGCGGAACCTACATCTGGAGCCGGAAGCGTGCAGCAGTACAGAGGGGGCGGAGAGGACCCTGCGGGGGAAGGCGGCGTGCGTGATATGGCGTGCGTGGGCGACGTACGCGAAAAGGACGTACCTGTTGGGACTGTGGGCGCGCCTCCCCGCACGGCACCGCTCGCCCGCATGCGTTACTTGAACACGTTTACCCCCACAAAGGACTTAAGGCCACTGTCCAAAATAAAATGTGCGAAATTCTTTGAAATTGTGTAGGTTGCTTTTGAGTTTCCCAAAAGAGTTATGCGTTAAAATAATGGTGTGTCCACTGTTTACTCACACTACTATATAATAATAACAGCGGAACCTACATCTGGAGCCGGAAGCGTGCAGCAGTACAGAGGGGGCGGAGAGGACCCTGCGGGGGAAGGCGGCGTGCGTGATATGGCGTGCGTGGGCGACGTACGCGAAAAGGACGTACCTGTTGGGACTGTGGGCGCGCCTCCCCGCACGGCACCGCTCGCCCGCATGCGTTACTTGAACACGTTTACCCCCACAAAGGACTTAAGGCCACTGTCCAAAATAAAATGTGCGAAATTCTTTGAAATTGTGTAGGTTGCTTTTGAGTTTCCCAAAAGAGTTATGCGTTAAAATAATGGTGTGTCCACTGTTTACTCACACTACTATATAATAATAACAGCGGAACCTACATCTGGAGCCGGAAGCGTGCAGCAGTACAGAGGGGGCGGAGAGGACCCTGCGGGGGAAGGCGGCGTGCGTGATATGGCGTGCGTGGGCGACGTACGCGAAAAGGACGTACCTGTTGGGACTGTGGGCGCGCCTCCCCGCACGGCACCGCTCGCCCGCATGCGTTACTTGAACACGTTTACCCCCACAAAGGACTTAAGGCCACTGTCCAAAATAAAATGTGCGAAATTCTTTGAAATTGTGTAGGTTGCTTTTGAGTTTCCCAAAAGAGTTATGCGTTAAAATAATGGTGTGTCCACTGTTTACTCACACTACTATATAATAATAACAGCGGAACCTACATCTGGAGCCGGAAGCGTGCAGCAGTACAGAGGGGGCGGAGAGGACCCTGCGGGGGAAGGCGGCGTGCGTGATATGGCGTGCGTGGGCGACGTACGCGAAAAGGACGTACCTGTTGGGACTGTGGGCGCGCCTCCCCGCACGGCACCGCTCGCCCGCATGCGTTACTTGAACACGTTTACCCCCACAAAGGACTTAAGGCCACTGTCCAAAATAAAATGTGCGAAATTCTTTGAAATTGTGTAGGTTGCTTTTGAGTTTCCCAAAAGAGTTATGCGTTAAAATAATGGTGTGTCCACTGTTTACTCACACTACTATATAATAATAACAGCGGAACCTACATCTGGAGCCGGAAGCGTGCAGCAGTACAGAGGGGGCGGAGAGGACCCTGCGGGGGAAGGCGGCGTGCGTGATATGGCGTGCGTGGGCGACGTACGCGAAAAGGACGTACCTGTTGGGACTGTGGGCGCGCCTCCCCGCACGGCACCGCTCGCCCGCATGCGTTACTTGAACACGTTTACCCCCACAAAGGACTTAAGGCCACTGTCCAAAATAAAATGTGCGAAATTCTTTGAAATTGTGTAGGTTGCTTTTGAGTTTCCCAAAAGAGTTATGCGTTAAAATAATGGTGTGTCCACTGTTTACTCACACTACTATATAATAATAACAGCGGAACCTACATCTGGAGCCGGAAGCGTGCAGCAGTACAGAGGGGGCGGAGAGGACCCTGCGGGGGAAGGCGGCGTGCGTGATATGGCGTGCGTGGGCGACGTACGCGAAAAGGACGTACCTGTTGGGACTGTGGGCGCGCCTCCCCGCACGGCACCGCTCGCCCGCATGCGTTACTTGAACACGTTTACCCCCACAAAGGACTTAAGGCCACTGTCCAAAATAAAATGTGCGAAATTCTTTGAAATTGTGTAGGTTGCTTTTGAGTTTCCCAAAAGAGTTATGCGTTAAAATAATGGTGTGTCCACTGTTTACTCACACTACTATATAATAATAACAGCGGAACCTACATCTGGAGCCGGAAGCGTGCAGCAGTACAGAGGGGGCGGAGAGGACCCTGCGGGGGAAGGCGGCGTGCGTGATATGGCGTGCGTGGGCGACGTACGCGAAAAGGACGTACCTGTTGGGTCTGTGGGCGCGCCTCCCCGCACGGCACCGCTCGCCCGCATGCGCCGCGTGGCCGCCGTGCCCGCGGCCGAGGCTGCTCGCCCGCACGGACGCGCTGCTGCGGCGGCTGCACCACAAGTGGCGCTGTGCGGTGTACCGGAGAGCGTTCGACCAGACTGCGCGGAATCGCATGCGGGAGAAAGTCACCGCGAGTGTGTTGTTTAAGGTACTATTACTATTTCACATTTTTATATTTATAATCACGGATAAAACTTATTTCACAATATTATATTTATAATCACCGATAAAACTTTCTTTTTCTTTTCTGTTATTAAAAAATTATAGCGGCCGAATTGAGATCCTCCTTTTTTAAAGTAGGTTAGTAAAGATAGATCGAAAATGGGACCCCACTTTTGCCGCCAGCGACACTTGCTCCTTAAACTCGTTTAAAGGAGATAAACGTCGAAAATTGGGCGTTTAGAATTTAAACCGCGTTTAGCTTTAACTGAGTTTAGTTGTCGTTGGTGAAATGCAAACTGTAACCCTAAACTCAGTTAAGCGCGTAAACTGAGTTTGGCCGTGAACTAATTGGTCGGTGAAATTGGGCCTAAATATCACTTGCTTTGACAGTGAAGGGCAACATCGTGAGGAAATGTGCATGTCTGGGAGTTGTCCACAATGTTCTCAAAAGTGTGGGAAGTGGCTTCAACCCCTTGCCTGCCCTGTGGATTGAGATGGTGATGATGATGATGATGATGATGGTGAGCTGTCGTGACGCAGGACCGCAAGGTGACGTACGCGCGCAGCGTGGCGCACCCGTTCGTGGGCGACTACGTGCGGCTGCGCGCGTCGGCGGCGTGGCGGCGCGGGCTGGGCGCGGCTGCGGCGGACCGATATGTGGTTTTTGCGGACGTCGTCGGCAAGGTGATTGATCGATATGAGACCTTGCTTTTGAAAGGATACCTGTGCTCAGTAGTGAGTTTGGCACGTAGAGATATGTGACTATAGCGCACCTTTCTTTCCGCAAATATTAATAATTTCAATAACTTGTTAATAATTTTAGTCAGCAATATTTGCACGTAGAGTAAGTTCATAGTCTAGAACCGCCAGATAAAATGTGGCCTACGTTTTAATCCTGGGTTTGAGCTATCTCCATTCCCAGCCAAAGTGGTTCATTCGTTGTGGCGTGAAGGAGTAACAAACATCCATCCATACATCCATCCTCACTAACTTTCGTATTTATAATAGTAGGATTTTATTTCTTTTATTCAAATATAGCTATAGCCTGTATAGTGATAATAAGCCTCAATAGCCCAACGGTTAAAGGTGCAGACTGAAAACTGAAAGGTGGCTGTTGCACTATTGTCGTACCCACTCCTAACACAAGCTTTCCGCTTATTTGGAGGGGAGAGGAGGATATGAGTCAACTTCAACTTGGCTGATATTCTTTAAAAAAAATATTTATGTAATAAGCTGAGTAAATATATTATATTATCTATATATATATATATATATAAAAAAAGTGGTGTTAGTTACACTATTTATAACTCAAGAACGGATGAACCGTTTTGGCTGAAAATTGGTGGAGAGGTAGCTTAGAACCAGGAGACGGACATAGGATACTTTTTATCCCGTTCGACCGCGTTTCCGTCAAGTCACTATAAAACGTGGTATAACAAAAACGCATCTGACATGGAATAACAAAACGCAAATGACAGTGGAATAACAAAACGTAAATGACAGCTAACGTAATTTTGTTTTGGATATGTATGGTAAAAAATTTGACAATTATAAAAATGATAGATAATTGATAATATCATCAGTAATATGTTTTCTCTTTGAATCATCATTAACAATGCCGCGAGCAAGACGATCAAATGTTTCCTGCTACAAAGCTACGGATTGACGTGATTTATTGGATAGGTATAGTTGAGAACCTGGAGGGCAACTGGAGGGTGACAAAGATTTCTCGCGGGATGTTATGAACTAAATCCACGCAGACGAAGTCGCGGGCATCAGCTAGTTACTTATGAAAGCTTTAATATTGCAGGTGGCACGCTCGAGCGGGCGCGTTTCGCGTTGTCTAGCCGTGGTGTCAACCAGCGCGTTGCTTCTGCTGGAGGCGCGCTCTCTGCGACTGAAGCGTCGCGTGCCCGCGCACACCGTCTACCGACTGTCGCTGTCGCCGTACGCCGACGACCTGCTTGTCGTGCATGTGCGAGCGGTGAGTACCGTGTGACTATCACAAAACTATATCGAGATAGATCTGTTATCGCTTCTGTTTTTCAGAATTCGTGCCTATTTCTGGACAAAAGCACGCCATCCGTGTTGTTTGAAAATATTGTTAGTGTTGAAAATAGACACTTCCTTGCGAAAGGAAAATATGTCTGTTTGAAATTATGTCCCAAGTTTTGTTGCAATTTATCGTTTTCACTTTATTTTTATTATACTTGAAAATAGTTGTTCTATAATCTATATTGCAAATTGTTAGCACTCGTGCCCTGCCCACTTGTCCTTTCGATCTTGACTTCATGTTCAGTGGACTCGAACTGACACATGAAAACGTGTCTATACAGCGATATGAACTATCTATGTTATTGTAGCATGTGAAAATATCGGCAGTGCGGGGCCGTGGAGAGTTCCACGGAGGAGCTATCGCTATAAGATCTTTCACAATCAATCAATCTTATAGCTATATAGCTATAAGATTGTGTCGATATGGACTACATTTTAAGTCTCCTAGGTATTGTGGAATGTAAATCTTCGGTATTGTGTTAGTGTGGGGGCATGGAGAGCTCCACGGAGGAGTCATGAGAGTATGTCGATACAGCTATATGCACTATCTACGGTATTGTGTCAGTGTGGGGCCGTGGAGAGCTCCACGGAGGAGTCATGAGAGTATGTCGATACAGCTATATGCACTATCTACGGTATTGTGTCAGTGTGGGGCCGTGGAGAGCTCCACGGAGGAGTCATGAGAGTACGTCGATACAGCTATATGCACTATCTACGGTATTGTGTCAGTGTGGGGGCGTGGAGAGCTCCACGGAGGAGTCATGAGAATATGTCGATACAGCGATATGCACTATCTACGGTATTGTGTCAGTGTAGGGGCGTGGAGAGCTCCACGGAGGAGTGATGAGAGTATGTCGATAAAGCGATATGCACTATCTACGGTATTGTGTCAGTGTGGGGCCGTGGAGAGCTCCACGGAGGAGTCATGAGAGTATGTCGATACAGCTATATGCACTATCTACGGTATTGTGTCAGTGTGGGGGCGTGGAGAGCTCCACGGAGGAGTCATGAGAGTATGTCAGTACAGCTATATGCACTATCTACGGTATTGTGTCAGTGTGGGGGCGTGGAGAGCTCCACGGAGGAGTCATGAGAGTATGTCAATAAAGCGATATGCACTATCTACGGTATTGTGTCAGTGTGGGGGCGTGGAGAGCTCCACGGAGGAGTCATGAGAGTACGTCGATACAGCTATATGCACTATCTACGGTATTGTGTCAGTGTGGGGGCGTGGAGAGCTCCACGGAGGAGTCATGAGAGTACGTCGATACAGCTATATGCACTATCTACGGTATTGTGTCAGTGTGGGGGCGTGGAGAGCTCCACGGAGGAGTCATGAGAGTATGTCGATACAGCTATATGCACTATCTACGGTATTGTGTCAATGTGGGAGCGTGGAGAGCTCCACGGAGCTCATGAGAGTATGTCGATAAATCGATATGCACTGTCTTCGGTATTGTTTCATGTGGTACTGTTGGCAGTGCGGTGGCGTGGAGAGCTCCACGGAGGAGCTGTCGCAGTGCTCGTCGCGCGAGCCGCTGGACGCGCCGGGCTGCCTGTTCGGCGGCGAGGGCGCGTGGCGGCGGCGCGGCGACCTGCTCGTGCGCACGTGCCACGTGCTCGAGCTGGCCACCAAGCTGTTCCTCGTCGTGCAGAACGCGGTGGGCGCGCCGCCGCACGTCAACATCTCCACCGAGTGAGTATACACGGACACGCACACTCTCAAGTCACACCCACCCACGCACACTTCACTGGTATTAGCGTAGTAATCTGTAGATTGTCATAGACATTATAGATATAGACTTGACGTCAAAAAAGAGTAGAAAACAAGGAAGACCCGATACCGAATATGTCAATAGGACGATAATAACGAAACGATTGACACCTCATTCATCAAAATTGGATCAGTAGTTTGGGCGCTACGGTGGATTAATACGAAAATAGACACAGACCGTTCACTTGTCCATTGCCGTCATGTTGGCACCATTGCTTCACACAATGAAAACCCTGAAAAACCGGCTTGAGATAAGTGAACGGTCTGTAAAATCATAACCCTTCTTTTTGGTTTTTCCGTAATCGGGGAAAAATAGTTTCTATTGAAAATAATCGTACTTTGCAATGGCGTCCACCATGGGGCACAAAATTTACAATTCACTAAAACTAAATACACTTGAAAAAGTCTGGCGTTGAGAAGTTTAATTATTCTTCATTACTTTATGGTGTCAGGTTCGAGGCTAACTTCGGTCAGCAGATGGTGACAGTGTCGTTCCACGCGGTGGGCGGCGCGCCCGTCGGGGAGGGCGGGGCGAGGCTGCTGCGGCGCGGCAGCCGCATGGACGTGCTGCTATAATAGCCGGAGACGGGCGACTCCCCTCGCTACCCACCTGGGACGAGATTTGTTACCACAGTCCGTTCAATGAGTCAGTGGACATGGGTGAATCTTGGACGAAAGAGAGAAGGACTTGCCAAGCGCACGCATTCCACTCTGCCGAAGTACACGTACAACGTACATGTAATTATTTGCTTGTGTGTTCATTTTCTGTAAGTGTGACAGCTTTTGAGTTAGTGTGCGCTCATGGAGACGTGGTGAGTTAGTAAATGTGTGCTGTGCGTATTCACCTCACCTCCCGCGGAAAGTGGCAGAATTTATTTAGTACTAAATCTGCTTTATGGCAAGTCCTACTTTAAATTATCGAAGGGGTAAATTGACAAATAGGTTGTAGCAACGTTGTGAAAGAGTCATCGGTGAATTAAGAGGACTATTACTTTTCGCATTCCTCTCTCTCGCATATTCTAATATCTTCACTGATTGTAAAAATCTCTAATACTTTTGACATAGTGTGGTCAATTATTGTCTTTGACAGTTAAGTTACGGATATTTTAGATATAGTTTTATTATGATATACCTAGATGGATGATAAAAAAGGGAGAAAACTACTATACCTTTTATCGCTCTTATTCTCTAACAAAAACTAGGTATATTAAAATAAATAAAAAAAAAAAAATATATTATGTAAAATAAATATATTATGTTAGTAAAAATATGTCTAAAATCTGAGAGATGATAAAGTATCTGAAATTATTACAATAATTGAAAATATAAATCTGATTTTAACTAAATATAAACTATGCACACATTAAAGTGGAAAGGTGGAATAAATGGAAAAACTTTTTGACTCAAGACTCATGACTTATTGAACAGACTTTAATTGGCAACTGTGTACACAAATACGGCTGAATAAGAACTGTAAATTCGTAATTCAACTTAAATTCCATTGTATCATTATTGAAGTAGACTTTTACTGCGCATGGTGCAATAGGTGACCATACGTCTTATACGCCATTTTGTTTTTTTTTTCACGATTTTGGGGCCATTCACTAAACACGAATGTATCCATAGAGCATACACGCCTTCAGCCGTCAGATGTATGGATTTTATTTTGACGTCTTCAACAGATTAACCAAAGTTCGAAAAATGTCCACCATTAAAAACCAAAGTGGCTTACTGAAAATGTAAAGTATTTTAAGGTCTTGTAATATTATAACAAGAGCTTAAAATACTTGACTGTTTTTAAATTAATCCTCGATATATACCTTATAATTTTTCTTTATTAATATCAACAAAATAAATTCTTGGATTGTGATTTTTTTTAACAGAAAGCTTGAAATTTATTTACGTGCCAGAAATGTGCATTACGAAAAATATAAAGTGCGCGTACATACACAGTTGTCAATTGGTAAGAAATCGTTTACGCCCTAGTTCAGTAATCAAACATCTAAACTATTTGCATTTATATAACGGTGCCTGTGCTGCGTCGGCGACGTTGTTGGTCGCGCGACGTGCGGGATGATGCGCGCGTTGTGTTCACGACGCTAGGTGTAAGAGCCGGTGGACGATTTATCGAAGTCATTTATACCGATCCCTAGGAATTGTCGGGAGCAAACCTGTGCATGCTTGAGAGTTCTTTATAATAGTATAGTATTCTCAGATGTGTGAGTCTGCCTAGCACTTGGCCAGCGTGGTGGACTATGACCTGGGACCCTTTTCATTCTGAGAGGAGACCCTTGTGTAGTGGTGGACCGGCGCTGTGTTGATGATTTATTTTGAAAATTGATACAATAATACAGAGATAATAATTTATGATGAATTGCTCAACTTATTATTTTTACAACATGCAACGGTTTAGTTAAAATAGAATAGAGAAAAATGCTCATTAAATACCAAATAAAAAAAAACAAAATATATATTAGACTATACCATAAAAACTAGTGACGAATATATTTGACGATTTCGAACGAAACTATCAAGATTGAGAAGATTGATTGCGATTGAAAACAAAAATTGACAAAACGTCAACTTTATTCGTCGGCCCTAATATAGTAATAAATAGATTCAAAATGAAGTTTGTGAGTATAAAAACTTTGGACAAATCGTTCACCCGCTCTTCTCCTAAGACGTCACTAGGATAACCCCAGTTTAGAATCTTATGAAGTATAAATAAATAAATAAAATAGATAGTGCAGTAAGTGGACTGTTACGTTACGCGTAGATTAGTGATAGAGCCGCGGTGGCAAAAGGCGACTGATTACTCCCTCTTAACCCGTTTTACATCGACCCAGCTGAATATGCGCATCATGAGAATTGGAAAGGTTGTTATTGCGCAAAGCCCTTGGTTTGCATTCGCTATGACATTTAATTTTAACACTGGTGACATCACTTATACTTATGGCCGAATAATTGCTCATAATAATGAATATTTTTAAGGTTCCTTTGTACCATTGTAGCTTTTTTATGAAGATTGTTAAAGTTATAGAAACTTTGCACCACTTCATTAGACTCACTAATTTTTTTTAATACACCAAAGTACAGATTATTGCTAACACTCTTTAAATAATGTAATAATGTTGCCAACATAATGAAATTGTGAGTGAAATTAGCAAGAAGTTCAAAACCGAGTCTATTAGCATTTGAATAAATAGGGTTATGTGTATTTAGTTTGTCAACTAAGGCGCGCTTGCAGAAACGCCGGGTTAACTTGCTAATCCAGAGTTAGCAGCTAACTCTGGGTTAAAAGTACAGATTTGACAGATTTCCTATAAAGCTTCTGTCAAAATTACAAATTAATCCTGGGTTAACTAAACCCGGCGTCTCTGCAAGCGGGCCTTAAATTATTACTAATTTCGAGTGGAGTTATTAATTCAATGTCATTGCTAATCAGGAAGCATTGCAGCTCATCTCTGAATAAAATAGCAGCGAAATGAAAGAGCATAAAAGAAAATATTATTGTCATGCGAAACAAAGGCGGAACAACAGCGAAACTGCCTGTTCTAACGCAAACATTTTGCTAAAAGCATCTGGGCCCAAAAATCGAAAGGATAGGTCACAGCCACTCAAGAATTATAATTTAATATCATAGTTAAAAGTCCCTTCTAAATGTTTATTGAGAATAAAAAAGGACGTTACTATTAATAATATCTATACTATATTATTATATTTTTGACCTTTCATAGTGAATAATATTTCCAGTTTGTGCTAAAACTATAGGGCAGGTGAAAGAATCGCTTTAAAATAAAAAAAATTATAAATGAAGTTTGTGATGTGGTGTTTTCAGGCGTTGTTTAAAGTTTGGGACAAATGTAGCGGAAAATCGGTGCGATCGGAATTCTGCTCCAATTAGGTCGGGAAAAGTCCAACGGAAAGTCTGCTTATCACTAAGTAAAAGGTGTCAAAATTCAGCGTCATCCGTGCATTGTCAAGGAAAAACTGGCGCAAAAAGTGTCCTATCCGCCCCTCATAAGGCGTTTTACTTTTATTTCAATACTCGATGCGTTGAAGCGAAGTTCCGCCTACATTTTACGACAAGCGGAATTCTGCTATATCTGTCTCTGGCCTAATGTAAATTAGGGCCGAAACATACTATGACATGCGAGCTGATTTGATCCTACGCGACGTGAATTGATTCAACGCAATAACTAGCAAGTTTATTACGTTTTTTTGCATAACAAATTAAAATCGCGGGCTGTCGAGTCAGATCGCATGTTATAAGTGTGTTTCCGCTTTACAGTTAGGTAATCTATGACCGAAATTTTTATATAGTCTGTTAGAAAAAATTGTCTATGACGTCGCTTAGATTTTGAGGCGCAAACACATTACCGTGTTGTGATGTGTTAAAACAAAGATTTGTTTCGATCACATCATTCATCTTGTTAACAATATCAACTAATTAAGTTAACCTACTTTAACAAAGTGTCTGATGAATTGAAAGAATTTTTTGATGTATTTTTATTTGAATTCATGAATGGCTGGTGAAAAATGGTGTTATGAATTTTTCAATATAAATTAACTTATTAATAAATTGGATATTATTCCGAATTATATTTTTTTGACATTTAACTATAAAGGGTATTGTACACTGACTAGTCGATGAAACATATTTGGACATATCAATATTGTATCATCTTTCTACAATGTTTCCTGCAAAATTATTTAATTTAATTTCATCTTAATGTAAAATTTATGGCTCTGATCTTCTGTCGTATCACGAAAATCACAACACGGTAATGTGTTTGCGCCTTTATTCTTACTATAATGTGAAGTGAAGATAAAGTTAAGGTTATTTTAAACCTTAGGGTAGTATTTTATCAGTTTGGCACAGATTCCTCTATAAACAAAAGTGATTTTCATCCATTACTAATATTATATTGTAATTTTAGATAGTGTAATACTTGAATTATGTACTGACTAAATAGATATTATTTTATGGCCCCTACTATGATAATTCGACAGGAAGACAATGTGTTCTATTTACATAAAGGTGTTAAAGTTCCAATGGAATAGTTGCCAGCCAGTATGAACCTGGGCTTTCATTCGTTTATTATAATTAAAAAAGAGATTTGAGTTAATATTTTAACTTTTCTTAGGGAAAATTCTATTTATATTTTAATTTACTGTCGCCATTTACTGTTATATTATGTACTTAATCGATATTAGACTGTTTTGTCGCATTAGAGATGTTTAATGATACAGTTTTTACAATTCACGAAGGCGAGTGAGCTTTACTTGTGGTTACTTCGTGTACATGCACATTGCATAAGTGTGCGTGCCTGTCAAAGCCTAGGTGGGAGCGGGCAGGCGCGAGCATTGCGCGCGCTCACACTTATACAGATACGACACACACACAACCATAAGTCAGTTGCCCTCGTGAATTGCAAGAACTATACTACTGATGCGTAGTACTATTTCCAAAAATTGATTGCATCAATGTGACGATAGCAATGACCCCTGATTGGCTGGTACTCTCCCGCTATTGGTTCAAATGCATTGATGCAGCGAGAACGCAATAAATTCAGCCAATCAGAGTTCATTGCGATCACACTCAGAGAAGCGAAAAAGCTTTATGATCATATTTTGTATGCTTATGTATCTTTACTGTAATAATTATTGCAAGTGTGAAACTTTATTTAAATAAATAAATTATTATTATTATTATTATAACACTGATGCAATCAATTCTAGAGAATCGACACACTGGTATCAAATGTAAAACTGAAATCATGATCTGACGTGCCTCAGAATTGGGTATTTGAAATGTTGATATTCATTATTTATAATCGAAAATGTAACATGTACGAATAACATTTGTAAAAACAGAAAATAAATCTGTTAAAAACAAATAAGTTATAGAGCTTTAAAGTTTCCTGTTAGACAGAGAAAGCGCTACTCAAGTATGACGTTACAATTCACCAGCTCCATACACGCTCAATAGAAAATATCGTTTTAGAAACAGACAGATACAGTCACAGTAAATCAGCATATAATTACGAGACTAGTAAAGATATTTAAAAAATCGGCCAAGTGCGAGTCGGGCCTCGCTCTTTTAGGGTTCCGTTATAAAAAAATTAAAAAAATATTTCCATGTACCCATGGAAATATTTTAATTTATTTTTTTTAATTTAATTCAATTTTTATTATTTGTTGTTATAGCGGCAATAGAAATACATAATATGTGAAAATTTAATCTGTCTATCTATTACTGTTTACGAGATACAGCCCGCTGACAGACGGACGGACGGACGGACAGCGTAGGCTTAGTAATAGGGTCCCGTTGGTACCCTTTGGGTACGGAACCCTAAAAAGAGAAATGGCATTATGATAAGATATTTAAAAACGTTATTTTAAATAAATAAAAAAATACCAGTCAAATACCCAATTAAGACAGTAATAAAACGAGACACTAATATCTCTTGGCATAAATCTGTATCGATTTAACTCTTAGACTGAGATCTATAGATCGTAATCTTGCTCTGATCAAGGCTCAAGAGTTAAAATGAGACACAAATATGTTCCTACATAAATCTGTCTCGTTTTAACTCAGTCTTGAGTCTGACCTGAGTGGGAGTGCCACCTATAGATTTAAGCCTAAGACCGAGTAAAGTAACTTGTTTACACTTTAAGTCAGTTTCCTCAAACTTTACCCTCGATAATTCAACGTCCTTTAGTAAATAGAGCAAAATTTAGATATCTATGTGGTTATGAAAGGTAAGCTCACAATCGCATCCGCCTTGTGAAATAAAGTAAATACACGTTACACATTCAGATTGTTATAGCGGCTTAAATTGATAGAGTATGTAATTAAAAAAGAGAATTATATCACCACGCACTACACTAGCGGCACGCTATGATGGCCGGTTTGACGTTTGTCCGCTCATGAAGTTCCGTATTAATTGATAACGACTTTGAAGGAAATAATTGTATTACTTTATTGACGATAGTGATGTGCAGAGATTCATAAATTTTATCGAATGTAGTTTTAGGTTTAGGACTCAAAATTTATTTATTAAATTGATTTCTAAAATGTATACAAGTGTAGAAAAATCAGTTTGCACCATTTAAGGGGTGAATGTACTTGTGAATATGAACAATTTTCACTATGTGGACAAACCTCTGAAATCGCAAAAAAATATCAGCTGTTTCATACAAAAGGTAAATTTTTTATTTTTATATGATATATACCACAACTCGGCATTTGGTTTTCTAAATTGAAAATTTTTAAAAATGGAATCTAATACGATCGTCACATAGGATCGCTGGCTAGCACAACTACTACCTCCGGCAAACTCGCGTCAATGCTCAATGCAAAACAAAGCAGTTTCGAATTGACGTTGCTTCGAAAAGTATAAACTGTCAGTGCAATGCGATTGTGATATAGTTTTGACCTGGCTTTGGATTTCAAATATTGATACTGCATTACTGTTGACCCTTGCTCGTTAATTTGGACTCTGTTCAAGCCCTTTGTTGTGGATTTCGTCGATATGACCGAACGTACGCAGAGAACTGTAAACCTATTTAATCAGGTACAAAAACAAAACTTAATTGTTTTTTGTTCGAGAATAAATTGACATTCCACATCACTATTGTAATGTGTCAAACCGGCCATCATAGCGTGCCGCTAGTGTAAGTGCCAATACGCGCTCAAATCTCAACATTATGACCTAAGACGCAAATGTCTAGACCTAGTTATACGGGTTTGCCCGCGAAATTCAATTTTTATTTGGTTTTTCGAGTTGGATGTGAAAATGAAATAACAATCAGTAATACTGGATGAATTACTTTTAAAAAGGTTCCATTTTACTTTGCCCTTATATTGTTTCGACTCGATGCTCCAAATAAACGTTTACGAAATGTGCAAACTCGTACTAATAGGTTCTCTTGAGAAAGTGATGTTAATGAATTCTGGGGTCTACCCCTTATATAAAAAACACTTACCTATTGTAATAATTATTTTTTTATATGGGGTAACGTCTCTATGTCGTATCCGCGAGTGTGTATTGGCACTTTTTGGTACTAACTAATAAGAATTAAGTCCACCATTGTTAAACTAATTGAGTTTGCGTATGGTATGGAATAGTCCGAACCTTGAGTGTACGCTTTTGAGTTATAATTGCTGTATAGAGTTAGGCCGGCTCTGTACCAGATACCAGAA
This sequence comes from Oeneis ivallda, assembly GCA_029955525.1. Lineage (NCBI taxonomy): Eukaryota > Metazoa > Arthropoda > Insecta > Lepidoptera > Nymphalidae > Oeneis > Oeneis ivallda. The sequence continues at coordinate 22,053,883 of JARPMR010000009.1, forward strand.
ACCAAGTACTTATGTACAGGTTAACTACGAGAACATGGCTCGCCCTACTAAAATTCAAAACGTTTGTGAGAAAGTGTTTGTGAAAGTATTTAAAAAGCGTCACCAAGACTCTACTACTGACAAGACTACTGAAGACGAATACTTACAAATACATACGCACTCTTTCATAAGGATATGTCTACGTACATTGAAACAGCTGTAGTGGAGGGGCGAGCCATGTTATCGTGGTTAAAATCTATCTAGGATGATTCTTACGAACTCTTATCATAAATAAATACGATATCATAAACTTTGGAAATAACGGTATACAAAGAAGAATATTTCCTTCATTCATTCAAATTATCACACCCGGACTTCCGTACGTTCGCCAGAATCATTCTTTCAGAACGATCTGGAAAAAAAATTAGATTCGGAAAAATTCAGAATGTGTATGTATTACAAAATTGTGTGCAATCTCAGTATTGCACACAATTTTGTTTTGTTCTGGTTCAAGAATCTGGTTTTGAATGTTCTGATGTTTACGGCCGGGCTATAAATGGTTAATGCCAAAATAATTTCTATGGAATTTAAGGATTCAGCCGATTTACCTAGTTTAGAAATTAATGCCAGATCTTGAGATTTATTACTCAAAAACTTACACTCAGGTCCTTGTTTCGAACAGTCCTTCGTTCTTCTAGCAGTATGTTACGTGTTAAGCAGTTCAAGGTTCTAATGTTTCTCGCTGCAAATGTCCAAAGCGAGCCTTGTTAAGGATTTTTCTGTTGAGAATTCGCGCTCGGGTCTTTTTAAATTGGTCGACTATGTAAGAACATTATCTGAGATACTGTTTGATTAATTAGAAAATGTCGCACAGAGTCGGGTTATATGAAAATAACCTTATTGAATCTTCAGATGTAGAAGGAAGAAGGGTATTTTATATACCTCAGCGCGATTATTAAATCTTGATGGTATTATTCACAGAAACGAGTGATTACTCGATGCCAATACTGTCAAGATTTCTTAAGATCTTTTAGATAAAAAATAAAACCCACGCCGTATTCCTTTATTACCCACTTTCTCAATAAATTATGAAGGTTATCTCAAAATGACATCCCATCGATTCATGTGAGATAGACCAACGTACCGACTAATTTGAAAACATCCGATCCTTTAATGTGCCAATTAATATGCCAAATACGCGACCACGGTTTTCTGACGGCCTAATTTAAGATTTTGCCAATTACAATGTACCGATGTTTTATTAGTTATACATAAGCGTAATATGTTGCCGATATCAGGATGTTTTGTGTGTTTGTTTGTCACTAAGATTTAAGTGTAAGCGGGTTGTTGTAGCGAGCGAGCGGGTGCGCCCAAGCCACTGTCACAACGTACCTACAATATATTTTTAACTCTGCTGTTTCTCTGATCCGTAGACCCAATTTTTCTGAATAAGTGGTCGAATTATAAATAAAATTGGTAATAACTAAGCACACAAGTTTAGGAAGATTCCACAGAACAGATGTTCAACTGTAACGTGTTGCTATTAAATGCCGCTAGCAGTTGCTTAAACTGATTAAAAAAGTAGATACATATCGCTAATTTCGATGCTGACGTGTAGATCGACCGCGGCTGAAGTGTAAAGCCAACACACTCGGGCGCGATTCCCAAGAGATGTGGGTTCGAGCCACGCCGGCTTCGGAATTTTTGATATGTGTTTATAAATTTATTCTGAACAGATGTTCACTTGAATAGTTTGCGAATCAAAATGTACAAGTCCATAAACTTATGTGGCAAATGTTGTAGATTTCAACATGAATGTTGCCAACTAATTAAACCGGTAACAAACGTCTAAACGCGCGATAGTATGGGAGCTTGTAAGAATTAGTGTACTGTGCCATAATTAACATTTGATGCACTTTTTATAGTTTAATTGATAATTTAGAATGGTTATCAAACTTAAAACTTACACTGGACGTGTATTTTATTTATTTTAGAAGGCCCTATATTTAATAGTAATAAAATTAATCAGTAAGAAATAATCAATTTTTAAAATAGTTAACATCCCGATTGTCAGAGGCATAGAGCAAGGTAACTGGCAGTTTTAGTGTAAAAGAGATCCAGCTATACCTAAATCTAAGAGTAGAAGGGAGAAACACTGAAATATGTTAGTAATTCCTGTAGTGTTGGAGCTCCTTAGACATTGTAGGCGACATTTTTTATTTATCTGATATTCTCTTCAGCAATAAATGACCGAGTATCTTACATATTGTAAGAACTATTAAAAGTTAGCTTGTTTGATTAGTAGAGTTCAATAATGTAGTTTCGTAGATTAAGTCTGTATATAAAATATAAAAAATTAACCATAGCATCTGCCAGGTTTATAGTTTATTTGAATAGGGTTAAGTGTGTGATTTTGTAGGGATAGGTTGTATGTATTAACTAGATAGTGCGTTTTCAATTTATTAATTATTCCACGGTATTCTCGTGAAGCTATAATATACGTCTATCCGGCACGAAGGACCATAAGAAGCAATAAAAAAGAATTATATCGAGCATATAATTGTAGGTAAACGTTGATAGCTGGGAAAAGAAATTTTAATCAAATAACTGTTTTGTTCACTTGAACTTGGATAATTAAATCTGTCTTTCCTTCATAGACTAGGTACTTAGAAAAATATTCGTTAGATTTCAGTGTCTTCAGATAAGTAACCTTTTATGTTAAAAGTTTCTTCGCTATTCTTAGTTGATGCTAATTTATCTGTAATCTTATACTCAAACCTAAATAGACCGAACTAAAAGTAAAAGTAATGCCATCCTTTTGATTGCATTACTTTTAGTTGATCATAAAAAAGATAGCACGATTTTTTTATTGGAAAATTGAAGTGAGATTAAGTTTTGCAAAAAAAAAAACACAAGTAGTATTTAGGTAGGTTCCATTAACAAAGGCGGGTCTACGGCTCAGAAACAAATTTGTGTTGTGTGAAAATTATTAATATCACTTTTGCTCAAAACAATACATCTAATAGAGTAATATTGGTTTTTCGCGTGTGTAGAATACTTTGAGTGTTGTCTAAATAGTGTTTCCTATCGCTCAAACGTCAAAAGAATGTTTTCAGGCTGAATGTCGTTATTTATTACGAGTATTTCGGAAATAATGAATAAGTCTTGATTTTCGGGCTTTGCTCTTAAGATGAGATGACACTCTCACTCAGCTCAGACATAAGTTAAAAAGACTGAGTTAAAAAGAGACAGATTTATGTCAGGTCCCTAGATAGTGGATATATTATAGTAATCTGAGGTCAGTGTCTCATTTTAACTCTGTCTGTAAAGTCTCTATCTAATCATCTCAATCTTATATATCAAGGGAACATGATGGACATCTAAAATGGATGAATTTGAAATCGGAATTATGGCAACCTAACGGAGTACTTCCTCCATATAGACGTTGTTTGCAGAAAGAGAAGGGGGAGAGGTCCTTTCATTTCTTTTCCTTTTCAATCTTTTTATTTTCTGTTTGCGTATATTATAAGATTAAAATTTTTTTAAGATTAAGGCAGTTTCAGAAACATGTTGGAATGTACTTTAGTCAGTTGTCAATAAGTGATGAACTTTATCAGAAAAAGTATCGCATATATTACGTACGTGGGGACTAATTCGTCTGTCTCCAGTCCAACTAGCGTAAAAGTTCGAGTAGACTCACACTCTGCGTCCAAGAATCAAACTCAATACAATGGAATGTATGAACGTTGGTGCGACTTGCGGAGTGAGAATACGCATTAATGTATCTGAAAACGTACTCAATAAAGGTTTATCCATTATTTCCGAGGCTCACTGTATAAAAGCAGTTGGTGTGGGGCGCGCTCGCTGCTTATAATATACATATGTATAGTCTACATTGTATGTATATAGTCTATAGTACAATTGCTGTTACGTTCGTCCACGCCGACCGCCGCGCGCCTTTTGATGGGGCTCCTTTAGACTTCATTCTAAGCTCAATGGAGTGTTCAAATCTTAAGCTTGATTACTGATCTTCGAATGAGTAGTGTGTTTTAAATATAAGATAATCCTATGACTGAGGCAAAGTTGGTGTTAATTCAGCTGTATAGTCTGAACTGAACTAAGCTACAGGCAATAAAACTAGAAAGACAAGTCTGATATTGCTTTCTCTTTCGCAATATCCCCTGTGGAAAAGCTGAGCGCTTTGTTTGATCTGTCAAATTAATTTAATAGATTGGGTACAACCAAATTGGTATCATTGGTGTCAATTCACTTGTACAGTCCGTTCACAGTAATTATTTTACCTCTGGCTGTAAGATTGGCCAGCGTGAGCTCAGTGTTGCCATTTTTGGTTTTTACTACTTCCCTGTTCAATTATTATTTACTGAACAGTTAAATGTACGTTAATAATAATTAATAAACGAATAATAATTATAAAACAGGTTGCTCGCAGTAGCCTAACAAATAAAGATAGAGAATGAACATAAATCAACACTTTTCTTGACTCGGGCCCAATATTCTTGCTCGTCACAGAAATTCCCTAGCGGGATCAAACCCGCCAGTCACAAAGGATTATTGCCGACTGCACGACAAGCCTGTTGGCTTGTCAAGCGGGAGCTCGTCCTATGGTGCACCCTGGGGTATGCCTAGGTCCAACAGTTGACTCTTATTATAGGCTTGACATGATGGTGAAATTAAAAAAATATTATTTTTTTGACGTGACAACGTCTTATAAATTGGTTTGCCGGGTGACACTTCAAGAAACTGCGTTACGCTCCGCTCACGTTATGCGCTCACAATGAGAGCGAGTGAGAGGCATGGTTAGCCCGACTAAGAGCGAGAGAGACAGACATAAAAAGTGAAAGGCACGCGTCCCTTCCACTCGAGCACAGTTAGCCCGCCTAAGAGCGAGAGAGACAGAGCGAGAGAGAGAGAGAGTGAGAGAGATAGGCATACACACCGGTTCAAGTCTTGCGCTTCTATTTCGGTTGTCACGTAAAACTTTCGCCCGTATACCGACTTTACAGGCAACCAATTTTTTTTAAATTTTATTTTGAATAAGAGTGGTCCAGGCGGAAAGCTAACGGATAAATATCGCTATCAGATGAACCAGAATCTTCAAAAGTGCTGTCTGATTCCGTATCAGATTCGTCATTAACTTTTATGATAAACTTATCAATTTCAGCGTCCATATATCTATCTGTTCTACAAAACTTATCTTCAAGATGACGTACATGTTCACATTGCTTTTGCCAGTCTTCTGCAGTAATAGAATCAAATGATTCTTTGATTAACTTTACAATGTTACCTGCTTCCTGACCTACGCTACGTTATTAATGGCTACTCGCTTTTTTACAAGACTCCACATAAACTCGATAGCGTTCAACTCACAGTGGTAGGGTGGTAATCTCGCCACATTATGTCCATGAGCCTCAAGCAATTGGTCAGCCTCGTATATTGGAGCTTCTTTATGCTCCTTTATATTTTTCATAAAGTTGAGCTTTCACCATAGTAGGCAGATAAGATAATCCTTTACTTGTTATCCACTTTTGCATATCGGCTTTAGAAGAGCCTGTTGTGGGCGCCTTATTTACCCTAACAGTGTGATAAGGTGCATTATCCATGACGATTAAACTGTTAGCTGGTAAATTAGGTATCAATTTTTCCTGTAACCATTTAATAAAATTAGTTTTGTTTATATCATCATGGTAATCTCCCGATTTCGTTTGAGATTTGAATATTAATTGCGCGTTTGGTATGAAACCCATTTCACCACCTGCATGAACAATAATCCAACGCGCACCAGTAGAATCGTTTGTTAGAACACCTTGCTCATCCCCAGTTTGCCAACATTTTTTAACAGAGTACGAAGAGTGTATGTATGTCTCATCGAGAAATACGACAGGTCGGCCTTCAGTACGATTTTTTCTCAAAACGTCTAAATATCGGTGTCTCCAAGCTACAATTTTATGTCGTTCCATAAGTAATGTTCTTTTGGAGTCACATTTTTTAAAACGAAATCCTATTTGGCGAATAATTTTCCATAAAGTGGTCCGACCGCCATTAAAGTTAATGTCAATTTTCAACTCAGATAATAGCTTTTTCAAAGTCGGTACCTCTTTTCGGACTGTGTACATAGAGTGTATTTTATTCCTGATGGCACATAGATCAAAATCATCTAACCGAATTTTCTTTCGTTGGTTGCGTTTTTTTCTAGGTGAAGAAATTTTTTGTGATGTGGAAGCTGCAACCTCACCTTCTTTAGTAATGGTACTGACGGTTTTCTCAGATATACCTGAAATAATAAAAAGTAGGTGAGTGAAGGTGTTTTTAATAACATTAGTATTTAGTACATTATAAAAATAAATATTTAATGATTAAAATCCAAAACCATTTGTTTTTGCAATGATGAAATGATTAAATTAATCAATAATTTATGTGTCTTTTAACTAACACTGACTAAAAGATTCCAATTTCGATACCTGCTGGTAAAATTTTGAACAGTAGGTGTCGAAATTTGGAAACTTTTAGTCAATGTTAGTTCAAAGTATACCTACAAATTAAAGTCATAAAAAATGTTTCCAACAGTAACCGAAATTTGAAAAAGTCCAGCTGGCGATAGTACGATGGTATTGCAGCCTTACGGACTATCACTGGACACTGATACGGGGAAAAAATTTATCGTTGGTAACACTATTTTACATACCTGTCATAGCAGCTACACGTTTTCGAACATTTTCAAATGGGATAAGAGCCTGTCCAGATGAGGCGTTTTACGCGCGAGTCGACTCGCGCGTAGACACTCGCGCGTTCCCGAGATACTAGAGCTACATATATTCCGTCCAGATAATGACGCGCGTTTCCTCACTCGCGCGTAACTCGCGCGTAAGACGCTGGTTACGCGCGAGACTCTCGACTCGCGCGTTCTACGCGCGAGTCGAGATACTCGGGCGCCATTACTGCGTCCAGTACTACGCGCGAATCCGTAGCGAGTGGACGTATTCAAAATGGAGCGTGATAACTTCGATACCGAACTTTTTATGGACGAAATTGAAAAAAGAATAGCCATATGGGATATGGAATCTTCAGACTATTCCAATAGAGTAATAAAACGTAGGAACTGGGAAGAAATAGTCGAAATTTTTTGTGAACCTGACGATTCCGAAGAAAAGAAAAAAGCTTTAGGTAAGTAAACAATAGTTTATTTAATAATATTACTTTCTCTTCGTTTACGACGTTTCCATCGACGGTATGCAAATCACAACACAACCGCTGTATCCGAGTCCATGTTTATAACTGAATCCCTCCCAGTGTAGGAACGCGCGTAAAACGTGATATCTGGACGCAATATAAATTGAAACGCGCGAGTTCACTCGCGCGTAAAACGCCTCATCTGGACAGGCTCTAAGAGGGGCATTATTTGCCTTTTCCCTTTCACAAAAATCACGCACGGATAGCACTATTTTTCTGCCACTGCTTTGAATCCTTTTCGGCATGTTAAACGATTTAATAATCACCAAAACAATAGATAAAACAGAGGAGCTAACAAAACGTGTGCGTCAAGATGACTGACCAAAGTGACCGATCAGCTTTAAGTTACTCCAGCATTTAGTACCTATTTGGTACTATTTGATACCTTTGTTTAAATATTTAGTACCTAAATATTAACAGAGAAATTTAATTTTAAAAGTGGTCAGTCATTCTGACGTCAAGATGGCTGACCAGTTCTAAAATCCGCATATGGGCTCAGTATTGTGCATATGTTTCTGCAGAATAATTTAGTACCTATTTAGTACCTACACATATATTTTTTCTAGAATTTTTAGCCAAATAATAAAGATTTTATAAGATAATTTTGTTTTATATAAATAACACTATGAAAGTATGCAATGATAGAAAAGAGAAAAAACTGCCAAGTTTTCACTACAGATGTCGCTCGCAATGCTTGACACATAAACAGAAGTAAGTAAATAGGTACCTACCTACCTCAGGAAATTGATTGTTACTAGGAACTTCCAGGGCTGAGTTTTTCTATGGCTGACAATATTCGCTTTTCTGCCCCTTTCCAGAGGCAAAGCTACTTCATTCATTCATTATTTCGCTAACTTCGCGTCGCTAAGCTTCCTAACAACTTCGAAAATGTATACCTATTATGCTAGGGTTGTCAGCTGATACATGCCAACAATTTAAGGAAAAAATACCCTTTCAGTTATATCCTGAATTTGAACAACAAATACTAAAATTAGATAAATATTATAAAGAGACGACATTATTTATTTTTTAATGAGCATCAGTATTTTTAACATAACTTCACAATAATGTTAATAGTTTTTCGTCAACTATTATTATTGTGTATAACAAGTAATAATTATGTTATTCAATTATCAAACATCATTAACCTTATTTTCTTTGGATCTTTTCATGCATACTGTGCAAGTGTTTGAGATATTTGTAGAAACCTAACACTATTTACATAACCTAAATTGTCTTAATTTTAGATATAAAATCAGTAAACTTGTTCAATCACGAAATTGTTCGTCTATTTGTTTTCATTATACGCACGACCGTCAGTCCTTACGTTAGGTTAGGACTCGGGCTGAGCCGTCGCTGATCCTGACGGGCGCGTCGGTGAAAGCTCACGCACACATCGCTGCGCGGGTGAGCCGCCGCGAGCCGTTTGTACATAGCTTAACCTCTGTACGGACTATTTACTCGTGTGGCACAGGTCTCCTTTCGAATGAGAAGGGTATACCATCACGCTGGCCAAGAGCAGATTGGCAAACTTCATAGTTCACACACTTTTGAGAACATTATGAAGAACTATCAATCAGGCATGCAGGTTGCCTCACGATGTTTTCTTTCACCGTTGAAGCAAAACAAACATAACTCCGAGAAGTTATAGGTGGCGCACTAGTAGCCTAGTGGCTATTGCTTTGCTTTGCATTCATTGCTTTTCATCTACTTAATTCAGTTTAAAGCTGAATAACTAAAAAAGTTCTTTTCAAAAAACCGACTTCTAACGCCACTACAAAGTATAAAAATAATTTTAGTTTGTCCACGTTTGTTGAAGTCGTGCGGGCCTAAATACAAACTATGAAACCGATGCGCGACGCTACACAATATGAGAGACTCGTTTGTAGAAGTCGAGTGAGCATCGCGAGTCGGTTTCATAGTTTGTATTTTAGGCCCGCCCGACTTCAACAAACGTGGACAAACTAAAATTATTTTTATACTTTTTAGTGGCGTTAGAAGTCGGTTTTTTGAAAAGAATTTTTATTTTAAGCTTTTAAGTGTAGTATCCTATGATTGGGGAGCTAGGACCTGGAGCTCCATGATGTAGTCCATACTTGTTACCTACAATATCAATTCGTAATCGAAATTTCCTAAATCCCCATAGTTTTAGGTAGGCAGTACCCTGCAGCATCAGGATTGAGGAGCTAGGACTTGGAGCTCCATGATGTAGTCCATACTTGTTACCTGCAATAATAATTCGTAATCGACATTTCCTAAATCTCTTTATTTTAGGTGAGCAATATCCCTGCAGCATCAGGCTTGAGGAGTTGAAGGTTAACATTTTTATGGGACCATTTCGCAAACATCCTCTGTCGATTAAAAAAAAATCGGTGGACATACCTACATAGAAAAAAAAAAGATACCGGCCGAATTGAGAACCTCCTCCTTTTTGGAAGTCGGTTAAAAATATCTATTCCCTACATTATTATGTACGTATGAAATCAATAAAATATTATTTCTATGTAATATTATGTGTAATGGGTCAAATCGAACGCAGAGCCATCTGCTCGTAAGTTTGAGTTATCTTCCACATAGAGCATGTCTTGCAAGAACTTTCTGTTTATTAGGTGCCTAATAAAAAGAACAGCTTGCTTTACTTACTCAAAAAAACGGAAAAAGTAACGCATATTCTTTTGTTTCATTTTTCTTATAATAGAAGTGTAGTTTTAAACTTTTTATTAGACAAAGGAAATCGGTTCAAAACAACGTTATTTAAGCAAAAAAATTTTATTAATAATTCAAACAAATATTCAAAATTCAAAATTATTTATTTCACGTAGGCCAACCTGTGGCACTTATGATAAGTCATGACTCTACCACCGGTTCGGAAAGCGGATTCTGCTGAGAAGAGCCGGCAAGAAACTCAGCAGTTGCTCTTTTCAAAATAATCATTTTACAATATTATTATGAAGCTATTACATTGTAATAAGTTATTTATACATAGCTTGTGGGATGCCAAGCCGATTTAACCTATGCAACTTTGTTAGAAAAAAATATAACATTTCCACAATGAGGGGAAGTTCCAAAAAAAACAAAAACTTGATAGGTGTCAAGGGACACCCGGATGGAACGAAGTTCCTTTCAATTATTTAATTTGGCATTGTGTTCAATATTTTCACACCTCAGAGTATTATAAGGTCTGTGCCTCAGATCTCCGTAGCCTTGTGGTTTCTACAGTCGCTAAACAGTTAAAGCTCGATGGTTCGAATCCCAGCTCGACAGACTGAATTTTCTATTTTATTTTAAATAATTTTTACATGTGGAATTTTTCCCTAATTTTTTTTATTTTTATTATTAATTTTGTAAACAATAAATTAATAACAAAAATAAAAAAAATTAGCGAAAAATTCCACATGTAGAAATTGTTTAAAATAAAATAGAAAATAGAAAATTCAGTCTGTCGAGCTGGGATTCGAACCATCGACCCTTATCGACCTTTATGCGAATGTAGAAACCACAAGGCTACGGAGATCTAATATTGTACTGTGAAAATATTGAACACAATGCCAAATACACATTCAAAAAAGTGTCGGGTTCAAAAAAGTTTCGGTTCAATTTTGTCTTAATTTTTTCCGTCTAGCCCCCTTCCGCACCGCGCGATAAGGAACTACGTTCCAAAAAAAAGTACCCCGGCACCCGTACACGAATTCAACAATCTTATAGAAAATTTTACATTATGTACTCAAGAAAGGAAAAACAAAATCGTTTTAGGGTTCCGTAAATAATTCCGCCCTGGCTGTCTTATCTGTTACAGCCATTTGATTCAGAAACAATTGAGCTATAATTTGAAAATTTGGATATGTTTTACCTCTATCTACAAAGAATATTTCGAAAAAATTTCGTCTGTTATATTTCACAACTTCGAACGCGAATTGCTAGATTATTTTGCATATAAAATGCAATGCGCGTAGAAGTTTCTAGTACTTTTTGTTATCCTGGTGGACAAGTTATCATAACATTGCCATTGTGTCCCCCTGCGGATATGAGACTTATAATGTCCAATACTATTGGAAGTGAGTGGTGGTACAAATTCTATTATTGCCAACAACGAGTAGTTGATGTTATTAAGTTTTAACTGCTGTGGTATGTCATTAATAAATATTTTTTTTCTATACTTGGCTCTAAAGCTATTGTATCCTTTAAATTGAATTCAATAGCTTTTATGCCATTGCAACCAAGCTTTTTGCAAGGTGACATATTGTTTTCAGCCAATAATGTCGATCTTGCAGATTCACTTAAGGTCTCTTTAGTTAGGTCAAGTGGCAAAAATGCACATTTTCTTTTAATAGTATTAATGGAGCAGTCAATATTTGAACATCTTTCTTGTATTTCTGCACTATACAACTTATCAATTAAAATTCTCTCAAATATATACGCCACATTACATTCGCATGTCACGTAAATTTTCCCATCTTCGTCAGTACGTGTATCAAAATACTTTTTCAAAATCTCCGCACGCTGTTTATAAATATCTATTGGATTACCGTTGGCAGCAACCATTTTTATAAATTGAAAATACTCATCATTACTATTGCGTAATGATCTGCTAAACACATAATCAACAACTATTCCAACAGCAAGCGCTTGTGAGACTGCGTCGAATGCACATGTATTCGAAATAATTGTATTTTTACCGGCAAATCGTGTTACCGAACCATTTCTCAATAGAATTATTTTCTGAAATATTTTTGCGGTTAAACTTTTACTTCTATTTTTTCTGGCTAATCCTTTCCAATTTTCTATTAAGGAAGGATTATCTGCAAATATAGAGTCGTTGTTCAGTTCCTCCGTAGTGCTTTTTCTTTCTTTCTTTTCTTTTTTCAGCGTTGTTTTCTTTTTTCCCATTTTAAATGTGCTATGTGCAGCTTTTAATTCTCCTGAAAGAAATTCCAGATGCGCCATCATGAATTCATCGGTACGATATCTGTCTGTCTTGGTATTAATTTTGCATAAATGCCTTTTTAAATTTTTAAAATAACTTTCTACGTTTGATGATGTGGGATTTATTATTTTTGAATCATACGTCCATCTCATTATATTCGACCATAGTGGAAGCTGTCCTATTAGACGAATCAAAGTACTTAGAAATTCAGGAAAATAATATAGATTATCATGCAAATCAGCATCACCATCAGTAAGAGTGACTATTAATTTTTCTAAATCAATAGCGTCGTAAAACCATTTAGGCAGTTTTGAAGTACATTGGTCTTTATCTTTATGCGTCGGTACATTCTCGAATAATATAGATTTTTCATATGAATATTCGTTTATTTTGGTTGTGTCTTCAATCTGAATTTCAGATTCATTTGTAATTTGAAAAGAAGTCAAAATTTTTAATCTGCTTTTCGCTTCTTCACATCTCGTTTTTTTGCCTTGAGCATCAATTCCATCGTATTTATTTAAACATACAGTTATCATGTCGCAGAGAATATTCTTCGTTTTATTATAATTGTCGCATCGTTTTACTTCCACAAGACATTTAATGTAAAAAAATTTAGTTCGTTGATCTATGTGCTTGAAACACGGTAAATTAAATAGAATCTTAATAAAATGACTTGTGTCTATGCGGATATAACATTGATCAGGTGTGTGTTGATTTGTTTCCAATTTGGTATAAGATTCATGTACGTACTCTTTTGTGGAATTGCAATTCGTAAATGCTCTCACTGCAGCTCCGATTAAAGCAGATGAATCATCTAAGATCACCTCATGTGGAGTTTCGTTATTCTGCTTCTTATTCCAAGTATGAAGCCATAGGTATATATTATCTATTGTGTGATTGTCCGATATCATCTGGATTATAGGTACACTATGGTCGTTAAAGACCGAAGCCATAACGCAAACATATAAAAATATAGATTTAGATAAAATTAGGTCATTAGGTTTAAAAATACTACCAGTGGCATCAATACTAAGCACAGTTCGTTCCAGTTTTTTATAATGATTAAAATATTTTTCTTGCTCGTGTGTCCAGTAATACATTGAAAAAGGCAGAAGTGATATGAATCTTATTACATTTACATATTCAGCCAATCTGGACATTATCCATAAGGACATTATTTCATTTGAGTGATAAAAAGAGCTCTTACGAGTTTCATATTTAATTTGTCTTAGTGTACCCACTTTTGGTAGCAGTGTTGGTTCAATATCCCCAATATCCATCAATGAATTTGTCAGAAGATTACGAACCGTGATAGCGGAATTATATTTCAGTTCCTTGCTAAGTTCAGAGCGTTTAACCGGCGACAATTTGTTTTTTTTTTTTTAATATCGTGTTTGAAATTATTTTGAATATCATGTACGTTACAAATACATCGAACAATTTTCTCACTTGGCCAAAAAATTACTACTTTTATTTGTGCTTGGCATTGTTTACAATAACCAAAACATGTAACGGTATCCTTGCTTTTGATTTTATAGTTGCGAAATATCCAGCTGCACTCACCACGTTCATTCTTCCAAATTTCTTCTCGAAGCATATCAGCCCACTGGTACTTTGGCAGTACAGTCTTATTGCGAAAATTGTTTAATGTGCCTTTTGTTCGCTTGCAACATTGTGTGATTGGTTTAATTAAGTCCCATTGATAAATATCAATGAAAAATTCAAATTTCTTGCAATTGTTATAAATTGGCTTTGTTATAATTTCTTCATGAAAATCAGATTCCGAACCAGTATCTGATTCAATATAATCAAAAAAAATATCGTAATTTTTTTTCAGTGATAAATATAGCTTTACGGACATTCGGAACGACAATAATTCACAAATTTTTTCAAACACTGGGTCATTCGGCGAAGGAAGTTCATTTTTATGTGCAAAATAATTTTTAAATTCATTAAACACTTTCTTTTGTTCCTCTAAAGGAACTAATCGTTGCCGCCCCCTTTTCATGTTGAGATAGTAACAAAATTAAGCAGTATTTATTGCAATTAGGTCACTTTACACAATTGTTAAATAAAACAAATCTTAGATCGCATTAACAATTAGTAATCGTAAATAAAATTCTAAATTACAACATTCTAAATTCAAAAAATAGTACGCTGTTCTTTTTTTGAATAGTAGGTATATGTATCTATTAAAAAAGTTGTTCATGCAAGACTTGAAGAAAGAAGAAGAAAACTTAAACCTACGAGCAGATGGCGCTGGTATCGATTTGACTTAGAAAGGTTTTTATACTTTTTTTTTTTAATTTTATTAAGTATAGGTTCTTTTATATGCACACTTTTTCGTTTCGAAGTAGGTAGGTACATTCATTATACCTGCATTAAATTTCTTTATAATCTACACAATGTTTACTTATCAAAGGGTTTACTTATCTTATGAACTTTCACTGGAGCGATTGATATGTATTACTTCGAATTATTTCCAAGGCATGGTAACCTTGAGCTGATGCTGCAGAATCAAGCAGTCTGCGGGATACATAATTCTTCAGAAATTTACAGCCTGTTACAAATTCTTCAGCATTTTACAAGTAGAAAAACTCAGCCCTGGAAGTTCCTAGTAACAATCAATTTTCTGAGGTAGGTACCTATTTACTTACTTCTGTTTATGGGTCAAGCATTGCGAGCGACATCTGTAGTGAAAACTTGGCAGCTTTTTCTCTTTTCTATCATTGCATACTTTCATAGTGTTATTTATATAAAACAAAATTATCTTATAAAATCTTTATTATTTGGCTAAAAATTCTAGAAAAAATATATGTGTAGGTACTAAATAGGTACTAAATTATTCTGCAGAAACATATGCACAATACTGAGCCCATATGCGGATTTTAGAACTGGTCAGCCATCTTGACGTCAGAATGACTGACCACTTTTAAAATTAAATTTCTCTGTTAATATTTAGGTACTAAATATTTAAACAAAGGTATCAAATAGTACCAAATAGGTACTAAATGCTGGAGTAATTTAAAGCTGATCGGTCACTTTGGTCAGTCATCTTGACGCACACAACAAAACGACCGAAACACTTGACAGCAAGTAGTGCCAACCTAACGGGACCAAATGTCAGAGGTAAAATAACTGTGAACGGACAGTACAGAATTTCTAAACCAAATTGACAGATAAGATTCCTTCGACAATGTGCCTGTGAAAAAGAAAAGCATTATGTTAAACCTGTCTATTTAGTTGTTTTTGTTTAGTGTTTTTTTTAAATAAATACTGGGAGATTGATTTCCATTTTATAAGAACCGAATTTAAGTAATTCCAAAGGACTCTTGCCTATTCAGAGATAATAAGCCAGCCAAATTCTGTCCTTGTTCAAAGCGTGTGTACAATTATTAAACTTCTGTTACCAGTTTTCGAGTGGTTTTGATAAGGAAAGAGTATAGTCTAGATGATATTATTATTACTTATTGAAGATTCATTATGCCTCATGAGTAACTATTGTAAATAGTAAATGAAATTATTCGAAGTTAAATGTAGAGTAATTTGAACCAATCAATAGGTACCTCCATCTATTAACGATTTCTATTTGCCTATCTTTTAAATATTTGTGTGTGTGTGTGTTGACTATGATTTTAGACTAGAACATGGTTTCTTGTTCATCGATGATGAACGCACACTAATCCACACGCCGCTTGAAAACAGTTTTCATTGCTCGAAATACTTGTAACAGTATTCAGTAATGACGATGTGGCATTACTCGAAAAGTCTCGCTTGTTGAACGGTTGAACCAATCGGTTGTAGGTATGTACCTACTAGTGGGAATGAGCCCGCATTAAACGTGGAAATGTTGCTGACGTCATAGCAACATGGACATTGGACAAGCTATCCGGTCGCGGTTGTTGGGATTGTCTAAAAATTATTTCTATAGTGGGCCGATCGTAATCACCTCCCCCGTACCCAAGTTACACTTCGTTGTATCTATTCTCTTACTACGATCGTTGACGCTTGAAGTTTTGGGTAGGGCTAGACTAGATGGCGCTGCAGCTGATCAAAGACAGAAGTGTATTTTGTATTGTTTTTTTTAGCATTTAAAACATTTATAATTAAAACATTTAAAACTGTAGCAATGGTTGATCGTGACATAGCGACTGTATTTAATACGAAAAATAATTTATTAAGCGCGGTTGACATAATTCTATACATTCCATTTTCCTTGCGATGCTTGATGCGTAAATCCGCGTTTGTGGTTGTATACTTATTAGTGTGTGATCACCTTTAGTTGCAGTAATAATAATAATAATAATTTTCACTTTATTCTTGTAAATCGTTCGACGGCGGCGTGCGGCGAACACCCGTTTTCTGTTAAAACGAACTATAGTAAATGGCATGTTACGTTTTCAACGATTACTTAATATGAAAAATGTTTTATCGTTTTTAATAAAAATGAAAGTTTTTACAAATTTCTGTGTTTTATTGTTTTGCCTCTATTTTTAGTAGGTACTAATAGTTAGGCCACAAAAATGCAAAAAAACTTAAAACTTCAGCGCGCTATTACCGAAAGTATTCACGTGTTTGTTACATTTGAATGAAATATTATGATAGATAGAGCGCACTGCAGACCACCGTACCCTGGCCGTACCTCTGGTGGTACGGTGGGTCTTTTAAAGTTAAACGATACCATCAACCTTTATGGGTTAGTAACAAAATAAAAATGCAGCAATGCGGTCACACCAAATTTTAATTTTTCATCTAGATACAACAAAAATATTATAAGAAATATATTATTATAATTTACAGTAAACAATTCAATACTTTACATTTGACATTCATTTCAGTTACAAGGAAATGACCAAAAACTTCACCACACCAGAGGATTCCAAAAAGTGCAACTAATTAGGTATAAGATTGCTTTATAAATTCCTTTTATATGAAACTTATTAATAATTCCAAAAGCGCATTTAAAATCGGCGCTATACAGACCAATGCGAACAGTGCTGCGTTGCCGCAGTTAAAACCGCATGCGGAAACTATGGCGTGCGTTTTTGCAGCTCTGTATGCATTGGCCTTAAATACATCGCTACTCAACTATCAAACAACTAAGCCTTGGGCTACGTCACACTTAAATCTACATTTAGGTATAGAATAAGGAACATTCGACAACGTTGCGCATCTCTAGTATTTAAAGCCGGTCCACACGATGCGTTGCGGAACTGCACCGCAAATATTTCGCTGCATCGGCGGACACATGGGCGGTTGTTAACAATGCCGCCGCGCCGGAGCGGTTTGCAGTCACTCCGACTGCATCGCAACGCGTACTCCCCTCCCCGCCTCGTCTTCGCCTTCCAAGTCAATTGAAAGTGCGGCGGAGTGCTTCGTGTGGCATACTCTGGCTAATTCTATGTATTGCGGCAACGCTTAGGCGCCGCAACGCTCCATGTGGACAGACTCTTAGGGAAGCAGAAGCAGCGCAGTGTCGCCGCAACGCCGTGTGACATGTCACTGCGCTGCTTCTACAGCGGGATATTAGATATATAGAAAAATATCAAGGTGTTCTGGAGCGCACCTCGGAGATTATCCAAGTTGCAAAAAGCGGGTACGCAATTTTTACGTTTTAGTTACGCACGTTGTGTTAGTAAATACGGGCGTGAGAGTAATTTCACGGATTTTGACAAACTGCATGTTAGGTAATTTTGATTCTCGCGCTTATGGAAGAGGATACGACATCTTGTCTGGAAGAGTTTTATTTTAAAGGAAACGGCGACCGGCAGAGATGCGCACGCGTCACGTGTTGTAGAAAAGAATCAGTTGTTTTAAAAACAAGTCAACACTTCATTCAGTCTTCTCGTTGCACGCAGCTCATACAAAACCGTTGCTCTACCGTATAACATACTTTGCAGGGCTCGCCAAGTTTTCTCCCTCGGCCTTAGCAATAAAGTGAAATTTTAATATTATGTAAGTATGTAATTATTGTAGTCATAGTCAAGAGTTGTGCGTAAATAATAAATAGGTACCTATATAAATAGCGTCGTGTAATAATCACAAAGCCGATTCGAATTGCTATGCGAAGCATTTATTTTGATAAACTTAACTCTCGTATTCACTCTACCTGCCTTCTATGTAACGTTAAAAAACTTTTACTTTCATTAGTGTTTAAAAAATAATCTCTAGGAATCGAACGCGGTATTTCCGGAGCAAAAACGAGCGAGCTCTGCACAGCAGCGGTGTCTACAACAGCGATATAGCGGAGGCGCACGACTTTCCCTTAACTCCGTTTCGACTGTCTTTTTTACGTCTACATAAATTGTCTAATTAACGGCCGAATACTGAAATGACTCTAAAAAATTATCTCAGGGTAACTACCTCGTAATAACCATAAGCTTTTTATCTGTTGAAATCGTCCGATAAACGTTTAATGTCTTATGGCCGTGTGAAAAGCGATCGCCATTGAATCGTATTCGCTTTACCATTGCGACCCTGGCCTAAAAGCGTTCAAAACGCTGCGTGTTTTTGACAAAATATCAACGTCCTTAATCGCTACTTTACTGTATTCGGCCATAAGTAAGTCTACCTCAACGTACATAATTAAGCACACGTAGGTACCTACTAATTCATAGCTGGCGTTATGTGCTTGCTTTGCTTCGCACGCAATTCCTCAGTTCCTCATGTTGTTTATCTTAAAATCGATTATTATTAAGCAGCTAAATGAAAATTTCAATTCCCGTACGGACGGAGCGAGGAAAAGTCGCGTTTGCCTATATATAGTAGGTAGTACTACTCTCAACTATTAAGGAGGTACTTAAGTAGGTATTTCTTAATTCCTATCTGAAATTGGTACAGTAATAATGTCGCCAGCAAACAGCAGGTTAATTAATCGATTCAATGTTATGATGCCTCTACTCAACTCTACTGGGTCTGGTACCTAAGTTTTCACAACGATGATAGATTTTGAATATCGAACTACTGTTCACTCCAGAGCATCAGCAAGACGATTCCACTGTCTATGGTATAATACGTAACTACGAATGGTCACAGAGTAAGGATATGGTCCTATGCATATTATGGTGTCTGTTTAATCTTAAATCAATGTAAAGGTCTATTTTTTATAAAGTTACAATTTATTGCAGTTCGATATTTGCAAAACTTATCATCTCGAAATGGCGTGATGAACACCAAACTTGATTTTTAGTGTTCATCATGCATTTAAAACTTTCTCTTTAATATTAATTAAGTTCTTCGAGGTTGGCTCACAAAAAACAATCAATATTGATGATCTCTGGTAAATATAGTGTATTATCTATGATTGATGATTTAGATATCGATGAATAATACAAATTTTACTTGTGATGAATCCTAGACTCTTGACGTTAGAAAATCGTAAAAAATCCGTATCATAGCACCCGCTGTATGCAGACGACTAGGAGCACAGAATACAATATACTCACAGGGAGACTAAAAAGTTCTGACTACACAACAAAATAACGTTCATAACAGCTAACACTTGTATCTATCATACAATCAGTAATAGTAACACACAGATATGTAACACCTGCGGCAACCTGTCGCGGCATTCTTAGGTCCATTGTAATAAGAATTGTGTAACTGACCGGCCAATTTCGAGGAAAGGCCGAAAAGCATTAGCCACATCAGCGTTTTAATATTTTATGGGCAATGGAAGTGCTGGGTAGTTTTTTCGAGAGATCATATTGTTAGGACCTTCAAAGGCAACATAGAAAAATGTCTGTATCGTCAAGAGCGTCCTTTCCATGGAAGGAGGAATTAGGTACGATATCCTTTCTCTTGACATCAGTTTTGTATTCAGAATAAGATTTTATAATCAGCAATATTTTTTGTGAAGTTCAAAATGAACATTATTTTACCTATATTTTAACATAGGCCGATTTAACCAGGTATTATTAATTCGTTCGGAGACAATCTCTAAGCTTAAACTAAATCGACAGATCCAATCCAAATCTCGCGCTATCTGTTTTCCGCTCCCTGCGGAACTTCTGCGGAAGGATAGTACTATGGAACTAGGAATTACCACTAGTCTTCCTATTTCCATGGATAGTACCTAAAGGTACCTACTAGATTTAGGCCTGTCAATTTCTAAAACTGTGAAATTGTTAAAATATCTTTTTTTGATAGCTTTCTTTGAGTATTAAACCAACACAGGAGAGGAATTGACCCCCAATTTATTTGCAAAAAAGTCTGTCAATTACGGTGGGGGGCGAGGTAGCACACATGAAAACTTGCGTACTACAGGTGCATTTTTCCATCACGTCGCTATGCACGCACACAATATAATTAGCAAACACTACCTTAAAGTATATGCACACAATCACATTCACACACAGGGACGCTTTATCATTACATGAAACAATCGCATCATATGTGCAAGCATTTTAGGGATTTGACACTATCGATTATCGACTTTCGATAAGTTCTTCTAATAATTATTTACAACAGAGTTACTTTATTCGAGAGTAAATTTTTTTGTTCGAGATCTTTAACATGGTAGGTACCTATATAGAAGCGCTAGGAAACGAGGCTCTTGCCGTTATTTTAGTCATAATATGCCTTTGCTATTAGATTGACTCTTTGTAGGCTTTTAGTACTTGCGTAAAGATACAGCTAGAAACTTTGGACTATATTGACGCTGGAAAGCGATCTAGCTTATTTCGAAAAATAACAAAATGACTTTTTTATATATTTAGAAGAAAAAGATACTGCGTCGGATTGTCGGATTTTCGTTTTCCTATGACATTATTTTTCTAAGATACTATGTTGACCTCCTTCTGCATGTTTATAGTATATATTTTTTGTTATTGATATTTTTAAACGTACTCAAAAATGCTGTAAATACTAAGACACAATCTATTTTTCAATATTATACAGATACTTCAAAAAAGTTATCAATGCTTTTTAGCAGTGCAGTGCACTTAGGTGTACTGTGAGGACTTAGGATTATCTGATTATTAACAGATTTTGTAGATACCAAGGTATTTACTCCGTCACTATAATCTCAATCTCATGCTGAAAGCATGCTGTAGGTACCACAGTATATCACCTTAGAGCAGCTGTTTAGTTATGATTTAAGGTTATAAGCCACCAGGGAGTGCTGTACTTTGTCATAGGTTTTTATAATTTTTAATAATATTGTTTATTAAGTTGAGAGACATTTAATTTTTATTTGAATACGTAGTGGGTATTAATATTGAACACATTGATTTTTTAAGTAATCTTGTTTAAATAAACATACAGCATTTTTAATGAAACATCATTTGTTTTATTTATGTTTAAAGCGAAATTTACGATGTATCTATTTCTAAATAGCTATTTATGCAACTGCATCGTAATGAGGGTCATTTTAATTCGAGTGCTGTTTTTTGATACGAGGCTTGCCGAGTATCAAAATAGGATAGTACGAGAATTAAAATGACTAATTACGTTCAGTTGCATACAAGATTTTATCTACGACAAGGAAAATAAAATCATTAACAAAATACGCCGTAGGCTCAAAAAAGTAACTCCGTAAGCCGCCACCAGCTGCCTGTGGCGCCTCTGTCAACAAAAAGTAACTCCGTAAGCCGCCACCAGCCGCCTGTGGCGCCTCTGTCATATGAACGGTACAAAAGTGCCAGAACTCAGAGCCTTAGCTTTAGGTATCCTATTTTAAGAAGATAACCATTTCGATTCAGCTCCCATACAACGAGCTGCATCGAAATGAGAAGCAAAACCGAAAGAGGGTTCATTTCGATTCAGCTGTCAAATTCGAAATTGGAACTTTTCTATGCTGGAGTAGATAATAGTATATTATAATAATTATTAAGTACAAACTGTTAGGACTACATCATGTTTCCTTAAAAATAGATACAGCATAATCAGCATTTCAGATTTTAGAGTTATTTCGTGGTTTCATATGTTTCAAATACCAAGTTACAGCAACATTGCTTCTTGAAATTGAAAAACTATTAGTCGAAATTGATATAAAACTAGTGTATAAAACTAAAGTAATTCTACTTTAGAATTATATAATTAGTATCATCTGATGTGTTACATTAAAAAATATGCTTTTTGAAAAAATCTGCTCCTGATAGCTTATTATGAGCTGTTATGATTTTTTAAAACGTTACTAGCTCTGGTTTAAAGTTCACTTTTTCGATTTACAAGATCGTTTTCCAGCGTTGAATAATATTCTCTGTCCAGCATGGAGGAAACATAAAAAGTAAAAACTGAACCCTAAAAAATTTTTTTTATTTAAAGTTATGATTGGTAAGTTAAAACTTGTACCTACATACTTTACTTGGAAGGCTTATTTTTTTCATCTACTTCATCTGAACGAAGTGTATATTTGTTTGTAATGCTAGGCTGCCGCCATGGCTATAGTGGCCACCCCATCTGTAATAAAACACCGCCAAGCTATTTAGCTTTCCGGTAAACCTAGCGGGATGAAAAAGAAGTATGGGTACTTTAATTCAATTGCCAAGTTTTAATGAACCAAATATGTATAGAATTTAATTTTTTTTTCGTCAATGAACCATTAGTAAGACGATAAAAATATCTCGGTATAAATAATTTATACAATCCCCCCACCAATATCGACATATGAAATCTTGCTGTCCAGCCCTAATTTTATTGCGGTGTGGCCGACTTCATAAAATTAAAGTCCTAATTTTCGAGTAAGAAAAACTTACGTAGAACTTATTATTATTATTAAACAATTTTTTAGTCTCGTTTTCATTATTTTTTGTATTATATTTGTAAAAATCCTTTCTTAGCGGATGCCTACGTCATAGTAGATGTGCGTTGATAGATCAGTCAGTCAGTCACCTTTTCATTTTATATATTTAGAAAATTATATCACACTGGCTATATGGAAATATATACCTATAACTTTTGAAATAATTGAGTAAAAAAACTAATTTTATGAATTCGCTGAGTTTATGGAGCTCTAGCTGCATCAATGCATTTTAAACAATAGTGGGAGAGTACCAGCACACGAGTAACCGAACAGAGAGGAAGCTTCCTAACAAGGGCGAAGAAGTATACCTATTCTGCTAGGGTTGTCACCTGATGCATGTCAACAATTTAAGGAAAAAATAAAAATATTTAGTTTGTATAATTATGTATAATTTCAGTTAAATCCTGAACTTGAACAACAAATACTTAAATTAACAAAAATATAAAGAAACGATTTTTTTAATGAACATCAGTATTTTTGCCATAACTTCACAATTAATGTTAATAGATGGCATCGTCATTTACTATCGACTATTATTATTATTACAAGCTTTTATTTAACTTGCAATGTATGTATGTAATATGTATGTATACATGGGTATATGTATTCAACGTACATACATACATGTATCAATTCTTACAAGATGAGATAGAACCACTTTTCCGGCTGAGCTGAAATTTTGCGTGTATATGTAAATCGGATGACTCTGCAATATTATTGGGATATGGAGCTGTTCTGATGATTGAGCTGGAAGATCGTAACCTCATCGAGTTAGGGCTCGTTTGACAAGTTCTTTGGTCCTAAATGATGGTCCATGGGTAATGTAGCCAGCTACGAAAAGCTTGTCTTGTAAAAATACTTTTTTTAATTTACACTAGTTTTGTATGACAAGTATTAATAATTATGTTATTCAATTATCAAATATCAATAAAACTATTAATAACTTCACGTCGTTATTTTTGCAAAAGTTTATTCGTTACAATTTACAAATAATTGTGTTTGTGTCGATAGATGACGCTGTGCACAGATAATTAAATTTGAATTGGCGGGCCCTTTGTTAATGTTCCCAAAACTATTTATTATGTGATGTGCAAGAAGCCATCCACAGTTCGGGTCGCTCTTGAATTGCAGAAATAAAAAGTTCTACTTTTTCGTCATTCATACCGCATACGTACGCTCGCCTTCCTTGCTAAACACAAACTGGCCGAATAATAACATTAACGTCGGTCGTCGCGTGCGTCGCCTCGGTGCCCGCCTCGGTGACCGCCGCGTGCGACGCCGCGTTCAACGCCGACGCCTCTCTATAAACGCTCTCATACTTGGCCATAAATGTTTGAGTTTATCGCGCGACACGACGCACCTCGCGCCGCGCAACGCCACGCCTATGCGAAGTAGGTACGTAAATTACACCAGTGAAAAAATCATACAAATAGGTTCATTGGTTTCCGAGAAAATCGTTAACAAACACACACACACACACATACCTATATGCGGGTCAAGCCCTTTTGAAGTCGGTTAAAAATGTTGGTGGTGGTAGTAGGGTTAAAGGTAGTGATGGTGGTGAAGCCAGGGGTAAATAGGAAACCCCTGCCCCATATTTACCCTATTTTAACCTTATAAGGTAGGTACTTCGGGTATCCTATTATCTGAGCACTGTCTTCAAGTAGGTGAGACGACATCATCGCTCGGCTTCATACCTGTCATACCATACACGTCATTCTCACTTGACTATCAATGTAATTACCTAGTTTTGTTGTACAGATACGATAGGTACGTATAAAAAAGTACTTACTTCTCTTTATAACTCGGATATAAAAAAAAGGAAATGTCCTTATTGTCTCTGGCTTATTTTAAGCAAACTGTGCAAGAGTTTTGCATTTTTACACTATTACATACATATACACAAATAAATCTAAACTCACAACAAACAAACACTCACTCTTCGTCTATTTATTTCTACTAAACGCACGACCGTCAGCCCTTACGTCCTGACCCTGACTTACCCTGAGCGGCGCGCCGCGGCGTGTCGGTGAATGTGTCGGTGAGAGCTCACGCACACAGCGTTGCGCTATGTATGGGTGAGCCCGCCGCGAGCCGTTTGTATGTAGCTTCCGCTCTGTTACTTTAATATACCTACTCTGTGGTACCAGCCAATCAGACACCATTGCGATCGTTATAATAATGCAATCATTTTAACCGACTTCAAAAAAGGAGGAGGTTCTCAATTCGAATTTTTTTGTATATTTGTTACGCAATTATTCTGCCAAATAATGAATGAAATTTGATTTTTTTTTGTTTAGTAGGGCATACTTCAGAGGTGGTTCCCATATAAATTTTTGTTGATATAATGTTAGATGTTACTCCATAACCACGTCAAATCTGAACCGGTTTCAATTTTTTTTGAAAGAACGCATAATAAGGTTGGGCCTATTTAAAAGGTGAAGAGAAGGTGATTCATATCTTCGGTGATGGAGGAAGGAACTCAATGATTAAGAGCAAATTGCTCGCGATCAGAGATATACACTAAAAAGCTTAAAATAATAATGTAAAAAAAATATCTTTAAAAAACCGACTTCATACGCCAATCGGGCAAAGTTGGGCTAGCGTCGCGCATTGGTTTCATCATTTATATTTAGGCCCGCCCGAGTTCAACATACATGTACAAATTAAAATTGTTTTATACTTTGTAGTGGCGTTTAAAGTCGGTTTTATAGAAAGAATTTTTTATCATTATTTGATAATCCCACAGACGATCAAAGTTCGTATATTTATATATCTAGTCATATTTTACTTAAAGCTTATAAATTAGTCGTTCACCCCTTCCTATTCTATCGTGATTTTAATTCTATGGGATCAATTTATAATGCAGTTCATGAAAAAGGTCTCTAAACGAATAGTAAGTAGGAAGATTAATTTTCAATATTTTCCCCAAATTATTTCATGTACGATTAAGTAGCAACATTTTCAGATCGACAGTTTTGCATAAGTATTGCATTATTTGGATAAAATAATACATCAGAAGTAAATAAATGTTATCCTTTAGTAAACTGGATTTTTTAAATATTTTTTTTTAGAAGAAAATACTCTCATATTCGGCATTTATAGCGGAGCTCATTCCCCGCTAACTATACGTAGTTGACAGGCGCGTGACTCGAGTCAAACAGTTTTATATAACGGGTATGACCACTGGTCATACCCAACTTACAGAGGGGTACGCGCGTCAATTCTTCTCCTGTGTTGGTTTAATACTCAAAGATAGCTTTATTTGATTAACATCGAACTTCAAGGAGTCACAGATCGCTCAGAAGTTTATAGGTTTTTTCTCATTAGGCTTGTAATTTCAGACTAAAATTGTGTACCTACCCATTTGTTTGGTATGAACAATAGGTACGACAGTAAAAACATCAAATATCATGACGATTGCAATTAAATAACCTATCAATTTCTTTACTTTTTTAATCATTAAAACTTTTGGCCTTTTCAAAACATTAATTTGATTGATTGCTTTATCAAAAGAAAATTGGTTAAAGAAGCAAGGCTTCAATATATTATTTCTATAAAAGTATCACAAAGATGTGAAGATGATAAATAAGTATCTACTAATTTTATCAGGCAAACATGACCGATTTTTCGGGCGGATCATGATAATATTATTATATTCATCTCTCATTACTCAATTCTCATCGCTCTCCGACACGTCTGATTTCCTAAATCGGCCATTCACAAAAATCGTCATGCCCGCCAAGCTTTAATATTCAATATAAAAATAAATTAAAAAACTAATGAAAATAAATGACAGACATGAACAAAAACAAAATAATTTTTAATGAACACAAGACAGACAATTAGTGGTCGTAGTAAAGGAGCGGGTGGGTCACATTAACGTACTACAGCTACGGGGTGATGCGGGGCGGGCGCGCTCACTTTATGGAGCACGTGAACTGCGCGCGTAACCGTTGCAGCGACGACACGGATTCACTCTGCGGAGAACATTACATTAAACACGTAAAGAATGTGAAGCCAGCCGTAAGTCGATTCTGTAAAAGCTGCATCAAGCATTGCTGCAGTCTCAATTGTGGTGATTGGCTGAATTTATTCGCGTTCTTTTTGCAACAATGCATTTTAGCCAATAACGCATGAGTGTCGGCCAATAAGAGGCGATTGCAATCGTCACACTGTAGCAATCATTTTCAGAGAATCACACAGCAATAGGTACCGTGTTGGGTCATCTCAACCCATCTGCGGTGGCTCACTAGGCACTACTGAGCACGGCTCTCTTAAAATGAGAAGGGCCTAGGGAATTTAGTCCAACACGCTGGCCCCTTCATTGACTCATTTGGCACTTCGCTTCATTGGCAGACTTCACTAGTCTTTGAGAACATGTAGAATTCTCAGACATGCAGGATTCTTCATATGTAATGTATGTTTTCCTTCACCGTAAAAGCAATCAAACTTGGATATTGAGTAAAATGATCGTAAGTAATAAGCCAAAAAAAGGTAGTCTTCTAACCTTGAGATGTGAATGTGAGGGCATCAAAGCGTTGTCATTTTCAACGTCCGTGTCGTCTACACCACCTGCCCAAACACAAGCACCTATTAGTAAATGTACCTACTTAATGAAAAAAATTAATAATTTGTATTTTTTATGATGGCTAGATAGTAGATACCATCAAAGATATATAAATAAAAACTCAATATATTAATTAATAATTTTAATAGCTGACCAAATTTTGTCAAAAGTATCTGAGATTTATACAATCATTGAAATGGAGGGGAGAGGAGGATATGAGTCAACTTCAACTTGGCTGATATTCTTTATTAAAAAAAAAAAATTTTTGAATGTGCGAGAGAGAGGGATGCGTAATGTAATAGTCCTTTTACATGTGACAGTAACCTTGGTAGTGCGCGTGGTGCGGCTGCGCGGGATGGTTGCCGTTGTCGTCGCGCTCCGAGCGCTCGCCGCCGCTCTCCCAGCGCCACGACGCGCCTGCGCACACCACACTCCGTACAGCGACATTATGGTGCGCTAACAAATTAACAGTACAACAAAAACGACTGCAGTGTTGGCAGACTCCCAGAGTCCCACTCGGTGGACCGTCGACATCATACAGTCGTTAGGAGCCTCTGGATTCAGGGGGGGCACGGCAGCGTCCTGTGGAAATCCATATAAGAGACATTGCTTTATGCTTTAGCATTAAGTCCGCCTGTTGTACTATTTTAGTGCAATAAAGTATTTAAAAAAAATGTCTAGCTGTGGACGGCTATCGGTTGATATATGAAAATTTGAAGGCAATAGATAACCTATAGAAAACAAAAAAGAGCATTAGTATACAATTTGGTCGCCCTATGCTAGATATCAGTTCCACGTAATCAATTAAATGGCTCAAAATCAAAATTTTTTGACTTAACCCGTACTTTGACTCTTTTGACTTAAGTGTAATGTAATCTCATCATGGCGATTCTCGTCTCATCTACCGACTACTGGCCTTCCGTTCCATGCTCTTAGCTGTTCAAAACAATCTTCTAAGGAGATAAGACTTACTGTCTGAGGGATCTGTGGGGTCGGTGGTGTCGGTGGGGTCAGTGTCGGCGCGGTCGGAGCGGCGCGGCGTGCGGGGGGAGGGCGACGCGGGCGAGGGCTCGGAGTCCAGCTCCAGGGACGAGCAAGCCGAGTCTGAACCGTCCGCACCTTGCTCCATCTCCTCCTCACCAGACCCCGACGCCTCCGCTGAGGCTTCCGTTTCAGCGTCCAGGTCTACTGGTTTCTGTAACACCTGATCGATTGGCATGATTGATTTTGAAAAACTGTTGGATGATGATATCACTTGCTTCAACGGTGAAGGAAAACACCGTGAGGAAACCTGCACACCTGAGAGTTCTTCATGTTCTTGAAGGTGTGTGAAGTCCGCCAATTCGCATTGGGCCAGCGTGGTGGACTATGGCCTATAAGGCCATACATACCCTTCTCTGAGAGGAAACCTGCGCTCAGTAGTGAGCCGTTGATGGGTTGCTAATGATGATGATGATGATGTTGGATGATGTTCGGAAGTATTTCCCTAGAAGGTTTGGATTCACCTAAAAACGATCGATAGTATAGCCATGACGTACATGGCGTCTTTCGTGACGTCACCTCTATGCTTTGTCATAGTAGTTTGTCAAAGTTTGAAGATAATGTGACGTATCGCTCTGATTTGTGTTCTATCCAATATGGCGGATTGCTGTATTTTATAGAATTTTATTTTATCAAAATAAATATCAATCTAAACATAAATTTATGTGATCAGCAGGCAGCCAAAAATTAAAAAAAAGAACAGAACTAGATAAATGATTTTTGTACAAAAATCGTCCCTTATTTCATAGACTAGGTATGTTCGACAATAATATTATAATCGACTCCCATCATCACTAGGAAAATCCTACCTAAAAACACAATCTTACTTCCATAGTCTTCCTACTTCCATGACTAATAACTTACATGAAAAAAATTAAAAATCTGTTAGAATAGATAAAAAGATATAATATTATGTGTTTTAATTAAAGCGCAATCAGATAGTTCTACCTTTTGCATGTGTGCGTCCGACAAACCACCTTTTCTGGGGCTGGTATCTTCGCTCTCTGAACTCGTCTCCTCTGCAAGTGTAATTATTTCTTCATAAAGTATTTGGTATGTATTTATGGAAAAATCGGAGGGCGGTCTTTGCCCAGACATGAAAGTAATTTAGGAGTGAAAATTAATTAAGTACAAGTACTTAAGCCCGATATAAGCTATTTTCTTCCTCACTTGGTAAATGATGGTGCAGTTTCAGATGAATACGCAGTATGGCAGTTTTTATTCAAATTATTAGTCTACTCTAAGCGGTTTCTCCATATCGCACGTTTTTCTCCCACGAAGCCTACACATCAAACCAGAACAGCCCCTTTCAGGAATCGAAATGCGCCAGGGCCCGAGGGTCATTAACCGGTAGACATACGCTTCAGGACATAGACATATGACGTGTCTCTAGTAGGAATTTCCACACGGTTCTTGCGGATGACGCCTGCACACCTGGTGGAGGTCTGCGAATACTGCG
The DNA here is from genome assembly GCA_029955525.1 of Oeneis ivallda. NCBI lineage: Eukaryota > Metazoa > Arthropoda > Insecta > Lepidoptera > Nymphalidae > Oeneis > Oeneis ivallda. Next base: position 22,083,848 of record JARPMR010000009.1, read on the forward strand.
TTTTCCAGTGCGAAGTCATCATTCCTGAACCTTGGCATTCCAAAAGTCTATCTGTTCTTTGGACTGTATGCCCTGCTCATTGCTACAGCATATGCTGGCAGTACATAAATGCCTTTGCGTATTGGCGCCGCATTATCGCTGATAGGAACTAAATTGATACAGTTTTTGCAATTCACGAAGGCGAGTGAGCTTTACTCGTGGTTACTTCGTGTACATGCACATTGCATAAGTGTGCGTGCCTGTCAAAGCCTAGGTGGGAGCGGGCAGGCGCGAGTATTGCGCTCGCTCACACTTATACAGATACGACACACACACAACCATAAGTCAGTCGCCCTCGTGAATTGCAAAACTATACCTTTCTTGTGCGGCTTGCGGTGCGTATTGGCGTGTGCGGTCACTTTGTGCTGCAGCAGCGGGTAGAAGCCGCGCGCGGTGGAGTTGTGCGGCTCGTACTGCAGGATGAGCTGGCAGTACTTCAGCGCCTCCGCGTATTGGCGCCGCATTATCGCCGACAGGAACTGGGTACCAAGTTTAGATGTTGCTTAGGATTAGGATTATTTACCCAGGAAAAGCAAATTTTATATATTATAATATATATGTCGTTATTTGTTATCAGATTCGTCCATACTACTATTTTCACTGTCGTCACTGCTATCATCACCTACATTAATAATTATATGTTCGTTTTCTATAATATTATCTATTTTCACATCTCTTTCATAATCTTCCCTTATTAATTTAACAGTTCTATTCACAACCTTTTCCCAGTCTCCTTTAGTCACATGTTCACAAGCTTCTTCTAATAATTTTAGCATTTTTTTTGTGGTAAATGGGGGTTCTGTATTGTGTCTTGCAGCATATCCCTTAATTTGAGCCCACACCAACTCAATCGCATTATACTCACAATGGTAAGGCGGTAACCGTATAACTCTGTGCCCATGTTCTAATGCTATTTCGTCAATGACGTATCGGATCTTGGTTGGTTTGTTTTCTTTTAAAAGACGTACTAATTCCGCTTTTAACATATTCATGTTTGCATCTACGCCATTTTTACGAAGCCATGCGACGATATCAGCTTTTTTTTGGGATTGGGCAGGTGGCTTGTCAATTTGCATCGAGTGGTATGGGGCGTTGTCCATAATTATAATAGATGGTTCAGGGAGGCTACACAACATTGAGGTAAACCATTCAGTAAACTTTTCTCCATTCATGTCTTCATGATAGTCTCCAGTGGTTTTTGACGCAAAAGCCATGAGAGAACCTTCGACAAACCCGTTGATGGTTCCGGCGTGACAAATTATAAGTCGCGATCCTTTTCCTACAGGAACTTTGGAAGTAGATGCTGCTGTGTCATCGTTCCAAGAACGGCCTACAGTATGGTTAGCATTAAGCCATGTTTCATCCAAGAACACAACATTTTGCCAATTTTTGATTTCTTTCACTTGCCGTAAAAAAGTATACCTTGCCATCGCTATATCAAATCTTTCCATCAATATTTTGCGTTTGTTACATTTTTTGTATCGAAATCCAATGGTCTTCAAAATCTTCGTTAAAGAACTTTCCCCACCGAAGAATAATCCAGCTTCCTTCAGCATCAACTTTTTTCTTGTTGGATACTCCTTCTGTAAATAGTAGCCGTAAACATGTCTTCGGATAGCATCGGCATCAAAGCTATCGATGCCTACGACTGGTTTTGCTCGTTTTCTCTTTTTTGGTGTGTGAAGTTTATTTTCTTCTGTGCCAGTCTCGCCATATTTTTTTTTAGTTATCCGTCTAACAGTTCGATATTTTTTTGCGATTTCAGAGGTTTGTCCACATAGTGAAAATTGTTCATATTCACAAGTACATTCACCCCTTAAATGGTGCAAACTGATTTTTCTACACTTGTATACATTTTAGAAATCAATTTAATAAATAAATTTTGAGTCCTAAACCTAAAACTACATTCGATAAAATTTATGAATCTCTGCACATCACTATCGTCAATAAAGTAATACAATTATTTCCTTCAAAGTCGTTATCAATTAATACGGAACTTCATGAGCGGACAAACGTCAAACCGGCCATCATAGCGTGCCGCTAGTTTAGTCACTTCAGGTTCTGTGTGGGATAATAATAATAGGCAATATAATTTAGATGATTGTAAATGAGGATAGATACTCAAATATACATGGACTGGCGCTCTATAGACATTAAGTAGATCTTTGAAGCAATAATTTCACCTCTGCTAGAAATTCGCTGGGTGCTGAGGAGGCGTCATTTCCATCGGAACAGTCGGGGCTGGTGGAGTGCTGGTTGGTGGCGGCCATCGCGGGGGCGGCGTGGTGGCGCCGCGCGGCCGGCGGCGTGGACGCGCCCGAGCCCAGCGAAGGCCTGGCGCGAAGCCGGAAGTGCTCACTCGCTGGCCGGTACCGCGGCGCGTCGCCAGACTCCGCCGCCGGGAGCGTGACCACGAGCCGCCGTGCCTTCACTGCATTGGCTACCGTAGAGCTGGGTGACGGCGGGACCGGCGAGAGGCGCACCGGAGATAAGGAGGGCGGACGCAAATGTCTGTCTTGCAGCAAACGCAAGGCTGCTCTGGACGCTGTGTCTAAGCTCCTCGCCGGCGGCGCTGGCGTGGGCCAGCTCTTTCGCGGCGTGGGTGAAGGCGGCTTGGGCCGTGCGGGCACCGGCCGGTACAGCCGAGAATTCGGCACGGGCTTAGTGAACTTTCGCTCGCGCCTGCGACGTTTGCGACGGCCTTCGGGCGATTGCGCTTTTCGGCGTTTCTTGTTGCCGGCTGACGGTCCCGGGTATCTGTCAAAATTACGTATTTACTTATATTTTCAAAAGAAATGCGAAATTCACTGATACTAGAACAAGAAAAACTTCGGTCGATGATTTCGGAAAGTAGCTTAAATGTTAAAGTTTAAGTCCTCAACATACAACATCAAGTTGATTCGTAACTTTCTCTGTTGCGTTGTGATTCATGAACAAAACTAATTAATACACTTTCCCATTATGATTAGCAATCCATCAACGTCTCACTACTGAGCAGTAGCAGCACTACTTAGCTTAGTAAAGCCAGACCCCCCGAATAGGAGACCGCAGTACTAACCATCAGGATATCACTGCTTCTGGTTATTTCTGTAGTGAGGTACTCACAGGCGTGGATTGGGCGTGTAGAGCGGCGGCGCGCGGGGCGGCTGCGACGTGCGGCTGCCCGCGGCGCTGCTGTGGACGCGCAGGCGACGGCCGCGCGGCGCGCCCAGGTCGATCACGTCGTCCGGCTCCAGCGACGACGAGCACGACCTGCGCCGAGGGAAAACTTGTGATGTTAAACATCTATAGCGGCAGGTCAGACAGACTGTTGGCAAGGCAACACGTTGCCACGGCATGCGTTGCCACGCTATTCTATAGCGGCAGGTCAGACAGACTGTTGGCAAGGCAACACGTTGCCACGGCATGCGTTGCCACGCTATTCTATAGCGGCAGGTCAGACTGACCCACGCCAACAGTATGTATGTAGTACGAAACAGTGTTGCTTACTACGGTACACGTAACCTGTGTCTTACTAAAAATAAATAATTTGAACAATAAAATTTGTCAATGTAATGTGTAGCACAAGCACGGACTATTTCGTAGCCTCGTAAGCTCCGCGTAGCACCACCTACGAGGCTACTACGAGGTGTATTTTGTATTGATCTTCTACTTCAGACTTATTTTACTGATCTCTTAATAGTCGTAGTGGAAACAAGGATAAAAATTTAAAAACTATAACCCGTCTGCGGTTAATTGTATGTAACATCCGTCAAATTGATTTTGTTCGTATAAAACGTAACCTGTGTCACCCGGACATTAATAAAGATTTGATTGACACTTCAATTACAAGTGCTTTTGAATCGTCTGGCTCTACCACTGGTTCGGAATGCCCTTCCTGCCGAGAAGAACCAGCAAGAAACTCAGCGGTTGCTCTTTTCAAAACAAATTTAGAATACAGTAAATACTATGCTATATATGCAGTTTCCACAATGAGGGAAGTTCCAAAAATGCATACCGACTAACTTCTATCTTAAGATGGGCAGACATAAAGTAGCCCCATTCCCGCCGGTGGAACCCGTTCACTAGCATGACGCATGACCCAGCCATTGCTTCGCTCAACCATATTTGAGGGAACGTAACAACCCGCATCACACGACACCACCACAGAAATGTTTAAAGAGTGCGTGACATACTTATGCTAAGGCGTAACATGTTAAGGCATCGAATTGAAAACTAATATTCAAATACTCATTCTAAGACATCACTTAGACACAAATAAAGTAGAAACACTGAATAGCATAGGATTATTTTGTTACACAGGTTGATTATTACTGTCTCATGAATCGCTAGTAGTTTAGACTATGGTGAAACATTCGTAAATAGTTAAATACATAGACTGCTAAAACCATAATCCTCCCTTTTGGCCTTGCCGTAGTTGGGTAAAAAAGCCTCATCATTAAAGAAAACTTCTAACTCCCGTGTACTCAGTTTATTATAGAAAAACACGTACGGGTCTTTATGTACCTACATGACTTGGCTGTAACGACATACAATGAAGTCGGTAGACTGCGGCTAACGCACGTTCAACAACTTAAGTGCATGCTTACATTTGTAGAGTTACAGCTAAACATCATGTATTTTTTTGAACATTAGAAACTAGAAATCTAAATATTTATGAGGAAAAGGACTGACTGACTGCTCTATCAACATATCATACCTAGTTTAAACTACTGGACGGATTGGGCTGAAAGGCATCTTCTTCTTTATCAACCTATAGACATCCACTGCTGGACAAAGGTCTCCTGCATAGACTTCCACAGACCTCGGTCTTGCGCCGCTTGAATCCAGCGGCTCCCTGCGACTCGTTTGATGTCGTCGGTCCACCTGGTGGGGGGTCTGCCAACACTGCGTTTTCCAGTGCGGGGTCGCCACTCCAGCACCTTGGGACCCCAATGACCATCAGCTCTTCGAACTATGTGCCCCGCCCATTTCCACTTCAGTTTCGCGACTCGCTGAGCTATGTCGGTGACTTTGGTTCTCCTACGAATCTCCTCATTTCCGATTTGATCTCGCAGGGATATTCAGAGCATAGCTCTCTCCATCGCTCGGTGAGTGACCCTGAGCCTTCTTATGACGCCCATAGTTAGCGACCATGTCTCGGATCTGTAAGTCATCACTGGCAACACTCACTGTGTGCTGAAAGTCATCAAGATAGCTATTATGATGAAGACATCCGCTAAGAAAGAATTTCTGAAAATTCAACCCCTAAGGGTTACCCCCTTAGGGGTTGAATTTTCAGAAATTCTTTCTAAATAGGGATTTGAAAGCTAAGAAATTAAGAAAATTGGTGAAGCATTTGGATTGGATTCAGAACATACTATAGAGAAGAATCGCTAATAGTAATAATGTCAAGCATAACAAACCTATTATAGTGGTTAAGGTCCTGCGGTCCTATTCGGGGGACGCGGCCTCGATCGCGGACACATACCGGGGACTTTTACACGCTTCAATGGTAGAAAACATCGGCATCGTGAGGAAACATGCACGTCTGAGAGATCTCCATAACCATCGATTTAACACGTTCGCTGCGTCGTCGATTTTTTAAAACTTCCCCCTGGTGCGTTACGGAGTTTTTAGAACCTGACAATAAACCAAAATACGGTGCGTTACGGGCTCTATCTTGCCCCGTAAGACTTAACTGATAAAAGTTCAATTTAAACCTTGACGACTTAGTATAACAGTTTTTAGTTCTAAAATACTGTTAGGTCATAAAATAAAGTATTCACAATTGGCACAGTTTGGGGATCTGTCTTTTATATTAGAAGTTATAAGCAAAATTAGAGGCAGAGGCAAGGCAAAGGCAGAGAAAAAGAGGCAGTTTAAACCTCGCAAAGCACTGATTTTAGGGTACAAAACGTTGCAAAATAGTGATGGGAACTGAAACATCTATAAATTGTAAAAAGTAGTTTATTGAAAGGCAAAGAGGTAAATATATAACAAAATTGTGCTCGAACTCAGTCAGTTTTTAATTTAAAATTTATTTATTTTTACACAACATTAGCTAATTATATAAAAAACTTAAAAAATTTGATTAACGTCTTTTTCCTATGTTGTTGGAACCAAAGATGGCATTCTTTGATTATTACAACTAAATAGGCTGTAATCTTCTTCTTCTTCTTCTTTATCAACCTATAGACGTCCACTGCTGGACAAAGGTCTCCTGCATGGACTTCCACAGGCTTCGGTCTTGCGCCGCTTGAATCCAGCGGCTCCCTGCGACTCGTTTGATGTCGTCGGTCCACCTGGTGGGGGGCCTGCCAACACTGCGTTTCCCGGTGCGGGGTCGCCATTCCAACACCTTGGGACCCCAACGACCATCAGCTCTTCGAACTATGTGCCCCGCCCATTTCCACTTCAGCCTCGCGACACGCTGAGCTATGTCGGTGACTTTGGTTCTTCTACGAATCTCCTCATTTCTGATTTGATCTCGCAGGGATACACCGAGCATAGCTCTCTCCATCGCTCGCTGGGCGATCCTGAGCCTTCTTATGAGGCCCATAGTTAGCGACCATGTCTCGGATCCGTAAGTCATCACTGGCAACACGCAATGTTCGAAGACTTGAGTCTTCAGGCACTGAGGGATTTTGGACGAGAAGACATTTCGGAGCTTCCCGAACGCTGCCCAGCCGAGTTGGATTCGGCGGTTAATCTCTTTCTCGAAATTGGACCTACCTAGCTGGACTGTATGTCCCAGGTATATATACTCGTCTACAATTTCGAGCGCAGAGTTCTCAACGATTACTGGGTGGAGCGGAGCATGAGCATTGGACATGATTTTCGTCTTGCTCATGTTCATTTTCAGGCCCACCTGTTGAGAAACCCTGCTGAGATCATTGAGCATTGTATTGAGATCTCTCAGAGTCTCTGCCATGACTACTATGTCATCGGCAAATCGCAGGTGAGTGATGTACTCGCCGTTTATGTTGATGCCAAGTCCGTTCCAATCCAGAAGCTTAAAGACGTCCTCCAACGCAGCGGTAAATAGCTTCGGGGAGATTACATCTCCCTGTCGCACTCCACGCTGCAAGTGGATTGGTCTCGTAGTCTGGTCCTGTATACGTACTGACATAGTGGCGTTTTCGTACAAGCACTTCAACACTTGGATATACCGGTAGTCAATCCGGCATCTCTGCAGAGACCTTATTACAGCCCAAGTTTCCACCGAATCAAAGGCTTTCTCATAGTCCAAAAACGCTAAGCAAAGTGGCCGGTTATACTCTTCAGTCTTTTGTATAACCTGCCGCAGCGTATGAATGTGATCTATGGTACCAAAGCCTTTTCGGAATCCGGCTTGTTCGGGAGGCTGGAAGTCGTCAAACCTACGAGCGAGACGATTCGTAATGACTCTCGAGAACAACTTGTAAACATGACTCAGCAGCAAGATGGGTCTATAATTCTTCAGCAAGGAAAGGCTGTAATCAAAGAGTGCAAAATAAGAAATTTTATATCTGATATATAAAAAATAACGAGAAATAGGTACCATGATATGTAATAAAAATATTATCATTTATTTAAACAATATTAAAATCATTATCATCACACGTGAAAAACTTGTCCCATTCGCAAATCATTGTGATCGCAATTCGTACTTACCTTTCGCTGTGGTAGTTATGATAGTTTCTGGGTTATACATATATTGATGGGACGAGTTGCGAATGGGACGACTTGTGAACTATTAACTACCCATATAGAACATGCTACTGATTATTTTAAGCATGCTTCTCTGTATAGCAATGTATATTCATTTTCACGCTGTAAATTTAATTTTTTTCTACACCTTTTAACGGGAAGAGACATTATTATTATGAAAAATTGGCCAAGTGCGACTCGGGCCTCGCTCTTTTAGGGTTCTGTACATATAACCAAATCATTTTTTTAAAACTAGATACATATTTAGATAACTTAGTTCTTAAAAAGTACTAAATTAGCATATGGGGAAAAATGCTCGATTGTTTTGGTCACAACTTACAAACCGCATTATAAATCGGTGTTTTCAGTATTTGTTGTTTAAATGCACTATACATACATAATATACCAAAATTTCAAATTCCTAACTAGTTTAGTTTTTGAGATAGACCCCCTAACAAAATTGGTCTACAACCGACAACTTTGACGACCCCCATTTCTTCATTTTAGTAGCTAAAAAATAAAAAAAAATTATATTTGAACTCCACTTAATGAGCTCTACACAATGACACCCCACATGTCAGGGTAAAAAAATAAAATTTTATTTAGACTCCTTTTCCATGTATTCCATCCCCTTTATTTTTAATTTTATTTTATTTTTATTATTTGTTGTTATAGCGGCAACAGAAATACACAATATGTGAAAATTTCAACTTTCTATCTATTACGGTTTACGAGATACAACCCGCTGACAGACGGAGACGGACAGACGGACGGACGGACAGCGGAGGCTTAGTAATAGGGTCCCGTTGGCACCCTTTGGGTACGGAACCCTAAAAAGCGCGATCAAAACACGTGTTATCCTTTATCGACTAAGCACATCACTCACAGATTAGAGGATACTGACATCACTGGTGTCGAACGCAGCGCGTGCGAAGGCGCGGGAGGCGTCGCGGGGTACTGGGTCTTTTGGCCCTATAACCGCACCGGAGTAATAATTATAGTCTCTGGTGCGGGACTAGGTGGAAATTGCCCTGAAAGCAGGTAGCTACGGATCATTATTCCATTTGACGAAGGAAAAATATCTATGTATCTATCTATTTCCTACTTCAATAGACGGCGAAGATACCATCGCACTGAATGAGAGAACAGCATTTTTGGCGTCCGCGCGGAATGAAAGTCTCGGTCGGGGCTCTGTCAACCTCGCAACGCACTGAACGTGTTAATATACTTATCGATGTCCATATCGTTCTCAAAGGTGTTAAGTCTGCATTGGGCGTGGTGGGTCCTGTGGCCTATAATAATCCTTCGTTGAGAGGAGACTAATTGCGCTAAATTGCTCAGTAGTGGGCCCTTGATGGGTTGCTAATGGTGATGATGAGGATAATTCCCCAATCTCATTGCCATTTTGCTAAGTAATATTTATAGATCTACTAGCTGATGCAAAGTGGATTTAGTTTTTAAAATCCCATGGGATCTCTTTGATTCTCCAGGATAAAAAGTAGCCTATGTCAATCTCCAGGTCCTCAACTATACCCATGCAAAAATTAGCTCTGTTGCAGCGTGATTGAAGGACAAACAAACACACTTTCGCATTTATAATACTAGATGATGCCCGCGTCTTCGTCCGTGTGGATTAAGGTCATTCGATTCCCACAGGAATTCTTTACTTTTCCGGTATAAAATGTAGTCTTTGTGTTAATCCTGGGTATGAGCTATCACCATTTCAAACTGCCAAATTGGTGCATTCGTTGTGGCGAGAAAGGGCAACAAACGTCCATTTATCCATCCATCCACACATCGGTCCTCAAAAACTTTCGCATTCATAAATATTAGTTGGACTAGTAAGATGGACAGTGATCAACAAACAAGATTGGCACGTGAACTAGGGTGAACGTTCGTACGGGAACGAGATTGATGCGCCGAGGTCCTTATTTAGTAGTTATAGTTAGCCTAGCATTTACTGCTAGCGCTCGCTCGACCGACTTCAACAATAAATCGTGCAGCGGGCAGCGGATTACGACTTGTTTATTATTTATACTGCATATTACGATGAACTTTTATGATGTTTTACTAGAATAGAAACCTCAATCTCAATAATATAAATTCGTGTAAACTATACACCAGCCTATTTACACAAACATCCCAGGAAGCCCAGGAATAAATTTGTATTTTGACAGAAGCTGTATACCTACGCAATCTGTCAAATCTGTCCTTTTAACCCAGAGTTAGCTACTAACTCTAGGTTAAGACGTTTCTGCAAGCGCGCCTAAATATAGAAAAGGGAAAGGTGACTGACTGACTGATCTATCAACACACAGCTCAAACCACTGGACGGATCGGGATGAGACATAAAGGTGAAAATTCAACCCCTAAGGGGGTAAAATATTGGTTTGAAAAATCTAAATTCAAGTGAGCGAAGCCGCGGGCAAAAGCTTATCCATAATAAACGATTATAGTTATTGCAAGCAAATAATTTTTCTTCTTTTTTATCAATCGATACACGTCCACAGCTGAACAAAGATGTCTTGTATGGATTTCCACAGGTCTCGGCCTTGCGCCACATGTATCCAGCGAATCACTGCGACTCGTTTGATGTCGTCGATCAACCTAATTTTTCAAGATTCGATCACGATCTAGAAATAGTGATATACCTCATAGGAGCGAGCAAAATTATACGGGATACCAGCAAGCTTCAATTGAGATATCACTCACAGAGTACTAGAGATGTCAGCTTTTCATGGCTAAAGTTGACTTCATTAATTATTATTAATTCATTAAGTACCTGGAAGTGCCTAATCTCCATTACTTATCAGTGGTCATAAGAGTACACGTTAACATAGCATCAAAAATGTGACTGCAAACGCAACCTTCTAAACTATTAATAGCACATACCGTGGCGAAGCTCCGCGTTTTGATTATTATCATGACACACGCTATTAATGCAAATATAATTATTTATCGGTTATACTTAGTTACGAACATTCACGATGCGTTACCGCATGGGTAGCGGTATACCAAAGCATATAATTATTTTGACTTCGAATCACCTTAACAGTCGTTATAATCGAACTAGCATCGCTCATAATGACTTATACCTCTATATGGAAGCAGCACGCAAGCAATGAAAATCGCATGTATGTATGAAGCCCGCATTTTTGGGGCATTTTTCCATTGCTTTACATCTTCACAATTTTCCACAGCTGGAACTCTGAATATCGAGCTAAAAATAAAATGCATTCATACTTTTTTTAATTCATATTTGATGTGTATATTTCACGAGAGCATCGCATCTCAGAGGGCACTCAATGAAATTAGCTCAACTAGTTAGCTATTCAGATTCGCCCAGGGAGCAGAAACAGTTTTGAGAGCCCTACATTCTAAATGCATCGCTATATAATATATTCATTGCATCGAAGCTGTTATAGTTGTAGACATCATTTTTAACCGACTTCAAAAAAGGAGGAGTTTCTCAATTTGTCGGAATCTTTTTAGGGTTCCGTACCAAAATGGTAAAAATGGAACCCGAGGTGAGACTTTCTCCGTCCGTCCGTCCGTCCGTCTGTCACAGTCGATTATTTCAGTAACTATTAAAGCTATCGACATGAAATTTGGCATAGTTGTGTATAATAGTGGCCCAAAATCATTGGAATAAAGAAAAATCGAAAACTATTTTCAGTTTTATTAAAAAAGGGGGAAAATCGGGGGTTTGAAATTTCAAAGTAAAATAACTATACCGAGTGGGGTATCATATGAAAGGCCTTTACTTGTGCATTCTAAAACAGTTTTTTTATTTATTTCTATATATGTATAATAGTTTTTGAGTAATCGGCCAAAATGTCGAAAAAAATACCGTTCCCCCCCCCCTTATCTCCGAAGTTTACCGATCGAAAAATCCGAAATAATTATGGTCAATAGAGGTTTATGTATATTTTACAGGAAAAATAAAAGCAACGCGAAAATTATTTTAGTTTGATTAAAAAAGGGGGAAAATCGGGGGTTTGAAATTTCAAAGTAAGATAACTATACCGAGTGGGATATCATATGAAAGGCCTTTACTTGTGCATTCTAAAACCATTTTTTATTTATTTCTAAATATAATAGTTTTTGATTTATCGGCCAAATTGTCGAAAAAAATACCGTCCCCCCCCCCCCCCCCCCCTTATCTCCGAAGTTTACCAATCGAAAAATCAGAAATAATTATGGTCAATAGAAGTTTATGTATATTTTACAGGAAAAATAAAATCAACGCGAAAATTATTTTAGTTTACTTAAAAAAGGGGGAAAATCAGGGGTTTGAAATTTCAAAGTAAGATAATTATACCGAGTGGGGTATCATATGAAAGGCCTTTGCTTGTGCATTCTTAAACAGTTTTTTATTTATTTCTATATATATTAGTTTTTGAGTAATCGGCCAAAATGTCGAAAAAAATACTGTTCCCCCCCCCCCCCCCTTATCTCCGAAGTTTACCAATCGAAAAATCTGAAATAATTATGGTCAATAGAGGTTTATGTATATTTTACAGGAAAAATAAAACCAACGCTCTAACTAGCATAGTTTTTTTATATTAACAATAAACCTCTACAAAGTTAACGATAAATAAGCAAATTAATATAATATTATCGTTTTACTTTTGCTTTTGGAGTACGGAACCCTCGGTGCGCGAGTCCGACTCTCACTTGGCCGGTTTTTTTTATGTATGTTCACCGATGACTCGAAGACGCCTAAACCGATTTGAAAAAAAAAGAAATAAAAGAAAAGAAAGAAAGAAAACAAAAAACTTCCCATGTGGTCCCATTTAAATTTTTTCGAAATCGGTCGAGCGGTTTTTTAAAAATCAACAATAGATTAATGCTTTGTAGTGGCTAGGGCGTTTGAAGTCGGTTTTTAAAAATATTTTTTATTATAGATTACTTACTAAGTTTTTAAAGTTAACATGTGAATGTTAAATTTCTAGTTCGTTTCCATCCAGGCCTGCATCATCACATATCACCAGGTAAGGTGAGCAGTAATGCGCTAACTTGTAGAAGAAAGGTAGGAATAAAAGGATTCCACCCTTATGTTAGGTGCGAGGGTAGTATGAGGGGAAACAAGTACCCATTTCTCTATATCCCAGACACATAGTGAACCAATATAGAAGATACAGATAACTCACCGGTAGATATTTCCAGAATCAAAAGGCGCGTCGATCACGATCAAATTCTTTCGTGATGACTTGACAGTTCTGTCGATACCGCGTCTGCGAATTTAATCATTAATCACTACATTATTATTTATTACGTAAGAAAAGCTTAGTCACTCAGATTGGGATGGAGAGAGTTCAAATCAGAAAAGAGTTCCGTAGAAGAACCAGAGCAACTCTAATAAACGTTAAAGCTTGTGTTAAGGAGTGAGTGCGACAATAGTGCAACGGGTGGGAATTAAACCGCCGATCTTTAAGTTTTCATTTCGTAGCTGTAATTTTTGGGCTACTGTGGCTCTATTACTTATCATCTTTAAGTTATCACTGGATGGAAGGAAGTAAAGAACTCCTTGTCTAGTGCCGATTTAAATATAATTGCTCTTGGTGTCTGAAGCAAAGAGGTCATATAGTTGTAACGAAAAAAGGGGTTAAATAATATTGATTATTGACTCCCTGTAATACTGTTAACTAAGATGGTAAGGTAACCCTCTCTGGAGGGCCTGGAATGGTGCACAGTCTAAAATAGGTTATGGTAAATTACCTAAAATTATGTGCTTTTATAGAATCAGGATTTGTAACTAACATAAAATAATAAATTAATTATGTAGGTAGCCACTAATATTGAGTGAGTTAATCGAATAATTATTGTAAGTAAGTAACTTAGTGATTCATGTTATTACAATAGCGGAGATATCCTTCTGTGATTGTAGTGTGCTTTCCACGTATCTACTAACAACCCCAAACTGCATTCGACCTCTTCACTTTAGGGTAAGTGTATGTAAATGTATGCTGTTCAACGTAGTCCGTGACTCACCGCCTATCACACAGGGCAGGTGGACAGGTGGGGAGGTGGAGGATATAGAGGGTGTAATTAAGGTGCAAGTTGGCGCAAAATGCAGGTGCATTAATGAGTTGCGTTGTTGGAGGCTATATATTAGCTGCTAGGCAGTAGGTCGAAAGGACGGACGTGGGTGTCGAGCACGCGAACCGATCAAGATAAGTTATTTGTGGACAATTTCGTGCTTATTTAGGTTTAATATCATAATTATGCAAAAGTGTGTTTGTTTGGTGTTAAAAGTCCTTCAATTAACGCACGCATCGCAATTCAGTAAAGGAGCAACGGATTGAGTTGATTTTTGCATTTGTATTGATTATTGATGAGTGACATATGACTTTTCATCTCGGAAAAATAAAGGCACTTTGCGGGATTTTTCAAAGCTAGCTGCACGCGGTCGAAGTGCGTGGGCAAAAGTGGACAATATCGTAAATGCAAAAATGTTTATGTTTGTATTTCAATCATGCAGTAAACGCATGCAACGAATTGACGTGATATTTCGCATGGGTAGATAAGTATATGTCGGAGCAGGTATCCTCGTCGGCAACAAAGTCAGACACATTTGTTGCGCAACGAGGAAAGGTAGCGTGGAAAGATCATATTTTCATTACTTAGGATGTTTATTCTTCGAACAAAGTACCCTCAAAAGCCCCTCTTTTACATTTATTAGCCATGGACCAGAAGCGGGAATTATTACTTAAAAACTAATCAGGCTTTAAGAGAACGCATCTCTTAAAACGCTGAAACCCTACCTAAAGCCGTCTCCAACCACCCCTATAACGGCCCCTGTCCTCACATCTAATCAATTTAACCACAACACGTCAGAAAAACCACCATCTGAACGTGAGGGTAGTTATCAAAAATATCAAAGTATTAATTAATCATTTACTTTAATTTAAGCGTACAGACAATATTTATTCGATTAGGGAGCGATTGCTATCGTAATCCCTCAATCAAATAGAACGACCTAGACGCGAAGGCATATCTACTAGTCGAATGAGTCTCTAGGCAGAGACTGAATTCGTATCGTCAAAACAGCCATTTTATACTAATATTTCAATACAATACTCTTAATTAATTAATATAAATTAAACGGAAATCAATAGCGACCACATAGCGACCACCTAGGTGAGAACTTGGAAAGTGACATGGCTACTTTCTATGGAAAAATAAAGGCGCCTTGAGGAATTTTTCAAAACTTCTATCTCCACGTGGACGAAGTTGTGGCACTTGAACCAAGTTGAACTTTCGAACTCGTGCCTTTTTTAAAAATATTAAGGGAAAATTTTGCTTGATATATAATATATAAAATTTATATAATATTAAAATATTATAATATATATAATATTAAAATTTTGCTTGATATATAATATATATCAAGCAAAATTATTATATTATATTTTGTTCCCGATGATATCTTTTAGACAGCAAAATGATATTTTAAGAGGAACGATATTTTTCGACATCCGACCACAGACACAATCGACCGTTATAAAAATAGAAAATTGCTTTTTCATTGTGAAAGCCCTGTAATTTTAGCCGAGAAATTTCTAAACGAATATGGATATGATTAATGCGCGCTAACTTTAAGCGACTTTAAAAGCCTCAAAGTAAAGTGCTTGCTTTTATTTTTGGACCATTTTTATACGAAAAGTTTTTAGTATAAAAAAATCTTTTTTACATGAATATCATAAAAGTGAAAGTGTATTTTGTTGGGTTGTCCTTCAATCACACAGCAACGGACGGCAACATTTACCTGGTTGAGGATTTCGAGAGTAATGTACCCTTTATCCCAGAAAAATAGAGTCCCCGGAGGATTTTTAAAAAGCCCTATGCAGGCGAAGTCGCGGGCCGAAAAGCTATTGTGGGCTGTGGCATAAAAATTAACTTGGCACGCCGCAACATATCAAGTGCGTAATAAGTTCTGGCATTGAAACAGCTTTCTTTATTTCCTCATTGCTGCCCGTAGATCGATGGAACCTACTCGCAATAGGCAGTTTTTTAGGTTTTCATAGCAAAGTAGGTATAACAAGAAGATTCGTTTTGGCGGATTCTATTTTATCTATTGCCCGCTGATAACCGTGACTTTGTTTGCGTGGATTAAGGTTTTACAAAAATCCCAGGCTGGGACGTCTGATTTTCGACGTAAGAAGTATCCGTGTCCGTCTCCAAGATTTAATGTGTTGCCCCAAGCTAAGTTCAAGTTACATCTGAATTTAATTTGATGCCCCAAGCTAAGTTCAAATCATCTGTGAATTTATAATGTGTTGCCCCAAGCTAAGTTCAAGTTACTTGTGAAAAACTTACATGAAGCAAAAACTACCATGAAAATTACTTTAAAGATTACCGTGTTCAATCAGACTGACAAATCAACAGACTTTATACCTAAAATAGTGAAAGAAACATCTTGTATAAAATGTATATAAACTTGTACACACAAACATAGCGGCATGAAAGAGCATACAGAATGCCATTTTCTAGTGTAGCAACCAAACTTTGCGAACCTAGCCAGTTTCTGCGACTGGAAGATTACGACAAGTCGTGGCCACGGTCGCGTAGTGCGCGATGACCCTATCCATTTATATTTTTGTGTTGAAATGAATATAATTGTTTGCGACGACTCCATGCATTATAGGTACAATATCACTCCACTTATATACAGGGTGGGCCAGACCAGGTGGACATAAATTTTTTTTTAGATTGTTCACTTAGGGGCCTACCAGGACCCGGAAGGAAAAAAATCGGTTCCCACCCGATTACGAGAAAAAAAAATTTATTTAAAATTTTGGAAAATCATTGCTTTGACGGACGTTTAATTTTTTTTAAATTTTTCCAGTGACAATTTCCGAAATTTTTTTATGGAATATCTTTACCTAATAACTGTACTCTCTTAGAAAAAAATTCCAGTCTGGTTAGCTGGTTTTAAGAGCATTAAATTTTAAATTATTTCAAGAAAATTAAGTTCATCCAAAATCTACAGAAAACTTTAAAATTCCATTAAAAATAAAAATCACCAGTGCTATGCACTGGTGATTTTTTAAAAAATGTAACAACTTATGTTCTTTTGATTGCCAAAAGAAAAATTATATGTCAATGTGCCGGATAAAAAGTTATGATTTTTCAAAAGTCTTCGTTCCTCATTCGTGTAAATAACGACCTTATTGAAAAAAATGTTAATTGTTTGTGGAGAGTGCAGTTTGTCCTTTAATTTTAACTGCCTCGTTGGTCTCGTGTTTGACTGCGGCCGACGAGGTCCCGGGTTCGAGTCCCGGGTCGGACCATATCAAGTATTGGGGTTTTCCGTAAGAAATTCTCAGTACTAGCCCGGAGTTAGGAAGTTGGCGTTGTTTCACCCCCGTACCTTGGAGAGCACGTAAAGCCGTTGGTCCTGCGCCTAATCTCTCTCCGCCTGCGCCTAATCTCTCTCCGGTCGTGTCAAATTTTCCGTCCTATCGGGCTATGAGAATAAAGAAACAGAGAGTGCACCTGTGTTGGCGCACACACTTGTGCACTTTAATATCGCCCGTACAGATGGTTAATCTCTCTGAAGATAGACCGCCGCCGTGACCGAAATTCGGAAAAATAAAACATTGTTTTATTTTTCTTTCTCTTAAAGATGTAGATACCGTCAGTCATCATTAAAGGATTAATGTCCTCCGGACCAAATTTCGACCACGGTGACCTATCTCCAGAGAGATTAACCATCTGTGCGGGAGATATTAAAGTGCACAAGTGTGTGCGCGAACACAGGTGCACTCTCTGTTTCTTTACTCTCATAGCCCGATAGGACGGAAAATTTGAAACGACCGGAGAGAGATTAGGCGCAGGCGAAGAGAGATTAGGCGCAGGACCAACGGCATTACGTGCTCTCCAAGGTACGGGGGTGAAACAACGCCAACTTCCTAACTCCGGGCTAGTACTGAGAATTTCTTACGGAAAACCCCAATACTTGATATGGTCCGACCCGGGACTCGAACCCGGGACCTCGTCGGCCGCAGTCAAACACGAGACCAACGAGGCAGTTAAAATTAAAGGACAAACTGCACTCTCCACAAACAATTAACATTTTTTTCAATAAGGTCCTTATTTACACGAATGAGGAACGAAGACTTTTGAAAAATCATAACTTTTTATCCGGCACATTGACATACAATTTTTCTTTTGGCAATCAAAAGAACATAAGTTGCTACAGTTTTTAAAAAATCACCAGTGCTATGCACTGGTGATTTATTTTTACTGGTTATTACTGGTGATTTTTGGGTTTTATTTTTCATGGAATTTTAAAGTTTTCTGTAGATTTTGGATGAACTTAATTTTCTTGAAATAATTTAAAATTTAATGCTCTTAAAACCAGCTAACCAGACTGGAATTTTTTTCTAAGAGAGTACAGTTATTAGGTTAAGATATTCCATAAAAAAAATTGCGGAAATTGTTACTGGAAAAATTAAAAAAAAATTAAAAGTTCGTCAAAGCAATGATTTTCCAAAATTTTAAATAAAAATTTTTTTCTCGTAATCGGGTGGGAACCGATTTTTTTTCCTTCCGGGTCCTGGTAGGCCCCTAAATGAACAATCTAAAAAAAATTTTATATCCACCTGGTCTGGCCCACCCTGTATACACCGAGCGTCGCGAACCTAACGTGACCTTTTTAAAAATGTAGTAGATAAGTGAAGGCTTAGGGGAAAAAATGCGATAAATCTCGAGCGATTTTATCATTCTAGCTGCTTGCTGACATTTCAACTGAATGTCTCAAAGGAAAGTCAGCGTTCTGAAAAATCCCAAGAGAGACGTCGCCTACAGTGATATACAGGGTTATAATAGGGAAAAGGGCTTTGAATAGGTATGTCGAATTACTAGAGTGCTAGACATTTCATGTGCATTAAGGGGCTTCAAAGTAACTCATTTTTTAGCAAAAATGCAGTGACAAAAGAAATATGACTTCGCCCGTGTGGATTAAGGTTTTTGATTCACGCAAGAACTCATTAATTTCTGTACAATAAATGTAAGTGTAATACCCTCAAAGGTACTAACTGCCGCACTCAGAGTCGCTAATCGTTACTTATCGACGAGATCTTGGATTTTAAAGTTTCATTCACAGAAGTTAACGCTTCGTTTGTACATTAATGACAATTCAGTAATAGATTTAATGATAATTAAATAATTACTCATTAAATAATATAATTTAATACTTACATGCGGCTGAGTGCGGTAGTTAATCACAAGTCAATGATTCAAGAATCATAATTTAATCAATGACTCTGAGTGCGGCAGTAAGAGTCTACTGGTAGAGTCAGACGATTCAAAAGCACTTGTAAAAAGTTTATTTGAATAAAAAATATTTCTATTCTATTCTATATCTACTAAGGGTACAGTGGTGCTACTCGAAAAAACCTAAATCAAAGCGGAGTCCCGGGAAAAAGACTTTCCGGGCCGTGAGAAATATTATACAGAAAATGTAATTGTGCAAATCCTGTCTGTAATTTATTACAAAAGTTTTCTTCTTTTATTTTTAGTGTGACGTACCTGCGATTTTCAGTGAGAAAGAAAATTAAGGTACTACGGGCGGGTTGAGCGAAACAAAACGTACAATGGGTTTCCATGGCACGTTGTGTTCGTAATTTTCTGTAATGGCACGTTAAAAAAGAAAAATGCAACCAATTTTGAACAATCATAAATCTTGCTTACCTACTCGTACTTTTTACCTAAGTACTTGTTATTTTGTAATTTTAATTTTCTAAGTTATGATGTAAAAATTAAAAGAAAAAATATTTTTACAAATCTTTATAGAACCTATAGTCCAGGGTAGATAATTTTTGAAAACAAAAAAAATTATATTAGGACGAAACCCATTGGAAAAGGAAGAGAATGCAACAAAAATGAAAGGAAAAATAAATTACGGGCGATCTGAGTTCGGGAAGTGGGGGATTTTAAGGGTAAAAAACGGTTTATCTCGATTTCCGGAAAAACTACAAGTCCTATGGAAAAAAGTTAAATAGTCAAGTTGTAGGTAATAAAAAGATCTACAACTTTTGTATTTAGACTTTTTTCACATAACCTCAAAATGTATGTGAAAAATTCAAATAACCAAGTTTTTGGTTTTTTATTTTTATCTTTTACAAAAAAAAAATATTTTTTCATGAAATTTGGTGGAAACTTACCGTTTTATGTCTCAAACACACTGTAATTTTTCTGATTTAAAATATTTATTTTTTCACCTTTTTTTTTGACTTAATATTGAAAAAGCACCTAATTTTCAATCGAAAATTCTCCCGTCAAAATATCTGCTTTTTTAAAAAAGTCGGTGAGCTTTTTGTTTGTCGAAATCTCTACTTTCTGATGGTGTAAAAAAAATATACATAACTATGGTAAATGCTCTCAGAAAATGAGGAAACGAAATACGAAATAACAGGTAGTAAGGCCCAGACGCTCCTGAAGACCCTTACTAGCCAAGTACTCGTACCAATAAGATTCCAGAACGTTTTTTGAACAGTTCAAACGAAATGAAGTAGGTAAAACAGTAGGTAAGAAGTTGTAATTAACGAAGTTTTGCATTTTACAAGCTCTTTTGAATCGTTTAATATCCTGATGCTGATGGTAATAAATCTGTCATTGGTTCGAAATTCCGATACCTTTGCACGCGACTTCGACCGAGTTATTTTATTTTTCAAAATTCCAATTTGAAACGCCACATAAAGTTTAAAAATATTTTTTCTAATACAAATTTAAATGTTGATATTGTTTCGTCGTTTACTTTTCCTATTTTAAGTTTTACTTTCCAGTTCTAATCTGACTAAACTAGCGGCACGCTATGAAGGCCGGTTTGACGTTTGTCCGCTCATGAAGTTCCGTATTAATTGATAACGACTTTGAAGGAAATAATTGTATTACTTTATTGACGATAGTGATGTGCAGAGATTCATAAATTTTATCGAATGTAGTTTTAGGTTTAGGACTCAAAATTTATTTATTAAATTGATTTCTAAAATGTATACAAGTGTAGAAAAATCAGTTTGCACCATTTAAGGGGTGAATGTACTTGTGAATATGAACAATTTTCACTATGTGGACAAACCTCTGAAATCGCAAAAAAATATCAGCTGTTTCATACAAAAGGTAAAATTTTTATTTTTATATGATATATACCACAACTCGGCATTTGGTTATGGCGTGAAATACGTTAAAAATGGCGTAGATGCAAACATGAATATGTTAAAAGCGGAATTAGTACGTCTTTTAAAAGAAAACAAACCAACCAAGATCCGATACGTCATTGACGAAATAGCATTAGAACATGGGCACAGAGTTATACGGTTACCGCCTTACCATTGTGAGTATAATGCGATTGAGTTGGTGTGGGCTCAAATTAAGGGATATGCTGCAAGACACAATACAGAACCCCCATTTACCACAAAAAAATGCTAAAATTATTAGAAGAAGCTTGTGAACATGTGACTAAAGGAGACTGGGAAAAGGTTGTGAATAGAACTGTTAAATTAATAAGGGAAGATTATGAAAGAGATGTGAAAATAGATAATATTATAGAAAACGAACATATAATTATTAATGTAGGTGATGATAGCAGTGACGACAGTGAAAATAGTAGTATGGACGAATCTGATTAATTATGGCCTTTTGTGGCACCTTTTTTGGTATCTTTTGTATTCATATGTTTCTTGTGTGCATATAAAGTATGTATATTCATTTTCATTCAAATATTCAGTTCGTTCAAATAAATTAAATAAACATATACATTTTTGTTTTATTAAACCTATTTAATCAGGTACAAAAACAAAACTTAATTGTTTTTTGTTCGAGAATAAATTGACATTCCACATCACTATTGTAATGTGTCAAACCGGCCATCATAGCGTGCCGCTAGTGTAAGTATAGCTTTATTGGTCTAATACCCTGGACCCTTCTCAATACCTACCATACTCAATATTTTACTGTAGATACTTACTCTTACTAAGCTCTATACAATTATTTAATATCTTTTACGGTTCAAAGAAGCGTCAAAGCTACGAGTAGGTAGGTAGAATATGGAAATCAATCAGATAACCGATCTATGTGCAGATGGTGATACCGCACGACGCGGCCTAGATTTAACGTGCCTTGATTAGACACTATTTCTACCTCTACATAAATATTAAAAGTATGCGATTTTACTTAAAACCTTATTACTTAGTAAACTATACCTACTAAAATATAAATAGGTACAGCTACTATGTGCTTTTATATCTATAATATAATAAAACTGTAACAGGTCCAATTCTGTATATTGAGGATATTTTGAAATTTTTTGTTTGAGGGTACTCAATAATAGATACTGAAGCCAAAACAATTTTTTTTAAATTTTTTGTCTGTCTGTCTGTCTGTCTGGATCTTGGCCGCGCATCACGCCGAAACTACTGGACGGATTTAAATGAAACTTGGCATGACTTAAGTTCATACTACGAGGTATAATATAAGATACTTTTTATCCCGAAATTCAGCACGGTTCCCTTGGGAGAGGGGATGAAAGTCAAAATGTGTATTTAGCTGTAATTCATTAAGGCGTATTCCGATTTCATTCATTATTTTTTTGTTAGAAAGCGGGTACTTTAGAGATTGTTCTGTAATTATTTCAAGGTCGTCAATTTAGTAGTTCAGAAATTATAGACATCGCAATCTTCAGTATAATGTCCAAATAACTTGAACCCCGGAATCTACAGGATACTTTGAATGTACGTCTCATCTTAAGCTGGTAAGCGTACTTTATCGTATATAGCCATCGTGGATAGCCCTATTTTGTCAAAGTCAAACTACTGTAAAGGCGTGAGATTTTGCCAAACGATCAATATACTACATACTAAATGGTAGGTATGGATGTAATACATCGCATGGACGTAATGTTACAGTGTTTTCCTATGCAATTTAATATTCTAACCATACTAATAATTTAAATGCGAAAGTGTGTTTGTTTGTTGGTTTGTCCTTCAATCACGCCACAACAGAGCCACGGAACGACGTGATTTTTTGCATGGGTACTATAGTTGAGGACCTGTAGAGTAACATAGGCTACTTTTTATCCCGGAAAATCAAAGTGTTCACGAGGGATTTTAAAACTTAATCCACGCGGACGAAGTCGCGGGCATCAGCTAGTGTATAATATTAGCATCGATGTATATTAGTAGGTATGGACTAATATTATAAAATATGTAAAAATAGATAATATAACTCTTTCTGTCTGTGTGTCTTTTACTTTTCAGGCAGGAATCTAATACCACCTCCATGTTAAAATCATTTAGGATCACTACGCAATTAAATAGTTAAGAACTTTAGACTTCTGTACTTTGTGTGCCAAAGAATCAGACATACACCATACGATCGAAAAACATTCCCTCCAGTAAAAAGTTAGTTGCAATCTGCAACGTGTATTTACATTTTACATGATAATAGCATAATAATAGTAAATGCATGCTTGTAAAACGTTTTAGTTGTGGGAACGGCATTTTTATACAACAGTTGTAGGTATGTTACTGTGAGTTACTGTGAGCTTAAGGCGAAGCCAAATGGAGCATGATTCATGATTTATGTTGCCAAGTAATCTACATTACAAGAGAAGAGTAGGACTGTTTAAAAAAGTATTCCGTTAAGTACTCTGTGTTGTATATTCTTATAAGAACTTGTAGGCACCTACTTACGTAACAACTTAACCCACTATGAAATAGGTGAAAATATGCCTAGACGTGTTTGGTTTAAATTGGGTTCAAATATTTTTTCTGTAATCTTTATCGATACGAAAATTAGTAAAATATAGTTTATTATATTATACATAAATATGTTTGTTTTTGGTTTGTTCTTCAATCACGCAGTAGGCAACCGAGAACCGGATTGAAGTGATTTTTGCATGTGGTGCACTTACCCATACCTGGAATGTGACAAATGCTACTTTTCCCCGGAAAACCAATGAGTTCTTGCGGGAATTTTAAAAAGCTAACTCGATGCGGGCGAAACCCCGGGCAAAAACTATTATAATAAAACTTTTTCCCCCGTAAATAAATAAGTAGGTAGTACCTAAGCAACGAAACTCGAAAGTCTATATTCTTTGTAAAATGATTTTGCAGCTAGCGTGACACGCTTACGATTTGCAGCGAAAAGGAAAACAAACGTTCAACCGCAGGTTGGAAGGGAAATAAATTGAACAGTGGATTTTCCGCTGAGGTGGTTTGAGACGCGACAGCCGACAGACGATCCGAGAGTGACGTGCCACGCGATCGTTATGAAGGAAACTTGTCTGCAAATGAGTAATCTCGCAAGCGCAGTGGTGAGCGCTGTGGTCTTACAGTTGGGAAGTCTCGGGTTCGATTGCCGGTGGGGACAATTTGAAAATTATACCACTTATGAGACTACGAGAATTAATTATACTAAGTATCACAATATCTTTTGTTATGTTTTGTGCAATAATGTATATTTATAAAATAAATAAATAAACATGACACCAGAAAATTTTAAATCCACTACAACTATAGTACTTTACTATTACAATACCTATAGGTACTGTAATATTATGACATGAGAAAAAATCATAGTAAGAACTTCCCCGTAATAATATGAAGTCATTAAAGGTACGGAAAATTATTAAAAATCTTTAAATTCATAGATTCAGTTAATATATCGTAGTTAATTTACAAAACGTCTAAAATAAGTCGTCACTTACCTTATATCGTTTATCGTAGGTACAGTTCCTTATACCTACTTACTATTTTTTTTGTTGTTTAAAAACTACTCTTTTATACAAAAGAAATGCCCAATCAAGATGACTATCTATCGAAATCAGTACTACCTAAATTAGAAAATCTTTTTCCCATCTTGCGAAATACTACCATCATGAAAAATATGAATCGAAAGGCGTACGAAAAACTGCCACGTAGTATTTTTCACATTACTCCACTATCCGCACGTAATCAAAACAAAAGCACACCGAGTGTATCGATTTCGGAGCAACAGATAGCGACGTATGCACAACAGCGGCACCCCATTTTCTGGCCAAAAAGACATTATGACTATAAAATAAATCCGCTAACAAGAAATATTAGCGGTAAGACTATACTTACAATAATTTATTTTCTCAGAAACACAAATAGCACGAAAAGTTGGGGTAACACGTTCGGGGTGGAAGAGCCGACGTGGTTTTTGTCCGGCGAAATCGTCACGCTCGCCCCGCGCGGTTCCACGATAGAATAACGTGACGCATGCGCTTTGCTCATCCCACAGCCCTTTTATATTGGCTAAAGTTTTTGACGGCCTCCCTGGCGCAATAGTGAGCACTGTTGTCTTGTGAGTTGCGAGGTCTGGGCTTAGATGTTCGGCAGGGGCAAGTTGCTAATTTCTAAAATTTATTTAGGAATGTATTGAATTCTATCTGGTCTGGTCTGGTGGGAAGCTTTTGCCGTGGCTAGTTACCCTACCATCAAAGACGTGCGGTCAAGTGATTCAACGTTCCGGTACGATGGGATAGATAATGGTTTTATTTGCACTGCCGCAACCGTGCCAAGTAAGCCCGCTATCAACTAGGTTTGCATCGCCACTGACCATCAGAAAGATCGCAATTCGCAGACAAGTCGAGACAGACGAGACTATTTAAATGTAAATGTAAATGTAAATTACCAAAATAATTAAAATAAACGGTTTGCACTTTTTGTCTTTATCAAGCGTTTTAAATATCCTTCTAAGATTATAATAGGTATTTCACCCTATAAAATCCTCAATAGCTCAACGGGCAAATGGTCGGATTGAAACCCGAGAAAGATCGAGGACCTAAACCTTGCTCGTTGCTCAGATACCTAAATATTGTCATGCTCACTCCTAACACAAGCTTTCCGCTTAGTTTGGAGCGGTAAGGGGAATACTAGTCCTAAATTTTGAACTGAGGGTCAGCCAAAACGAAATTCAAATACATCAGAACATGTTCACGTAGCTAGTATCTTCTGCTTGGTGGGTACGTGGTACTAACCCTTTCAAATTAGTTTTATTTCCGATAACCATATTATTTCACTTTCGTTTAAACTTTTTTTTCACGAATAATTTTGTATTAATTTTATAATATTTTTACTTGATTTTATTTTGGTCACATGAACAGTAAATAGACAATTAATTTTCAAACAAGTCAAGCGAAGTCAAGATAACGTTGATTCAAAATTGGAACCGGAGCCAAGAGCCAACCTTGAAATTTCCTTGAACTACTTAAAAATGGAAAAGTACCTAATTCTTATAGTTAAATAAAATTGAAGTATCTATCTGTGATTTCGAAATAAAGCGCATATTATTATATAAATAAGATTAAATAAATTTTAAGAGAGCATTTGAACCATAATGTGAGAGCTGGCTGGTGCCAATAGCAAAGAGGTTGGCATTGCAATTTGCTATGTCGATTTTATAATAATTCAAATTCAAATCACATTCAAATTCCCGCAGTATTATTATGTTTTTTTTTAATTAAATAACGGCTTTGGGTTGTAGCCCTTTTGAGTCAACTCTATGCACACTCTATGTACCGCAAACCGTACAATCACAGTCATAGACCACGAACACTACAGTGTATAGCATAGAGTCATGGTAGGTAGGAAATGCATATAGGTAGATTAGTTGTTTATATATGGAACTAGGAATAGGGTATTTCACTATATTAAAAATATCGTTTCATTTGGTGTCATCCTAAAAGATTATTATCTAAAAACATTATTCCATACGACAAAACTAAAAAATAAAGTTTTATTTCATTAGAAAACATTAAATAAAATTGCTATAATTCCGGCCATGGTCACGTGATCGAAAACGTTCCGTGATCTCGAATGACGTCACAGTCCACACCAACTATGGGATGTGGAATTGTCATTGTTTGAAATGTGAACTGTTACGTCATGAGAGCAAATGGAACGTTTCGGCGGCAATTTATTTTTTTGAATTTATTTCTTGATTTTTATGAAAAATACTGAAAATTATGCCGAAATATACGTTTTGTTAGCTTCAGCATAGCATTATTAACAATTTAAGATGATTTTCTAAAAGTAGTCAAATACCCTATTACGACTACGATGGTTTTTGGTCTAGGTCAAAAAAATTTGAAGTTTTCAATTTGACAAGTTGACGAGTTGACACTTGACATTTTTCACAACAAATGCGAATCATTTGCAGAAATGGCTGAACTATTATTTGTGCCGTTTAAGAAATCCTCTGATGTTGATATCATCAAACCATTGAAGAATTTAATTCATTCGACGTACAACACAGGGGATCTCAATGAAGACTTCACGGATGCTATCAACGAGCTCAGCCGGCTTCGCACCAACGCTATTTGGAAAGTGTTCGAGAAGTCGTCATTAGACGTTCTTTACAGGTAAATAACGCTATGAGTCATTCGCTAATCATTGATTCACTGTTCATCTAAAAAAACACATTAGATACAAAAGTTGACCAACCCTAAATTAGAAAGAACTATCTAATCTGCTCCTTATGAATACAAAAATAAACATTAAAACGAGAGTTTACAAAGACAAAGTCAAGCTTGAAACAAAGTAAAAATAAAAATAATTGTTAATCTTTTATTTTTATATAATTAATTGTAGTCCACTTATTAATTCTCAATTGTGGGAAAAATGTTTTTGTCCCTCTGGAAGTATGACAATAGGCTGCTGGAGTGAGGAGGCCAAAGGCTTTGTGCGTGACGTCGATTGTGTAATGGAAAGAGGCTTGTGTAATGGATCCATGCTCTGAGACCTATCTAGTTCAAAAGTTCTATCACCACACAGCATGTTAATAATGTAAATTTGAGGGGCACTTTTGGCCTAAGAGCAACTATAGACTGTTTGATTAACTGAATTTTTTATGACTATGACACACTAAAACTATAATCTGAAATACACAAACTATAATCTTATTTCACAAATAGGTGTTGGTTAGGTATAGGGTTACCTGGTAAGAATAGTGTATAAAAAAGGTGAATAAATACTTGAATTTAAAAAAAACATAATTGTAACATTTGACACAGTGGCATAACTATAGGGTGGCGAATTAAAAAAAAGTCGTGTGGTGTCGTGGGACACCAAATAGGAACGAAGTTATTATTATAAAAATATTCAATTTCAAGTTCTATTCGAGGTATAAAGAAAATAATTATTTGGGTATACATTTTTTATCATGATTTTTTTATCGATAAAAATCAAAATGACTCCAGGGAAGCCTAAATATCGATTTTATAAAATATTAAAATTAAAAAAATAATTTTATAAAATAAAAAATGAAAATAGGATTGCGCGCCCCCGGGTGGACTAGAACCACCAGTCTTTCGGTTGATGGCTGCGCGCAGGCCAATTGAGCCACGGGAGCGATGCACAACTTGTTGAAATTATTGTATAAGATATTTTTCGGCCATCAAAAAGTGTCGAAAGTGTTGGTACAACTTTTGGTCTTAATTTCCATCTACTCCCCCTTTGCAACACGCGGTAAAGAACTTCATTCCAAAAAAAAACATATAATTGTAACATTTGACACAGTGGCACAACTATAGGATGGCATTAAGGCAAAATGCCACAGGCCCCCAGCCTGAAGGGGCCCCCGGCCGGTTGTAAAATAAAAAAAATAATGTTGGTTGAACTTCTTTATGTAGGTGTGAGAGGGCTCCATCTGATTCATTTGCCACGGGCCTCGAACAGTATAGTTATAATTAATACTAGCTGATGCTCGCAAAATTGTCTGCATGGCATACAATGCATACAATGTGCATAATAGAAGGTAGCATATGTTACTCAATATCCTCAAACAAAAGCAGGCAAAAAATCATTTTCTTTATTTAGTACCAGTAATATAAAAAATGTAAAAAAGATATAAAGGATGTGCACAAGAATCATGTCAATCCTTCGCTCCACTGGTGGGTGGTTGAAGAACTAATGATCAAACAAACACACATTCTAATTTTTTATATCAGTAGGGATGTGTTCATAACCTAATTAACAAGCTAAGATTTAAGTTTACATTGTTATAAGAAATCCTTTTGTTTTTTGTTTTTTTACTGGACTACGGTAAGGCCTAAAGGATGGGTTATTTATTATTTTAGCAGTCTGTGGATGTATGTATGTTACTATGAATGTTTCACTATAGAGAATAAACTATTGAACTGATTTTGATGAATGAGGTCAATAGATTCTTTATGATAGTCTGGGTGACTGGGTGGGTACATTTTACAAAAATAAAATAAAAAATTTCAAAATTCAATTTTTTTTTATTTCACACAGGCCAACCTGTGTCTCATAAGACATGTCATGACTCTACCACTGGTTCGGAAAGTGGATTCTGCTAAGAAGAGCCAGCAAGAAACTCAGCAGTTGCTCTTCAAAATAATCATTTTACAATATTATTATGTAGCTATTACATTGTTATAAGTTTTTATACTATCTTGTGGGCAGCTGGATGTCAAGCCGATTTAACCCATGCAACTTTGTTAGAATAGAATAGAATACTCCACAATGAGGGGAAGTTCCAAAATTGTGTGCTACAATTCAATACATGTTAAGACGGGCAGACAGAAAGCAGCCCCATTCCCGGCGGTGGCACCCGTTCACGAGATAATGGATGTTCCATCCAATTTTACATAGTGGGATTACAGTTCTAAAACCTTTATCCTTGTGTAGCTACTATGATCAACTGGTGTCGCTGGAGAGCAAGATACCACCCCAAGAGGTGCAGATCCCGTTCAAGTGGAAGGATGCCTTTGACAAAGGGTCCTTGTTTGGAGGCCGGATGAGTCTCAGTGAGTATTCATTTGTTCATCATCAACAACAACAACCCATCAATGCCTCATTAGTAATGCCTCATTAGTGAGCGCAGGTCTCCTCTCGGAGAAGGGCTATAGGCCATAGTCCACTATGCTGTCCTAATGCACTTCACACACCTTTGAGAACATTATGATGAACTCTCAGATGTGCAGGTTTCCTCATGATGTTTTCCTTCACTGTTGAAGCTTGTGATATTTAATTTCTTAAACACACAACTTAGAAAAGCCAGAGGTGCGTGCCTGGGATCGAACCTGCGCCCCCCTAAGAGATAGGAGACCCCAGTACTAACCACTAGGCTATTACTGCCCCATTTCATTATCACATGAATTCATTTGTTATTCAATCTTTTTTCCTATTGGATTATGAGATAGTCATTGACTCCAGCCCACTTGTACGAAAAATGTTTCTGAAACTAACTGCTAAGGTGTGTAACACCCTTGCAAGAGTGAATAGGCATTTTCTAAGCAAGCGTGCTCCAACCTAGACCTTAGTGATTCCAGTCATCAAATGCAAGCCAAGACAATCAATAATTGTCAAGTGTAAGCCTATGTTGTAATAACTGATCTCTCCTGGTGGTAAGTGTCCATGCAGTCTAAAATGGACACAGGCTAACTTGGAAGGTTTTGGTAATTTAAATAAAAAATTCAACAAAATAGAAGGAACAGAAGGCTATTACCAGCTCTGCCAGACTGCCAAGTATGCTCACATTCATCTTAGACTACATCGTCACTTACCATCTGATGTGACTGCAGTCAAGGGCTAACTTGTCTATCTGTATATATAAAAACCGATTGCTGTTCTTTAGTCTGGCTAAAACCTAACAGCTTGACCAATTTTTTTTTTATTTATCCATCTGCCATCAGCTTCTCCAGCCTTTATCAGATATGGCATATTGGTTAAGTCTTAGTTGATTATAGGAGGTATTCTAACAAATTCTAAAAAAAGAGGTATTCTAAAAAAAAAATTCATGTTGTAATGTTGACCAATTTGAATAATTTTTTTTGATTTGTTAGCTCTAATACAGTGGCTTAAAAATGGGATACATCAAAATTGTAAAATTTTGTATATGAATCAACTCTTCAAATTATTTTTAATAAATAGCGAGAGCGAAGCTGCGGTTAAGAGCTAGTTATAGAATAAAAATAACCTTTTGTACTACCATATACTATGGTTTGCAGCTATAAGCTCTCTGGCTTTCGAGAGGATGTGCATCTTATTCAACATGGCTGCAATGCAGAGTACCATAGCCGCTCAGCAGCCACTAGATACTGAAGACTCCCTCAAACTGGCAGCCAAGCTATTTCAGGTGTGGCATAGAAATTAGTCATCATCATTATAATGCCATTACTATAACTCTCATTAAAATCAAAATATTTATTGGTGGTGGTCATAACCAAATAATCTTATTATTTGGTTATGACCAATAAATATTTTCATTTTTCCATAGCCTAGATTTTTGTCTGAGATAATCTAATACACAATACAATAACAATACATATAGAATCTAATCTTTGCACTAAACAAATTAACAATGTGATGTCACAGTTGTTTGTTAAAAATAGTGTGGCACAGCTCTTATCAGGCCATAGTAACTATTTCTCAATAAAATATATAATGTATGTGTGTAATCTATGTTTCTCACAGTTTTTGCTAGAAATGAAGACTTTTGTAGCCTCTTAAATTGAGATTATGGTTATGAACAGTATGAAATGAGATCATGAAATAAATAGAAGGATAGATACTTTAAGTGGTCTTGATACCTACGTAGGCGTGGACGCAAGCCAGTAAAATTGTATACTTTACCCACTCTGTCCTGTTACAAATTAATTTATATTAGCAGGATTTTAGGAAGAATGACTGTACTTGACTTGGGGTATCAAGAGAAAATAAACTAAAACCTCTAGAAGTCATAAAATTACCAACATGGATGATTAGGTTCATATCTCTAGAACTTAAGCAATTCGTCGTTTCCTCGTCTTAATGTAATTCGTCGATGGCCACGTACAATGCTCCGCTCGCCCGTACGGTCAGGCGTAGTACGTATATAAGCATCAATGGCTTACATACCAACCCATACACTCATAGAGTTTCGTTACTAAGTCAATATAATTTTTTTTTTCTTTATGTAAATTGGACTGTGATCCACGTCAAATACATCAACACAGCGCCCCTTACACGCATATTGGTTGTTGGTGTTGCGTTGTTCCTATTTAAGTGCTACTGGAATATTTTTTACATTTTTTTTTTCAAATTACAATGACAGCAAGCGGCGGGCATATTCAACTACATGAAAGGCAACATCATGATGGCGGTGCACCAGGAGACCACGCCCGACCTCAACCCCGACACGCTCAACGCGCTCGCGCAGCTGATGCTCGCGCAGGCGCAGGAGGTCATCGCGTACAAGTGCATCAGAGGTATGATCGTCATATTCAACTACATGAAAGGCAACATCATGATGGCGGTGCACCAGGAGACCACGCCCGACCTCAACCCCGACACGCTCAACGCGCTCGCGCAGCTGATGCTCGCGCAGGCGCAGGAGGTCATCGCGTACAAGTGCATCAGAGGTATGATCGTCATATTCAACTACATGAAAGGCAACATCATGATGGCGGTGCACCAGGAGACCACGCCCGACCTCAACCCCGACACGCTCAACGCGCTCGCGCAGCTGATGCTCGCGCAGGCGCAGGAGGTCATCGCGTACAAGTGCATCAGAGGTATGATCGTCATATTCAACTACATGAAAGGCAACATCATGATGGCGGTGCACCAGGAGACCACGCCCGACCTCAACCCCGACACGCTCAACGCGCTCGCGCAGCTGATGCTCGCGCAGGCGCAGGAGGTCATCGCGTACAAGTGCATCAGAGGTATGATCGTCATATTCAACTACATGAAAGGCAACATCATGATGGCGGTGCACCAGGAGACCACGCCCGACCTCAACCCCGACACGCTCAACGCGCTCGCGCAGCTGATGCTCGCGCAGGCGCAGGAGGTCATCGCGTACAAGTGCATCAGAGGTATGATCGTCATATTCAACTACATGAAAGGCAACACCATGATGGCGGTGCACCAGGAGACCACGCCCGACCTCAACCCCGACACGCTCAACGCGCTCGCGCAGCTGATGCTCGCGCAGGCGCAGGAGGTCATCGCGTACAAGTGCATCAGAGGTATGATCGTCATATTCAACTACATGAAAGGCAACATCATGATGGCGGTGCACCAGGAGACCACGCCCGACCTCAACCCCGACACGCTCAACGCGCTCGCGCAGCTGATGCTCGCGCAGGCGCAGGAGGTCATCGCGTACAAGTGCATCAGAGGTATGATCGTCATATTCAACTACATGAAAGGCAACACCATGATGGCGGTGCACCAGGAGACCACGCCCGACCTCAACCCCGACACGCTCAACGCGCTCGCGCAGCTGATGCTCGCGCAGGCGCAGGAGGTCATCGCGTACAAGTGCATCAGAGGTATGATCGTCATATTCAACTACATGAAAGGCAACATCATGATGGCGGTGCACCAGGAGACCACGCCCGACCTCAACCCCGACACGCTCAACGCGCTCGCGCAGCTGATGCTCGCGCAGGCGCAGGAGGTCATCGCGTACAAGTGCATCAGAGGTATGATCGTCATATTCAACTACATGAAAGGCAACATCATGATGGCGGTGCACCAGGAGACCACGCCCGACCTCAACCCCGACACGCTCAACGCGCTCGCGCAGCTGATGCTCGCGCAGGCGCAGGAGGTCATCGCGTACAAGTGCATCAGAGGTATGATCGTCATATTCAACTACATGAAAGGCAACACCATGATGGCGGTGCACCAGGAGACCACGCCCGACCTCAACCCCGACACGCTCAACGCGCTCGCGCAGCTGATGCTCGCGCAGGCGCAGGAGGTCATCGCGTACAAGTGCATCAGAGGTATGATCGTCATATTCAACTACATGAAAGGCAACATCATGATGGCGGTGCACCAGGAGACCACGCCCGACCTCAACCCCGACACGCTCAACGCGCTCGCGCAGCTGATGCTCGTGCAGGCGCAGGAGGTCATCGCGTACAAGTGCATCAGAGGTATGATCGTCATATTCAACTACATGAAAGGCAACACCATGATGGCGGTGCACCAGGAGACCACGCCCGACCTCAACCCCGACACGCTCAACGCGCTCGCGCAGCTGATGCTCGCGCAGGCGCAGGAGGTTATCGCGTACAAGTGCATCAGAGGTATGATCGTCATATTCAACTACATGAAAGGCAACATCATGATGGCGGTGCACCAGGAGACCACGCCCGACCTCAACCCCGACACGCTCAACGCGCTCGCGCAGCTGATGCTCGCGCAGGCGCAGGAGGTCATCGCGTACAAGTGCATCAGAGGTATGATCGTCATATTCAACTACATGAAAGGCAACATCATGATGGCGGTGCACCAGGAGACCACGCCCGACCTCAACCCCGACACGCTCAACGCGCTTGCGCAGCTGATGCTCGCGCAGGCACAGGAGGTCATCGCGTACAAGTGCATCAGTGGTATGATCGTCATATTCAACTACATGAAAGGCAACATCATGATGGCGGTGCACCAGGAGACCACGCCCGACCTCAACCCCGACACGCTCAACGCGCTCGCGCAGCTGATGCTCGCACAGGCGCAGGAGGTCATCGCGTACAAGTGCATCAGTGGTATGATCGTCATATTCAACTTCATGAAAGGCAACATCATGATGGCGGTGCACCAGGAGACCACGCCCGACCTCAACCCCGACACGCTCAACGCGCTCGCGCAGCTGATGCTCGCGCAGGCGCAGGAGGTCATCGCGTACAAGTGCATCAGAGGTATGATCGTCATATTCAACTACATGAAAGGCAACATCATGATGGCGGTGCACCAGGAGACCACGCCCGACCTCAACCCCGACACGCTCAACGCGCTCGCGCAGCTGATACTCGCGCAGGCGCAGGAGGTCATCGCGTACAAGTGCATCAGAGGTATGATCGTCATATTCAACTACATGAAAGGCAACATCATGATGGCGGTGCACCAGGAGACCACGCCCGACCTCAACCCCGACACGCTCAACGCGCTCGCGCAGCTGATGCTCGCGCAGGCGCAGGAGGTCATCGCGTACAAGTGCATCAGAGGTATGATCGTCATATTCAACTACATGAAAGGCAACACCATGATGGCGGTGCACCAGGAGACCACGCCCGACCTCAACCCCGACACGCTCAACGCGCTCGCGCAGCTGATGCTCGCGCAGGCGCAGGAGGTCATCGCGTACAAGTGCATCAGAGGTATGATCGTCATATTCAACTACATGAAAGGCAACATCATGATGGCGGTGCACCAGGAGACCACGCCCGACCTCAACCCCGACACGCTCAACGCGCTCGCGCAGCTGATGCTCGTGCAGGCGCAGGAGGTCATCGCGTACAAGTGCATCAGAGGTATGATCGTCATATTCAACTACATGAAAGGCAACACCATGATGGCGGTGCACCAGGAGACCACGCCCGACCTCAACCCCGACACGCTCAACGCGCTCGCGCAGCTGATGCTCGCGCAGGCGCAGGAGGTTATCGCGTACAAGTGCATCAGAGGTATGATCGTCATATTCAACTACATGAAAGGCAACATCATGATGGCGGTGCACCAGGAGACCACGCCCGACCTCAACCCCGACACGCTCAACGCGCTCGCGCAGCTGATGCTCGCGCAGGCGCAGGAGGTCATCGCGTACAAGTGCATCAGAGGTATGATCGTCATATTCAACTACATGAAAGGCAACATCATGATGGCGGTGCACCAGGAGACCACGCCCGACCTCAACCCCGACACGCTCAACGCGCTTGCGCAGCTGATGCTCGCGCAGGCACAGGAGGTCATCGCGTACAAGTGCATCAGTGGTATGATCGTCATATTCAACTACATGAAAGGCAACATCATGATGGCGGTGCACCAGGAGACCACGCCCGACCTCAACCCCGACACGCTCAACGCGCTCGCGCAGCTGATGCTCGCACAGGCGCAGGAGGTCATCGCGTACAAGTGCATCAGAGGTATGATCATCATATTCAACTACATGAAAGGCAACATCATGATGGCGGTGCACCAGGAGACCACGCCCGACCTCAACCCCGACAAGCTCAACGCGCTCGCGCAGCTGATGCTCGCGCAGGCGCAGGAGGTCATCGCGTACAAGTGCATCAGTGGTATGATCGTCATATTCGACTACATGAAAGGCAACATCATGATGGCGGTGCACCAGGAGACCACGCCCGACCTCAACCCCGACACGCTCAACGCGCTCGCGCAGCTGATGCTCGCGCAGGCGCAGGAGGTCATCGCGTACAAGTGCATCAGTGGTATGATCGTCATATTCAACTTCATGAAAGGCAACATCATGATGGCGGTGCACCAGGAGACCACGCCCGACCTCAACCCCGACACGCTCAACGCGCTCGCGCAGCTGATACTCGCGCAGGCGCAGGAGGTCATCGCGTACAAGTGCATCAGTGGTATGATCGTCATATTCAACTACATGAAAGGCAACATCATGATGGCGGTGCACCAGGAGACCACGCCCGACCTCAACCCCGACACGCTCAACGCGCTCGCGCAGCTGATGCTCGCGCAGGCGCAGGAGGTCATCGCGTACAAGTGCATCAGAGGTATGATCGTTATATTCAACTACATGAAAGGCAACATCATGATGGTGGTGCACCAGGAGACCACGCCCGACCTCAACCCCGACACGCTCAACGCGCTCGCGCAGCTGATGCTCGCGCAGGCGCAGGAGTTCATCGCGTACACTTGTACTTGCATCAGAGGTATGATCGTCATATTCAACTACATGAAAGGCAACATCATGATGGCGGTGCACCAGGAGACCACGCCCGACCTCAACCCCGACACGCTCAACGCGCTCGCGCAGCTGATGCTCGCGCAGGCGCAGGAGGTCATCGCGTACAAGTGCATCAGTGGTATGATCGTCATATTCAACTACATGAAAGGCAACATCATGATGGCGGTGTACCAGGAGACCACGCCCGACCTCAACCCCGACACGCTCAACGCGCTCGCGCAGCTGATGCTCGCGCAGGCGCAGGAGGTCATCGCGTACAAGTGCATCAGAGGTATGATCGTCATATTCAACTACATGAAAGGCAACATCATGATGGCGGTGCACCAGGAGACCACGCCCGACCTCAACCCCGACACGCTCAACGCGCTTGCGCAGCTGATGCTCGCGCAGGCGCAGGAGGTCATCGCGTACAAGTGCATCAGTGGTATGATCGTCATATTCAACTACATGAAAGGCAACATCATGATGGCGGTGCACCAGGAGACCACGCCCGACCTCAACCCCGACACGCTCAACGCGCTCGCGCAGCTGATGCTCGCGCAGGCGCAGGAGGTCATCGCGTACAAGTGCATCAGAGGTATGATCATCATATTCAACTACATGAAAGGCAACATCATGATGGCGGTGCACCAGGAGACCACGCCCGACCTCAACCCCGACAAGCTCAACGCGCTCGCGCAGCTGATGCTCGCGCAGGCGCAGGAGGTCATCGCGTACAAGTGCATCAGTGGTATGATCGTCATATTCGACTACATGAAAGGCAACATCATGATGGCGGTGCACCAGGAGACCACGCCCGACCTCAACCCCGACACGCTCAACGCGCTCGCGCAGCTGATGCTCGCGCAGGCGCAGGAGGTCATCGCGTACAAGTGCATCAGTGGTATGATCGTCATATTCAACTTCATGAAAGGCAACATCATGATGGCGGTGCACCAGGAGACCACGCCCGACCTCAACCCCGACACGCTCAACGCGCTCGCGCAGCTGATGCTCGCGCAGGCGCAGGAGGTCATCGCGTACAAGTGCATCAGTGGTATGATCGTCATATTCAACTACATGAAAGGCAACATCATGATGGCGGTGCACCAGGAGACCACGCCCGACCTCAACCCCGACACGCTCAACGCGCTCGCGCAGCTGATGCTCGCGCAGGCGCAGGAGGTCATCGCGTACAAGTGCATCAGAGGTATGATCGTTATATTCAACTACATGAAAGGCAACATCATGATGGTGGTGCACCAGGAGACCACGCCCGACCTCAACCCCGACACGCTCAACGCGCTCGCGCAGCTGATGCTCGCGCAGGCGCAGGAGTTCATCGCGTACATTTGTACTTGCATCAGAGGTATGATCGTCATATTCAACTACATGAAAGGCAACATCATGATGGCGGTGCACCAGGAGACCACGCCCGACCTCAACCCCGACACGCTCAACGCGCTCGCGCAGCTGATGCTCGCGCAGGCGCAGGAGGTCATCGCGTACAAGTGCATCAGTGGTATGATCGTCATATTCAACTACATGAAAGGCAACATCATGATGGCGGTGCACCAGGAGACCACGCCCGACCTCAACCCCGACACGCTCAACGCGCTCGCGCAGCTGATGCTCGCGCAGGCGCAGGAGGTCATCGCGTACAAGTGCATCAGTGGTATGATCGTCATATTCAACTACATGAAAGGCAACATCATGATGGCGGTGCACCAGGAGACCACGCCCGACCTCAACCCCGACACGCTCAACGCGCTCGCGCAGCTGATGCTCGCGCAGGCGCAGGAGGTCATCGCGTACAAGTGCATCAGAGGTATGATCATTATGTTTATTGTCAACCTTGACATTGTGGTCAGGTCGTCGGATTCTAGTCCCAGGCACGCACGTCTAACCTCGTGGTGTCTTGTGCGTTTAAGCTTTAATTAAAGCTTTATTACAAAAAAAAATTTAAACTTAAAAAACGCGATGGACTGAGAATGATATCCTCATCATCAACCCATCAACATTTGAGAACATGGAGAACTCTCAAGTGTGCAGATTCCCTCACGATGTGTACCTTCACCGTTGAAGCATGTGATATTAAATTGCTTAAGTAAATATGTATGTATCACATGTTTTTACCAAAGAATAATTTCTTTCTTTTAGATGAAATGAAAGACAGCATGGTGGCAAAAGTGTGTTCCCAGTGCGAAGAGTTGTTCATGGATGCCTTGCGCTCCATGCAGAAGGACGCTCAGCGCAACCTCTGGGACAGAGATTGGATACCAGCCGTGAGTCAACTTCACACTCTCATAATATAGTACACTCTCATAATATAGTACACGGATATATTTGTGCACTAGTGACATTGAATAAGTTTCGATATATTGACGTAAACACAATTTGATCATTAAAGTTTTCACTAGGTTACAATCCATTTGGATTGATGGGATGTTCTACAAAAATGTGTATATAGTCCCAGTCCATGCAATCACTAATTAGTTCATACAAAAATTTTGACAGTGCCCCTCACAATCACATAATCACCTTAAAATAAAAAATCCTTATCCCAGCCAGTCATATTTTTACTTTCTATAAGAATACTAAAGTACATATTTTTTCACTTATATGAAAACGAATGACACAGATACAAGCGAAACAAGCGACTTTCCGCGGCCTCACCCAATACTTCCAAGCGCAAGTTTGCCGCGCGAACAAATCGGTCGGCGAAGAGATCGCGCGCCTCCAGCTCGCTACAGAGCTGCTGAAGAACATGCGAGAGGGGTCCCCGGTGTACGAGCTCAGCGCGAAGGCCGCGCGCCAACTGGCCGCTGCGAACCGCGACAACGACTTTATATACCACGATAGGATCCCTGACGCGAGGTCTCTGGAGCCAGTGTCGCGCGCGCCCATCGCTCAGCCGTTACCTCCTCAAGAGCACTGGTCTCCCAAACGCCACGGTAAGTTCCTCGCTGACTCTTCGATATTACTTCCTCTGAACACTTAAGTTTCGGTTATTATCACTGGCATCTGGTAATAAATATTAGTCAAATCTGAGGGATAGACTACATAGTTTTTAGGCATGATGGCGTGTAGAAACCGATTAGGGGTATGGGTTGAATGTACACTGCCTTCCAAGTTAGCCCCCTCGTTGTGGTTGAGTTGCATTTAAACTTAGAGAGATATATGTTTCTTCATTCAACCTTATAACAGCTGTTAATCCTCTATGTGTTTTGTGTTTAGATCTGTTTGAAAAGTTGGTTCCACTGGCGGTGCACCAAGCTATACAGGCCAGCTCTGCTCGACGCGCCGAGATCGTCAACGCCGAGATCAACAAGCTACGAGAAGCCACGCAGTTACTCAATAGGTAAGAAGAATATTTTGGGAAGCTTCGAGATATCATCTCGTCCAAAATCCAAGTGTGTGTTGCCAGTGATGACTTACGGATCCGATACATAGTCGCTAACTATAGGCTCAGGTTGCTCAAAGGGTGATGGAGAGAGCTGTGCTCGGAGTATCTCTCCGAGATCAAATCACGAATGAGGAGATCCTCATGGTAGGAGCTGGTCAGCGAGTCGCGAAGATGAAGCGGAAATGGGCGGGGCTCGTAGTTCAAAGAGCTGATGGTCATTGGGGTCCCAAAGTGCTGGAGTGGTGACCTTGAAGCGCAGTGTTGGCAGACCCTACTAGGTAGACCGACGACATCAAACGAGTCGCAGCAAACCGCTGGATTCACGCTTGTTTCTCACCTGCCACCGGCCACTTGACGTTGATGTCAATGATACACTCGTCTCGCTCTTACCATTAGTGTGAGACCGAATTAATGTGCAATGTACATTATAGTGTGTCATAATCACTGACTATATAGAGATATATGCGAGAATAAATGTCCACAGCATCCTGGCGTCACTGAACCTGCCCGCGTGCATCGAGGCGGAGGGCAGCGGCGGCGCGGGGCTGCCCGAGTCCATCCGCAGCAAGGCGGCGGCGGTGCGCGAAGCCGGCGGCCTGCCCGCGCTGCAGCAGCTCATGGCCGAGCTGCCCGAGCTGCTGCAGCGGAACAGGGAGATACTCACCGAGGTGAGGACAGACTATTGTAGCACTTACTGCCCGAGTCCATCCGCAGCAAGGCGGCGGCGGTGCGCGAAGCCGGCGGCCTGCCCGCGCTGCAGCAGCTCATGGCCGAGCTGCCCGAGCTGCTGCAGCGGAACAGGGAGATACTCACCGAGGTGAGGACAGACTATTGTAGCACTTACTGCCCGAGTCCATCCGCAGCAAGGCGGCGGCGGTGCGCGAAGCCGGCGGCCTGCCCGCGCTGCAGCAGCTCATGGCCGAGCTGCCCGAGCTGCTGCAGCGGAACAGGGAGATACTCACCGAGGTGAGGACAGACTATTGTAGCACTTACTGCCCGAGTCCATCCGCAGCAAGGCGGCGGCGGTGCGCGAAGCCGGCGGCCTGCCCGCGCTGCAGCAGCTCATGGCCGAGCTGCCCGAGCTGCTGCAGCGGAACAGGGAGATACTCACCGAGGTGAGGACAGACTATTGTAGCACTTACTGCCCGAGTCCATCCGCAGCAAGGCGGCGGCGGTGCGCGAAGCCGGCGGCCTGCCCGCGCTGCAGCAGCTCATGGCCGAGCTGCCCGAGCTGCTGCAGCGGAACAGGGAGATACTCACCGAGGTGAGGACAGACTATTGTAGCACTTACTGCCCGAGTCCATCCGCAGCAAGGCGGCGGCGGTGCGCGAAGCCGGCGGCCTGCCCGCGCTGCAGCAGCTCATGGCCGAGCTGCCCGAGCTGCTGCAGCGGAACAGGGAGATACTCACCGAGGTGAGGACAGACTATTGTAGCACTTACTGCCCGAGTCCATCCGCAGCAAGGCGGCGGCGGTGCGCGAAGCCGGCGGCCTGCCCGCGCTGCAGCAGCTCATGGCCGAGCTGCCCGAGCTGCTGCAGCGGAACAGGGAGATACTCACCGAGGTGAGGACAGACTATTGTAGCACTTACTGCCCGAGTCCATCCGCAGCAAGGCGGCGGCGGTGCGCGAAGCCGGCGGCCTGCCCGCGCTGCAGCAGCTCATGGCCGAGCTGCCCGAGCTGCTGCAGCGGAACAGGGAGATACTCACCGAGGTGAGGACAGACTATTGTAGCACTTACTGCCCGAGTCCATCCGCAGCAAGGCGGCGGCGGTGCGCGAAGCCGGCGGCCTGCCCGCGCTGCAGCAGCTCATGGCCGAGCTGCCCGAGCTGCTGCAGCGGAACAGGGAGATACTCACCGAGGTGAGGACAGACTATTGTAGCACTTACTGCCCGAGTCCATCCGCAGCAAGGCGGCGGCGGTGCGCGAAGCCGGCGGCCTGCCCGCGCTGCAGCAGCTCATGGCCGAGCTGCCCGAGCTGCTGCAGCGGAACAGGGAGATACTCACCGAGGTGAGGACAGACTATTGTAGCACTTACTTGACTAATCATACAGTAATGGACCGACAATGAGTTGATAAGAAAAGTACGATTTACATCTGATAATTATCTATGTGACTTTTATTAAAGAGCCTCTTTATTTCAGGCGGAGCGCATGTTACGGGAAGAAGCGGAAGCGGACGCGACCCTGCGCACGCAGTTCGGCGCGCGGTGGACGCGTACAGAGTCCGATAAATTAACTGAGGCGATTCGCGCCAACGCGGCCAAGTACTCGCAGATCATAGATGGCGCTGTCAGAGCGGACGCCATTGTGCAGCAGAAGTTCCAGCAGCATAAAGAGGTGCGTGGGATTTACGCCATTTTTAAATGGGGTAGCTTGAGTATTTTTAGCATAAACAGCTTACTCCAATCTTTGTATGTTCAAATTTGTGATAAATTGAGACTTTTCGAATGACTTCAGACTATTCTAGTGGATTTTTCAAAAAATCTCTTTCATACAAACCTTAGAACAGCCTGAGATTTACGAACATGACAAAAATAAATGGTCAAATCGATTGAGCCAACTCAATTGATGATCTTTCATATTATTAGTACACGCTGCAATTGATTTTTATCTATATAGATTTATGTTCGAGTTCGATACTTAGAGATTTTGATTCGATACTTTATGAAATACCATTAAAAAATTGTCTTTGTACAGAGCATCGAGCTACTCAGTCGCAGCGACGACCAAATCGACGCGGGGGTTCCAAACGCGCCCACTCC
Organism: Oeneis ivallda; assembly: GCA_029955525.1. NCBI lineage: Eukaryota > Metazoa > Arthropoda > Insecta > Lepidoptera > Nymphalidae > Oeneis > Oeneis ivallda. The sequence continues at coordinate 22,126,427 of JARPMR010000009.1, forward strand.
GACAGGCGGTGACGGAGACATTGTGCGCACGCTACGCAACCTCATGAACACGGTAAATATTTGTAATTCATACTAGTCCATACTAGATATCGTCTAGTACTCTAGTACATTACTCTAATTAATAAAATTACTTTTTGCCCACCGCTTCTTTCGCGTGGAGTTGTTTAAAAAAAAATAATTTCACTCCTTTTAACCGACTTCAAAAAAGGAGTAGGTTTTCAATGCGTCGGATCTTTTTTCTATGTATGTTCACCGATTACTCAAAGACGTGTGGACCGATTTGAAAAATTATTTTTTTGTTTCAAAGGGCATACTTCCCACGTGGTTCCATATAGATTTTACCGAAATGTGTCGAGCGTTTTTTTAAAATATCAACAATAAATTAAGTACTTTGTATAGTGTGTGTGTAATGTAGTAAAGCGGGAGTTTGAAGTCGGTTGCTTAGAAAGAATTTTTTAAATTAAATTATTTTTCTGTGATAAATAGCCTATATTACTCTGCAGGTCCAAAAAAATATACCTGCGTCCTGCTTGATTGAAGGACAAACCAATAAATCAACAAAAGCATCATGCTTTGGTTGATTTATTGGTTAGTGGTATGTTGTTGCAATTATATTAGGGAATTGCCGTTAAAGGAAGACTATGTGAGACCAAAGCAATGTTTTCTCCAGGTTGAAGAAATAAAATCGGAACGTGACGCGATCGAATCGGAACTGAAAAGCGCAACGATCGACTTGAGTGAGAAATTCCTGTCCGCACTCGCGGCAGACGGTGCAGTCGACGAGCCCGCCATATCCGCGGGGGCCCTGGGCGCGGCCCTGGCGCCTCTACAGCGCAGGGCTCAGGAGTCCCTCGCGAGACAGGAGACTTTAGCAGGTGACAGATTCGTGTTTAAAGTTTAAATTATTAAATTAAATTAAATTTAAATTTAAATAATTTAAATCCCCGCACCGCACCTCAAGTCAGACTCACTTAGTACAGATAGCAACTTACTGCTCGCGATTGTCAGCACCGTGTTTTTTTTTTTTCAAACTTTTGTTTTGTTACGTTTTAATTTTATTTTTTTGTTAAGTTTTAATTAGTTATTGTTGTTTGGTTACTATTGTTCGCGTGTAGTTTTCTACGATGAGTAAAGAAGGAAAAATTTTGCATAGCGCGGACTATGTATTGATGACTTTCTTCGAGGAGGAGAAAAATAGGAAATTAAAAATCACGCCCTTCGCCATTTAATACGTCATTGCCATGAAAAGCATTGCTAGAAAATAAAACTTCCGTAACAGACAACAGTCGTGGTAGCATTAAAAAATACAATGATTTGTTTATGTCAACGGTACAGTATGACGTGATTTTGTAAAGGTCGTCGACAGCCAAATTGATCGGACGTGTAGTAGAGTTCTTTAGTTTTGAGAGATGCCTCCTGTTGAGGCATGATTAGTTCTAGAGCAATTATAATAACTTCTAGAACTGTGTCCAATACAGGGGAGCTGCAGAAGAATCATGCGGCCTTGATGGAGGCCCGCGGAGGCGCCAGCAACAGGGACGAGGTGTTGGGCAAACTGTGCGCAGCGTACGACGCGTACCAAGACCTGACCGGTAACCTGAAGGAGGGTGTTAAGTTCTACAACGATCTGACACAGGTAATGGAACAGAATAGAAAAGGTTTTTGTTTGTGCCAACTGGGCACAGAATTTTTTATTCAAATAAACTTTTCCAGAGCTTCTGAATCAGTGGCAGCAAAGAAGTAGGTGGTTGCTATATATAATAATAATAATAAAAATATTATGTTGTGCACAGTTTACATTTATTGAATTGAACAATACACATTTTTCATAAGCATAACTTTAATAGATTTTATAAACTTGTAAGTTAGATATACTTTATGTGAGATGTGAAATAATAGTTCATTTTACTTCCAAATGTATCTTAGAATGTCTTGCGAGGGTCTTCTCTCTTACAAAAATAGTTATTTAAAATTTAAACTGCTGCAATAGATTTTCAAGTGTCTTAGGTGTAGTAAATCGGGTCATGTCAAAGTGTATTGCTGTAAATGGGTACGAACTGTCATGTCGATTGTTGTCAATGTGACAGTAAAGTATGTGATGACAAGTGTGACTCAAGTCGAGATGGAGGTTTGAGGCCCTAGTAATAAAGATGAGGAAGGAGGAGGTGTTTGAGGAAACGCTGTGTTATTTTTGAGCCTTATCTCGATGTCATTAAGTGGACTATTATATTTCGCATCCCTCTCTCTCGCACATTCTAATATTTTCAATGATTGTAAAATCTCAGATACTTTTTACAAAATGTGGTCAATTATTATCTTTGGCAATTAAATTACGGAGATTTTAGACATACTTTTACTATCATATACCTAGTTTTATATAGATTGAGAATATGAGCGATAAAAGTTAATAGTAGTTTTCACCATTTTTCACTATCAAAATAGTATATCGTTTCACCATTTTTCACTATCAAAATAGTATATCGTAATAAAACCATATCTAAAATATCCGTAATTGAATTGTCGTAGATAACAACACAATACATTTTCACAAAATGATCTGAGATTTTTACAATCATTGAAAATATTAGAATGTGCGAGAGAGAGGGATGAATAATAATTCTCATAAAAATATCTTTCTTGTTTACAGCTTCTAGTTGCATTCCAAAACAAAGTGTCAGACTTCTGCTTCGCGCGCAAGACGGAGAAGGAAGAGCTGCTGAAGGACCTCACGCAGGAGGCGTCGCGCTCCGCGCAGCGCCCCGCGCCCTCGCCGCCGCAGCACTACCAGGACGCCGTTAACGAAGTAAGCCTCAATATCAATAGCCCAACGGAGAGGAGAATATTAGTCAAGGTCAACTTGGCTGATATTCTTTGTTCAAAATCGCGCCAATAGTTCAGGTGCTACGGTGGAACATAAGTAAATAGGCACATATAAATACATAGAATTGTAAGTTGAGAGTGTTTCTTATTCAATAGACAGTGGATCACTGGTTAGTCTTGTGAGCACATGAACTAAGTACTACATATTAGGATTTAGGATTGAACTGATTATACTGAACGAGCCTGACCCGATTCTGAACGAGAACGAACTAGTCTGTATGCTTATTAGTCTAACATCATTCGCTCGGCTCTGAAAGAGCGGCAACAAGGAGCTATAGACAATTATACACGTTTCGTCATAGCTTTGGTGGCGTAGCGGCTAAACGAAGGAGTGAAACTACCGGTTCGGGGGTTCGAATCCTGACTTCAAATTTTTTGGAGTTTATTGGAGTTTACTCCTTAAGAATCGACTTTAGGCGCCCGGTATGAGAAAAATTCGAGGAGTAAAATCTACTCATCAATGACTTCGTTACGTTTTTCACAACGATGCAAATTTCTACCCTAACGTTGAGTAAATAAGGTTGGTTTTCGTGCGAAAGAGCTTTCGCTTCGGGAAGCCGAGCGCGTACCGATCGGGTCCGAGCTATTGTCTCGCCACTTTGCTCGGCCGAGTGGTCGGCCGAGCACTCGGCGAAGTGTTTATACGCACCGAGTACTCGGCCGAGAGTACTGTCTCGCATCTCTACTCGGTAGGTGTAATCAGCCTATAAGGAGTAAACTCCAGTCGTGCGTCGGAGCTGACACACACACTTTTTTTTATTTATTATTAAAAAGAACTTCGTTCCAACCGAGTGTTCCACGACACTCACTTTTTTAATACATTTAATTGCTTAATTAACTCGGACCTCACTGTAAAGAAGTCTGTGATCTTAACCACTAGGCTATCACTACTTCTTAAAAATGTTTCAATGTAATCAAAAATCTCCAGCCATCGGTGGTGGCTAAGAGGGACCCGCCCCCGCGGCCTCCGCCGCCTTCCGTCGCGCCCGGAGCACCCGCGGCCGCCGCCGCCTCCGCGCTGCCTTACCCGCAGCAACCACAAGGTATACTTCATTTTATTCATGGTAACACAGGCCCTTTGCTGGGGTGACGACGTCACATCATGGTAAGTGACGTTGCAGTCTAAGATGGTAGTCGGCTAACGTGGGAGGGGGTGTTGCAGTATTAAAAAAAAACTGTGTAAAAAAATTAAAAAAAATGTGAAATGCAATAAAGAACTATGAACTATGAACCCCCTAATTGATTCCTACACGCAAGTTAAAAAAATAACGCGAGACGCTTTCCTGTGAAGACATTCGGTTCCCTGAAGTACTAGTCAGTACACGGTCTAAAGCTAGACTATCATAGTCATGGTCGTTTCGTGCACTTGACAGTCTTGCTCGCAGTAATTCTTATGTGGACGCTCTCAGTAAAGTCCATAAAGTTTGGCCACGGCACGTCGGGTGTCCAACTACGCGATACCTATTTCAGTCCCCTACCTGGGCGCTGCAGCTATTGTGGATGTCAAAACTGAAATCCATCAGTTGCTCTGTATTCTTTTATTGCATGATTGAAGGAAAAACAAACGCATTTTCACATTCATAATATAAAATGGAACATAATGATTGCAAAATTTTCGACCTTCCTCCGGTTTTCCCTCAAAAACTGCCTTTTGGTTAAACTGCCATCGTCGTTATTAGAATGCCATAAGCCTACTTTGTCTTATTACTTTACAAATTGCGAAAAACCTAATTAAATTTGATTTTCGCGGGCAGACCCGTATAATCAACCTTAAGCCCTACAGCATTAGGCAAGTTTACTTCCTTTTGCCTTCAGGTATGCCACTGCCGTACGGAGCGCCCGCGGCCCCGTACCCCGCGTACGCGCCAATGCCCGCCATGTACAACCCGTACGCGACGCTGCCCTACCCGCACCACTCGCGCGGACCACCCGGTGCACCGTACCAGCCCTACCAATACCCCCAGCACCCTACTGGTTACCCGCAACCACCACCCGCCGGGTACAACCCCTACCAACAACACTAAAAACTGCTCAAACTCTGTCCAAAAGCATGTATTTTGTACTACATCAACATTGCTACATTTTAATGAGAGCGTAGTCAATATTATTTTAGGGGTTCAGTCAAAAAAATATACAAACATAATTTATATTTGTTATTAATCACGTTAAAAATTATGCTTGCAACTTTCGCCTCCATTTTGAATATTGAGACCGGGAAGATACTAAGGATCAGGCGGTCATTAAATTAATTTTGTAACGCTTTAAAGTGTTTAAACGTGGTAACAACATTATATTGTTAATAATAATTGAGCCCAGAGGGACTAGTGTAAGTTTTCACGTTTTGTTTAACTGTACTGTCAATTAGTATGTACGAAAAAGGGATGGGAAAAGTTAACGTTAACATAAAAACTTACACTAGACCCATAGAATCACGATTTTGTATTTATTGACTGTCTGATTTGTTTATCGTGAAGCCTGTTGACACATTAACGTATAGATGTGTAAATTCCTGTTTTTCTACATTTTTTTATTTCCTTGATTAATATGTAGTGGTCAACTGTAAGACAAGAATGTGTTAACTGGTCTATTATAATGAAAATGTTCAGAACCCCTGATTTAGCACCACACTTAAAAATATTATACTAACGTCACTTTTATTTTATTTCTAAAACATTATTACTTTAATACATTTAAATTTATAATTTTAATTTAGGTTTTAAACAATTACTAAAACTCACAAATTATGCTTGTAATGACTTACATACATCAGGGTGAAATCAGCAGGCTACAATAAATTAGTTTTATGTACAAAACAATCAAATAATTACTTTATTTAATTTTTATTGGAATGAATTATTGCATAATCGAAATATAATAATATTACTAACTCGATGATTTTAGTTTTAGATGGTGAATAAATATTGCTGTATTTGGCAATAAAATTTATTGATCTGTTTATTAAACGTGAACATTACGTTGATTATAATTAAATATTTTGGGTGAAATCAGCAGGCTACAATAAATTAGTTTTATGTACAAAACAATCAAATAATTACTTTATTTAATTTTTATTGGAATGAATTATTGCATAATCGAAATATAATAATATTACTAACTCGATGATTTTAGTTTTAGATGGTGAATAAATATTGCTGTATTTGGCAATAAAATTTATTGATCTGTTCATTAAACGTGAACATTACGTTGATTATAATTAAATATTTTATTTTGAAGTCTGGCCTTTGCCCATTATATAACAAATACCTATTGTTATTTATTCATAATTTAATAATTTCGGGATGGTGTTGCTAGATTTAAAAAGGTATGTTAATGTTCGGAGTATACTGATTGTTAAAGCATTTTCTATTAGGCTTAAATAAATCTGTATTATAATAGCTGATTAAGTGGTACTTCATATAATATAAATGCATAATTTTCTACATAGATCCATAGAAAGGAGCAGATCAATAAATATCGCTATATTCGTGATTGCGCCAGTAAAATTATTGCTGTATGCATATTGTATACTCAGTAACAACATGAAAATTGATCATAACAGGGTATTTGACTATATTAAAAATATCGTTTCATCTGGTGTCATCCTAAAAGATTATTATCTAAAAACATTATTAATCCATATGACAAAACTAAAAAAATAATCCTTTTTTTAATTAGAAAACATTAATTAAAATTGCTATAATTCTGGCCATGTTCACGAGATCGAAAACGTTCTTGAATCTCGAATGACGTATTTGTTGAAAAATAGTGAAAATTATGCCGAAATATATGTCTTGTTAGCTTCAGCATAGCATTATTAACAATTTAATATAATTTTCTAAAAGTAGTCAAATACCCTATTACTGAGATAAGTATCAGGATATGTTATATTCCGATATTTATTGACTACCTGACTTGTTTTTGGTGTGTTTTCCAAGAATTTGTATGCAGCCTTTCGTGAAATTAATGTCTAAAAAGCAGCTAGAAAAAGAAAGCAACAATCTCCCAATTTATCCTTAGGTTGGACCAAACATCAGGAAAAGAGGATGGCAGATATGGATATCCTCTAGGTACTTTCACCCTTAACCTTTTTGATACCTTATTCTGTATGGTGTCAACCCTATACAACAATTTGTTTAACAATTTTCTTCTGTTGAGATTTTCAATTGTATTTTATAGTATAACTAGCTGGCCCAGCGAACTTCGTACCGCCAACAAAAATATTTAGTGGTGGGTCAGCCTTATCATTTAGGGGTTTGAAGAATAGATGTTGGCCGATTCTCAGACCTACCACATGCACACAAAATGTCATACAAGTCGGTCCAGCCATTTCGGAGGAGTTTGGTAACAAACGCCGCAAAATGAGAATTTTATATATTAGATAGTAACAGTTAACACTAATCAAACTGAACAAATGTTTACTCTATTGGAAGTTTTATAGTTTAGGGTTGTCATACTTACTCCTATATGAAGCCTTAAAGTGATATTATCTTACGTTGGTCCAACATATTGTACAGAGGGCTTTAAATTGAATTAACAAAATAGCTTCTAATAGGCTAAATCACAACATTGAAGTGCTTTTAGGTGCTTCATACAAATTAGATTATTTCGTATCTTCAGTAGCAAATATTAAAAAAATACTTCAATAAATCTCCAGTTTCTTTGTTTTAACTTTTATTGTGTTATTTTATAAACAATGTAATAATAATTATGTAGATAAATATTTTTTTTAATAATTGAAATTGTTTATTTTTTATTCACCTGAAACATTAGTAAATATATACTAAATCAAATCAAATCAAATCATTTATTTGCATAGATTGAGTAGTACAATGGTGTTACCTTATAATAAAGATGCTGGCAATCTGCCAGATAGGCATGCAAATTAATATTTAATAATTCTTATTCTAAGTTTATGTGTAGAAATAAAGAGCTTTACTAGTTTAAGGTAACATGACTAATATCAAGACAAGGATAGCAGTGCTATCCTTGTCTTGCTTTTTGAATTTGAGTACAACTGAAATAGTAGCAATAACTGCTAGTGCTATTTTAACGCTGAAATTGACGACTTTGGTGCTAGTGCATCTTAGTTCATTTAAAAAAGAAATTCTCAAATCAATATTATAAGAGAAAAGAAATTCTCAAATCAGTATTAGATTATTAAGAGTTGGTCCTCTATGGAAAAGGAAAAAATTGCTAGGGACCTGCATTCCCAAGACATCTTCACAAGTTCTCAAAGGTATGTGAACTGGTCTGCCGTTCTGCACTTGGCCAATATAGAGGATTACCGATTATGGCATAAACCCCTCGCATTAGAAAGACATGCTCAGTAGTGTACTGGTGATGGGTTGGGATGACGGACCTCATGCTTTGTAATACCTCTGGCTTGAAATAAATGCAGTGGTCTCATCACGGGACAACTTAAGTGGAGGTTCTTTTTAATTAAATATAATATACAGACTAGCACTTGACTGCAATCTCACCTGATGGTAAGTGAAGATGCAGCCTAAAATGGTGCACGCTTGCAGAAGATGCCTATTCACTCTTATGAAATATAAAGATGCTCTAGTTATAGTTAGTTGGAAAAATGGAAGCCGGAAGGGCATTTCTTTTTGCAGTGCGTATTAGGAACAAGGAAGCAAAGCGCTTAGTATGAGATCGAGGAATTTCGACCACATAGGGGAATACATTGAATTAAAAATACATATTATAGATATTGATACTGTCCCCTAAGCACCTCACTTAAGTCCTGTAAGCAGTGATAGCCTAGTGGTTAGGACTGGTCTCCTATTCGGGGGGTCGCAGGTTCGATCCAGGGTACGCACCTCTGACTTTTCAGAGTCAAACACACTTGACTCTCAAAGCAATTAAATATCACTTGCTTCAATGGTGAAGGAAAACATCGTGAGGAAACCTGCACACCTTAGAGTTCTTCATAATGTTGGTATGTGAAGACTGCCAATTCGCATTGGGCCAGCATGGGGGACTATGGCCTATAACCCTTCTCTGAGAGGAGACCTGCGCTCAGTTGTGAGCCGTTGATGGGTTGCCAATGATGATGATGGCTGTCCCCTAGCCCAATAGGACCACAGGTACACAGTGTTCCTACCAGTAGGACAAATCTTTGGCACCACAGGACCTTCACCCTTCTTCATAACTCTTGGCAGAGTGGTCATGGTCATCACAAAGTGACATCCTTGGCTGTAGATGTGATTCACTTCACAAGCATTCACCACTTCTCCAATGAGAACCAAGATTTATATTCCAACTATTTATACACAATCTTATCAGTATTGCAGAGGGCACTCAATGAAACTCAAATGAAGTATCACATAGCACTATTTATTAAATAAAAGTTTCTAAATTTAAAACACTGCTCATATTATGTATCATCTAATATGTTTAGCTTAGAACTTGGGTGCAGGGGATTCTTCTTTAGAGTAGTCCCTGATTGGCGAGTAGAACTGTTGACAAACATAACTCATTAGAAACAAAGTTCTAATTAGATTATACTATTGTGACTTCAATGATCATTTTCAAAAGAATCCAGCAATGGAAGTCTATCATTGATATGATGAGATAAACTAAAAGATTTTTAATTTTAAAATCTTAAAGAAAAGCTTTAATTTTGTAGAATGTTACTTAAATAAGTCATCTATGAGAATAAGAAGAATCTACTATAGTTGGACCATTTTAGAATCCCATAGGTTATACACCTATGGGATTCTACAATGGTAGTAAAGTTGAAGAATCTCAAGAATCCAACAGATAACTAATTAATCAATACTGTAAAAATCTGCAATGCAGCACATTATCCATATAAATAGAGTTTTGTGTACAGCGCAAACATTCCAATAATATGATAATTATTATTAGCAGTACATAATGTCAGAACTAACTTTAAAAAGGAAAATAGTTTACTTTGCAGATTGCATTGGGTGTGGCTGAATATGGTACTATTTATAATTGAGTGCTAATTATAAATAGGTACATATCTAGGTATCCTATAGATGCCTAGATATATACCTATTCTATCTAGGTATAGAATAGGTATGATTCAATTTTCATAATCACGAGTGATGAAATTGTACCTTGTACTGTTTGTTTCTGTACTCCTGCCAGGGTTCAGGATTTGTGCGCTTGTTCCAGGAAACATCAGGAGAGCGTGTCGCCAGGCGCAATAGGTAAAACATCGACCCTGCGCATCCCAAACCCACACAGACATATAGTGGGATCAGCTGCAAAATAAGGATTTAAATATATGTCAATAATATAGTAAACTTTGTTTCCAGCAAAGGGAATTTTTACGAGATGATATTTTTCTAACAGAAACAACCTTGAGTAACTCAGTGAGTTATGAAAAACTGAAAAATAAATAAAGCTGGTATCATTGATGAAACAAAACCTACTGTCCTCAAAGAAAAACTTTTAATGATCTAACATAAGAGTTTATACGGTAAGAACTATATTAATACTGCAAAAGAAATTATTCTAAGCTAGAATAGATAAAAATATAGTATCATCAAGATAAAAGAGATTTTAGGTTAATTATGTAAGTATAAACGTAGTACTAAATAAAAGGCAATAACTTACGGCCTTGTGCTTTTTCAAACTCTGAATACTTAGACCTTGCATTTTGGTATTTGCTTCCTACTTGCGATCAACTTAATACTGCGCAATTATCAGCGAAATTACTGTTCTAGTGTCTAATTTTATTTGCTGAAATGAAGACAAGAAAATCTCTATCGACTAGTGATGTGAACCGGTTTTAAAAAAAACCTAAAAAATACCGGTTTTCGTAAAAACCGATAAACACCGGTTTTCGTTTACTGAAACCGAATATTTTTCTCTCTCTACTTTGATCTCGCGGGGATGCTCGCACTGTTCGAAGACGGATTTTGGACGAGAAGACATCTCGGAGCTTCCCGAACGCTGCCCAGCCGAGTTGGATTCGAAGGTTGATCTCTTTCTAGAATTGAACCTACCTAGCTTGCAGAGTTGTACAAAATAGTTTAAGAAATGTACTAAAAATACAAAATGCAAATACTTTTTTGATCGACCTATTTCAAACTAGCTGATGCCCGCGACTTCGTCTGCGTGAATTTAGTTTTTAAAATACCTCGGGATTCGGGAATTCTTTGATTTTGCGGGATAAAAAGTAGCCTGTCAATCTCCAGGTCCTGAACTATAGGTACCCCTGCAAAAAATCACGTCGATCCGTAGCTCTGTTGGGGCGTGATTGAAGGACAAACCAACACACTTTCGCATTTATAATATTTCACATATAAAGTGCAAGTGCATATAGTAGACGTGGTTTTTTACACAGGTAAAGTTGAGGACCTGGAAAGTAACACAGGCTACTTTTTGTCCCGGGAACATATACATTTAAATGCCCGCGCCACTACAAAGTATTAAAGTAAAGTATTTATTACTTATTGATTTTTTAAAAACCGCTCGACTGATTTCTATAAAATTGAAATCAGACCACCTGGGAAGTATAAACAGCGGCGGCTTTACCTACTGTGCAGGGTGTGCGGTGCACACGGGCGCAGGGTGGTAGGGGGCGCCGCGCCGAGCGCCGCTTGCGACACCTCCAAAGAACATGCGTCGCTCGCGGCGCCCGCCGGGCACCGCGGTGCCGACGGTCTCAAAGACCCTGCGCCCGTGTACGGTTGAAATTAGACGGTGTCCCGTTCATCGTTAATTTTTGCGAACATGTTTGCGAAAATGCACCCTGAGGCCCTTTGCCCTAAGGACAATTCTAGACGGTTCATTTTCGATGACTCTCAATGAAGCCTCGTAAATGAAATCAAAAATCTCGAAAGCTTAATTCGCCCTTAGGGCAAATGAAGACGATTCATTTCGTAAAAATTTTCGCAATGATGAACGATAAACGAGGCCCCGTCTAAATTGCGCCTTATGGCGGACGTCGGATGCGGTAGCAAAGCAAGGTGCGCCACGAGCGGCTCCTTTACTCTACACTATAACTTTTGTTACAAGGTGAAATCAGCCTTAAAACAGCCTTAATAAAAATTCGCGTGCCGGCACGTGTTTTGGTTCGTTTAAAAACACAGCGACAATCATTGCGAATATAGCCGGTATTAGAATAGTATAAAGGGTAGTTCTACAAACTAAGGACGAAAATGAGTCTGATTTCGGCCCGACATTTTTTTTACATTCTAGTTGCAAAAACTAATAGTCTATTATCAAGACTCTTCTTTTAGCATAATATGTTAAGTGGAACGGTCAAAATATTTTAAATTTTTAGATTTATGGCCATTTCAAGGAAATCAAGCGCCAGGAAACGGGAAAAAACGAAAATCAACACCAATATTTATTATTTATTTCAGAAAAAAAATATGCTTCTGTTAATTTTGCTTTTATTAATTTGCAAGAGGCCAAGTATCGCGAACAACAACGAAAATAAGGGATTTTTTCTGGTTTATATGTTACTGTAAAAGCCCGTTTGTTGGTAAATCTTAGGTTTTACCGGTAAAACCTAAGATTTACTAACCCTTAATGGTAAAAGTCCGAATAGTTCTGTGATTATCGTTCATTTCGAACTTTTACCACCATTCACTTGGCAAATCTTAGGATTTACCTCTAGGCATGGTATATGTTGAGAAAAGCAAGTCATAACGTGTTCAGCGTATCAAGAGGAGGAGAAACGGAACAGAGGCAAAGCTTATAAGAAGCGAGCAAAATTTATACCTATTTTGGTAGGGTTGGCACAGGAGGATACAATTTAATAAACAATAGTTATTTGTTCAACAAGATGGCAAAGTTTGTTTTTGTTGTGATTGCCTAGTTTTAATCCCGAGCTAGTGAAGGATTCGAGCTAGGAAGAATTAGGTAAATTAGAATTTCAAAATGGCGCCAACTGTTTTAAATTTTGGTAACAGTTTCCTGTTTTGTGATCCTAGGGATCCTCAAATATTGATTTTGAACGAAATCGGTACAATCACAAAGAATTTCAAAATGGCGCCGACTTTTTTAAGTTTTGGTAACAGTTTCCTGTTTTGTGATCCTAGGGATCCTCAGATATCAATTTTGAACGAAATCGGTACAAAAACAAAGAATTTCAAAATGGCGCCGACTGTTTTAAATTTTGGTAACAGTTTCATAATAGGGTATTTGACTATAATAAAAATATCGTTTCAACTGGTGTCATCCTAAAAGATTATTATCTAAAAACATTATTCCATACGACAAAACTAAAAAATAAAGCTTTATTTAATTAGAAAATATTAAATAAAATTGCTATAATTCTGGCCATGGTCACGTGATCGAAAACGTTCCGTGATCTCGAATGACGTCACAGTCCACACCACCTATGGAATTCTCATTTTGTCAATACATTTCGACGTGTTTGTGCGGCGTAATAGGCTAATTTCGTCTGTTTTTCATCGTTACTATTTTATTAATTACCAAATAGTATGCGACACGCGGCCTAAACACATATTATAAAATTTTCATTGTTTGAAATGTGAACTGTTACGTCATGAGAGCAAATGGAACGTTTCGGCGGCAATTTATTTTTTTGAATTTATTTCTCGATTTTTATGAAAAATAATGAAAATTATGCCGAAATATATGTTTTGTTAGCTTCAGCATAGCATTATTAACAATTTAAGATGATTTTCTAAAAGTAGTCAAATAGCCTATTATTTGTGATCCCAGGGAGCCCTTAATATCGATTTTATATTATAATAATAAATATAATTTATATTCATCAAAATACATTACAAAGTCACAAAAAATAATTATTTTCTACAATAAAATTTTGACAAGTGCTGGGAGCTGGGCAAGATAAGTTGCGCACGAACCGTAACCGAGATTTATTATAATCCACGCGCACAGAAATAGCTTAAGCGAGCTTTGACGCGAGTTTGCCGACGCTACGGCTGGCCGGCGAACCGCGTGCGTCGTGCGTCTCAGTTTAGTCGAATTAAATGGATGCGGTTACAGAATATCACAATAACATCTAATATGTATGAGGTATCTATCTACTATACATTAAAAATAATAATCAAGTTAGTACTACTTACCTAGTAGAGTCTTTGGGATAGCTAAAAAATGATGTGTTTTTATTCTTTCTATTATTGTTCATACACAATGTACAGTAAACCATATTTACACTTTTATATTAAAACACTAGTGTATTATAAAATTGCATTTAAACACTATTTAAATTATTAAATTACTATCATTAACATTAAATTAAATGAAAACACGACGCGCGACGTGTACTGCATCCCCTGAGCTTGAGCACAGGCCGAGCCGGTATAAACCGATTTCTCTCCGTACGCGACGTAGCGCCTGTGCTCACGCACACACGCGCCTCAAGCTTGTAGTAGTGTACCTATCGTAGCGCGCTTGTATGAAGCTTTGCCTCTGTTCCTCTCCTCTGTGGTATCGTCTCGAACTCGTGGGCAGTCTACAACCCCCCGCTACCCGTTCCACCTCCGCGCCTCGGCTCCGCTTGGCTCAGTCGATCGTTTGACACGTTTGAACACGCACGCTAATTAGATTTCTATCTGTGTTTTTGATAACTTAAAGTATTAAGTGATTCATAATGAGTGTAAAACATAGATTTTATGAAATAATGGACAAACTTGTGGCTAGCAAGAAAGACAATAACTTTTATTTCGTTAAGGGCAAATACGCAAAGTGTTTAGAAGAAGTAAAAACTGCAAAAAACGTGAAAAAGAAGGAAGCAATTCATTACAGGCGAATAAAGCGCTATGATATTTTGACTATAGGCGGTGAAGAAAAGCTAATTGCGCCGGTGAAGGAAGAGAATGGAGAAATCAAGTATTACGTTTGTTACGATGACTTATTTAACATTATCGAAGAAACACATGTTGCTGTTGGACATGGAGGAAGGACAAGAATGCTTAAAGAATGTAATCGCAAGTATAAAAACATAACAGTTGAGGCTATAATGACATATTTGAAGCTATGCCAACCTTGTCAAAAAAATCAGAAGACTTTGAAAAAGGGCATTGTCATCAAGCCTATACTTCATAGTGAAATGAACTCACGTTGTCAAATAGATCTCATAGACTTACAAACTAACCCTGACGGAAATTATAAATTCATATTGGTTTATCAAGACCATCTTACTAAATTTGTGATCCTTCGTGCACTTCAAACTAAACGCGCAGCTGAAGTTGCATATCATGTCTTGGATATTTTCACCACTTTTGGAGCGCCGAACATTCTTCATTCAGATAATGGTCGAGAATTTTGTAACCAAGTAATTGAATACTTATGCTCTATGTGGCCAGATGATAAAATTGTACATGGAAAACCAAGACATAGCCAGAGTCAAGGATCAGTAGAGCGTGCCAATCAAGACATCGAAAATATGCTCAGTACGTGGATGGAAACCAATCAGTTGTCCAAGTGGTCAGAGGGCTTGAAATTCATCCAAGCGATGAAAAATAGAGCATATCACGAGGGAATTAAATGCTCCCCCTACGAAGCAATGTTTGGCAGTCCAATGAAAATGGGCATTGCGACGTCAGCAATTCCTAAAGATATGATTGGTTTGTTAAGATCTGAAGAAGATTTAGAGACTTTGTTGCATTCGCAAAAAAATACAGAACAAAATACTAACGTCGAAGACATCATTGAACAGGACAAAGAAAACAAAGTTGTTGAAAATGAGTCAGAAGAGGACTTAAGCAGTGACGATGTGGAAAACAAAATACAAAGGAACGAAATGATTGTAACCGAAAACATGAAGGAGAAGCAAATAACTAAGGATACCGATGATGTCAATGTACCCATCCAGAGACATACTGATTCAGAGACAGAAAGTGTAACTCAAGCTGAAGAAGATCTAATAACGAAGAAGATTGTTCAATCTTTGCTTATGGCTAAGTGGGTAGAAAAAAGAAATGATTGTAATTACTTATGTATTAGTCAACGTTTTCTATCTACCTGCTTCGCGTGGCACAAAAACGCCCGGAGGCGCGTCGCCGCATCGCTCTCTTGCGTCGCGACCGTGATCAGACGCAGACGTTTGTCTACACGAACTTCCACGTAAAACGTTTTTACTAAAGGAAACGCGTATTGGTGGATGCCGTGCATTTCATCCCCTGTAAATCTTTGTCGAGCTGCCGTGTTCCTGTCCCAGAGCGTGCTGGAAGGTCTACGCCGTGCGTCAACCTTTGAAACGTGGCGAATGCGAGGTAAGTGCAATTATTTCACTTCCCATTTGTAGCCCAGGCAAAGATTGTAACAATTCCAGCCTACAGTCCACTAAACTTTACATTATATTGCGCATAAACAGCACAATTTTTTGGTACCTTCGACTCGGATTCCTACTATATTAGGTCTCCATCTTTGTCTCCACACACATTTTACTATAACTTAGTCTTGACGTTCAAGAGTAGGTTTATATTTTAATTATTTAACATTAACTTACGCTAAATCAGTTTAATATCGACTTGTAAGTAGGTAGGTAGGTATTCAGAGAAATTATGGCTCCTAAGAAAGATCAAGAAGCTGCTGATGTACCTATTGCGTTGACAGTTCTAATAAAACGGAAAGAAAGATGTTTTGAACAAATGCAATATATTTTCGATTTATCTAAAAGAGTTAACGATGATCAAGCTAGGGAATTATTTTTATTGCGGGTTAATGAAATTGACACATTAAAGTCAACATTTGAGAAAATAATATTCAGTATATTTGAAATGGAACTTGAAAATGACCAGTCTTCATTATTACATAGTCAAGATTTAAAAAACTTTGAAGATTTATATTATAGAACAAAGTTAGTTGCATCCAAATATGAACCTAACTGCTCTAGTAATAAGGACCGAGTTCCTTCGACAGAGTCGAGGCCACGTCTTCCTAAGTTGGAGTTATTTACTTTTGACGGTGAAATTGAAAATTTTACAACCTTCTACGAGACATTTTGTTCATTGGTACATAATCAATCAAGTATATCTAAAATAGATAAATTTCACTA
Source organism: Oeneis ivallda (assembly GCA_029955525.1). Classification (NCBI taxonomy): domain Eukaryota; kingdom Metazoa; phylum Arthropoda; class Insecta; order Lepidoptera; family Nymphalidae; genus Oeneis; species Oeneis ivallda. The sequence continues at coordinate 22,143,288 of JARPMR010000009.1, forward strand.
TTTATTGTCCTGCACGAAGGGTTCTGCGCTAAATATCGTCAAGAGCGTTCCGATCTCTGCCAGTAATTATGATGTTGTTTGGCAAAGTTTACTTAATAAGTACCAAGATAAAAGAATGTTAGTCGGCAGATATTTGGAAAAAATGTTAAATTTTACGCCTTTGACTAAAGAAACTTCCGCACACTTAAATTTATTTATAGAAAATTTTGAACACTCGTATAAGGCTATTGAAGCGTTGAAGATTGATAACTTAGGAAGTTATATTTTATGCCATATTGCATTAAGAGCCTTAGACCCTCAAACTCGGAAGTCGTTTGAAAAACAACTAGATCAAAGTTCTATTCCTGACTTCACAGATTTAGTGTCCTTCGTACACAATCATATAAAGGTGCTAGATCATTCTGCGTCATATTCTTGTTCTAATAATTCTACTAATCAGAATCAATATAAAAAGCAATTTCCGAAAAATAAACAATCTAAGGCTGAACAAAGTTCACTTAAAAATTACTCTCATGCTAGTTCCAATAATTCTAAAAACTTTATTTGCGCTCACTGTGGTGGAAATCACATGATTTATCGCTGTAGTCAATTTCGTAAATTGACCAGCGCTGAACGAGTCAGCCGTGCTGCAAATTTAAGATTATGTAAATCGTGTTTAAAAAATTCCCATTCCCTAGAAAGTGAGTGTAAAAGTACTTTCCTTTGCTTAATTTGTTATAAAAAAGATCACCATACTTTATTACATACCGATAGCGAAACTGAACCTGTTACTCCGTCAGCCTCAAACGCCGCGACGACTGTGCCACCGCGATCCGCTTCGATCGTCGATAACCGAGCGCTTATCTTTCACGCGGAGAATAGCTATACCTCAGTCGTACTAGGCACGGCTATTGTCCGCGTGAAGGATAAAAATCAGTCGTACCAACCCTGTCGAGTGCTGATCGACTCGGGCGCTCAGTCAAATTTCATTTCAATAGCATGTTTGCAGCGTTTGGGGTTGGCTCAAAGGAAATGTCCTTTTAATATTTTTGGTCTTGCTGGCGAAAGTGTAAAAAATCACGGCATGACGTCATTCAGTTTGACGCCGCGTCACCTTGATACTCCGAGTTTTAATATTGACGCCGTGGTTTTAACTAAATTAACTTCCGATTTACCTACAATTAAAATCCCGCAAAATACAATCAAAGAATACAACAATTTATTCTTAGCTGATCCCCAATTTTACAAATCGTCACCGATTGATATAATTTTAGCTGGTGATATTTTTCCGTACGTTTATGATGGAAAAAAGATTATCTTTGATCGCGACATTCCCGCTGCTTTAAGTAGTGTGTTCGGATACGTTATCTCAGGAAAGTTAGCGATTCAACCATCTAGTAATAATGTTGTAACGTTTACAACCTCACTCGTGTCGTACACTTGTGAAGACGATCGTCTCAATGATACGCTCAAGACGTTCTGGGCGGTGGAGTCTGCGCCGTGCGAGATTCCAAAGAGTCCGTCTGAGGAGATCGCTGAAAAATTATATAAAGAGAAACATTATCGTGATGAAACTGGCCGTTATGTTTCTCCGATTTTAATCAACCCTAACCACGAACCGTTAGGAGATTCGTATGACATAGCCTTAAAACGTCTTTTTCAAATTGAACGTAGACTAGCGCGTTCGCCTGACTTGCGTGCCGCATACGTTGATTTCATGCGAGAATATGAATCATTAGGGCATATGGAGTTATATACGGGTACGGAACCCTCCAAATATATTATCCCTCATCATTGCGTCTTACGCCCTTCTAGCAGTTCGACACCATTGAGAGTGGTTTATGATGGGTCAAGTCCTACTACTAATGGTATTAGTCTGAACGATATTCTTTTGACAGGTCCTAAACTACACAACGACATCTCAAAGATAGTTTTAAATTTTAGACTATATGACGTGTGTTTTACAGCCGACGTATCTAAAATGTATCGCGGGGTTCTTATTGATCCTTCGGAACGAAATTATCAACACATTCTTTGGCGTGAAACTCCGTCAGAACCTGTCCGTATTTATGAATTGAAAACAAATACCTACGGTCTTCGGAGCGCACCGTATGTTGCCGTACGGACTTTACATCAACTTGCACTCGATAACCCGCAATGTCGAGCGTCGGCCATAGTTACACAGGGATTCTATGTCGATGATTTGTTATGGTCGTGCCAAACAATAACAGAAGCCTGTGCCTTACAGGACGAACTTATGTCTCTTCTAAAAAGTGGGGGCTTTGATTTAAAAAAGTGGGCCAGTAATAGTCCAGAATTTCTTCTGAGACTAAATACAGAAAATATTTCAAATATTAATTTTGAAGATGATTCATTATCGAATTCGTTAAAAGTTTTAGGTTTAACTTGGTTACCGTCTGCTGACTGCTTTTCTTTTAATTATAATTTGACCGACGTTAAGTTTACGAAGCGCTCAGTGTTGACATTACTCGCGAGTATATTCGACCCGGTCGGATTTATTTCACCTTGCACTTTTACAGCTAAGTGCATAATGCAAGACTTGTGGAAATTAGGTCTCGGTTGGGATGATTCTTTGCCTATTGAGATTTACGAAAAATGGAATAAATTTATTCGTGAGTTGCCAACCCTAGCGGACTTAAGGATCGAGCGACATTTATTAATACCTAACTTTTCGGACGTGCATGTGATAGGCTTTTGCGATGCGTCATCGCGCGGCTATGCAGCATGTGTATACCTTCGCAGTGCAGACGAGGACGGAAGGGTCAAGGTTCGATTATTGACTAGCAAATCTAAAGTTGCGCCCTTAAAACCAATTTTATCAATACCTAGACTTGAATTAATGGCGGCCGTGCTGCTAGCAAAAGTTTTACGATTCGTAATCGCTAATCTTACTGATTTTAACTTCACTATAGTAGCCTTTAGCGACTCCAGTGTTGTTTTGTCGTGGTTACAAACACCACCGTATCAACTAAAGACCTTTGTCTCAAATAGGGTCAGTGAAATTGTTGATGTAATTCCACCAAATCGTTGGTATCACGTAAGCAGTGAAAATAATGCTGCTGATTTGTGCTCACGTGGTACATTACCCAGTCAGTTTCTCGCCGCCGAAAGAACTTGGTTTCATGGGCTGGAGTGGTTATTAGAAGACCCGAGTGACTGGCCATCTAGTAAATTTTTCGTAAAAAATACAAAAAGTATTCCCGAGTTAAAATCAAATGTAGATACATTCTCATTACCTTCAAGTAAAAGTAAGATTTTAATCAATGACCTTGAAGAAATATTTGATAAATTTTCTTCTTTCAATAGACTGCAGCGAACTATCGGTTGGTGTCATCGGTTCGTAAACAATTTAAAGTCTCAGTCAAACAGAACTTCTGGGCCATTGAATTCCTTTGAATTAAAACAAAGTCGTGACACGATCGTGCATGTAATTCAATCGAACCATTTTGGCTCTGAGATTGAGATTTTGAATAAGAAAGGGTATGTAGCTTCACTACGTAAACTTTCACCCTTTGTTGACCCCCGTGGGTTTCTCAGGGTGGGGGGTAGAATCTCACAATCTGATCTACCCTATGATACTAAGCATCCCTTGTTGCTCCCTAAAAAATGTCACACAGTTAATCTATTAATTGAGTATTTTCACAAAATGTATTTACACTCGGGTCCTCGCACTTTGCAAGGAATTTTATGCAAAACCTATTGGATTATAAATGCTCGTAGCGTTCTTCGTTCAGTACTTTCAAAATGTGCTAATTGTTTTAAATATAATCCTAATATTATTCAACCCTCAATGGGTTCATTACCCGCTTCCAGGTTAAAACCCGGGAAGGTTTTTGACCACGTTGGTTGCGATATTGGAGGTCCTTTCTATGTTAAGGAAAGTCAGCGCCGCAACGCTAAAAGTTACAAGGCTTATTTGTGCCTGTTTGTTTGTTTTTCCACTAAGGCCGTGCATTTGGAGGTAATGACAGACTTAACATGTGATTGTTTCCTTGCGGCAGTAGATCGCCTAGTCGCTCGCAAAGGCCTCTGTAGGTGCCTGTATTCTGATTGTGGCAGAAATCTGATAGCAGCTGCCAAGCATTTAAAAGAAGTTGGCAATTTCTTTCGCAATAAGGCTAACGGTGATGCCATTTTAGACGGTCTTTCATTGCGCAGCATTGATTGGCGGACCAATCCACCAAACGCGCCTTCCATGGGAGGTCTCTGGGAATCGGGGATAAAATCAGCTAAGAGACATCTATATCGCACCATAGGATCTCGTATTCTTACCTTTGAAGAGCTGAACACCATATTTTGTAAAATAGAAGCTATGATGAATTCACGTCCATTGTGCTCGTTGTCCAATAATCCGAACGAGTTTGACGTACTTACCGCAGGGCATTTCTTAATTGGACAAAGCTTACTGGCTGTCCCCGAATACGATGTTGAGGACGTTCCTCTGAACAAACTGTCTCGGTGGCAAGCAATACAGAAGATTACTCAGTCCTTTTGGAAGCGTTGGTCAGATGACTACGTTCACACTCTCCAACAAAGGGAGAAGTGGTTCTCTTCAAAACCTAACGTTAACGTCGGAGACCTGGTACTTCTCAAATCAGATCTCGCTAAACCATTACAATGGCCTTTAGGTAGGATAGTAGAAGTGCATCCAGGTGTCGATAACATAGTGCGCGTAGTCACTGTACGCACAAAAACTGGTCTATATAAAAGACCTGTGAACAAAATTTGTCCTTTGCCTTATGCAAATTAATTTAAATAAATTCATAGGTACTGTTAGCTTAGCGTAGTTTTAATTTTTTTTAATTTTATTTTACTTTCTTGTAGTTAGGTACACTAAACTCAGTTACACTTACACTATACATGTACATGTAGGTACATTATTCAATTGGTTTCGTAAACTATAGTTAGTTGACTTCACATTTCATACCTTTCATAATCATTTAAGGGAAATCATCATACTGATTTCGGTGGGGGGTATGTTCAATCTTTGCTTATGGCTAAGTGGGTAGAAAAAAGAAATGATTGTAATTACTTATGTATTAGTCAACGTTTTCTATCTACCTGCTTCGCGTGGCACAAAAACGCCCGGAGGCGCGTCGCCGCATCGCTCTCTTGCGTCGCGACCGTGATCAGACGCAGACGTTTGTCTACACGAACTTCCACGTAAAACGTTTTTACTAAAGGAAACGCGTATTGGTGGATGCCGTGCATTCCATCCCCTGTAAATCTTTGTCGAGCTGCCGTGTTCCTGTCCCAGAGCGTGCTGGAAGGTCTACGCCGTGCGTCAACCTTTGAAACGTGGCGAATGCGAGGTAAGTGCAATTATTTCACTTCCCATTTGTAGCCCAGGCAAAGATTGTAACAATTCCAGCCTACAGTTCACTAAACTTTACATTATATTGCGCATAAACAGCACAAAGATAGAATCTGTTCAGATGATACGAACAAAAGCAAAATTTAATTTGGAAAACCAAGCTGAAAAAATGAAAGCCATGTCGGCTGATAAATATCCAAATGTGAAAGTTGGTCAAAATGTAAGACTGAAAGTACCTGACATTGACAGAGCTAAAACAGACCCGAAAAACATTATTGCAATTGTGATTGATGTAAAGGACAACGAATTTTATCAACTGGGTACCAAAATTGGAGTACTTAAGCAACTTTACACACAGAATCAGTTTACCTCTTGCTCTGAAGATTTTATAAAGATAGAAGAAGTTGTTAAAGATAAAGAAGTGAGTCTTCGAGAAGTTGTCGGAAAATTGTCGTTGACTGGGGGACAAGGATTCAAAAAATGCTTGTCGAGGAAATGCGCTTGCAAGTCATCAGGATTACTTTGTAATTCTAAATGCCACAACAGCACTCCATGTTGCAACAAGTAAATTTTTTTTTGTTTATTAAAATGAAAATTGACTGTCTTTTTTCTGTTTGTTAGTAAAATACCAAATAATAAGAAAAATAATGTGTTGTGTTAATTTTTTACTTTCAAGGAATATTTAACGTGTGTCTTAAATTAATAAATAAAAATACCAAATTAAAATAGTAAGAATTTGACTGATTAGTAATATAAATGATTAATAACTACTTTCATATAATATGATATTTAGAGCTCCCTGGGATCACAAAATAGGAAACTGTCACCAAAATTTAAAAAAGTCGGCGCCATTTTGAAATTCTTTGTGATTGTACCGATTTCGTTCAAAATCAATATTTGAGGATCCCTAGGATCACAAAACAGGAAACTGTTACCAAAATTTAAAACAGTTGGCGCCATTTTGAAATTCTAATTTACCTAATTCTTCCTAGCTCGAATCCTTCACTAGCTCGGGATTTAAACTAGGCAATCACAACAAAAACAAACTTTGCCATCTTGTTGAACAAATAACTATTGTTTATTAAATTGTATCCTCCTGTGCCAACCCTACCAAAATAGGTATAAATTTTGCTCGCTTCTTATAAGCTTTGCCTCTGTTCCGTTTCTCCTCCTCTTGATAAGCTGAACACGTTATGACTTGCTTTTCTCAACATATACCATGCCTAGAGGTAAATCCTAAGATTTGCCAAGTGAATAGTGGTAAAAGTTCGAAATGAACGATAATCACATAACTATTCGGACTTTTACCATTAAGGGTTAGTAAATCTTAGGTTTTACCGGTAAAACCTAAGATTTACCAACAAACGGGCTTTTACAGTAATATATATACTAATTCTATTAAACCAGTCTTGGACAATAATTTTAATCAGTATAATATTATTAAACTACTTGACCGTCACTGGAAGCTTTATATTGAGAGTAGCATTTCCGTTTCCGTCGATTTCTTGTCAGTTTTCGTACTTTTATTGACGTCACATCCGTTATGTGGCGCCACCTGGCGGCGTCGTGCTCACAAAGTTTTCGTTAAATGTTGAGCTCGGCCCTTGGTGCATTGGCGTTTTGTTTTCCGTCGAAGCAACAGCTTGCAAGCAGTCTATACGTAACATTGCAAAGCTTATATATTAAGTGTAAGTGTATTTCGTGTGTGAAATTCGCAGTAAGTACCTACTTGTATAAAACTAATAAGTGATCATTATTTTTTAACGGGTTTTCCGTTCGGATCACTGGTTAATATTTGTTTAAAATTAAAATTTTGTATTTTAATGTTTTCGTACACGTTAGAAAAAATAATGACTACCTTCCTTTTATATTTATTTCTATAGCCGTTGTTAACATACTTTGAATTTCAGACTTGAATTTCAGTTATGGATAATTTACCGAATGACGTGGCCGGTCCGAGTGGACAGGCTCGTAAGCGTGCGCGCAGCCGCTCCAGTAGCTCCCGACATGGATAAGCTATCTTAGCTAGCTACTTGTCTGCCGTTCGGGCTAATCACAGCGCCCAAAATCTTCTCCATGCTGACAAATTGGGTAGCTCAAATATTAAGGGAAAGGTGGAATATAAGAATCCTAGTTTATCTAGAGACTAGTGAGTTACACAAATCCATTGTAACTTCGAATGATAATGAGATTACAGCTAATCATGACGAAATTGATGCCCAAGTTAGTGGATAACATGTCACACCTGATGAACCTCAGTGTGAAATTGAATCAAAGTGCTTAAATTTTACTTCGATATTGAGGTTTCATAGACCTAGAAACAAACGAGAAGGTAAAAATGTATGATACCTTGCGTCATCTAGCCAACGCATCTAAAGCTTATGCAGCTATCACACACTGCATCTTAAAATTATTGCTATCAGTATTATTTTCTTGGGCCAGGCAGGTGAGTTTTATAAAATTGTGTGACCACAAAGCAGATAGCATTGAGACGCGCCGTGAAACTATACGAGCCAGGTTCGCGACCCCTTGGTGAAAGCGTCATTGAATAAAATACCTCCTTCAGCTACTCATTTGTTTAATTCGGAGCAATTTACGACTGCATTGGAAAAGGCTGGTTCGGTTCGCACAACTTAACGCTGACAAATACTAATAAATCTGAGCACCGCCCCTCGCGGGGGCAAGGTGCTAGATACGTTTCCGTTCCATCGCGTGGAACTACTCGGCATGGACAACGCTTGCAGACTTTCCTGCAAGAACATTATAACACACCCTCGCGGGGTGGATAAATACTAATAAATCTGATCACTGCCCCTCGCGGGGGCAAGGTGCTAGATACATTCCCGTTCCATCACGTGGAACTACTCGGCAAAGACAATGCTTGCAGACTTTCCCACATGAACATTATAACCCACCCTCGCGGGGTGGATAAATACTGATAAATCTGATCACCGCCCCTCGCGGGGGCAATGTGCAAGATACGTTTCCGTTATGTCGCATGGAACTACTTGGCATGGAAAATGTTTGCAGACTTTCCGGCATGAACATTATAACCCACCCTCGCAGGGTAGATAAATACTAATAAAATATCTGATCACCGCCCCGCGCGAGGGCAAGGTGCTAGATACGTTTCCGTTCCATCGCGTGGAACTACTTGGCATGGAAAATGCTTGCAGACTTTCCTGCATGAACATTATGACCCACCCTAGTGGGGTGGAAACCAACGTATCAATGATGCCTACAAAGGTCAATCTTCCAAAAGGGAATATGACCATTCTATGAATACAAAGGATAAAGAATCCTTTCACCTATGGGGCTCGCGGCCCGTACGAGGAAGCCACGGAGGATGATCTGGGCCTAGAACCTTGCGTTACACCGCGGCTGCAGTGTAACAGCGTGTTCTTGCAGAGAGATGTTGGTGAAGGAATAAAGAAACACAGACTGCAGTGTCTAATGGTAGTGGCATATATTACATATTTACAAAGGTCTTTTATACTAATTAATTTTATAAATAAAAGGTGGGGAAAGATGTGCTTGAATATTACGTACGTGCAAAAGTTGCTGAACTAATATTATTATAAGTTTGTTGAAATAAATTACAAGGTAATTATCGCGGAATTAAAATATGCTATGAGGTATGCATGGTCACGTCCCGTACGTGCCATAGATATTCCCCCCTTTAGGGAAAAAATGACGTATACATCAAAAGGGAAGAAAAACTATTACTAATTAACATTGTTGAAAACGAACTGACTTCTTAATCTTGCTGTGGTTAGTTGAGGTAGGGAATGGTCCTGCGATATCACTTTGCTCATGCGAAAAATGCTGTGCAGGCATAAATTTCCCGAGCGGCGATACTGTGTGCCTATGCACTTTTGATAGTTGGCATGGTATGCACGAATCGCACCACTGATTTATTTCTGTGTTCATTTTAGGCCAAATGTAATTTCTTCCGATTAATTTCCTTGTCGTATTTTTGCCAGGATGGCTGAAGTTGTGATAGCTGTCAAAAATAGTTCTTCTAAGTTGCTTCGGAATGTATGTTCGCGTAATTCCGGTAGAAATGTCGCAATAAATCTTGCTATTTGTATTGGGTACTGCTACTCGCGTCATGTATAATGACCTATTTTGTTTGAGTTGCTGTAGCTCGATGTCACCTTCTTGGTATTTTTCTAGCTCAGAATAATCGATAACGGTGGGTAACGTGATAGTTTCTACGACTCGAGATAAGGCGTCAGCCACTACGTTGTGATTCCCGCTTACGTGCTGTATATCGGTGCTAAATTGTGATATATAATCCAAATATCTTATTCTCCTCGGAGTGTCATCTAGTGACGGCTTCTTGTCGAAGGCGTGCACCAATGGTTTGTGGTCGGTGTAAATCGTAAAAATGCGACCTTCTATCAGTCGTCGGAAATGTTTTACCGCCATATAAATTCCGAGTAGCTCTCGATCATAAGTTGAATACTTGACTTGCGTATCCGATAAGGATTTTGAAAAATATGCAATAGGTATCCATTTTTGCTTGACCTTTTGTTGTAAAACTGCGCCGACGCATTTTAAACTAGCGTCGGTCATTATTGCGATCGGTGCGTTTTCATCAGGAAATGCTAACGTTGCAATGTCACGTAAATCTTGCTTGCACTGTTGAAAAGCACGCTCGGCCTCTGTGTTCCACTTAATCAGCGTATTGTCGTTCTTTCTTGAATTTATTAAAAATATGTTGAGTGGAGCTTGATGATTGGCGGATTGCTTGATTGCATGTCTGTAAAAGTTGACCATGCCCAGGAAACGACGAAGTTCCTTCACAGTTTTGGGTTTGGGATAATCGATGATTGCTTGAATTTTTTTCTTGTGTTGGTTTCATTCCTTGGCTCGTTATATGATAACCAAGAAAATCTAGTTCTTGTTTGGCGAACTCGCATTTGCTCATGTTGATTGTAATAGCATTTTGTTGCAATCTCTTGAAAACTGTTTCCAGATGTTTGTAGTGTTGTTCTTCGGACTTGCTTGCAATTAATATGTCGTCAACAAAAATGAAAACGTAGTCTAAATCTCGGAATATTGAATCCATGAATCTCTGGAAGGTCTGTCCTGAATTACGTAACCCGAAAGGCATTTTTAAAAATTCGTATAAACCGATCGGTGAAACGATCGCGGTTTTCTCGGGTTCCGCTACTGGTATAGAATGATAAGCCTTCCGAACGTCGATTTTGCTAAATAAGTTTTTCCCGTTTGCGATATATGTAAAATCCAGTAACCTTGGCAACGGGTATCTGTCTGGAACAGTAATCTTGTTAAGGGCGCGGTAGTCACCGCAAGGTCTCCATTCACCATTCTTCTTTTTTACCATGTGCAATGGACTGGCCCATGGGCTACTGGATGGTCTGCAAATTCCCATCTCCATCATCTCTTGAAATTCTTTTTTGGCGATTTTGTACTTGTCAGGAGGAAGTGGGCGAGTTTTGGCGCATACTGGAAATCCTTCCGTGATGATGTGATGTTGAACATTGTGCTGCGTAGGTCCTTTCATTGAAGTTGGCCTTGTAATACTTCCGTATTTTTCTAGTAATTGTTTGAGAGGAGCGGATAAGTTGTAGTCGATGGAGCGGACGGACGGATTATTTACTCGTATAGAATTCATTGGTTTCTTGATTTCAGTCGTTTTGTCGATTAAAGTTTTCTCGTGTATGTCTAAAAAAAGTCGGTAGTGGTCTAGGAAATCAGCTCCTAATATAGGCATCTTGACGTCGGCAATAACGAAGGTCCAGATGAATGGGCGGCGTAACCCCAAATTTAAGGTTAGGGTTTTTTCTCCATACGTATTGATAATGGTTCCGTTGGCGGCAAATAATTTCAACTCGCTTGCCTTTTTTGAGCTCTGTGATGGCTTTGAAATGACTGAAATGTTCGCCCCAGTGTCCACGAGGAATCGATAACCACTGTTAGAGTCGGTAATCGTTAGGCGATTTGAGGGAAGAATAGCACAGAGTCTCGCCGCACGCTGTGCTGAATCTAGTTTTCCGAATGTTTGTTTACCCAAGAACAGGGTGTTTCACACTTTCGAGCTTTTTCTATAAAGTTTTTATGATAGTAACAAAAATTGCTTCGTTGTTCCAATCGTGAATGCAGGCGTGAACTTGACCTAGGTCTATTGTACCGAGGTTGACTAAAACTGCTGCGTCGATGCATTGTTCGCGAGCGGTCATTGCGTAGCGCTGCAATTTCTAATTGCATCGTTGCAATTTGTGACGTCAGCTGGGTGATTAAATTTATGTCAGCTGATGCCGAAGACGATATGTTCGTATTGCAGCGGCTGTTCTCGTAGATGCGATCAGCCATTTCGCTTAGCTTGTCCAGTGCCAAATTTTCGGAAATCGCTAACACGGAGGTTACGGATGGAGGAAGTTGTCTCATCCATAATAAACGTAGTGTGTCGTCATTAATCTTGCCGCAGCCAGCTTCTTTCATTTTTCTTAATAGTTGAGATGGCTTTTGATCTCCGAGGTCCATCTCAGACAAAAGCTTATGGAATCGCCGATGTTCGCTTTCTTCATAACAGCTGATGAGTCGTTCCCGGATGCAATGGTACTTGTTCTCTGAAGGCGGACTCGTTAAAATGTCGCTGACTTGATGGATGACGTCTTTTGGTAATTTTGATACGACCGCGTTGAACTTGTATTCATCGCCTTGTTTCTGTGGAGCCACATCGCGTCAAATTGAGAGAACCAAAGTCGCGGTGAATCCGTCCAGAACTGCGGAATCCTCTCTGCTATTGAGACCGATGCCACCAAGTCTGTGCTGCCGTTGAGTTGTTCGTCTGTAGAGTTGCCAGCGCCGAAACCTTTGACAGGTGTTTGACGAGCCATGATGACGAAAAAATATGACTCACAATGATGAGGATGTCTTGATGTGTTGGCCGATCTCGTTGGTTGGTTGGACACGTTGGGTACGATCTCGTCGGATGAACGCGTCGGATGACTCGGTTGAGGATGACTGCTTCGTACGTCGGAGAGCAGAATCACGTTGAGGTTTTTTCACGGTCGGGGTCACCACTGTTGCGTTACACCGCGGCTGCAGTGTAACAGCGTGTTCTTGCAGAGAGATGTTGGTGAAGGAATAAAGAAACACAGACTGCAGTGTCTAATGGTAGTGGCATATATTACATATTTACAAAGGTCTTTTATACTAATTAATTTTATAAATAAAAGGTGGGGAAAGATGTGCTTGAATATAACGTACGTGCAAAAGTTGCTGAACTAATATTATTATAAGTTTGTTGAAATAAATTACAAGGTAATTATCGCGGAATTAAAATATGCTATGAGGTATGCATGGTCACGTCCCGTACGTGCCATAAACCTCCAGAGGAAACTAGAGAAGTTGACTCGACTTCTTTCCAAACAGGCCGATTAGTGCACCGTCTTTCACAATGGAAGAAAATGGGGGCACCTGTTGTTATACAAAGGTTAATTCAAGGGTATCGCATACCCTTCTTTGTCCCAATACAAACAGAAAGACATTTCACACTCCTTTTTTGGAGGAAATGTCTGCAATAATATACAAAATTAAAAAGCAATGGATCTTAAAGGATGCACCTTGCACACCGAGCTTCCTGTCTGCACTGTTTCTGGTGCCGAAGCCCGACCAATATTAAAGCTCAAAGATCTAATGATATGTACAGGCGGAAAAATTCCACTTAATAAACATGTACCGCATTCCAGACTTTCTTCAACCTCAAGACTGGTTACGCAAAGTCGACATAACGCAAGCCTACTTTCATGTAAAAATAAAAAAAGTCTCAAAGGCGTTTCCTACGCCTCGTATACAAGGACGATTTTCTTATTACAAATCAAAAATTGCAGAGGCTACGCAATCATGTCAAAGTCACGGTACAGTTACTACAGAGCCTGAGCTGGCAAATAAATTTCAGAAAATCGGTTCTATTTATGAATACTATGGAGACCAGGGTCTCCATAGCACAATCAAAAATTTTTCCCATGGAAAAAATCAATAATAATCAGAAAAGTGAGTGATTACAAAGGAAAGAAAAATCACTGTAAAAGAATTGCAGAAAATAATAAGTATTCTAAATTTTGCCAGTTTCGTAGTCGCACAAAGATGGCTCAATCACCGATGTTCAAAAACACTACCAGGCCCATCCCTGACTTATCTATTACAGCCAGATGCCATAAGGTAACTGATATGGTAGAATCAGAATTGCCAGTTACTGACGACTTCACAAATACCCTCCACCAATTTCTTAGTGACGGATGCCTCGGATCATGTTTGGGGCGGAATGCTGAACAATTTTCCTCCATCAGATACTGGTCATAAAAGGAACAAACACTACATTCCAATCAAAAGGAAACGTTGGCCATACTAAATTCCCTTCAGAATCATGCTCAGTTCTTACGACACAGCTCAGTCCTGAATCAGTGCTACAAGACAGCAGTAGCTCATTTACGGAAGGAAGGAGGGACGAAGGCACTACCACTATTGAAAATATGTTCCAAATCCTCGAGCTATTAGATCACCACTAAATTGATCACAGCGTACAATATATATCGGGCAGATACAACAATCATGCGGATCATTTGTCACGTCATCGCCCACCACCAGAGTGGCATTTACAACCACCTTGCGTGGAAATAGTGTTTGTGAAATGGGGAACGACGCTCTATTCCCCGACGGATTCAGTGTCCCATGGAATTTTCTTTGTGTGTGTCCCATGGTCTTCCCGCCATCGTTCTTAATACCGAGAGTCCTGACTCATCTGAATCAGTTCACGATAATTTTCTTAACAATGTTACCTCGATGGGAGAGTTTTTTTGGCGCACGGAACTCAGAGCCCGAGCGCTGACTCCACCACTGACCGTGAGGCACCTACACAAGTTTCTCATTGATATAACAACGGGTCTGCCATCTCCGAAAGTCGAGGATATCGTGCTCGAAGTTTGGAAATGTGGGGGTAGTCTGATAGAAGCGATAGAAATATGTAACTCGGCACAGTTATCATTACTCAAAAAATCTTGGCGAAGATCTACCCTGTAAGCTTATGAATCAGCTTAGAAAAGTTGGTCTTTTGGTCTTAAAATAAAATTATTAGTTTTTGGCAGATCTATATATTTTGAATGATAAATTATCTTATAACACAATTCTATTACACAAATCTCTGGTCTCGAAATTTACATAATTTCGAGACCTCGAGCATCGAGCTGAGACATCGAGCAACTTGAGTAATAAGTTCTTGTGAAGCACATGTTATAACCAATTACATTTAAGGACCCAGTGGTTTCCAAACCACCAGTTTGGGATGTTAGTGATTTGACTTCGTATAATCGAAATAAATAAATAAATAAATAATCAGTTTCAAATATCTCATTATATTGCAGTATTATTACTGTTATGTTCAGGAAGACGTATAAATGACCTAACTTTACTTAGAGTAGATGACAAGCATTGTGTAAAAAGTAATGATTTTATGATATTTTGGCCTCAATTCGGGTCAGAAACCCAGCAATTATAGACAGTCAGGCTGGATATTGCTCGTGCATAAGAATAATCGTAACCTTAACCCTCGTAACGCAGCAAACTCCAGTAATTTATTTGTAACAGTAAGAGGTTTGGCTAAACCCGCCTCGCGTACAGTTATAGTAGGCCGGGTCAAAACCTTGTTCAAAGACGCTGCTACTCCTGGTAGCGTTCGCTCCGCGGTAGCTTCCAAGAGTTGGTGGGAAAATAATTCCATCGATGAAATCTTAGCTCGCGGGAAATGGCAATCAGTCAATACATTTCAAAAAATTTATAGACGTGAAAAGTGTCACTCAATTGTTCAATCCAATAAACTTATAGTTGGTTGTTTGTTATATTGACGTTTATATTGGTTATGATTAAAATTGAATTGAAATTCTTAAGAAACACAACACATTACTGTTTGACATTGTTTTGATGCTTTATTATAATAATATGATCACATTGGCGTAGAATTATAACGATATAATAATCTAGCATGTGGCGTCACCAGGCGAAAACAAACAGGGTCTCAATATAAAGCTTCCAGTGACGGTCAAGTAGTTTAATAGCAGCGTTTTACCTGAAAATAAAACGCATATTAAAATACTTACCTCACTGGAAGCTTTCAGTAATTCCTGCCTGGTGATATTGAGCCAATGAACCAAGGGCCAAGCTCAACATTTAACGAAAACTTTGTGAGCACGACGCCGCCAGGTGGCGCCACATAACGGATGTGACGTCAATAAAAGTACGAAAACTGACAAGAAATCGACGGAAACGGAAATGCTACTCTCAATATAAAGCTTCCAGTGAGGTAAGTATTTTAATATGCGTTTTATTTTCAGGTAAAACGCTGCTATTATCTTTGAGCTTTAAGTAATAATGATGTATAGTCTTTTTTTATAATAAATTAACAAAATATTTACTAACAATCTGAATTTGAACGACATTAAGTGTCAATTTGACAGAATCCTCAGACCAGTTTCCTGAGAATTTTTGAATAAAATTAATAGCATCGAATAAACAACATTCAATCAAAATTAAGCAGAACTAAGCCTTCGTTTAGGCAAATTACATATCAATATCAAAACGCTAAAATTACCATAATATTATATATTTATTTCGTAAGTAAATACCTTACCAAGATTCTGAGAACTCGACCGATTACGACGCGATTTCCTCTGCCAATTTTGCTAGACTGACTAAACAATACGCTAGGTGCAAAAAGTTAGGTGGTATTCTTAGCCTCTTTAGTAGGTCCGATTGACTTAGCTAAGCGTGAACATTGATCGGTGAATATTATATTGAATATTCGCTTATTTAACACTAGCTGATGCCCGCGACTTCGTCCGCGTGGATGTAGTTTTTAAAATCCCTCGGGAACTCTTTGATTTTCCGAGATAAAAAGGAGCATATGTCACTCTCCAGGTCCTCAACTATGCCCATGCAAAAAATCACGTCGATCCGTAGCTCTGTTGCGGCGTGATTAAAGGACAAACCAAGAAACCAACACGCATTTATAGTATTAGTATGACGTATTAGTAAGGAAGAATTAATACCACGATAATAAAGGCGATCTAATTAAATTTTAGAATACAAAAGCTACTATTATGTTAAATGTGACAGTTAGATATATTCCCTCGGGGACTTTTTTGTAGAGAATAATGAGTACTTTAATCATGCAGTACATAATTTTTATGTACTTATCATCAATAGTTTTCTCAGCACACGCCAAATAATGCATTTTATAGGCAAAATTTCCTACTTTGGGTTACATTATTGCAATTTTCTTAAGGATCTATAATTTTTTTGACAATAAATTATAGCATAATATATGTTACTTCCTGATAACTTAGCTTTCTATTGGTCAAAAAATGGTTAAAATCGGTCCAGTAGTTACGGAGCCTATTCGGTACGAACAAACAAACAAAAAAATTCTATCTAATATTATAGTATAGATTAGGTATACTTACCAAGTTTTAAGGATTTCATTCATGTCCAATGGTTGCCTTCCAGAGAACAATAAGAAAAAGCTCTAGCAGTCGAGACTTCTCTCGAGACCATCATTAATTATATCATCATCAACATCATCATCACCACAACAGATCGACGTTCACAACCGGACTTAGGTCTCTTGAAATGATCACGATACAGACATAATTAAGTATTTACATGCATACATAAAAATCAAAATCTAACTCTCTTTTTGTTTTTTATTTCATTACTAGCTGATGCCCGCGACTTCGTCCGCGTGGATTTAGTTTTTTAAATCCCTCGGGGAACTCTTTTTAATTTTCCGGGATAAAAAGTAGCCTATGTCACTCTCCAGAACCTCAATACTCATGCAAAAAATCACGTTGATCCGTAGCCCCGTTGCGGGCTGCGGCGTGATGAAGGACAAACCAACAAGCCTACAAACAAACACACTCGCATTTATAATATTAGTAAGGATTTTATTTTTATTCCAATGATGTTGGACCGACTTAAAGTCAAAATAATCGTACGTAGCTCACAGGAATTCCGGCGAATAACGTTACTCACAGGAACATAGGACGCATTCGGATTTAAACAAAAAATGTAATTATTATCGTATATAAATAAAAATGTATATTCCCTATATCCCGTAGAAACATCACGCGTGAACGGCTGGACTGATTTTGACGGGACTTCCAATGACAGATAGCTGATGGTATAAGCCTAGCATAGGCTACTTTTTAACTGATTTTCAAAAAAGGATCAAAAAAGTATTGTGTTTTTTAACCTATAAATATCAATATCTCCATGATTTCTAAACCGATTTGCCTGAATTTTTTTTAATCGATACAGAAACTTTGCGAGATGGTCCCATAAAAGTTGTAGTTGTAGTTGTTGTAGTAGTTATAGTAGTAGTAGTTGTAGAAGTAGTTGTAGTAGTTGTAGTTGTAGTCGTTGTAGTAGTAGTAGTAGTAGTAGTTGTAGAAGTAATTGTAGTAGTTGTAGAAGTAGTTGTAGTAGGTAGGATCTGGGAACTATACCTTTTGAAACATAAAAAGAATTTTCCAAATCGGTTCACGCGTCTTAGAGTAATCGGTGAACATACATAAAAAAGATTCCGTTGAATTGAGATCCTCCTCCTTTTTTGAAGTCGGTTAAAATAAGAATAAAAATTAGTTTAAATTTGAAGAAGTTATGGAGTAAAACAGTCAAAATAGTTCAACCCCTATCTCAGAGAACATACATCCATCCATCCATACATCCCATCCATCCATCCATCCGTATACTAAGTACATCTATCCATACATCCATCCTCACAAACTTTCACGTTAGTGGGATAAGTAGCATAGGATATAGTAATTAATGTAGTTAAAGTTAGTAGCAGGAGGATACAAACATAAATACGTACATGCATACACACATACATACATGCATGGATACATATATACATACATGCATACATACATGCACTCATGCATGCATACATACATACATGCATACATACATACATACATACATACATACAAACATGCATACGAATATCCCGCGATAATTGTCTGTTTTCCCGGGATAAAAAGTAGCTGTTGTTACTTTTCCGGTCCTCAACTATGGCTATCCAAAAAACCACGTCAATATGTAACTCCCTTCGCACATAATTGAAGGATAAATATATGAAAAGTAGTATACTAATATCGCGCAGGAACCGTTTGTTTTCCCGGGATAAAAAGTAGCCTTTGTCACTTTTCAGGCCCTTAACTTTACCTGTGCTAAAAAACCACTTCAATCTATAACTCCGTTGGCCAGGGTATAGTCTATCTCCATTCCAAATTTCAGCCAAATCCATCCAGTAGTTTTTGCGTGAAAGAGGAACAAACATACACACAAACTTTCGCCTTTATAATATTAGTAGGATAGTAGGATTGAACAGGATCTTGATATGAAACCGTTGGGACAAATTCCAGGCAGGGATTTTATAATATTTTTGGGTCAATAAAATAATAATATACTAGTGGTTCGCCCCGAACTGAGACCTCGCGGTATCCCATAATTCCCATAAGGTAGTTTTAACTATATTGTAATTAAAACGCGCCGAATCTGATGACGTCAATCGACATCTGCTTTCGTGGATGGGATGCGTATTTACAATATTAAAGACAGCGCCATCTATTAACAGTATAGTGAAGTTTTGTTAAAAACATTGATGCCCATTAAAACTTAAATAATTTCGTTTCTTTATAATATTTATCTAATCTTAGTATTTGTTGTTCAAGTACAGAATATAACTGAAATTATGTGTAAGTTTCAAGTTTTAAAAAAAAGTGGTTTTAGAGATCTAGCCTCGAATAAAATCTCCACTTTGAAAGCCCCCCATTTCGTCAATTTTAGGAAAAAAAATTAAAAAAAAAATACTTTTGTACTCTGTTCCAAATTATCTTTAAAATGAGGTACTGCAATTCTATGAAATGCAAAAAAAATTATTTTACTTCGCATTTGCTTCTATGAGAGCCCCCCTGAAATAAAGATTTTTATAACTTTTTAAGCCATTTTCGTCTGGAGGCCATCGGTTTACATATCATATCTAAAATTGAAGTAATTACGTTCAGTAATTCAGAAGTTATAAGGCTCTGACAGACGGACGGACGGACGGACGGACGGACGGACGGACAAGTGCAAATTCACTCAAGTAAACTCAGAGACCTTCGCTTCGCTCGGTCGATAATAGGCGAGAAAAAATATTATGTAGGTACTTTTTTATTTAAGTTTACTTTATGGCCTCAATGTCATAGTAAATAAATCACATATTAACACTTTTGATTAGATTTTGTTTGAGGGACACTGCAGGATCCTGAGGATTTGGCACTTTGAATAGCAATTTCGTTAATAAAATAATTTAATTTTTAAATTATTTTCAGTGACAACTAGACATAGGTATGTTGCACAGAATGTTATCGACCGAGTGAAGCGAAGGTCTCTGAGTTTACTTGAGTGAATTTGCACTTGTCCGTCCGTCTGTCAGAGCCTTACAACTTCTGAATTACTGAACGTAATTACTTCAATTTTAGATATGATATGTAAACCGATGGCTTCCAGCCGAAAATGGCTTAAAAAGTTATAAAAATCTTTATTTCAGGGGGGCTCTCATAGAAGCGAATGCGAAGTAAAATATATTTTTTTGCTTTTCATAAGGTCACAGTACCTCATTTTAAAGATAATTTGGAAGAGAGTCCAAAGTATTTTTTTTTTCCTAAAATTGACGAAATGGGGGGCTTTCAAAGTGGAGATTGTATTCGAGGCTAGATCTCTAAAACCACTTTATTTTAAAACTTGAAACTTACACATAATTTGAGCTATATTCTGTACTTGAAAAACAAATACTAAGATTAGATAAATATTATAAAGAAACGAAATTATTTAAGTTTTAATGGGCATCAATGTTTTTAACAAAACTTCACTATACTGTTAATAGATGGCCCTGTCTTTAATATTGTAAATACAGTTTTGCGTCAGCTATTCTTATTTTGTCTATTACTAATTATGTTATTCAATTAGCAAATTATTATCAATAAAAGTATCACGTTGTTTTTGCAAAAGTAAATCCGTTTCTATTTACAATAATTAGACGTTAGCACCTATTTACTACCGTATAATGGTACTATGTCTATGAATGTAAAGATAAGGGCGCATCTAGACATGCTCGCCGCAGAAGCCACAAGCGCGCAGTCATGGCAGTTTATAATTTTTTTTTATTATGAAGGGAAGCGCACGGCATTTCCAAAGGCGCGTGTACGCAATTTGTGTTTTGCGATATAAGCCTTGGCGCAATGGATTAAGGATTTTTTTTATGTTCGGTAAACGTGTAAATCGGCTTTTCTTTTGACTAAAATTATATAAAAGGTAAGATTGGTTACTAGCTACCATAATAATTGCGACTTTCACCGGGGTCAGAGCTCATCAAAAATAGCTAGCGAAATCCTAAGTCTTGATTTTGACTGCGCGCCTACTAGAGGGCGCCAAGATATTGATTGCACACGGGCGCCACATGGGCTAGAGCCGCCTCTGAGTATAAATACCCTTTGAAACAAAAAAAGAATTTTCCAAATCGGTTCAGGCGTCTTCAAGTAATCGGTGAACATACCTTGTTGAGGCCAACGGCTTGGCCAACGAGTCAACACCTGGACCACTAGGTTCAGGGGCCCATCAGCTGAACCTGAGTCCAGAGTCGCTGCCCAAAGCGGCCTTTCACCGCGGTCAGATCTGTTCTCAACGTAGTGGTGACTTAATGATGGTAGGGTTGCACTGACCTTCCTTGCAGCAGTCAATCCTTGTACGGCCTGAGATGGTATGATAGTGGTGATATGTGGGTGTATTGTGAGGTTAAGTGTAAGGTGAACTTCTCAGGCCACTAGCAGCAGCAGGCAGGCAGCCAGTTATGGCCCGCTGGAGACGTTGGGCTGACGGAGCACTGTACACTTGGCTTGTCACTAGTAAGACCAACTAGAGGTGGTCTAAGTCACTGTTTTACACTTAGCGTGGCGAGCAATAACCGCTTGTTAGAAGTCGCCTTTTGTTACAAATAACAGTCTGTAATTCTGCTTATAGCTAGGTCGACACATAGACCGCTTGACGGCACAACTAAACCGTAAAATAAACTAAATCTAGACACTTAAACAGCAAAACGGTGCGCGAGGCGACCCGGATTTTTCGTGTACGTGTTAGCTGTCAAAAAAAGGAACTTGCAAAATCCACGCCCAAAAACGGCGGCAAGTTTAAAACTAAGAATCTGTCAACTTCATTGCGGGCTAAAAAGATTGCCAGCGCCACGACCATGGAACAAGGAATTCTGGACAGGTACATGGCGCGAACAACCCCCCCGCCTGTGGTCGTAAGGATTTACGTCCACTTACTAGTAAATGGGTAAACGTGATAAGGAGCAAACGGCTCGCTGCAAGACATTCTCCGACCATTACCTCGGCAACCCTGGGAACCCCATCAGACCCGTAGATCAGCTTAAGAATGCGCCCACGGCGCCAGTATAAAGGCAACAAATTAGGTTCCTTAATCAGCACTAGGTCACCAACTTTGGGTGGATCAGATTTGTCAGCCCACTTAACCCGCTGCTGCAAAAGATGCAAATACTCTAGTGACCAACGGTGCCAAAAACTCTGAGTCATCTGTTGCAGCAGCTCAAACCGGGACAAACGTGAGACCTTCACGTCCCTGAAGGGGTATTCGGGTAGAGCGTTAAGGGGCTGACCAATCAGAAAATGACCGGGACTTAAGACCTCCAGGTCATTTGGGTCAGATGAGAGGGGACAGAGTGGCCGAGAATTGAGTACAGCCTAAATTTTGCAAAACACGGTGGCGAGTTCTTCAAAGGTTAAAACAGTTTCGCCTATAACGCGCCGGAGATGAGTCTTGGCCACCTTAACCACGGCTTCGAATATTCCACCCCAATGAGGGCAAGCTGGGGGGTCAAACTTCCAGGTTACCCCCCATCTTGGACAATGCTGTACTTAATCTAATCTTATTGCTAGACAGGAATTCGACAATTTCTTTTAAATATCTATCAGTGCCCTTATAATTGGTGCCGCAATCAGTGCGAATCAGGTCAGGCAATCCTCGACGAGAGACAAATCTACCTAGCGTGGCTACAAAAGCTTCAGTGCTTAAGGCACTCACAAGTTCTAAATGTACCGCCTTGGTAGCGAGACATACAAAAACGCAGAGGTAGGCCTTGAGCGATTTGGCGTTGCGGAGGTTAGAGCTCTTGATGGCAAACGGGCCAGCAAAATCAGTGCCAACCCCAGCAAAGGGTCGAGTGGCTAGAACGCGGTCGGAGGGCAGATCACCCATCATCGGCTGTGAAGTATTAGCCTTCAAGCGGTAACACGGAATGCAGCTGAAAGTGACGTTCCGGATGGTGCGTCTCCCTGCCAGAATCCAAAACTCGCGCTGTAAAATAGCCGAGAGTGCATTACAACCAGCGTGGGCATTTTCAAGATGGTAGTGTGTCACTAGCAATTTGACAAAGGTGCCGTCCTTAGGTAGCAAAAGGGGGTGGCGAGCACCATAGGGCAGATTGGAATTCTTGAGGCGTCCTCCAACGCGTAGCATTCCGTTATTGTCCAAAAAGGGCTTAGGCGAGCAAGGGGGCCCTTCAAAACTAAACCTCTCTTTAGGGTGTCAATCACGGATGAAAAATGCTCCACCTGAACCACACGCACCCAGTAGTTCCGGGCGTCTTGGCGTTCAAGAGGGGAAAGCACAGGACTCAAATTTTTATTTTCTGAATTCCGCCCATTATGGACAAAACGTCGAATCCAACCGGTAACACCAATTAGTTTATCAAGGGAACTGTAACGGTTCAAAAGAAAGTTCAAGTCGGGGATCTGTTTATCCTCAACCACTCCGACTCTTAAGCCCGGCAATACTTCGGGAGCGGAAAACCTATTTTGAGGCCAAGTCGTCTCGGATTGGGATAGCCAACTTGGATCCCACCAAAGGTGATGGTGGACCAGTGAAGAGGCCTCACAGCCGCGGGAGGCGCAATCGGCCGGGTTCAGTTCTCCGGGTACGTGTCTCCAAATCACCGGTACTGCAGAGCTCTGAATTTGGGAGACCCGATTCGCAACAAAGACCTCTAAGTTGTGAGGCGCGGCTCGTAGCCAGCAAAGGACAATCTCACTGTCCGTCCAAGCATAAACGTCGGTCAGATCGACCGCAGATGCCAAAGAGGAGCGGACGTGGTTCAAGAGGCGTACCAGAAGGGCGGCGCCAGACAATTCTAATTTCGGGATAGTTAACCGTGACCGAATAGGGGCCACCTTGCTTTTTGCCAAGACGAGATGCGTCGCGACCTCACCGGCGACATCGACAGTCCTCAAATATACCACGGCGGCGTATCCTCGTTCGGAGGCGTCGCAAAACCCGTGGAGACTGGCATGACACCTTCCTGTTGGTAGGAAGCGTCGAGGCATGGAAATTCGGTTAACTTCAGGAAGTGAAGACACAAGGGAGTTCCACTCCTTCAATAACTTCCCAGGGAGTGGTTCGTCCCAACCGAGTTCAGCAATCCAAAGCTTCTGGAGGAAACATTTAGCCAAAAATATTACGGGAGTGATCCATCCATTGGGATCGAAGGTGCGAGCAACCGTAGACAATACGGAACGCTTAGTCCAGACCTTAGGAGGTGGGTCTAATTTGACCCGGTAGGTGAAAACGTCTTGGACGGGCTGGTACTGTATTCCAAGGACCGTCAGCAAATTGGGATTTTCTGGATTTTCAAAAATATGAGGATCCTGCTGATCCTTTCCCGGAAGATCCTTCAAGACGTGAGGGGAGTTGGACAGCCACTTGCCCAACTCATAACCTCCGGACTTCAGTATTGCAATCAATTCATCGCGAAGAGTCAGAGCTTCCTCAACGCTCGAGGCTCCCGTGCAAATATCGTCCATATAGACTGACGATTCCAAGGTGGCTGATGCGCGAGGGTAATTCAGTCGCTCCCGGTTAGCTAGTTCTAACAAGGTCCTGATAGCAATATAGGGGCTTGACTTGAGTCCATAGGTCGTGGTGTTCAATTCAAAGACACGCATTGGCTCATTAGGATTTTCGCGCCACAGAATCATTTGGTATCTCCGATCATCGCGATGTACCATCGACTGTCTAAACATCATCTTGATGTCAGCTACGAAAACAATTTGATGCCGGCGGAAATGCGTGAGGATATCGGAGATATCCTTGATCAGCTTAGGACCGGAGTGCAAGCATTGGTTCAATGTCACCCCGTTGGATGTGGCCGCGGAGCCGTCAAAAACCACTCGAATCTTCCCCCCAGGGGTCTTCAAGACGGCATGGTGGGGTAAGAAGTAGTGCTCGTGTGCGCGCCAATCAAAATTGGATGGTGACATATGCCCCAGGCCCTCGTAAAATAAAATAAAATAAAAAAGCCTTTTATTCATCCTTAAAAATTTTTTAACAAATCGATTCATTGCATGCATTTTTTAAATAACATTAATCAAACAAATTAGATAATATTATGTCTGTAAAATTGTAAGTTCCAAAATTGAGAAAAATAATATGAAATTGAAAATTAATTTTGAATTTACTATATTTTACTGTAGGTCATTAAATAGTGTAGATATTAGGTATGTCAATTTATTTTAATTAGGTCTATATGTATAATATGTCAATTTTCTATGCTATGATTTAAGGATCTTTCATCGAGTAAAGGCCTCCTCCAGATTATTCCAGGTTTTCCTGTCAACAGCCTTTTTTGTCCAGTTAGGTCCTCCGATTTCTTTAATTTCATTATCCCAACTTTCTAATGGCCTGCCTCTCTTTCGTTTTCCAACTGGGCCACACCATTCTGTTACTGTCTTTGTCCACCTCTTGTCGGTATATCGAGTTAAATGGCCTGCCCATTTCCACTTTAGCTTCATAGAGTGTTTTAGAGCATCAATTGCTTTGGTTTTTGTTCTTATAGTAACATTTCTAACTTTGTGTAATCTGCGCAAACCAAGGATGCTTCTCTCCATAGCTCTTTGAGTAGTTTGGATCTTATTTTTCGTATATTTGTTGAATATCCAGGTTTGGCTAGCATAAGTAAGGCAAGGTAGTAAACATGAGTTCAGTATTTTTGTTTTTAAATTTATAGGTAGATCTGACTTAAGTACGTACTTGTAGGCCCAGAATTTGTTCCATGTGATTTTTATGCGTCTTTCCAGTTCGTCTCGGTGTCTTGAATTTTTAAATGAAATTTGTTTGCCAAGGTATATATATTCTTGAACATATTCTAGTAGGATATTTTGTACGTGTATGGGATTTTCCACGTTGTTAGTCATAACTTTTGTTTTGGTAGTGTTTAACTCAAGGCCTATTTTGAGACTGGCAGAGTTTAAGTCATTAATCATTGTTTCGAGACCTTTTGCTGTTTCAGAGAAGAGAACAATGTCGTCTGCGAATCTTAAATTGCTTAAGTATTTACCATTAATACATATTCCTTTATGAGACCAGTCTAAAGTTTTCATTATACTTTGAAGTACTATAATAAAAATTCTCGGAGAAATTGGGTCACCTTGTCGCGCGCCTCTACCTATTTTGATTTCTGCTCCTTTTCTGTCCAGCTTGACTCTACTTATGCTTTTACTATAAATATCCTGTATCAATTCTATGAGTTCTACGGGTGTGTTATTTTCATGTAGAGCCAACCACATGCTTTCATGTGAGATAGAGTCAAACGCCTTTACATAATCAATAAATGCCAAATATAAAGGACGTGTGTGCTCTTGAAATTTCTCAATGATTTGATCAAGTGTATGTATGTGGTCGGTGGTTGAAAAGCTCCTTCTGAAACCTGCTTGCTCTACTGGTTGATTCTTTTCTGTTATTTCCGATAACCGTTGCTCTAAGCAGGTAGCTAGAAGTTTATAGAGGCAAGGCTGTAGGCTAATAGGTCTATAGTTTCCAATGTCACATGGATCCCCTTTCTTATAGAGTAGGATAATATCCGATTCGGCCCACTCTCTAGGAATTTTCCGTTCTTCTATTATTTTGTTAAAAAGTTGAGTTAGAGGTCTTGCTAATAGAGTCCTTCCTACTTTCAACATTTCATTTGAAATTTTGTCAGGGCCGCTACATTTATTAATTTTTAATTTTTCTAGCTTTTTCAAAACCTCTGTTTCTGAAAATCTTCTCAATTTTTCACATGTGTAGGCAGTGACACTACTTACCTCTGATGCATTATTATCCTCTGTAGATAGTGGAGTGCGATTGCTATATAGTTTTTGTAAAACTCCGTGGCGATATTTATGATTTCAGACCTGGAATAAGTTTTTTCACTGGACGTATTCAGACAAGGAATCCAGGGTTTGCTTGTGTTGAGCTCTCTATCACTTTTTTTCAGACTGCCTGAGTGGACCAAGTGTTTCTCAATACTTTTCAGTCTGTACTCTTTGTATTCTCGTTTGATACGTCTATGGATGTATTTATATAAATTTTTAAGCTCTATTTTTTCTTCTCTACTTAAAGGGGTTTTGTGTTTTAATTCGTTTCTTCTTCTTATCATATTTTTTGTTTCTTTAGTCAAAATTGTATGATTTTTCGGGTTTTCGTCTTGGCTGGGCTGTAAGCTGTTTAAAATGGCTGATTTTATTATAAGATAGTACGACTCTACATTTTCAAGTTCTGATATAGAGGCAACGCTTATGTTTTCTTTGAGGTTTGCAAGATAATTAATTTCGTCCTGGGCTGTCTTCAATCGAAAAATTGTGTTTCCATACTGAGCTCTACTTCTTTTTATTTTCTTAACTTTTACTGTGCTTCTCACAAGTCTGTGGTCGCTTGCGAAAGAGAATTGATTTAGTACTTCAATGTTGGTAAACCGGTTCTTCATATTGGATAGTATATAATCTATTTGACTTTTGTTTCTTTTTGGAGAAATCCAAGTCCAGAGAGACTTTTGTTTTTTTCTAAATATGCTATTAATTATTGTCAGGTTGTTTTCTAACGCAAAATTTATCAATTTGCTACCTCGTTTATCTCTTTTTCCATAGCAGCTCTCACCTAGGATTTTGTGCTCACCACACATAGGATGACCGACTCTAGCGTTGAAATCGCCCATAATAATTAAGTTTTTGCTGCAATTTTTCATCACTTCATTTAAAGAGTCATAAAACTGGCCTATATCTTTATCTGAAGAGTCGCTAGTAGGAAGATGGACTTGTATAATAGAGATATCCAGTGTTGATACTCTAAAGTTTAATATGCATATACGTTCAGATATCCCTATAAAACTCTCAATATTATTTTTATAATTAGATTTTATAAGAAACCCAACTCCATATTGACCTTTGGTTTCTCCATAGTAGCAAAAAATGTGGTTTGAGTCTTCTATAATATTGTACCCAGTTCTTCTTATTTCTGAAAGGCCAATTATATCATATTTAATTTTTGATACTGATTCTTTGAATTCTATAAGCCTTTCTTCAGACAGGAGTGATCGAGCATTATAAGTGCAAATGTAGAGTGGTTGATCTGGAGGGTTGTGGTCTTTATCCCCCGCGGTGACCAGCCGTGTTGGAGGATGTAGAGAGATCGCTGTGTCATGTCACTTAGTATTTGAAGAAGTTTTGCTAGGCTGATAATCAGGGCTCTTATTGTGCCTATTTGTTGATTGGTTTGGCACAAAGTATTGTGATATTTCCACTTTATTTTTCTTTTGGGGTTTACTAAAGCTTGTGTTTTGTGTTGTAGTTTTGTTTTGGATTTCAGGAGATTGTGATAAATTTTTTTTTTTTTTTTTTTTTTTAATTTATTTACCAAATAATGCACAACATTAACAAGGTATCATTGATCCCGCCAAACTGCACATGCAGTTTGTTGGCGAGTACGCGCTCATAGCAATATTTTAAACTAAACAAAAACGTGCACTAAACACTAATACTAACTACCATTATCTCATATAAAAATTTACTATTAGAAAAAAATATATAAATAATCTAACCTCCTTAAGTTAGTCAGTTAGTGAAGGAGTCCTTAATAAGCCTTGTTATTCTTAATAAAAACTTCCTTTAATCTCTTCTTAAGGACTCCCTCACTTACCGTCTGATCCTCACACAGCCATTCTAAATTATTAAATACCTTAGGTATTAAGTAGGCATTTACTCTCTTTCCATAATAGTTGACTACTCTTGGAATTATAAACCCTTTCTTTCTGACTGTGCGTGTTTTTTCTTTTAGCAGCTTTTGTTTTTTATATTTGTTGCAATAATAATATTCTTTAGCTAATAAATATTTTAATTTAATGTCTACAGGTAGTATTTTTAAGTCTGTATACAATTGTTCATAATTTCCTTTATATTTTTTTCTTTTCCTTTCTGTTTATTAAATGTTTTAATAATCTTACTTGTATTTTTTTTATTTCATTAAGGTAAGTAGTAAATGTTCTCCCGTATATACTAAGCCCATAGTTAATAACAGAGTCTGCTAATGCATAATAAACCACAAGCATTGTATGTTTGTTTAGCACTCTATTCAGGTGATGGAATTTACTAAGCACAGATCTTAGTTTACTACATACGGCTCCAACATGAGTTTTCCAATTAAAATTCCTGTCTATGTGTAATCCCAAATATTTATAATTTTCTACGTACTCTAAGTGCTGACATCTACACAAGTCCTTATTCCTGTGAAGGCAATCGTAATTATGTCCAATTATCCCTATATCTGTATATCTAACAGCTTTGGCTCTTATATTATGTGGTGAGTATATATGCATGCATTTAGTTTTTTCTAAGTTTATAATAATTCCATTGTCATGTGCCCACTTTATAATATTTTCGAAATCCATCTGAATATTATAGCGTGCCTCGCTAATATCTTTAGAGGCGTATAATAGGCACATGTCGTCCGCATACATATATACTCGACACTGCTTTATTACATTCACAACACTGTTTACAAGCATTAAGTAGCCAATAGGACCATAAATTGAGCCAGTTGGAACTCCTACTGTTACGTCGTACTCATCTCCTATGATACTATTTACCTCTGTACGTATAGTTCTATCAGATAGGTAGTTACGAAACCATTCATTGGTCGGACCAGCGATGCCGCACTCCTGCATGGCTGCGAGTAAGATCTCCCTATCCAGGGTGTCAAACGCTTTTTTATAATCTATAAAAAGTGCCAACACTTGTTGGCCCCTATCCAAACTTGAGTTAACTTCATCCGAAAATTGTGTTAGAGCCGTTACAGTGCTCCTACCTTTCCTAAATCCATGCTGTGCGTCGGTTAATATATTGTGCTTTTCTAAAAAACTAGATACCTGACCGACTACTACTTTTTCTACTACTTTATTTATCACTGAGAGTATGGCAATTGGTCGATAGTTGGTGTAATCCAAGTGATTACCCCCTTTATATATGGGACGGATAATTGCCTTTTTCAATTGCTCTGGATATATCCCTTTTTTTATAGACATATTTACAAAACTTGCCAGGATTGGGCTTAATTGTTTCCTTACATACTTTATATCTTGAACTCTAATTCTATCTATGCCTGGAGATTTCTCAATATTTAATTTACAAATAATTTTTTCAATGTCTTTTGCGCTTACTTTCTATTATTTCTCTTATTTCGTTCATTTTTTTGGTTAAATTTAGGTAGGATTACTAGTTTATTATATTTAATGAAAGCTCTATTTCCTTTTTCGTGTTCTGCCTTTAGTTGACTTTGTAATTTTTTCCCTTCTTCAATGACTTCAGGGGGAAAATCTTGCTTAATATAATAGGAAGTTTTACTAAGAGAGTTCTTGTTTTTTAGCAGCTCTATCTTTTTTCCCATAGTGCTCATTGTTACAATAATTGGTCGAATTTTATTTGATTTTTTCCCTGAGCGTCTTATGTTTTCTATGTCTTGTGCTTGGCATTTTATTTGCATGTGTCCATTTATCAAATCAATTATCTTTTTTTCGAGATCAATATAATTTTTTTCAGTTTCTTCCACCCCAAAAAAAACAATATTTTTTTTCCTTATAGACCTTTCCAACTGTTCGATTCTACGCCCTTGTTCTTCTGTGATTTTTTCTAGTTTTATTTGCCTAGATTCTAAACTGATAAGTTTTTCATTTATATAACTTTTTATATCGCTTGTAATGCTTTCTTTTATTTCCTTCAATTCATTTGACTGAACTTCAAATTTTAAATGCAAGTTTTTAATCATTTCTGTGAGTTGTTCCATTTTTAAAGTGTATGGCGCCACCTAGCGGAACAAGTATTCTTCCTGCGACGAACGCTTATAAAGTCTTGTCAGAGTATTGGTTTCAGTATGAAGTTTAAGGTCGGCTCGCTAGATGGCACTACATGTAAATACTGGATGATTTTTGAGAAAAGTAACTGGATATTTTTAGGTTATGTTTATTTCACACACAACAAACTTTGTATTTCTCGATTTTAATTCGCGTATTTATCAAACGTATATAGCCTTGTGTGTAGAAATACTGGACTAAGTGCAATATATTGTGTTTTTTGCAAGTTTTAGCGTTGTTTTAACATTGGTGTTCTAGTAACTTTTCCAAAACTTTTCCACTGTTTTTAGCACCAATTTTTACTATTATCTTTTTATTACATCTTCGTACTCGCGCATAAATTCAACGTACTTGGAGCGGAAGGTGGAGTCGCGCCGCATGCGCCGTTCCATAGACAAGAGCCTCTTTTCCGCCAAGGCCCGCGATTGACCAAGCGGGGGGCGAGAAGCGAGAAAGGGCAAGCGAGTTACAAATCGCCCATCAACACGGCGGCCTGTGTTGTTTTGATAAAACAACTCACATTCAAGGTCAAGAGGGTCAACTCGTGCGGCATGCGGCGGCTCCTCAACTTCCCAAAAGCGCTGGACCACGTCCGACAGCGTCAAGCCGGCTGCTTGCAATTGGTCCAGCACCGGTAGGTCCGAAGACCGTAGCACGGGTCCAAAAAAGCTAGAGCCGAATATAGTGGACATGGCACATAGGCCGTCCTTCTGCAAAACCCTAATTTCCCCTGACAAGACCAGGCCCAACACATCGGAACCCAACAAAAGGTCCATAGGACCGGGTTCAGTCCAGTGGGGGTCAGCTGGGTTTAGGCCTGATGCACAGGACACCGCAGCGTCAGCTATTCGGACCTGCGGTAGGGGGCCTAAGATATTGTCAAGGACTGACACCTTGACCAAGACCCTAAGATTGCCCGTAACGGGGCCAAACATTAATTCCGCTTCCCCGTTAGGAGTCGAGGGCTCTATACCCCCGATACCTATCACCCGTCCTGTTCGAGGACTCCAAGGGAGCCCTAGCTCACCCACCAAACGAGAAGAAGCAATACAGCGCTGTGAACCCGAATCCAAAAGGGCGCGAACGATTAAAAATTCACCCTTCGGGTTGAATACCTTCACTGAGACAGTCGGCAAAAGAATGGTCTGACAGACGGACTGCCGGAGATTCAAGGTCTCAGGAGAAGTTGCTGTGGTGGGGGCTAGGGCGGCAACTACCTATTGGTGGTCATCCTCATCAAACCGGTCCTCTAACCGGGGAATCTCATATTGAGACTCAGGGGGGACCTCCAAAGGTGAGTGGGACGGACCTCCATTTGGGTAAACCCATGCGTCATCTCGTGGCGGCAGCACGGGCCTAGTCATACGGGCTGAGGTCGGTAGGCCGTAGTAAGGCTGTCGACCCGCTCGAGGTGGGCGGCGTTCGAGGCGTGGCCACTCATGAAGCGGAGGTGAATAGCGGGCAGACTGAACCGTAGACGGAGCCGCCACAAATCTCCCATCAGAACGTCGAGGGGGGTTGGCGCCCCCCTCACGGGGGGGTGAAGCCCCCATAGGCGGGGTCGAAATCCGGACGCGTCGGGATTCATGGCCCTGATCAGGAGACCGACGCAAGTAATCCGGGGAGCGATCGGTAAGAGCGCCCCCGCCCGTGCGGGGCGCGCCCTCACTCTCCACGCGGCGGCCAACACCATTCTTGTTGGCGCACAAAATCTCCAGGTGGTTACCCCTACAAATTGGGCATGGCCGGTGCTGTTGGCAGTCCCGTTGCATGTGAGCTTCCAGACAGCTATAGCACCAGTGGCGGTCTCTTGCAATGCCCCTCCGATCCTTGATCCGCTTAGAGAGAAACTGGGGGCAAGAAAGCACCCGGTGGCCTGGACGCCTGCAATAGTTACAGGGGGCGGGTTCAGTGGCAGTAAGTCCAGTGTAAACGGGCATTGGTCTCCGGTCGGAGGCCCTTTTACCAGGGACGCCAGTGTGACCCTTTTCCTTCCTCAGCTGGGCAGGCCGCTCTGGGGTCCTTGAAGGACCAGCAATACCAGAGTTATCAGCCTGCCGGCACTCTTCCTCAAGGAACTTTAAAAGGTCCGAAAAGGGGGGCAGGTAGCTGGCCCCGTCCCCACCATACCTTTGCTCAAACGCAGTTTCAACTCGGGAGGTAGGCGGGACAACACAATGTGTAATAAAAGGAAGGACCACTGGTCCACGGGAAGCTCTAAACGCTTAAGAGCGTTGCAGGCTACAATCAGTGGATTTAAGAGTGATTCTCTTAAATGGGACACCCCATAGACACGTGGCAGCGCTAGAATTTGTGCCACGTGTGTGTCTGCTAACCGGCGCACGTTGGCATACCGCCGAGTCAGTAGTTCCCGCGCGGTGGTATAACTCTCCTCGGAGAGGTCTAGGTGGCTAACTAAACCCAGAGCCTCTCCCTGCAGGGAAGAGAGTAGATAGGCCAGTTTCTGGCAGGGAGACAGGTCCCTTCTCGCGTCCACCAGGCTATCAAAGAGGCTGAGAAAGCCTAGCCACTCGCTCAGGTTGCCAGAAAAGTGGGGCAAGTTTATTGTTGGCAACTTGCCCTGTAACGCAGGCTGCGTGGTGGGTCTGGTGGGAGACTCAAGAATAGAGCTCATTCTCGCCTCCTTCTTGAGCCTCGCGGCCTCCTCCACCAGACCGTCTGTCAGCTCAAAAAACTGTTCGTAGTCCCGCACTGAGGACTCCAGCGATTCCGGAGGTAGCTCCAATGCCATGAGGTCTCGGAAGGCCTCTTCGACGACCGCCTGCCTGGTCCGCACCTGCTCGCACCGCTGGAGCAGTGCAGATGCCCGGTCCACCCGGCCTACCAAGGCGTTGGCTGTAGCAGCCCAACGCAGCTCTGATTGAATTTGCACGCTCAATTTTTTGTGGGCTGACATCTTAGGTAGGTACAAAACAACTTAAATAAAGGTAGTTACAACAAATAGATAACAAAATCAAAACAAAGTTATTTGTTACAAGTTATGTTTCAACTTCAACCAAACAAATTAATAATCAAACAAGAATTACCCACTTTAAACACAAACAAATAACTACCTAAATACTATTTATTAATTAGAATTATTTACTTTAAACAAGAATTATTTATTTTAAATACATCAAACAAACTACTCCGTTACCTAACCACGAGGGGTTCTAGTAAACAAACAAAGCATTTGTTGGTTAAAAGTTCCAAAAGATACAAATCAAGCTATCAATAATTTATGTTAAGTCAATCAATAACATAAATTAAGATAAAAGAAAAATTAAGTTTTTAATTACCCGTACTAAGCCACTAGACTCATACCAGGCACTGCAAATTACAAATTGGCTTGGTAAGAACCTACAATTATCAAATTATATCAATATTAAGTTTATTTATTACAATCTACATCTAACTGTTGGCCAGTTACGGGCCACAAACAACAATTAGATACTATTAATTATTAATCAACAAAAATTAACAAAACAAAATCTCAATAATTGCAATCATTATACAGGCCTACATGTGACAAGGTAGGCTATGTACTAGTAACTCAATAAGCCTGTGTATTATATATATATATATAAAGGCTTATATATATATAAGCCTGTGTATTAATAAGTTATAAATTAATAAATTTACAATTAATGAGTTAACCCTAGAACGGCAAAGTTAAGTCACAGTAATGCCAAATCTGTCCGCGGAATCAATTTAACCGCGCTCTGCTACCAAATGATGAGGCCAACGGCTTGGCCAACGAGTCAACACCTGGACCACTAGGTTCAGGGGCCCATCAGCTGAACCTGAGTCCAGAGTCGCTGCCCAAAGCGGCCTTTCACCGCGGTCAGATCTGTTCTCAACGTAGTGGTGACTTAATGATGGTAGGGTTGCACTGACCTTCCTTGCAGCAGTCAATCCTTGTACGGCCTGAGATGGTATGATAGTGGTGATATGTGGGTGTATTGTGAGGTTAAGTGTAAGGTGAACTTCTCAGGCCACTAGCAGCAGCAGGCAGGCAGCCAGTTATGGCCCGCTGGAGACGTTGGGCTGACGGAGCACTGTACACTTGGCTTGTCACTAGTAAGACCAACTAGAGGTGGTCTAATTCACTGTTTTACACTTAGCGTGGCGAGCAATAACCGCTTGTTAGAAGTCGCCTTTTGTTACAAATAACAGTCTGTAATTCTGCTTATAGCTAGGTCGACACATAGACCGCTTGACGGCACAACTAAACCGTAAAATAAACTAAATCTAGACACTTAAACAGCAAAACGGTGCGCGAGGCGACCCGGATTTTTCGTGTACGTGTTAGCTGTCAAAAAAAGGAACTTGCAAAATCCACACCCAAAAACGGCGGCAAGTTTAAAACTAAGAATCTGTCAACTTCATTGCGGGCTAAAAAGATTGCCAGCGCCACGACCATGGAACAAGGAATTCTGGACAGGTACATGGCGCGAACATACCTACATAAAAAAAGATTCCGTCGAATTGAGAATCTCCTCCTTTTTTGAAGTCGGTTAAAATAAAAATAAAAAATTAGTTTAAAATTGACGGAGTTATAGAGTAAAACAGTCAAAATAGTTCAACCCCTATCTCAGAGAACATACATACATCCATCCATCCATCCATCCGTATACTACATCCATCCAAACATCCATCCTCACAAACTTTCGCATTAATAATATTAGTAGGATTAGTAGGATAGGATATATTTAATATAGTTATAGTTAGTAGGTGGAGGATACAAACATACATAAATACAAACATACATAGTTAAGTATACCGATTCTCATGTCGACAAGCAACATTGCGTAACCTTTGTTAAATGATTGGGAAACTCTTTCTACTGAAAAAGACCACCGGCGATGCAGCGCGCCATGGGAAACGAGAACAATAGAAGAGCAGTCCCTAACTTGGCTCGTTAGCGTTAAGACATTTAGTTTTTATAATTATTATAATTAATTTTAAATAAAGTTTTCAATTTCTTTTTTACTTTTTAAAAACTAATAACTACGCACCCGAAATTTGACTGGCGCAGCCGATGTAGATATTTCGTGAAGCTGTATATCCAGAGGTCCCAAAATCGACTTCGCTTACGGCTAGCGAAATTACGAACCATAAATCAAATAAATAAGTCATAAGTGGCGGTGTTCCTGGAAGAAATAACTTACCTTGAACGGGAGGATGCAGATGCACAGAGGGTGAGTAGAACTTTTCGCTTTCCTGTGTTCCCATCCTATACCTGTTGGTGTAGCTATTTTTGTCCGTAATAAAAAGGGAAATTGAAACGTACTCGATAGTTCGGTCCAAAATCACCGATTATCTGATTTTTATTAGTCCTGTAATGCACTACATAGGCATTATTTAGGAATTAGTATTAGGATAACCGTGAAATTGTAAAATTGAATTAATCAAAAAGAAAAGTTGAAAAGAAAAGTTTTATTAATATTTTAATGATTATATTATAATTAAATTAATTTAAAAAGAAAATCTTAAAAGAAAAGTTTGCATTAATATTTTATATTTTAATTGCTAATATTATAACATCTTACTATTTTGTGTTATTATCTAATCAAAATGGAAAAAGTAACTATTGTCCCCCGCGAAATTGCGGAACTGATTCCGAAATTCGATGGAGAGGCAAATTTATTGAACATATACCTAAGAAAATGTGAATACATCATTCACAACTTCAGACAGTCAGATAGTCCAGCCCAGGAGCTCTATTTATTCCATGTAATAACGAGTAGGCTAACAGGAAAGGCGGCTTTCCTAATTAGCGAAAGGGAGGATATTCATTGTTGGCAAGAACTGAAAGACGTTTTAATACAGCATTTCGGTGACCCTCGTTCAGAAGAATGTGTTGCCATCGAAATGGAGTCATTAAAAATAAAATCCGGTGAACCTTATTCCGATTTCTGTAAACGTATCCAGCACATCAGAAGCATTTTAATTTCGAAAGTAAATAGGCTGGACGATGTTTCGCTCAAGGAGTCCAAAATGATCATCTATAATAACTTGTCGCTGAACGTATTCTTATACAACTTACCAGAGCATTTAATACGCATTGTTAGATTAAAAAATCCCAAAACACTAGAAACAGCTTTGGAATACGTCACCGAGGAAGTTAATTTTCAATTCCAGTATGACTCCAAAAATAACAAAAAATCTCATCAAAATCAGTTGAGCCCTCTCAATAATAAGCTGAGCACCCCACAAACAGCCTTTAGAACGGCAGTGAATCCATTTCAAAATCGGTTCACTATGCCTAGCCAATTTAATCAAGGGTTCAGACCCCAAACTAATTTTCAAAGCCAACTGAGGTCCAATAATAATAATTTTAAATTTGGATCCCCGACGCAATCTAATAATTTTAAATTTGGAATTCCGAACCAACAACAGAATTTTAAATTTGGCATACCTCAACAAGGTCATGGTCAAATCAGAAATTTACAACACAATAATAATTACCAGAATTTCAATAGACAAGTGAATAACCCAGTCCACCCTGGAAATTCAAATCAATTTAAGTTCGGCATACCAAGGCCACAGAACAACACCATGCCGACCGACGTATCCATGCGTACCGCTCCACAAATAAGGCAAAATATGATGGAAATTCCGGAAAATGTATTTTATAACAATGACCTAGACATAAGCGAAAATTATTATTACGATAGTTGTTGTGAGACCTACCCAAATTCTAATTACGACGAAGGAATCCCGGAACCTTATTTCACAGAAAATCCAAGTTTAGAAACCGAGACTTTTTGCGAAAACCCAGAATCAAATGTTGACGAAAATTTTTGCGCAACAGCCTCGAAAAACCCAGGTCCGAGATAATACGTCTTAATTGTGATAGCATATTAAAATTGCCGCATATAGAACTCCCTGAAATTCAGGCTAAGTTCATGATCGATACCGGGAGTTCTCGATCTTTTATAAGCCCTAAAAAGGCAGACCAATATTTCTCAAGATTTAAACATGCAGAGCCTTTTGAAGTCATAAGTACTCACGCCCGCAGTAGACATAGTGAGGTGATACTCATACCTCTTTTGAAAACTTTTAAAAGCAACTCTATTCATAAATTTTACGTCTACGACGTAGACAACCGCTACGACGGTCTCATAGGATCAGATTTATTAAAACAACTCGATGCTACAGTGGACATGAAAAATCAAATTTTACACACGCGTGACACTGACATACCTATTGTATACAAAGCTCCATACGAGTTGACCTTACAACCTCGAACCGAAACTCGTGTAAAGCTACCAACTACTTTGGAGAACGGGGAAGCTATACTAAACTTCATAGATTTCGGACAGGGCGCACGCATGCCCAGTGCCTTAGTGAACTGCGTAAACTCATTCGCTACAACGGTAATTCAAAATACTTCTGAAAATACTATTACTTTAACCATTAACAAACCTTTTAGTGTTACTAAATTTGAAAATAATGCATGTAGAGTGAATTCAATCCGCGAAAATTATGAAATCGATGCTTTACTGAAACAAAACTTATCAAAGCTTCGCTTAGACCACATGAACTCGGAGGAAAGTCAATTAATCGCTGATCTTTGTTATGAATACCGCGATATCTTTTACTGTGAAGACATACCACTATCTTTCACGAATCAAGTGAAACATTCCATCCGTACGAAACATGAAGATCCGATCTACATAAAACCCTATCGGCACCCCCCTGCTCAAAATATTGAAATACAACATCAGATAGATAAATTGTTACGGGATAACGTAATTCGCGAATCGTATTCTCCTTGGAGTGCCCCGGTTCACTTAGTTCCAAAAAAAATGGATGCATCAGGCCAACCTAAGTACAGAATGGTAATAGATTACAGACGATTAAACGAAATAACCACAGATGATAAGTACCCACTGCCGAATATCACAGACCTCTTTGACAAATTAGGTAAATCTGTTTACTTTAGTACACTTGATCTTGCTAGTGGCTATCACCAAATTGAAGTAAAAGAGGAAGATAGGCATAAAACGGCATTTACCACCCAAGCAGGCCATTATGAGTTTACCCGTATGCCTTTTGGATTGAAAACGGCACCAGCCACCTTCCAGAGGGCTATGGACAATGTTTTGCGCGGCTTACAGGGTATCCATTGCCTAGTTTACCTGGACGATATTATAATCTATTCGTCTAGCCTACAAGAGCATATTGTAAAACTAAGAAAGGTATTCGATCGGTTAAGAGAGACTAACTTAAAAGCTACCTTAGATAAATGCGAGTTTTTAAAGAAGGAAGTTCTTTATCTAGGCCATACAATCACAAAAGATGGCCTTAAGCCAAATGACGATAAAATAAAAGCAGTGTTAGATATACCAATTCCTAAAACACCAACGGAAATTAAAAGCTTTTTAGGTCTCATTGGATATTACCGTAAATTCATCAAAGATTTTTCAAAAGTAACTTATCCTCTTACATCTTGTCTTAAGAAGGGAAGAAAGGTAGTCCTCACTGAAGAATACATTGCAGCTTTTAACAAGTGTAAAGAACTCCTAGTTAATGCCCCGTTATTACAATTCCCTGATTTCAACAAACCATTTATTTTAACGACAGACTCATCCAACTTTGCCCTTGGTGCTGTCCTTTCTCAAGGAAATATTGGTAGCGATTTGCCTATTGCCTATGCAAGTCGCACCCTCAATGATGCCGAAAGTAGGTATAGTACAATTGAACGCGAGTTACTTGCTATTGTATGGGCCGTAAAAGTTTTTCGCCCGTACCTTTATGGTCGAAAGTTCCGTATTTACACAGATCATAGACCTTTAGCCTGGCTAAACTCTATAAAAGAGCCTAATAGCAAGCTTACACGATGGAAACTGCGATTATCAGAGTTCGATTACGATATAGTATACAAAAAGGGATCACAAAATACTAACGCAGACGCACTTTCAAGGATAAAACTGAACGCATTAGAAGACGATAGTTCCCTACAAGTAAACGTTGACACCATATCCCTCAGTAGTGATGACGAGAGAGAAGATAACGACAGTATTATACGCATTCCAGACTCTGACGGTTCGAATATGTCTTTTCCCATTCGTACCCCATCTGAAAGTACGATAACTTGTAGCTCTAGAACCGATACTGCCCTCTCTGCCCTAGACATGGACGGTGAAGTCATCCCCGTACTTAACGAAGCTATTGACACAAAACCATACCAATTTCTCATATTCACTTGGAATAGAAATCATACCGTAGTTCAAGATTTCTCTCGGGATAAACAAAAGGTTTTTGAAGCACACATGCCTGAAGGAAATCCGGAGTTAATTAAGGATTTCCTGAAACAATACATAAACCCAAAAATTAGGCACTTTATCTATTTTGAAAGCGATACTCATCGTAAGGATTTCCAAAAATGCGTTATGGATTTGTTTAAAAAGGACTCAGTCAAAATATACGAATGCACCAAAAGAGTAGTTTACGTTTCAGACGAAAATGAACAGAGGTATATTGTCATAAAATATCACCAGGGTCCATCTTGTCATAGGGGAATAAAAGAAACCCTCATGAAAATAAAACGCACTTATTACTGGAATAATATGGACCAAACTGTTTCATCAGTAATAAATGCCTGTGAAGTGTGTAAGAAAATGAAATACGATCGTAAACCTCTAAAGCCTAAACTCCAGCTTACCCAAACTCAAACTAAGCCCTTCGAAGAAGTTTTTATGGATATTTTCTCAATAGAAGGAAAATATTTCTTAACCCTTATCGATGCTTTTAGTAAAATAGGGCAAGCAATAGAAATTAGTAACAGATCTACCCCTGAAGTTGTCCGTGCCCTAATTAAGTACTTTTCATTTTATGGTATACCTAATAAAATTAATTGTGACCCCGCAACCGAATTCAATAATATATTATTAAAAGAAACTTTAAATTTCTATAAAATCGAGCTTCACATAGGCACACCACATAACCCTAACTCAATGGGCTTAATAGAACGATTCCACTCAACCATACTAGAAATATATCGTTTAGCTAAATACGAGCACAAATTAACAGATGCTTCTTCTATTATGACTTACGCGATAATGTCATATAATCAAACGATACACTCGACTACAGGTCTTACACCCCTAGAAGTAGTTTTTGGCCATACCGATTCCTCAAATCCATTCAACGTAGATTTCAATCAACAGTACACGCAGAAATTGGTAAGAGACCATGCTAAGCGAACAGCCTTCCTTTATAAACATCTTTCAGACAAAATGATAGGACAAAAGGAAAGAATTAGAGAAAAACGTGGTGGTGAAACATCATTCGACGTGAATGATGGCGATGAAATATTTATAAAGGGTGTTAATACTCGACGTAGCAAGGATAAACCCCGTTATCAGAAGGCAAAGGTGACTGGAGATATCTTCAGGAATACTGTACCTGTAAGAACCCAAAATCGCGATACTAAAGTTCCACTTAAAGATATTAAACGTCCTCCACAGGTTCGTCCTTCTGCTCATTCCAGCCATCATGATCCAGGCCCTAGTACAGAAAATGGAACATAACCCAGGTATCTTACCTGTAAAAGAAGGCCAAGCATTTATAGTAGACGATAATTGGTCTTATATTAAGGTTTTAGATTTAACTTCATTAAAGGAAGACTTAGATTATAATGTTAGAATGTATGAGCACTTAAATAAAAATTTATTAAAATACTTTGGTAATAGTACGCACTATAGCGATATAACTAATATTAAGACTCAAACAGATCATTTCCTAAATATTACATTGGACAAATGTAGGCAGCTTATTCCGACTAGTAGGGTTAAACGCGGCTTATTAAATCCCTTAGGTTCATTCATTAAAATTATTACCGGAAATTTAGACAATAGCGACGCTTTAAGGTATGATGAGTTAATCACGAACCTACAGACGCGACAGGAAAGGATATCAAGAAAAATAACCATAGTTTCTGAAATGGTGCAATCTTTCGTTAATATTACTGGTTTCTCAAAAAATAATTTAATTCAACTAGACAAGGAAATTTCCGATATTAAGACATGGATAAATAACACAAAACAAGTAATAAGCGATACTAGTTTAATTAGTACTTTTCAATTATTCTTGAATAACTTCCAAATGATTTATGTTAAAATAGATGAAATTGAAACAGCTATAGCTTTTAGTAAGTTAAGAACTTTACACCAGTCTGTAATTGATACAACCGAATTGTATAGCTTGTTAATCGATATTGAAGTAACTGATAAGCTTGTATATCCTGTTAATCTGGATAATCTTTTGTTAATAGAGCAATCTATCGAACTTAAAGCTTATTCTAAGAAAAATCAGATAATTTTTATTTTGGACATTCCCCTTGTAAAAAAGGATCTTTATAGCTACTTCCGAATGATACCTCTTCCCGTCACAAATTCATTTAACCAAACATCCCTTATAATCCCTAAAACTCCTTACCTATTGGTGAAAGGTTCGAAAACCATATCGCTCGCTCAACCCTGCAAAGAAATGGACAAATTCATGTTTTTATGCCACGAAATAGAAGTCGAACCTCTGATGAAAGATGACTGTTTAGAGGCACTTATGCTACTATCCCAAAATACTAGCGCTTGTAGCCCAATTCTAGTTGAAACATCTGGAATAAAAATAGAACCCATCAAATATAACCAATGGATTTTATACAGCAAATTTGAAACACTCCTCTTGAAAGTATGTAACACAGAAGAAACTCGTGAACATATAAAAGGAACCTACATACTTACCATAGATGACACCTGCAGCTTTAAAGTAAAGGGATTAACACTGAGAAGACATCAAACTGTTGGTAGAACTATAAACTACCCCAGAATATCAACTATTCACTTCCCCGAGATACTTACTTCAAGCCCGCTACCTGAAAAGAAGCTTTTAAACCTAGATGGCGTTAACCTTCAGCATCTTCAACAGTTAGCATACAGTTTAAAGGAAAGTGATAGTGAGAATGTGTTCGATCAAAGTGAAAGCTCTATAAATGTGAAAAGTGTTAGCGTCGGAACACTAATTTTATATGTAATATTAGCACTAAGCATTTGTATTCTTTTAATGTATAAATTCATCCCTTTACAATTTTTCCGTCAAATTCAGCAGACGGAAAATCATCCCTCTGCTGACTTTGAACTTAAGGAGGGAGGAGTTAAGTATACCGATTCTCATGTCGACAAGCAACATTGCGTAACCTTTGTTAAATGATTGGGAAACTCTTTCTACTGAAAAAGACCACCGGCGATGCAGCGCGCCATGGGAAACGAGAACAATAGAAGAGCAGTCCCTAACTTGGCTCGTTAGCGTTAAGACATTTA
The DNA here is from genome assembly GCA_029955525.1 of Oeneis ivallda. NCBI lineage: Eukaryota > Metazoa > Arthropoda > Insecta > Lepidoptera > Nymphalidae > Oeneis > Oeneis ivallda. The sequence continues at coordinate 22,186,228 of JARPMR010000009.1, forward strand.
GTTTTTATAATTATTATAATTAATTTTAAATAAAGTTTTCAATTTCTTTTTTACTTTTTAAAAACTAATAACTACGCACCCGAAATTTGACTACATACATACATACATACATACATACATACATACATACATACATACATACATACATACATACATACATACATACATACATACATACATACATACATACATACATACATACATACATACATACATACATACATACATACATACATACATGCATGCATACATACATACATACATGCATACATACATACATACATGCATACATGCATGCATACATGCATACATGCATACATACATACATACATGCATGCATGCATGCATACATGCATACATGTATACATACATGCATACATGCATGCATGCATGCATGCATGCATGCATACATGCATACATGCATGCATGCATGCATACATGCATACATGCATACATACATGCATACATGCATGCATGCATGCATACATGCATACATGCATACATACATGCATGCATACATGCATACATGCATACATGCATGCATGCATACATACATGCATGCATACATGCATACATGCATACATGCATGCATGCATACATACATGCATGCATACATGCATACATGCATACATGCATACATGCATGCATGCATGCATGCATACATGCATACATGCATGCATGCATGCATGCATACATGCATACATACATGCATACATGCATGCATGCATGCATACATGCATGCATGCATGCATGCATGCATGCATGCATGCATGCATACATACATGCATGCATGCATGCATGCATGCATACATACATGCATACATGCATACATGCATACATGCATACATGCATACATGCATACATGCATACATGCATACATGCATACATGCATACATGCATACATGCATACATGCATACATGCATACATGCATACATGCATACATGCATACATGCATACATGCATACATGCATACATGCATACATGCATACATGCATACATGCATACATGCATACATGCATACATGCATACATGCATACATGCATACATGCATACATGCATACATGCATACATGCATACATGCATACATGCATACATGCATACATGCATACATGCATACATGCATACATGCATACATGCATACATGCATACATGCATACATGCATACATGCATACATGCATACATGCATACATGCATACATGCATACATGCATACATGCATACATGCATACATGCATACATGCATACATGCATACATGCATACATGCATACATGCATACATGCATACATGCATACATGCATACATGCATACATGCATACATGCATGCATGCATATTGGCGCATATTGAAGGATAAATATGTGAAAAGTAAAGTAGCATACTAACATCCCGCAGGAACTGTTTGGTTTCCCGGGATAAAAAGTAGCTGTTGTTACTTTTCAATTCCTCAACTATGCTCATCCAAAAAACCACGTCAATATGTAACTCCCTTGGCGCATAATTGAAGGATAGTGTAACTCCCTTGGCGCATAATTGAAGGATAGATATGTGAAAAGTAGCATACTAATATCCCACGGGAACTGTTTGTTTTCCCGGGATAAAAGTTGCCTTTTCACTTTTCTGGTCCTCAACTATGCCTATCCAAAAAACACGTCAATCTATAACTCCGTTGGGGCTTCATTGAAGGATAAATATGTGAAAAGTAGCATACCAATATCCCGCAGGAACTGTTTGTTTTCCCGGGATTAAAAGTAGCCATTGTCACTTTTCAAGTTCTCAATTATGCCTATCCAATAAACCACGTAAATCTGTAACTCCGTTGGCGCATAATTGAAGGATAAATATGTAACATGCATACATGCATACATGCATACATGCATACATGCATACATGCATACATGCATACATGCATACATGCATACATGCATACATGCATACATGCATACATGCATACATGCATACATGCATACATGCATACATGCATACATGCATACATGCATACATGCATACATGCATACATGCATACATGCATACATGCATACATGCATACATGCATACATGCATACATGCATACATGCATACATGCATACATGCATACATGCATACATGCATACATGCATACATGCATACATGCATACATGCATACATGCATACATGCATACATGCATACATGCATACATGCATACATGCATACATGCATACATGCATACATGCATACATGCATACATGCATACATGCATACATGCATACATGCATACATGCATACATGCATACATGCATACATGCATACATGCATACATGCATACATGCATACATGCATACATGCATACATGCATACATGCATACATGCATACATGCATACATGCATACATGCATACATGCATACATGCATACATGCATACATGCATACATGCATACATGCATACATGCATACATGCATACATGCATACATGCATACATGCATACATGCATGCATGCATATTGGCGCATATTGAAGGATAAATATGTGAAAAGTAAAGTAGCATACTAACATCCCGCAGGAACTGTTTGGTTTCCCGGGATAAAAAGTAGCTGTTGTTACTTTTCAATTCCTCAACTATGCTCATCCAAAAAACCACGTCAATATGTAACTCCCTTGGCGCATAATTGAAGGATAGTGTAACTCCCTTGGCGCATAATTGAAGGATAGATATGTGAAAAGTAGCATACTAATATCCCACGGGAACTGTTTGTTTTCCCGGGATAAAAGTTGCCTTTTCACTTTTCTGGTCCTCAACTATGCCTATCCAAAAAACACGTCAATCTATAACTCCGTTGGGGCTTCATTGAAGGATAAATATGTGAAAAGTAGCATACCAATATCCCGCAGGAACTGTTTGTTTTCCCGGGATTAAAAGTAGCCATTGTCACTTTTCAAGTTCTCAATTATGCCTATCCAATAAACCACGTAAATCTGTAACTCCGTTGGCGCATAATTGAAGGATAAATATGTAAAAAGTAGTACACTAATATCCCGCAGGAACTGTTTGTTTTTCCAGGATGAAAAGTAGCTGTTGTTACTTTTAAGATCCTCAACTATGCCTATTCAAAAATAACCATGGCAATATGTAACTCCCTAGGCTCATAATTGAAGGATAAATATCTGAAAAGTAGCATACGAATATCCCGCGGGAACTGTTTGTTTTCCCGGGATAAAAAGTAGCCTTTTCACTTTTCAGTTCCTCAACTTTGCCTATCCAAAAAACCACGTCAATCTGTAACTCCGTTGGCGCATAATTGAAGGATTAATATGTGTAAAGTAGCACACTAGTATCCCGCAGGAACCGTTTGTTTTCCCGGGATAAAAAGTAGCCTTTGTCATTTTTCTGGCCCTTAACTTTACCTGTGCAAAAAACCACGTCAATCTAAAACTCCATTGCGCGTATTTAGGAGGACAAATGCGTAAAAAATAGCAATGCTATCCCGCAGGAACTGTTTGCTTTTCCGGGATAAAAAGCCTATGTGCTATTCCAGACTATAATCTATGTCTATGCCAAATTTCAGCAAAATCGGTTAATTCGTTGTTGCGTTAAAGAGAAACAAACATCCATCCATCCATCCATCCATCCATCCATCCATCCATCCATACATCCATACATCCATCCTCACAAACTTTTGCATTTATAATATTAATAGGATAATAGGATGCATAAAAATTCTTTTCAAAAAACCGACTTCTAACGCCACTACAAAGTATAAAAATAATTTTAGTTTGTCCACGTTTGTTGAAGTCGGGCGGGCCTATATACAAACTATGAAACCGATGCGCGACGCTACAGAATATGATAGACTCGTTTGTAGAAGTCGAGCGAGCATCGCGAGTCGGTTTCATAGTTTGTATTTTAGGCCCGCCCGACTTCAACAAACGTGGACAAACTAAAATTATTTTTATATTTTGTAGTGGCGTTAGAAGTCGGTTTTTTGAAAAGAATTTTTATTTTAAGCTTTTAAGTGTAGTATCCTATGATTGAGGAGCTAGGACCTGGAGCTCCATGATGTAGTCCATACTTGTTACCTACAATATCAATTCGTAATCGAAATTTCCTAAATCGCCATAGTTTTAGCCTGCAGCATCAGGCTTGAGGAGTTGAAGGTTAAAATTTTTATGGGACCATTTCGCAAACATCCTCTGTCGATTAAAAAAAAAATCACGCGAATCGGTCCAGTAATCCCGGAGAAATCGGTGGACATACATAGAAAAAAAAAAAAAAAAAAAAAAAGAAAAAAAAAAAAGATACCGGCCGAATTGAGAACCTCCTCCTTTTTGGAAGTCGGTTAAAAATACCAAATAGTGTTTTGTATTTCGGCTTGGCTCGGCTCGGCTCGGCTAGGCTCGGCTGAGCACGGCGCAGCTCGGCTAAGCTCGGCTCGGCTCGGCACGACTCGGCTCGGCTCGGCTCAGCTCGGTTCGGCTCGGCTTGGCTCGGCTAGGCTCGGCACGACTCGTCTCGTCTCGTCTTAACTTGTCTTGTTGTTGTATTGTGTTGCATTGATTACAAGCATGTTTTGGTATAAATACCGGTAGCATGCCTTGCGTTTCATTCTCGCTCGAGACGTCGAACCGTTCGGAGCTCGGCTCGGCACGGCTCGTCTCGGCTCGGCTCGGATCGGCTCGGCTCGGATCGGATCGGATCGGCGCGTCTCGTCTTAACTTGTCTTGTTATTATATTATGTTGCATTGATTACAAGCATGCTTTGGTATAAATACGGGTGGCTGATGCCTTGCGTGTCATTCTCGCTCGAGACGTTGGACCGTTCGGAGGTCGGCTCAGCACGGCTCGGCTGCCGCTGCTCTGCCGTGCAAGTCGGAGCCTGTCGCAGCGCAGGCCAAGGCGTGTCTGCGAGTCACCTGCTGGTGCGCTGCCATGCATGTCGCAGCGTCAGCATCTGCCGATGCACTGCCGAGCACGCAGGGGCTTGTCGCAGCGCTGTCCACGGCTTGACTGCGCCTGACCTACTGGTGCGCTACTGAACACGCAGAGGCGTGTCGCAGAGCCGGCCACGGTGCGTCTGCGCCTCAACACGCAGAGGCGTGTGTGCCAGCACCACAACGCGTCTGCGCTTCACCTGCCTGTGCGCTGCCGAGCGCGTTGGAGCGCGTCGCAGCGCTGACCACGACGCTTCTGCGCCTCACCTGCTGGTGTGCTACTGAGCTCGCAGGGGCGTATCGGGCGCCAGCCGTGGTGTCACTGCGCACAGCCTGTCTGCGCTGGCGAGCACGTCGGGGCATGTCGCAGCTTCGGCCATGGCGCGTCTGCGTCGGGTCTGGCCTCGCCTGGTCTCATCTGGTCTCGTCTGACTCCTCTAGTCTCGTCTCTCTGGTCTAGTTTCCTCTCGTCTCTCTGGTTTAGTTTCCTCTTGTCTGGTCTGGCCTCGCTAGGTCTGGTCTCGTCTGGTCTGGTCTTGTCTCGTCTGGTCTGGTCTTGTGTGGTCTCATCTAGTCTGGTCTTGTCTCGTCTGGTCTGGTCTTGTCTCGTCTGCCTTCATCGTTCCTTCTCTTCTGGTCTTGTCTGGTTCCGCCTGGTCTAGTCTGGTCTCGTCTGCTCTGGTCTTTTCTGGTCTTGTGTGGTCTCATCTATTCTGGTCTCGTCTGGTCTGGTCTGGTCTTGTCTCGTCTGGTCTGGTCTTGTCTTTCTGGTCTTGTGTGGTCTCATCTGGTCTGGTCTTGTCTTCTGGTCTTGTCTCGTCTGGTCTGGTCTTGTCTCGTCTGCCTTCATCGTTTCTTCTCGTCTGGTCTCTCGTTTGTACTCGTCTGATCTTGTCTGGTCATGTCTGGTTCCGCCTGGTCTAGTCTGGTCTCGTCTGCTCTGGTCTTTTCTGGTCTTGTGTGGTCTCGTCTGGTCTCGTCTGGTCTCGTCTGGTCTGGTCTGGTCTTGTCTCGTCTGATCTTGTCTGGTCTCGTATGGTCTTCTGGTCTGGTCTTGGCTCGTCTGGTCTCGTTAATGATTTGTGATAAGATATGTTATTAGTGATCAGCGATAAGATATGTTAATAGTGATAAGCAATAAAATAAGTAATTATTGTTTAGCGATAAGATAATTATTTAGTGATCTTACCTGCCGGTCCTTTGTCAAACACGCAGGGTCGTGTCGCTGCTCCAGCCACAGCACGTCCACGCCTCATCTGTCTGTGTGCTGCTGAGCACGCAGGGGTGTGTCGCAGCGCTGGCCACCGCGTCTGCGCATCACCTGCTGGTGCGCTGCCGATTACGCAGAGGCATATCGCAGCGCCGGCCACGGCACGTCTGCGCCTCACCTGCCATTGCGCTGTCGAGCTCGCAGGGGACTATCGCAGTGCCAGCCTCGGCGCCACTGTGCGCCACCTGTCGGTGTGCGTACGAGCGAGTCACTTCCTGACGCAACGCCAGCCGTGGCGCCTCAGCACGCCACTTGTCTGCGCTGGCGAGCGCGTCACCTCCTGACATAGCACCAGCCACGGTGCCACAGTGCGTCACCTGTCTGCACCTCACCTGCTGGTGCGCTGCCGAGCACGTCGTTGCATCTGCGCCTCACATGCTGGTGCGCTGCAGTGCGCAATGAAGGGTGTCGCAGCGCTGGCCACGGCACGTCTGCGCCCCACCTGCTGGTGCGTTGCCGAGCGTATGGGAGCGCAGCGCCGACAACGGCTCGTGTGTGCCTCACCTGCCGGTGTGCTGCCGAGCGCGTTGGAGCACTTCGCAGCGCCGGCCACGGCACGTCTGCGCCTCACCTGCCAGTGAGCTGCCGTGCGCGTTGGAGCGCGTCGCAGCGCTGGCCACGGCGCGTCTGCGCCTCACCTGCTGATGCGCTGCCGAGCGAGTCGTTGCACAGCGCCGGCCACGATGCATCTGCGTCTCACCAGCCGATGCGCTGCCGAGCACGCAGGGGCATGTCGCAGCGTCGGCCACGGCGCGTCTGCATCTCGCCAGCCGATGCGCTGCCGAGCACGCAGGGGCGTGTCGCAGCGTCGGCCAGGGCGCGTCTGCGCCTCACCTGCTGGTGCGCCGATGAGCACGTCGTTGCACAGCGCCGACCACGATGCATCTGCGCCTCACATGCTGGTGCACTGCAGTGCGCAATTGAGCGTGTCGCAGCGCTGGCCACGGCGCGTCTGCGGCTCACCTGCTGGTGCGTTGCCGAGCGTATGGGAGCGCAGCGCCGACAACGGCTCGTGTGCGCCTCACCTGCTGTGCGCTGTCGAACACGTGGGGCCGCGTAGTAGCGCCGCCCACGGTGCGTCTGCGCCTCACCTGCTGGTGCTCTACTGGGCACGGCTCGGCTCGGCTTTGTCTTGTCTTGTTGTTGTATTGTAGTGCATTATCTTGTAGTTGTATTGTTGCATTGATTACAAGCATGCTTTGGAATAAATACGGGTGGCTGATGCCTTGCGTCTGCGTGTCATTCTTGCTCTAGATGGTGGACCGTTCGCAGCTCGGCTCAGCACGGCTCATCTGCCGGTGTGCTGCCGAGCAGGTCGGAGCTTGTCGCCGAGCCAGCCACGGCGCGTCTGCGCCTCACCTGCTGGTGCCCTGTCGAACACGAAGAGGCGTGTCGCAGCGCCGACCACGGCATGTCTACGCCTCACCTGGCAGTGAGCTGCCTGCGCGTTGGAGCGCGTCGCAGCGCTGGCCACGGCGCGTCTGCGCCTCACCTGCTGATGCGCTGCTGAGCGCATCGTTGCACAGCACCGGCCACGATGCATCTGCGCCTCACCTGCCAGTGAGCTGCCGTGCGCGTTGGAGCGCGTCGCAGCGCTGGCCACGGCGTGTCTGCGCCTCACCTGCCAGTGAGCTGCCGTGCGCGTTGGAGCGCGTCGCAGCGCTGGCCACGGCGTGTCTGCGCCTCACCTACTGGTGCGCTACTGAACACGCAGAGGCGTGTCGCAGAGCCGGCCACGGTGCGTCTGCGCCTCAGCACGCAGAGGCGTGTGTGCCAGCCACAACGCGTCTGCGCTTCACCTGCCTGTGCGCTGCCGAGCGCGTTGGAGCGCGTCGCAGCGCTGAACACGACGCTTCTGCGCCTCACCTGCTGGTGCGCTACTGAGCTCGCAGGGGCGTGTCGCAGCGCCGGCCACAGTGCGTCTGCGCCAAACCTGTTGGTGTGCTGCCGAGCGCGTCGCAGTGCTGGACACGGCGCGTCTGCGCCTCACCAGCCGGTGCGCTGCCGAGCGCGTCGGAACGGCACAGGCCACGGTTTATCTTCGCCTCACCTGCCGGTGCCCTGCCATGCGCTTTGGAGTGTGTCGATGCGCTGGCCACGGTGCGTCTGCGCCTCACCTGCCGGTGCGCTGCCAACCGCGTTGGAACACGGCGCATCGTTGGCCACGGCGCGTCTGCACCTCAGCTGTCAAGCTCGCAGGGGCTTGTCGCAGTGCCAGCCACTGCGCGCCACTTGTCGGTGCGCTGGCGAGCACGTCACCTCCTGACGCAGCGCCAGCCGTGGTCACTGCGCACCACCTGTCTGCGCTGGCGAGCACGTCGGGGCGTGTCGCAGCTTCGGCCATGGCGCGTCTGCGTCGGGTCTGGCCTCGCCTGGTCTCATCTGGTCTCGTCTGACTCCTCTAGTCTCGTCTCTCTGGTCTAGTTTCCTCTCGTCTCTCTGGTTTAGTTTCCTCTTGTCTGGTCTGGCCTCGCTAGGTCTGGTCTTGTCTCCTCTGGTCTGGTCTTGTGTGGGCTCATCTAGTCTGGTCTGGTTTTGTCTCGTCTGGTCTGGTCTTGTCTCGTCTGGTCTGGTCTTGTCTCGTCTGCCTTCATCGTTTCTTCTCGTCTGGTCTTGTCTGGTCACGTCTGGTTCCGCCTGGTCTAGTCTGGTCTCGTCTGCTCTGGTCTTTTCTGGTCTTGTGTGGTCTCATCTATTCTGGTCTGGTCTGGTCTCGTCTGGTCTTGTCTTGTCTGGTCTTGTGTGGTCTCATCTAGTCTGGTCTGGTCTTCTGGTCTTATCTCGTCTGGTCTGGTCTTGTCTCGTCTGCCTTCATCGTTTCTTCTCGTCTGGTCTCTCGTTTGTACTCGTCTGGTCTTGTCTGGTCATGTCTGGTTCCGCCTGGTCTAGTCTGGTCTCGTCTGCTCTGGTCTTTTCTGGTCTTGTGTGGTCTCGTCTGGTCTGGTCTGGTCTTGTCTGGTCTCGTATGGTCCTCTGGTCTGGTCTTGGCTCGTCTGGTCTCGTTAATGATTTGTGATAAGATATGTTATTAGTGATAAGCGAAAAGATATGTTTATAGTGATAAGCAACAAAATAAGTAATTATTGTTTAGCGATAAGATAATTATTTACTGATAAGCCTTAATATATGGCCTTACCTGACGGTGCTTTGTCAAACACGCAGGGGCGTGTCGCTGCTCCAGCCACAGCACGTCCACTCCTCATTTGTCTGTGTGCTGCCGGGCACGCAGGGGTGTGTCGCAGCGCTGGCCACCGCGTCTGCGCCTCACCTGCTGGTGCGCTGCCGATTACGCAGAGGCATATCGCAGCGCCGGCCACGGCACGTCTGCGCCTCACCTGCCATTGCGCTGTCGAGCTCGCAGGGGACTGTCGCAGTGCCAGCCTCGGCGCCACTGTGCGCCACCTGTCGGTGTGCGTGCGAGCCACTTCCTGACGCAACGCCAGCCGTGGCGCCTCAGCACGCCACTTGTCTGCGCTGGCGAGCGCGTCACCTCCTGACATAGCACCAGCCACGGTGCCACAGTGCGTCACCAGTCTGCACCTCACCTGCTGGTGCGCTGCCGAGCATGTCGTTGCATCTGCGCCTCACATGCTGGTGCGCTGCAGTGCGCAATGAAGGGTGTCGCAGCGCTGGCCACGGCACGTCTGCACCCCACCTGCTAGTGCGTTGCCGAGCGTATGGGAGCGCAGCGCCGACAACGGCTCGTGTGTGCCTCACCTGCCGGTGTGCTGCCGAGCGCGTTGGAGCGCGTCGCAGCGCTGGCCACGGCGCGTCTGCGTCTCACCAGCCGATGCGCTTCCGAGCACGCAGGGGCGTGTCGCAGCGTCGGCCAGGGCGCGTCTGCGCCTCACCTGCTGGTGCGCTGATGAGCATGTCGTTGCATCTGCGCCTCACATGCTGGTGCGCTGCAGTGCGCAATGAAGGGTGTCGCAGCGCTGGCCACGGCACGTCTGCGCCCCACCTGCTAGTGCGTTGCCGAGCGTATGGGAGCGCAGCGCCGACAACGGCTCGTGTGTGCCTCACCTGCCGGTGTGCTGCCGAGCGCGTTGGAGCACTTCGCAGCGCCGGCCACGGCACGTCTGCGCCTCACTTGCCAGTGAGCTGCCGTGCGCGTTGGAGCGCGTCGCAGCGCTGGCTACGGCGCGTTTGCGCCTCACCTGCTGATGCGCTGCCGAGCGCGTCGTTGCACAGCGCCGGCCACGATGCATCTGCGTCTCACCAGCCGATGCGCTGCCGAGCACGCAGGGGCATGTCGCAGCGTCGGCCACGGCGCGTCTGCGTCTCACCAGCCGATACGCTGCCTAGCACGCAAGGGGCGTGTCGCAGCGTCGGCCAGGGCGCGTCTGCGCCTCACCTGCTGGTGCGCTGATGAGCACGTCGTTGCACAGCGCCGACCACGATGCATCTGCGCCTCACATGCTGGTGCACTGCAGTGCGCAATTGAGCGTGTCGCAGCACTGGCCACGGCGCGTCTGCGCCTCACCTGCTGGTGCGTTGCCGAGCGTATGGGAGCGTAGCGCCGACAACGGCTCGTGTGCGTCTCACTTGCCGGTGTGCTGCCGAGCGCGTTGGAGCACTTCGCAGCGCCGGCCATGGCACGTCTGCGCCTCACCTGCTCGTGCGCTGCTGAGCGCGTCGAAGCGCAGTGCCGCCCACTGTGCGTCGCCTCACCTACCGGTGCGTTACTGAGCACGCAGAGGACCGTCGCAACGCTGGCCACGGCGCGTCTGCGCCTCACCTGTTGTGCGCTGTCGAACACGTGGGGGCGCGTAGTAGCGCCGCCCACGGTGCGTCTGCGCCTCACCTGCTGGTGCTCTACTGGGCACGGCTCGGCTCGGCTTTGTCTTGTCTTGTCTTTGTATTGTAGTGCATTATCTTGTAGTTGTATTGTTGCATTGATTACAAGCATGCTTTGGTATAAATACGGGTGGCTGATGCCTTGCGTCTGCGTGTCATTCTTGCTCTAGATGGTGGACCGTTCGCAGCTCGGCTCAGCACGGCTCATCTGCCGGTGTGCTGCCGAGCAGGTCGGAGCTTGTCGCCGAGCCAGCCATGGCGCGTCTGCGCCTAACATGCTGGTGCGCTGTCGAACACGAAGAGGCGTGTCGCAGCGCCGACCACGGCACGTCTACGCCTCACCTGGCAGTGAGCTGCCGGCGCGTTGGAGCGCGTCGCAGCGCTGGCCACGGTGCGTCTGCGCCTCACCTGCTGATGCGCTGCTGAGCGCGTCGTTGCACAGCGCCGGCCACGATGCATCTGCGCCTCACATGCCGGTGCGCTGCAGTGCGCAATGGAGCGTGTCGTAGCGCTGGCCACGGCGCGTCTGCGCCTCACCTGCCAGTGAGCTGCCGTGTGCGTTGGAACGCGTCGCAGCGCTGGCCACGGCGTGTCTGCGCCTCACCTACTGGTGCGCTACTGAACACGCAGAGGCTTGTCGCAGAGCCGGCCACGGTGCGTCTGCGCCTCAGCACGCAGAGGCGTGTGTGCCAGCCACAACGCGTCTGCGCTTCACCTGCCTGTGCGCTGCCGAGCGCGTTGGAGCGCATCGCAGCGCGGAACACGACGCTTCTGCGCCTCACCTGCTGGTGCGCAGGGGCTTGTCGCAGCGCCGGCCACAGTGCGTCTGCGCCAAACCTGCTGATGTGCTGCCGAGCGCGTCGCAGTGCTGGACACGGCGCGGTGCTGCCGAGCGCGTCGCAGTGCTGGACACGGCGCGTCTGCGCCTCACCAGCCGGTGCGCTGCCGAGCGCGTCGGAACGGCACAGGCCACGGTTTATCTGCGCCTCACCTGCCGGTGCCCTGCCATGCGCTTTGGAGTGTGTCGATGCGCTGGCCACGGTGCGTCTGCGCCTCACCTGCCGGTGCGCTGCCAACCGCGTTGGAACACGGCGCATCGTTGGCCACGGCGCGTCTGCACCTCAGCTGTCAAGCTCGCAGGGGCTTGTCGCAGTGCCAGCCACTGCGCGCCACTTTTCGGTGCGCTGGCGAGCACGTCACCTCCTGACGCAGCGCCAGCCGTGGTCACTGCGCACCACCTGTCTGCGCTGGCGAGCACGTCGGGGCGTGTCGCAGCTTCGGCCATGGCGCGTCTGCGTCGGGTCTGGCCTCGGCTGGTCTCATCTGGTCTCGTCTGACTCCTCTAGTCTCGTCTCTCTGGTCTAGTTTCCTCTCGTCTCTCTGGTTTAGTTTCCTCTTGTCTGGTCTGGCCTCGCTAGGTCTGGTCTCGTCTGGTCTGGTCTTGTCTCCTCTGGTCTGGTCTTGTGTGGTCTCATCAAGTCTGGTCTGGTTTTGTCTCGTCTGGTCTGGTCTTGTCTCGTCTGGTCTGGTCTTGTCTCGTCTGCCTTCATCGTTTCTTCTCGTCTGGTCTTGTCTGGTCACGTCTGGTTCCGCCTGGTCTAGTCTGGTCTCGTCTGCTCTGGTCTTTTCTGGTCTTGTGTGGTCTCATCTATTCTGGTCTGGTCTCGTCTGGTCTGGTCTGGTCTTGTCTCGTCTGGTCTGGTCTTGTCTTGTCTGGTCTTGTGTGGTCTCATCTAGTCTGGTCTGGTCTCGTCTGGTCTGGTCTTGTCTTGTCTGGTCTTGTGTGGTCTCGTCTAGTCTGGTCTGGTCTTCTGGTCTTATCTCGTCTGGTCTAGTCTTGTCTCGTCTGCCTTCATCGTTTCTTCTCGTCTGGTCTCTCGTTTGTACTCGTCTGGTCTTGTCTGGTCATGTCTGGTTCCGCCTGGTCTAGTCTGGTCTCGTCTGCTCTGGTCTTTTCTGGTCTTGTGTGGTCTCGTCTGGTCTGGTCTGGTCTTGTCTGGTCTCGTATGGTCCTCTGGTCTGGTCTTGGCTCGTCTGGTCTCGTTAATGATTTGTGATAAGATATGTTATTAGTGATAAGCGAAAAGATATGTTAATAGTGATAAGCAACAAAATAAGTAATTATTGTTTAGCGATAAGATAATTATTTAGTGATAAGCCTTAATATATGGCCTTACCTGACGGTGCTTTGTCAAACACGCAGGGGCGTGTCGCTGCTCCAGCCACAGCACGTCCACGCCTCATTTGTCTGTGTGCTGCCGAGCACGCAGGGGTGTGTCGCAGCGCTGGCCACCGCGTCTGCGCCTCACCTGCTGTTGCGCTGCCGATTACGCAGAGGCATATCGCAGCGCCGGCCACGGCACGTCTGCGCCTCACCTGCCATTGCGCTGTCGAGCTCGCAGGGGACTGTCGCAGTGCCAGCCTCGGCGCCACTGTGCGCCACCTGTCGGTGTGCGTGCGAGCCACTTCCTGACGCAACGCCAGCCGTGGCGCCTCATCACGCCACTTGTCTGCGGTGGCGAGCGCGTCACCTCCTGACATAGCACCAGCCACGGTGCCACAGTGCGTCACCTGTCTGCACCTCACCTGCTGGTGCGCTGCCGAGCATGTCGTTGCATCTGCGCCTCACATGCTGGTGCGCTGCAGTGCGCAATGAAGGGTGTCGCAGCGCTGGCCACGGCACGTCTGCGCCCCACCTGCTGGTGCGTTGCCGAGCGTATGGGAGCGCAGCGCCGACAACGGCACGTGTGTGCCTCATCTGCCGGTGTGCTGCCGAGCGCGTTGGAGCACTTCGCAGCGCCGGCCACGGCACGTCTGCGCCTCACTTGCCAGTGAGCTGCCGTGCGCGTTGGAGCGCGTCGCAGCGCTGGCCACGGCGCGTTTGTGCCTCACCTGCTGATGCGCTGCCGAGCGCGTTTTTGCACAGCGCCGGCCACGATGCATCTGCGTCTCACCAGCCGATGCGCTGCCGAGCACGCAGGGGCATGTCGCAGCGTCGGCCACGGCGCGTCTGCGTCTCACCAGCCGATGCGCTGCCGAGCACGCAGGGGCGTGTCGCAGCGTCGGCCAGGGCGCGTCTGCGCCTCACCTACTGGTGCGCTGATGAGCACGTCGTTGCACCGCGCCGACCACGATGCATCTGCGCCTCACATGCTGGTGCACTGCAGTGCGCAATTGAGCGTGTCGCAGCGCTGGCCACGGCGCGTCTGCGCCTCACCTGCTGGTGCGTTGCCGAGCGTATGGGAGCGTAGCGCCGACAACGGCTCGTGTGCGTCTCACTTGCCGGTGTGCTGCCGAGCGCGTTGGAGCACTTCGCAGCGCCGGCCATGGCACCTCTGCGCCTCACCTGCTCGTGCGCTGCTGAGCGCGTCGAAGCGCAGCGCCGCCCACTGTGCGTCGCCTCACCTACCGGTGCGTTACTGAGCACGCAGAGGACCGTCGCAACGCTGGCCACGGCGCGTCTGCGCCTCACCTGCTGTGCGCTGTCGAACACGTGGGGGCGCGTAGTAGCGCCGCCCACGGTGCGTCTGCGCCTCACCTGCTGGTGCTCTACAGGTCACGGCTCGGCTCGGCTTTGTCTTGTCTTGTCTTTGTATTGTAGTGCATTATCTTGTAGTTGTATTGTTGCATTGATTACAAGCATGCTTTGGTATAAATACGGGTGGCTGATGCCTTGCGTCTGCGTGTCATTCTTGCTCTAGATGGTGGACCGTTCGCAGCTCGGCTCAGCACGGCTCATCTGCCGGTGTGCTGCCGAGCAGGTCGGAGCTTGTCGCCGAGCCAGCCATGGCGCGTCTGCGCCTCACATGCTGGTGCGCTGTCGAACACGAAGAGGCGTGTCGCAGCGCCGACCACGGCACGTCTACGCCTCACCTGGCAGTGAGCTGCCTGCGCGTTGGAGCGCGTCGCAGCGCTGGCCACGGCGCGTCTGCGCCTCACCTGCTGATGCGCTGCTGAGCGCGTCGTTGCACAGCGCCGGCCACGATGCATCTGCGCCTCAAATGCCGGTGCGCTGCAGTGCGCAATGGAGCGTGTCGTAGCGCTGGCCACGGCGCCTCTGCGCCTCACCTGCCAGTGAGCTGCCGTGTGCGTTGGAACGCGTCGCAGCGCTGGCCACGGCGTGTCTGCGCCTCACCTACTGGTGCGCTACTGAACACGCAGAGGCGTGTCGCAGAGCCGGCCACGGTGCGTCTGCGCCTCAGCACGCAGAGGCGTGTGTGCCAGCCACAACGCGTCTGCGCTTCACCTGCCTGTGCGCTGCCGAGCGCGTTGGAGCGCGTCGCAGCGCTGAACACGACGCTTCTGCGCCTCACCTACTGGTGCGCTACTGAGCTCGCAGGGGCGTGTCGCAGCGCCGGCCACAGTGCGTCTGCGCCAAACCTGCTGGTGTGCTGCCGAGCGCGTCGCAGTGCTGGACACGGCGCGTCTGCGCCTCACCAGCCGGTGCGCTGCCGAGCGCGTCGGAACGGCACAGGCCACGGTTTATCTGCGCCTCACCTGCCGGTGCCCTGCCATGCGCTTTGGAGTGTGTCGATGCGCTGGCCACGGTGCGTCTGCGCCTCACCTGCCGGTGCGCTGCCAACCGCGTTGGAACACGGCGCATCGTTGGCCACGGCGCGTCTGCACCTCAGCTGTCAAGCTCGCAGGGGCTTGTCGCAGTGCCAGCCACTGCGCGCCACTTGTCGGTACGCTGGCGAGCACGTCACCTCCTGACGCAGCGCCAGCCGTGGTCACTGCGCACCACCTGTCTGCGCTGGCGAGCACGTCGGGGCGTGTCGCAGCTTCGGCCATGGCGCGTCTGCGTCGGGTCTGGCCTCGCCTGGTCTCATCTGGTCTCGTCTGACTCCTCTAGTCTCGTCTCTCTGGTCTAGTTTCCTCTCGTCTCTCTGGTTTAGTTTCCTCTTGTCTGGTCTGGCCTCGCTAGGTCTGGTCTCGTCTGGTCTGGTCTTGTCTCGTCTGGTCTGGTCTTGTCTCGTCTGCCTTCATCGTTTCTTCTTGTCTGGTCTTGTCTGGTCACGTCTGGTTCCGCCTGGTCTAGTCTGGTCTCGTCTGCTCTTTTCTTTTCTGGTCTTGTGTGGTCTCATCTATTCTGGTCTGGTCTCGTCTGGTCTGGTCTGGTCTGGTCTGGTCTTGTCTCGTCTGGTCTGGTCTTGTCTTGTCTGGTCTTGTGTGGTCTCATCTAGTCTGGTCTGTTCTTCTGGTCTTGTCTCGTCTGCCTTCATCGTTTCTTCTCGTCTGGTCTCTCGTTTGTACTCGTCTGGTCTTGTCTGGTCTTGTCTGGTCACGTTTGGTTCCGCCTGGTCTAGTCTGGTCTCGTCTGCTCTGGTCTTTTCTGGTCTTGTGTGGTCTCATCTAGTCTGGTCTGGTCTTGTCTCGTCTGGTCTTGTCTGGTCTCGTATGGTCTTCTCGTCTGGTCTCATGTCTCGTCTGGTCTCGTTAATGATTTGTGATAAGATATGTTATTAGTGATAAGCGATAAGATATGTTAATAGTGATAAGCAATAAAATAAGTAATTATTGTTTAGCGATAAGATAATTATTTAGTGATCTTACCTGCCGGTGCTTTGTCAAACACGCAGGGTCGTGTCGCTGCTCCAGCCACAGCACGTCCACGCCTCATCTCTCTGTGTGCTGCCGAGCACGCAGGGGTGTGTCGCAGCGCTGGCCATGGCGTCTGCGCCTCACCTGCTGGTGCGCTGCCGATTACGCAGAGGCATATCGCAGCGCCGGCCACGGCACGTCTGCGCCTCACCTGCCATTGCGCTGTCGAGCTCGCAGGGGACTGTCGCAGTGCCAGCCTCGGCGCCACTGTGCGCCACCTGTCGGTGTGCGTGCGAGCGAGTCACTTCCTGACGCAACGCCAGCCGTGGCGTCTCAGCACGCCACTTGTCTGCACTGGCGAGCGCGTCCCCTCCTGACACAGCGCCAGCCACGGTGCCACAGTGCGTCACCTGTCTGCACCTCACCTGCTGGTGCGCTGCCGAGCACGTCGTTGCATCTGCGCCTCACATGCTGGTGCGCTGCAGTGCGCAATGAAGGGTGTCGCAGCGCTGGCCACGGCACGTCTGCGCCCCACCTGCTGGTGCGTTGCCGAGCGTATGGGAGCGCAGCGCCGACAACGGCTCGTGTGTGCCTCACCTGCCGGTGTGCTGCCGAGCGCGTTGGAGCACTTCGCAGCGCCGGCCACGGCACGTCTGCGCCTCACCTGCCAGTGAGCTGCTGTGCGCGTTGGAGCGCGTCGCAGCGCTGGCCACGGCGCGTCTGCGCCTCACCTGCTGATGCGCTGCCGAGCGCGTCGTTGCACAGCGCCGGCCACGATGCATCTGCGTCTCACCAGCCGATGCGCTGCCGAGCACGCAGGGGCATGTCGCAGCATCGGCCACGGCGCGTCTGCGTCTCACCAGCCGATGCGCTGCCGAGCACGCAGGGGCGTGTCGCAGCGTCGGCCATGGCGCGTCTGCGCCTCACCTGCTGGTGCGCTGATGAGCACGTCGTTGCACAGCGCCGACCACGATGCATCTGCGCCTCACATGCTGGTGCACTGCAGTGCGCAATTGAGCGTGTCGCAGCGCTGGCCACGGCGCGTCTGCGCCTCACCTGCTGGTGCGTTGCCGAGCGCAGCGCCGACAACGGCTCGTGTGCGCCTCACTTGCCGGTGTGCTGCCGAGCGCGTTGGAGCACTTCGCAGCGCCGGCCATGGCACGTCTGCGCCTCACCTGCTCGTGCGCTGCTAAGCGCGTCGAAGCGCAGCGCCGCCCACTGTGCGTCTACGCCTCACCTACCGGTGCGTTACTGAGCACGCAGAGGACCGTCGCAACGCTGGCCACGGCGCGTCTGCGCCTCACCTGCTGTGCGCTGTCGAACACGTGGGGGCGCGTAGTAGCGCCGCCCACGGTGCGTCTGCGCCTCACCTGCTGGTGCTCTACTGGGCACGGCTCGGCTCGGCTTTGTTTTGTCTTGTTGTTGTATTGTAGTGCATTATCTTGTAGTTGTATTGTTGCATTGATTACAAGCATGCTTTGGTATAAATACGGGTGGCTGATGCCTTGCGTCTGCGTGTCATTCTTGCTCTAGATGGTGGACCGTTCGCAGCTCGGCTCAGCACGGCTCATCTGCCGGTGTGCTGCCGAGCAGGTCGGAGCACAGAGCCAGCCACGGCGCGTCTGCGCCTCACCTGCTGGTGCGCTGTCGAACACGAAGAGGCGTGTCGCAGCGCCGACCACGGCACGTCTACGCCTCACCTGGCAGTGAGCTGCCTGCGCGTTGGAGCGTGTCGCAGCGCTGGCCACGACGCGTCTGCGCCTCACCTGCTGATGCGCTGCTTAGCGCGTTGTTGCACAGCGCCGGCCACGATGCATCTGCGCCTCACATGCCGGTGCGCTGCAGTGCGCAATGGAGCGTGTCGCAGCGCTGGCCACGGCACGTCTGCGCCTCACCAGCCGATGCGCTGCCGAGCACGCAGGGGCGTGTCGCAGCGTCGGCCACGGCGCGTCTGCACCTCATCTGCTGGTGCGCTGCTGAGCGCGTCGTAGCACAGCGCCGGCCACGATGCATCTGCGCCTCACATCGTGCGCTGCAGTGCGCAATTGAGCGTGTCGCAGCGCTGGCCACGGCACGTTTACGACTCACCTGCCAGTGAGCTGCCGTGCGCGTTGGAGCGCGTCGCAGCGCTGGCCACGGCGCGTTTGCGCCTCACCTGCTGGTGCGCTGCTGAGCGCGTCGTTGCACAGCACAGGCCACGATGCATCTGCGCCTCGCATGCCGGTGCGCTGCAGTGCGCAATTGAGCGTATCGCAGCGCTAGCCACGGCGCGTCTGCGCCTCACCTGCTGGTGCGCTGTCAAACACGCAGAGGCGTGTCGCAGCGCCGGCCACGGCACGTCTACGCCTCACCTGGCAGTGAGCTGCCTGCACTTTGGAGCGTGTCGCAGCGCTGGCCACGGCACGTCTGCGCCTCACCAGCCGATGCGCTGCCGAGCACGCCGGGGCGTGTCGCAGCGTCGGCCACGGCGCGTCTGCGCCTCACCTGCTGGTGCGCTGCTGAGCGCGTCGTAGCGCAGCGCCGGCCACGATGCATCTGCGCCTCACATGCCGGTGCGCTGCAGTGCGCAATTGAGCGTGTCGCAGCGCTGGCCACGGCACGTCTGCGCCTCACCAGCCGATGCGTTGCCGAGCACGCAGGGGCATGTCGCAGCGTCGGCCACGGCGCGTCTGCGCCTCACCTGCTGGTGCGCTGTCGAACACGCAGAGGCGTGTCGCAGCGCCGGCCACGGCACGTCTACGCCTCACCTGGCAGTGAGCTGCCTGCACTTTGGAGCGCGTCGCAGCGCTGGCCACGGCGCGTCTGCGCCTCACCTGCTGATGCGCTGCTGAGCGCGTCGTTGCACAGCGCCGGCCACGATGCATCTGCGCCTCACATGCCGGTACGCTGCAGTGCGCAATTGAGCGTATCGCAGCGCTAGCCACGGCGCGTCTGCGCCTCACCTGCTGGTGCGCTGTCAAACACGCAGAGGCGTGTCGCAGCGCCGGCCACGGCACGTCTACGCCTCACCTGGCAGTGAGCTGCCTGCACTTTGGAGCGAGTCGCAGCGCTGGCCACGGCGCGTCTGCGCATCACCTGGTGATGCGCTGCTGAGCGCGTCGTTGCACAGCGCCGGCCACGATGCATCTGCGCCTCACATGCCGGTACGCTGCAGTGCGCAATGGAGCGTGTCGCAGCGCTGGCCACGGCACGTCTGCGCCTCACCAGCCGATGCGCTGCCGAGCACGCCGGGGCGTGTCGCAGCGTCGGCCACGGCGCGTCTGCGCCTCACCTGCTGGTGCGCTGCTGAGCGCGTCGTAGCACAGCGCCGGCCACGATGCATCTGCGCCTCACATGCCGGTGCCCTGCAGTGCGCAATTGAGCGTGTCGCAGCGCTGGCCACGGCACGTCTGCGCCTCACCAGCCGATGCGTTGCCGAGCACGCAGGGGCATGTCGCAGCGTCGGCCACGGCGCGTCTGCGCCTCACCTGCTGGTGCGCTGTCGAACACGCAGAGGTTTGTCGCAGCGCCGGCCACGGCACGTCTACGACTCACCTGCCAGTGAGCTGCCGTGCGCGTTGGAGCGCGTCGCAGCGCTAGCCACGGCGCGTCTGCGCCTCACCTGCTGGTGCGCTGCTGAGCACGTCGTTGCACAGCGCCGTCCACAATGCATCTGCGCCTCAGATGCTGGTGCGCTGCAGTGCGCAATGGAGCGTGTCGCAGCGCTGGCCACGGCGCGTCTGCGCCTCACCTGCTGGTGCGTTGCCGAGCGTATGGGAGCGCAGCGCCGACAACGGCTCGTGTGCGCCTCACCTGCCGGTGTGCTGCCGAGCGCGTTGGAGCACTTCGCAGCGCCGGCCACGGCACGTCTGCGCCTCACCTGCTCGTGCGCTGCTGAGCGCAGCGAAGCGCAGCGCCGGCCACTGTGCGTCTACGCCTCACCTACCGGTGTGTTACTGAGCACGCAGAGGCGTGTCTGTGCGCTGCCGTGCGCGTTGGAGCACAGTGCAGCGTCAGTTACGGTGCGTCTGCCTCTCACTCGCCGGTGCGCTACCGTGTCCGTTGCGTTGCCGAGCGTATGGGAGCGCAGCGCCGACAACGGCTCGTGTGCGCCTCACCTGCCGGTGTGCTGCCGAGCGCGTTGGAGCACTTCGCAGCGCCGGCCACGGCACGTCTGCGCCTCACCTGCTCGTGCGCTGCTGAGCGCAGCGAAGCGCAGCGCCGGCCACTGTGCGTCTACGCCTCACCTACCGGTGTGTTACTGAGCACGCAGAGGCGTGTCTGTGCGCTGCCGTGCGCGTTGGAGCACAGTGCAGCGTCAGTTACGGTGCGTCTGCATCTCACCTGCCTGTGCGCTGCTGAGCACGCAGAGGTGCGTCGCAGCGCCGACCACGGCTGTTCTGCGCCGCACCTGCTGGTCCGCTGCCGTGCGCGTTGGAGCATGGCGCAGCGCTGGCCACAGCGCGTCTGCCCCTCACCTGTCGGTGCGTGTTGGAGCACGGCGCATCGTCAGTCACGGCGCGTCTCCGCCTCACCTGCCGGTGCACTGCCGAGCGCGTTTGAGCTCGTCGCAGTGACGGCTACGGAGCGTCTGCGCCTCACCTGCCAAACACGCAGGGACCTGTCGCAGTGCCAGCCACGGTGCCACTGCGCGCCACCTGTCGGTGCCCTGGCAGTCGCGTCACTTCCTGACGTAGCGCCAGGCACGGTGCCACTGCGTGTCACCTGTCTGCGGTGTCACCTGTCTGCTGCGTCGTGTCGGGCCTCGCCTGGTCTGGTCTCGTCAGGTCTGGTCGCGTCTGGTCTCGTCTGGTCCCGTGTGGTCTGATCTCGTCTGGTCTCGTCTGGTTCCTCTGGTTTCGTCTGGTCTAGTTTCGTCTCTCTGGTCTAGTTTCGTCTCTCAGGTCTAGTTTCGTCTCGTCTGGTCTGGTCCCGTCTGGTCTGGTCTTGTATGGTCTTGGCTGGTCTTGTCTGGTCTTGTCTGATCTTGTCTGGTCTTGTCTGGTCTTGTCTGGTCTTGTCTGGTCTTGTCTGGTCTTGTCTGGTCTTGTCTGGTCTTGTCTGGTCTTGTCTGGTCTTGTCTGCTCTTGTCTGGTCTTGTATGGAATCGTATGGTCTCGTATGGACTCGTATGGACTCGTATGGACTCGTATGGTCTCGTATGGACTCGTATGCACTCGTATGGACTCGTATGGTCTCGTATGGACTCGTATGGTCTCGTATGGACTCGTATGGTCTCGTATGGACTCGTATAGACTCGTATGGTCTCATCTGGTCTTGTCTGTTGTCGTCTGGTCTCATCGTCTGTCCTCGTCTGGTCCCGTCTGGTCTCGTTTTGTCCTCTGGTCTCATCTGGTCTCTTATCGTCTGGTCTGGTCTGGTCTGGTCTCGTCTGGTCTAGTCTGGTCCAGTCTGGTCCTATTTTGTCTGGTCCTGTCTGGTCTCGACTCGTTTGGTCTTGTCTGATCTCGTCTAGTCTCGTCTAGTCTCGTCTAGTCTGACCTGGTCTCGTCTGGTCTCGTCTGGTCTGGTCTGGTCTGGTCTCGTCTTGTCTCTTCTGGTCTTGTCTGGTCTCATCTGGTCTCGTCTGGTCTCGTTAGTGATTTGTGCTCGTCTAGTCTCGTCTAGTCTCGTCTAGTCTGACCTGGTCTCGTCTGGTCTCGTCTGGTCTGGTCTGGTCTGGTCTCGTCTTGTCTCTTCTGGTCTTGTCTGGTCTCATCTGGTCTCGTCTGGTCTCGTTAGTGATTTGTGATAAGATATGTTTTAAGTAATTAGCGATAAGATAAGTAATTAGTGGTAAGCGATAAGATAAGGAATTAGCTATAATATTTATTAATAAGTTTTGATTATCTCATTTCTGTACCTACCTAAAGAATCTTTTTTTCTTAATTGTTCTCACATCTAGGGCATCTGGAAGAGATCCTCTTTTGTAGCGATAAGATGTCCTTGTACACGTCCTTTTTATATTTAAGTTTAGTTTTTAAGTATTAAAATCTACAGAATAAATAAATAAATAAATATAAGCGATAAGATAAGTAATTAGTGATAAGCGATAAGATAAATTACTGATTAGCGATATGATTAGAAATTAGTGATAAACTATAAGTAATTTGTGATAAGATATGTAATTAATAATTAGTAATTAGCGATAAGATGTTATAAGTGATAAGCGATAAGTAATTAGTCATAAACAATTAGATAAGTAATTAGTGATAAGATATGTTATTAGTAATTAGCGATTAGTAAAATAATTAGTGATAAGCGATAAGATAAGTAATAAGCGATAAGTAATTAGTGATAAGCGATAAGATAAGAAATTATTGATTAGCGATAAGATAAGAAATTAGTGATAAACGATAGGATAAGTAATTAGTGACAAGCGATAAGATAAGTAATTAGTGATAAGCGATAAGATATGTCATTAGTAAATAGCGATTAGTTAAGTAATTAGTAATAAGCGATAATATAAGTAATTAGTGATAAGATATGTTATTAGTAATTAGCGATAACATAAGCAATTAGTGATAAGCGATAAGTTAGTAGTGATAAGCGATAAGATAAGAAATTAGTGATAAGCGATAAGATAAGAAATTAGTGATAAACGATAAGATAAGTAATAAGTGATAAGATATATAAAGATAAGCTATAAGATAAGTAACTAGTGATAAGCGATAAGATAAGTAATTTGTGATAAGCGATAAGATAAGAAATTAGTGATAAACGATAAGATAAGTAATAAGTGATAAGATATATAACGATAAGCTATAAGATAAGTAACTAGTGATAAGCGATAAGATAAGTAATTAGTGATAAGCGATAAGTTAGTAGTGATAAGCGATAAGATAAGAAATTAGTGATAAGCGATAAGATAAGAAATTAGTGATAAACGATAAGATAAGTAATAAGTGATAAGATATATAACGATAAGCTATAAGATAAGTAACTAGTGATAAGCGATAAGATAAGTAATTAGTGATAAGCGATAAGATGTGATTAGCGATAAGTAATTAGTGATAAGCGATAAGATAAATAATTATTGATTAGCGATAAGATAAGAAATTAGTGAAAAACGATAAGATAAGTAATTATTGACTTGCGATACGATAAGTAAATAGTGAGTAGCGATAATTCACTATCGCTACAAATATTTTGACACGCATAAGTCATAATAATTGTCAATTAATTTGTGCATTTTGATGACTACCCTCACGTTCAGATGGTGGTTTGTCTGTCGTGTCGTGGTTAAAATGATTAGATGTGAGGTCAGGGGCCGTTATAGGGGTGGTTGGAGACGGCTTTAGGTAGGGTTTCAGCGTTAAAGCCTGATTAGTTTTTCAGTAATAATTCCCGTTTCTGGACCATGGCTATTGTGGCTATTTATTGATCAAATCAGTTCTCAGTTCTATGTAATAAATTGCTGTTCCAAATTATCCTGAAGTTTCGTTCAAGTAGCCCAAAGATCAGTCGAGAACTGATGCTGATGATGATTAGCAGAAATGACTGTGTACGCTGGTTATTTATTTAGATTAAATAAAAGAAACTTATTACCGATTTACACATGAAGTTTTTTAAAGTTTAATTTAAATTAAATTTTGAGAGTATAGGAATAATAGTTTCTTAAAGGTTCTTAGAACAACAAAGGTTAAATCGATGATTTAAAATTTTTGACCGATGGAACCTAAAAAATAAACAGTTCTTTATCTATATATAACCAATTACCATTTTCTTAGCTATGTTTTATGTTACTATCTGATTACATCTCACACGGCAAATACTCAGCCGAGCTAAACATCAGGGAACGTGAAATCCGTGCAGTGCAACAGTAAAATGTACACTATTTATCCAATACACCTATGATTCATCTAGAACTGTTATGTAAGCCATGTGTTATTGCAAATCTAAAGTAACAACTACTTGGAATAAAGTTTCTAAATAAAAATAAAAATAAATTAAACGTGTCCACCTGGTTTCATTTCCGTGGGAGGAAGCCGCAGCATTCCTCAGCAAAGGTAAGTCCAATTTGAACTTTTTCCTCAACCTACCGCATTGATTATAATAATGATACTTATACTTAAGTTATACCATCCTAGACTACTTCGCTACCATCTTAGACTGCATCGTTACTTACCATCAGGTGAAATCGCAGTCAAGGACTATCTTGTCATAGATTAAAAAAAAATTACTTAAAAATTTTCGATGTTTTGTTCTTTCTTTAGGAAAAATAAGAAAAAACCTAAGAATACCTATAAAAACCGGTTTTTTTTACAAAGTAATCGGTAAAAACCGGTTATCAAATTTGTAATCGGTTCCCATCACTACTATCGACGAATAGGGTATTTGACTATAATAAAAATATCGTTTCAACTGGTGTCATCCTAAAAGATTATTATCTAAAAACATTATTCCATACCACAAAACTAAAAAATAAAGCTTTATTTAATTAGAAAACATTAAATAAAATTGCTATAATTCTGGCCATGGTCACGTGATCGAAAACGTTCCGTGATCTCGAATGACGTCGCAGTCCACACCACCTATGGAATTCTCATTTTGTCAATACATTTCGACGTGTTTGTGCGGCGTAATAGGCTAATTTCGTCTGTTTTTCATCGTTACTATTTTATTAAATACCAAATAGTATGCGACACGCGGCCTAAACACATAATATAAAATTGTCATTGTTTGAAATGTGAACTGTTACGTCATGAGAGCAAATGGAACGTTTCGGCGGCAATTTATTTTTTTGAATTTATTTCTCGATTTTTATGAAAAATAATGAAAATTATGCCGAATTATATGTTTTATTAGCTTCAGCATAGCATTATTAACAATTTAAGATGATTTTCTAAAAGTAGTCAAATAGCCTATACTAGATAGGGTTGCCATCAAATATTATTGCGAACTGCGGTATTGCCAAAGTGTCAAAGTGCACATCTTGAGTGATCTTGACTGGAAGGCTTACTGGTAAAATCCTGTTAAATAAAATTGAACTCTATTTGTAACACGATATCGTTGTTTTTAGAATATCCAAATACACGGTAAAAAACGGGCTTGAGAGAGAACAATTTAAGCTTCGTTGTGTCTCTTTCGCACGATTGAAATACCGGTTAGTATTATATTAGTGTTACTGGTCTGTGCACATCGCTATTCAATGACAATCTGTCAAAAGTGTCAAATAGAAAAAGAAAAGTTTAGGGATCCGCTGTGATTAATTTTGAATAACCTATTTTTTAATGGTTCGGTGCTCTTTTAGTGGAGGATAGTATCATATTTTTAAAAGCTTATATTAAGGATCAAAATGAGCTTTCTCTTGTAAGTATTGGTATTGATATTTTTGCCGGATTTTATTTCTATTTATAACCAAAAGACTCAAAGTAGTACCTTTGACGTCTTGTTTATGTTCATTGGGGCTTTGGTCAATAAATCGGTATTGAATATTGATATTGCTTGTTAATAGATTTGGAACTTATTACTGTGATTTCGTTGGCTATTGCCTATCGATTGATGTCTAAATATATTGTTTGTTTAGAAGGCATTGTGTAAGGTGTCAAATTATAACAGTGCTAACAAAGGTATTTCTTAATAAAATTAAATCTTACGGCAGATATATTATGAAAGCCGACACTGAATTCGAAGTTACATACATACCACAGCCAGTCAATAATACTAAGTCTTAATTCTCTATATGTTCCAAATTCTTATTTTCAAATATAGATAGATTGGTACTGTATCTTCAGAGTTTAGTTGAGCTCATTTTTATTCTTTTTCATTATATTAATTTACCAATAACTATTTGTTCAAAACTACAAAATAAACTTTTTAATATAGACATTCTAAATAAAATGATTGTGCCCTTTCCAAAAATTGTCACAAATAAATCTCAAATTATTTGAAGAAAATTTGAGCATGGGTTATTCAATTTTATGTTGTTCAAACTTACTTTAAAACTTTCAAACTAAATTTTTAATGTATAGGTGTAATGTGTAACTTAAGTAAAATTTGCCACAGAGAAAGCTTATAAAATCAAAAGCCTTCTAAATTAAAACACTCCACATAGACTAGAATAGAATAGATTTTTATTCAAATAAACTTTTACAAAGTGTTTTCTTTATTTATTTATTTATTTATTTATTTTAGGAAAATCAACAGCGAATTTTAGTAATATTAGACTTAAAAACTAGAGACAAATTATATGGCCAATTACAGATTTTCTCAAAAAACAATTACAAAATAATTAGTGAAATGTGTGTGTGTATGTGTGCTCGTAAGTGTGTGTGTGTGTGTGTGTGTGTGCTGGTTTGTGTGTATGTGTGTGTGTTCGTTAGGCTGTTTGTGTGGCCTGTGTTCAAATTGTCAAGTGAATTTACCACTGGTTCGGAGTGCCATTCCAACTGAGAAGGGTTCTTCTCAGTTAGAATGGCATTCCCACATTCTTGCTGGTTAGCAGGAAACTGGGATGTTGCTCTTTTTTAAAATATTATGTTGTATGCAGTTTACAGTATATTAATGTCCCATGAAGTGCTGGAGCGAGTTATATCCATGCTTTTTTATTATTTATATACTGTATCAATTACTGTGTAGACAGTGTACTGTGTAGGTACTAAAACCTTATTGGATATATATTATTGTTGGGTATATATGTTACGTTCCCTCAAATATGGTCGAGCAAAGCAACGGCTGGATCATGGTATCGTGCTCGTGAACGGGTGCGGCCTACGGAAATGGGGCTACTTTGTGTCTTAACATGAATTGAATTGTAGTGCTTTTCTTTTTTTTTTTGGAACTTCCCCTCATTGTGGAAATATTATATTTTATTCTAACAAAGTTGCATAGATTAAATTGGCTTAGCATCCAGCTGCCCACAAGATAGTATAAAAACTTATTACAATGTAATAGCTTCATAATAATATTGTAAAATGATTATTTTGAAAAGAGCAACTGCTGAGTTTCTTGCCGGCTCTTCTCAGCGGAATCCGCTTTCTGAACCAGTGGTAGAATCATGACTTGTCATAAGAGCCACAGGTTGGCCTACATGAAATAAATAATTTTGAATTTTGAATTTTTTTGAATTTTGTTCCTCTTTTAGTGGAAGTCGGTCTAACAAAACTTTCAAGCCAAAGAAAAATATCCCAGAGGGGACACACCAGTATGACCTAATGCGCCATGCGGCCGCCACACTCGGCTCGGGAAACCTGCGCCTGGCCGTCATGCTGCCTGAGGGTGAAGACCTTAATGAATGGGTTGCGGTTAACAGTAAGTAATTTTTTTATTCATTACAAGATAGCCGTTGACTGCAATCTCCCCTGAAGATAAGTTATTGTGCAGTCTAAGATGGTAGTGGGCTAACTTGGAAGGGTATGTGATTTCTACACTCCCTCATACTGCAACGGTAAGTCTTTGCTGGTAGGGTGGTAACTAGCCACAGCCAAAGCCAGAGTTAATTACAAAAAAAGGTGTGAGTTTTTTGAAACACTGTTGGAACAAAGGGCCGTTAGTAATAAATTAATAATAAAAACATACATAATAAAAAATAATAATCTGAAGTTAGGATTCGAACCCTCAAACCGATAGTTTCACTCCTTTGTTTATCCGTTTCACCACCAAAGCTATAATGGAATATGTGTGTGTAATAAATGAAGACAATAAGTGTTGTGATTAAAAATTCTTACACTTTTTTCACCTAGCCTCCATCTGCCAACTTCCAACTTTAAGACCACTGCTCAGGGGGTCTATCGGGTAATTTTTTCTCAGTCCTTAAAGGACTGCATTAATGTCAAAATATGATTTTGGGCTTCTCTTTTGGCCAAAACCATGTTTTGACATTGAAATAGTCCTTTAAGGACAGCAATAAAAGATCATCAAAAGTACTAAAAGATTATTCAGAAGCAGTTTCAAGTTTCTTTGACTAAGGAAAAGTTTTACTCTATCTATAAAGAAAATCTCTAGTTTTTCAGACAGATTTTCCTTAATAGCTCCATTAAAATTTCAAAGCTCACAACTTCTTGTGAGCTTTTGAAATTTTAGCCAAATTTACCCAACTCAGAAACCTCACTTTGGAAGGTCAAATTAAGTTGATACAAGTACAATGTTGTTTGTTGTGTATGTAATTGTATAGGGTCTTCCTGTTAGCCTTATCTCTATGCTTACTCATACAGTTTAGTCATTCACATAACAATTGATTTTTATTAATTAATATTATTAGCAGCAGCAGTGATAGCCTTGTGGTTAGAACTGTGGTCTCCTATTCGGGGGGTCGCAGGTTCGATCCCGGGTACGTACCTCTGACTTTTCGGAGTCAAGTGCGTTTAAGCAATTAAATATCACTTGCTTAAACGGTGAAGGAAAAATATCGTGAGGAAACCTGCACACCTGAGAGTTCTTCATAATGTTCTTGAAGGTGTGTGAAGTCCGCCAATTCGCATTGGGCCAGCGTGGTGGACTATGGCCTATAACCCTTCTCTGAGAGGAGATCAGTAGTGAGCCGTTGATGGGTTGCTAATGATGATGATGGCTTGTGATTACACACCGGTTTAAAAAAAACTTGAAAATATCATTTGTCTATTAGTTTTCATTAGTCATTGTAAGTTGTCAATGTCGGGTGATTGTCAGGAATTGCAGGAATTTCAATTTTCGTATATTATCTAATATCGATTATTTTAGATAGTAAAGCCCGTAGTCGTAATTCCTAGTTCCATGGTAAATAAAGCCAAAAGAGACAAGATTACCTATTTCCTAGTGCCATGGTTCAAAATGACATTTAGGTGACAGTAACAGGTGCCAGATTTGATAGATCAATAGATTAGAAAAAGTTTTTAGTGTTGCCATCCATCAAAAAATATTTTTTACAAACAATATTTTTCAAAATTAATTAAAAAAAACTAAGGATTCTAAAATTATTTTTTTATGGCGTTTATTTTTATTTATTTTTCTCTTTCACGTGATGGCAGTTTGGTTCAAGTTCATGGACACTCGGAATAAAAAACCACCCTTCATACTGAACTGGGACATGACTTTTAAAAACTTTTAAAATTTATGTCATTTTACTGTGAAGTGCGAAGCTATTGTTACAAATTACCTGCATTTAACTAAATGAGCTCACATAAACTTCACAATAAAGCCCAGCTGTGGTATTTTAATTTTTAATGCCACTCTAGCAAGTACCTTCACCCTCCTACTTACGTTGGTTAAAGGTGCAAACTGCAAACTGAATGGGCATTCTGAACCTGTGGTAGATTCATCGACAATTTAAAAGCACTTGTAAAAAAGTTTATTTCAATAAAAATATTTTTATTCTATGCTAATCTATTCTAAATAGTCGACGGTTAGATCCAAATCCATTGCTTGCTTACCACTTATTTGGGCAGGAGTGAGCATTAATTGTCAAGATCAACTTGGCTAATATTCTCTAAAAAATGCATTGTTCCAACAAGAATGCTGTTTCATTTGAATTCAGCAAATCAACACAGTTGAGATTATGGCAATGATTGTGGCAGCTTTTCCACAATCGACCAACTGGACTAACTAACACGATCATTATTGTTGCCAGCGGTAGATTTCTTCAATCAAATCAACATGCTGTATGGCACGATCACAGAGTTCTGCACGGAGGAGTCGTGTGCGGTGATGTCTGCGGGACCCAAGTATGAATACCACTGGGCAGACGGGCACACTGTCAAGAAACCCATCAAATGCTCTGCTCCCAAGTACATAGACTACTTGATGACGTGGGCGCAGGACCAGCTCGACGATGAGACGTTATTCCCTTCCAAGATAGGTAGGACTTTTTTCATTTCATGATAAAATATCACTTGACTGCGATAGTAACATGCAGTCTAAGATAGTAGTGGGCTAACTCAGAAGCTGTATGAATTTTTAGTATCTTAGGCTGGCTGTAAAAACCAGTCATTAGCCAATACTTAGATTAGTTCGATTCTGATCTCGGCTGATGACGTCAGTATTTTATAAATCGTGTGAATCTAATGACAGTATCAAATAATTTTTTCATGAGTGACAATTTTTTTCTATGATTATAATAATTGGTGATGTAAAGAATTAATCCAAAATATTACGAGGTTAAAAGTTTAAAAACTGTAACCCGACTATGGAAAACTTAATCTAATATCCATTATAAATCCTATGTCAGCCGGATCATCTTAATAACCATTCTTATTGGCTTTGCCGTAGTGGGGTAAAAAAAACTACAGGAATATACTGTGTTAATTGTCTGTGCTAAAGACACTACGCAAGTAAGTGTTATTCGTACTCGTGTGTGTCAGGGGTCCCGTTCCCAAAGAATTTCCTGTCGATGGCCAAGACGATCCTCAAGCGGCTGTTCCGCGTGTACGCGCACATCTACCACCAGCACTTCCCCGAGGTGGTGCAGCTCGGCGAAGAGGCGCACCTCAACACCTCCTTCAAGCACTTCATATTCTTTGTGCAGGTGAGTTCCTTGTGTGGACTACCGTACGCTGTCAGACTTAAACCAGGGATTCCCAAAGTGACCCCTTGGGGTCGAAAATGGTTTCCCAGGGGTTGACATAAACAAAAACTGATTTTGGGGTCGACGAGGTCTAAAAATCGACCCCTATTAATTAACACAAGTTCTTATTTGAAACTTTCAAGATACTGTTTATGCAGTGTTACGTGTACCAACTTATTATAGAATTACTATTTTAGTTGTATTCTTATAAAAAACTCAACAAGTCGATAAGCGTGCACCTGCACAAGTATGAAAATCTCGGATTTACTGAATTTCATGTGTAATTATTTTGTTAAATTTTGATGACAAAATGATGTCAAGTTTTCTCACTTAACCAACCCCAAAGTTTTTAAATTGGTAATTATTTTGAAGGACTATTCATTAACTAACTAAAAAAAAACTAGAGATAAGCCCCCTGATTGTCCAAAAGTTGCCGATCAAAATCTTTTTCATTTCATGGCATTAGCGTCAAAGTAAAATAAACCATAACAGCATTAAATTAAAGTTCAATTTCGTGTATGTATTCTCATACGTTTAGGTATGTACGATACGCTCCATAACGCTCCATGTAGAATCGGTTGTACTGAATTTGTGACTTTAAATCAATACAGTCAAGGAATTTTTTACTTTGACGCTAATGCCATGAAAAGAATAAGATTTTGATTGGCAATTTTTAGACTGCATCTCAGATTTTTAAAGTAATTTGGCTATGGGGGTCTGAGGTATTAGTTCAGTTTGGAAAAGGGGTCTCTTTCCCAAAATAGTTTGGGAATCCCTGACTTAGACCAACAGACAATGGTTCAATCGTCGTGAGAAGAGTTACTGCCACAGCCTTCGTGGTCATCATCATACTAATATTATAAATGCGAAAGTGTGTTTGTATGTTGGTTTATTGATTAGTCCTTCAATCAGGCCGCAACAGAGCAACGGATTGACGTGATTTTTTTGCGTGAGTATAGCTGAGGACCTGGAGAGTGACATAGGCTACTTTTTATCTCGGAATATCAAAGAGTTCCCGTGGAATTTTTTAAAACAATCCACGCGGACGAAGTCGTCCACGCGACTGCGTCACGTCTTCTAATCGCGTCATCTAAGTCGTGGACATCATCTTATCCTATAATAAATGCAAAAGTGTGTTAGTTTGTCCTTCAATCAGAAGGAAACAAAATACGTTTATTTACTTCATACGACATATAAACAAATTGCCAACCGTTTAAATGGCAGTCGTATTATATTCACACGCAAGATTCTTAGCAGCTTTTGTGACTGTCATATTTTGTTGTGGTGAGATTTTCTTTTTTTTTCAGGAATTTAACTTGATCGAGCGACGGGAGTTGGCGCCACTGCAAGAGCTTATCGAGAAACTCACCGCCAAGGAGGCGCGATGAGTGTGGCACTAGACCACACTTGACACAATGACACCTGACACCTACCCTACCGACACACCGGCCATGATGAAACAACACCCTTAGAGCCGGTCCACACGAGGCGTTGCGGCGGCGGCGGCGTTCTTCATATTATCCATGGTAATTGGTATACCGCACGGTGCCCTCCGCTGCCGCACTGACTTGCAGCCAGTAAGATGAGGCGGGGAGGGGTGTTCGCATTTTTATGCCACGTTTTTATTAAGAAGACTATTACATTTCGTATCCCTCTCTCTCGCACATTCTAATATTTTCAATGATTGTAAAAATCTCAGATACTTTAGACAAAATGTGGTCAATTATTATTATCTCTTAGAAAATTAAATTACGGGTATTTAAGATATAGTTTTATTGTGATGTACCTAGATTTTGATAGAGAAAAAGGGCGAAAACTACTAATAACTTTTATCGCTAGTATTCTCTATAAAAAACTAGGTATATAATAATGAAAACATATCTTAAATATCCATAATTTAACTGTCGAAGATTGACCACATTTTGTCAAAAGTATCTGAGAGTTTTACAATCATTGAAAATATTAGACCGATATGCGAAATATATTAGTCCTCTTGACAAAGTGTACTGCAGATCGTCCAACATTCAAATGCCGCCCGTGTGTCTGCCAATGCTGCGGAAAATTCGCGGTGCGGTCCCGCAACGCATCGTGTGAACCGGCTTTTAGGATCCCCGTTTTTCCGATTAACTCTAATTTTGGTATCTTAAAATCAAGAGGGATTCGGCATTTTCTAGGCTTTGGCTGCATCGTGACTTACCATCACGTGTGATCGCAGTCTATGAAAAACACTATAACTAAGCTAGAAAAATAAAAAGCCATTTCCTTATCTTAATTGTATTATACTTAATAATATAATCAAAATGCAGTGAAATGGGGCAGTAAAAATTCTCGAAACTTTTTAGAATTTTGTAACAGCGACTTACCGATTTTTCGAAGTTTACTGATATACTAATATATGAATAAATAATTGATATCGTCACATCTACGACAAACTTACAAATCTGCAAAGGGGAGCGTTTTGAAAGGGTTTTTTTTTTGTAATAGGTATTGCGGAAGTTCATAGGTTTTTCAAACCTTTTAAAAGTAATTCTATAAGTATTTTCAAAATGCAGCCCTGTAAAATGCTTCTTATGCAGCTTCGTTCGTAAGTTTGCTGTAGTGGGACGATATTTTGTGAATGAAATTGTGATATGAGCTATTTGAAGACTGTTTGTGACACGAGTGTAGAAACAACGGCTTGCGATGCCGCATGCCGGTAAGAAAGATTATTTTTAAAAGCACATTAAACTGTTTACAATAAGCTACCTACGTTACGAAACTAAAGTGTATCGCTCACAGGGCCAAGAGTCGAGGCACGGGCGCGGGCGTTCAAATGTAAATGCGCTCTCTGTCAGAAATGGCCGATTGGCGACTCTGCCACCACTTTATTGTTTTGTTTCTGACGAAACAAATTTCGATATTGGTATCAAAATTTCCAACTTTCACGTCGCGCTCTGTGCACTATTTAGTATGATTGGAGATAGGTGTTCCATAAATCAAACCAGTTGTGAGACTGCGTTCGATGTGTGGAGCTCAAAGCATTTTTTATACAATTTTTTTGTCCCATATACATAAGTTTCTCTTTTGATGATGTCTTTTAACGTCCAATATTAAGAAGGCAACACAAGCGCGTTTGTGAACCGAGCATTTAGAATGAGATTAAAATAGATCAACGATGCCGTGGTTGGTCTCACTCTGATGTCCAAAGCATTTTTGCCCTGAAGTCGACAGCGCACCATAGCGGAACAAAAGAGATAGATGTATAGTCATGTGTCTGCGTTAAAATAGACAGTTTATCTTACGGCCTGTTCTAACGCAGTTATTTGAGTATTCATCTATCTCTTTCGTTTCGCTGCCATGCTTTAGCGGAGGTGTGTAGAGTGTAAGTTCTCATAATATTAAAAGCAGGATACCCGAGTTACGAGTACGTCTTCCCAAAAATTCGTTAGCTTTCCTATTACTAAAAATGTTTCCAAATATTATATCCTGAATTTCACTGAGAACAAAACACTATGGGGTATTTATTGTGTACTGCAATGATAAATGTAACTTTGCAATGCCTTTGGTGCTATGAAGTGAGTGAACACCTTTATTGAAGTTCATACATTTTTCACAGCCTTGATTTTTTTTATTTTGATACCACCCACGGAATCGTTGATGTCGTCACGACAAATATACTTAATATTAATAATAATATTGTAAATGATTTATATCCTCTAAAGTAATTTAGATTTGATACAAGAAGTATGACATAATTTATTAAGTAGAATTGATTGATCTTTATTCTTTACAATTTAATGCTTAAAACTTATTTGTATGGTTGGTCTGGCGTCTGATTACTCAATGAAACACACATACACACACTTTTATGATTATTTGTTTGTTACGATTATTATGAATATTACATATACGTAAATTATCACTAATATACCTAAATAAAATATTATTATAATATTATAAATTATTATATCAATGAATTTAAGCAAGAGACCCGAGATGCTTACTTCTAAGTTCAGAAAATAGTGACGCTTCTCGGTTTTTACATTCGCATCAAATAAATTATCTTATACAATCTGTGATTGTTTACACTATTTAAAAAAATATTTAGGCTATATCAGTGATTTGACGCCAGATTGTGTATAAGAATTTAGGTTCCTTATTTATTTATTATGATTATTGTATTCGCGGGAATATAATTAAAAGATTACACAATGCTTTTGTAGGGCTCGCTAAGAGTTTTGCGAACGTTTTCTCGGATAGGTAACTATATTATACGGAATAGCCGCGTGAAATATTTGTATAACAAATGGTACAGCGCTATTAGTGAATACGAGAGTAAATGTTCGTCATACAAATATTTTATCCACTTTGGCTGTTGCAAGTGAAAATGAATAAAACATGGCTCGGCTCATGGGAACAACTTCATGGGCAAGTGATAAGTTTAATTACTTAAGGTGGATTATACGAGTTTGCCCGCGAAATTCTAATTTAATTTGGTTTTTCCCATTTTGTAAACTAATACGACAAAGTAGGCTTATGGCATTCTAATTGCGCCAGAAGAATTATCATCTTCACAGGTTTACATAAATATCTTTACTTGAAACTGACCAGTTTAAGAAATTAATCAAAATACTGAGTTGGACGTGAGTTACTCACAAATTAGTCACTGTCGCAATTAGAATGCCATTAGCCTAGTTTGTCGTATTAGTTTACAAATTGCGAAAAACCAAATTAAATTTGAATTTCGCGGACAGACCCGTATAATCATCCTTAAGGGCCGATTTCACCAACGTAGAATATAAGTCTTATGCGAGAGTAAATTTAATATTTTGGCAGTGTTTCAATACAAAATTCTCGGAACACCCAATTTATTCCTCGGTTTTAAACATCACTCGACGTTGGTGAAATCCGCACTAAGTATTATATAATAGATAAATATTGTCCAATAGATCCGTTTATTATACAACTTATTTGGTCTGGTTAAGGGCCTATGCACCACTTCCAAGTTTAGGCCCTTAGAACTTTTGTAAAACGTAAAATTCTTGTAGTTAAGCACCTATGACAAAACGCCAAGTGTTCATAAAGCTCATTTGGCAGACAAATGTTTTACACATATCTACAATATAGAGTAAACGCTTGTAAAACTCCCAGTAAGCTCTGTGTTTATTTTTTTTATAACGCCAATTAGTTAGCTACTAAGTTATTTACAAATGATTTGCGCATTTTTACAATCGTTATTGTTTGTGCAGGATCGTATTAGCTCCGTTAGAACGAAAATTGCGACCTATAATGTTATTTGTGATTAGCTGAATTGGTCAAAGGTGCGAACACAATATCACGTTGACAGACTGAAGGCGATTGGAGTAATATATTTATACTAACAAAAAGCTGAGCTTTGTGAAGGCTCGCGTAGTTTTTCTAACGGGTAATAAGTTTTGTTGCAGCGATGTTAACTATTTGGTTTTCTAACAGATGGTGTTAGTAGTACAATAACATTCTATCCAATCAATACAAAATTGTTAATGTTAATTTTTTTTAATGGTTATAAAATTATATTTTTTTTTTGACAGATAACACATCTGGATATGAAGTTAAATTACTATGTTAAAGAACAAATCTATAGGCGTGATCGTTTTTCAGTAAATTGTACCACAAAAATGCTCAGGTTGTGCTGCTCAGATAGTGTTAGCGTATGAAGATGTTTAGCACTCGCACTGATAGATCGTTTTGAATGTTGCTCCAGCGAGTTGGCACCTTTAAATTCAGTTTTGGGAGAGGGTAGACTGGCTACTTTTAGCGGCAGCGATCCGAATTTTTGCGATTTTGAGTCGCTGTTCGGAAGCTTGATTCCGTGTCCGAACGCTTCAGTGGGAACACAACAAACGCCAGTCGCAGCGATCGAGTTGCCGTTTTAGCATCGACGTTTCGCGATTTTATACGCTGACCTTTGCTACTTTTAACATCGTATCGAACGATTTTCAGTCGCGAAAACGACGATCGCTGCCGCTAAAAGTAGCCAGTCTTCCCTCTCCTTTAGAAAGAATATTATCAATTCAAATAATAAGAACAAAAAATTGCTATTGTAGCAATAATATACTCGCAACTTTCGCGCTAAAGGAGTTGATGTACGCGCGACTGACAATTGATTTTTTTATTTATAATTAATATGTAATATGAAGCAAAAATATACGAATCATAAAATCATGTCCGGTACCTATTTTATTTTACCAAATTCTAAGGTATAGATGCCATTCTTTTCTTTCAAAGAACTTCGAAAGACTGGCACTAATTTATCTCGATATGAAATCGAACAAAGAAATAGCACTCTGATCTCAGCTTACTTTCTTTTCACTGATAAAGTACTAAACCGATTTCGATAAAATGAAAAGATCACATTGGAAATTAGGGCTCATTCCCACTAGTAGTCGTTTTTATAGGTACCGACTAAATAATTAACTTTTCTCAAAGACAAGCTTTACGCTTAGTTGGAGGGAAAAGGGGAATATTAGTGATGTCCAGTATTAGCGATACTGAAAAAAATATTCTTTAAAAAAGTTGATTACTAGGAAGGATAAATGTTTTCAACATGAATGGATGAAGGTCGCAAAATCCTAATTTCGAGAAAAAAAATTTTTTTTTTTCGATAACAAGCTAGTCCTTGACTGCGATCTCACCTGATGGTAAGTGACGATGCAGTCTAAGATGGTAGCGGGCTAACTTGGAAGGGTTATGGCAGTGAACATTCAACCCATACCCCTAATTGGTTTCTACACGCCATCGTGCCGGAACGCTAAATCGCTTGGCGGCACGTCTTTGACGGTAGGGTGGTAACTAGCCACGGCCAAAGCCTCCCACCAGACCAAACCAGAGACAATTCAGAAATTATAAATTCCCAAATTGACCCGCCGGGAATCGAACCCAGGACCTCCCAGTTATAAGACAACTGCGCTCACCACTGAGCCAGGGAGGTCGTCAAAATTGAGTTCAGTTTCGCATTAACATTTCAAGATATTTCAAAACGCTTTCAGTGTAGGTATGTCTAGGGGTGTTATCCATAGCTGCGCAAGCGCCGGCTTGCATCGAAGCCATCTTGGACGGAGTCGCTAACTACGCCGGTCAGTAAATTTGCCAAGATTTATGTTCCCCTGGTACTAAAATGCAGCGATCTGTTACCTTTGATATTTCACAACCCGCTTCTTCGGAGTCGGACGCGCCCATGGTCAGTAAATTTGCCAAGATTTATGTTCCCCTGGTACTAAAATGCAGCGATCTGTTACCTTTGATATTTCACAACCCGCTTCTCCGGAGTCGGACGCGCCCATGGTCAGTAAATTTGCCAAGATTTATGTTCCCCTGGTACTAAAATGCAGCGATCTGTTTGTTACCTTTGATATTTCACAACCCGCTTCTCCGAAGTCGGACGCGCCCATTGTCAGTAAATTTGCCAAGATTTATGTTCCCCTGGTACTAAAATGCAGCGATCTGTTACCTTTGATATTTCACAACCCGCTTCTTCGGAGTCGGACGCGCCCATGGTCAGTAAATTTGCCAAGATTTATGTTCCCCTGGTACTAAAATGCAGCGATCTGTTACCTTTGATATTTCACAACCCGCTTCTTCGGAGTCTGACGCGCCCATGGTCAGTAAATTTGCCAAGATTTATGTTCCCCTGGTACTAAAATGCAGCGATCTGTTACCTTTGATATTTCACAACCCGCTTTTTTCGGAGTCGGACGCGCCCATGGCGAGTATAGGTATCTGTCGATGAGGCGAACTCAGGCAGGAGGCAGAAACGTAGGATCGATCGTGGACTTGGAATGAATGATTTACTGCGTTCAAAGAGGAATTGTCCGAGTTATTTGACACTACCTAGTGATTGACTGTAACCACAGCTGGTAGCCTTACAGCTTTAAGTCAAACAAAATTCGGTTACGTACCTACTTCATTAACGTAATCACCAATTGTAGGCCTCAACTTGCCATCAACAGCAAACGTAATACAGCTTTCAGTCGTAGGGTTTTTTCTTTCTTGGACCTTACCTTTATAATAAACTAGCTGACCCGGCGAACTTCGTACCGCCAACTTATCTATATAAATAAAACAAATAAACTGTCCTAATCAAAAAAAACTATCCTATCTTTCAAGTTGGACCAAATTACAGATAGTTACGAAGTTTGATCTAAATCAGTTCAGTAGTTTACGTGACACGTAATTTATATATATTAACATAGGACTCTCGCTCCACTCTCTAAAACCTAGCTATAAATTCAAAATTATTAAAGATTGGCTATTGAAACAGAACTATGCGGCTACTGAAGGAATTCTGGAAGTTCTAGTATAGCTAATCCACTCACTTCGCAAACACACACATCACACTTACTTCGCAAAACTTACAGTCACACTCGTTCGTGTCCAGGTCTTTGTCTCCACTCTCCGAGCTGGTGGAATGAATGGAACGGAATAGTGCCGCCGTCTTATGAATGAAGGGAATAAGCTCAGCACATAACCCCTTCATTCACTTCAGTGAATGAAGGGGTTATGTGCTGAGCTTATTCCCATTGATTCCCATATAGCATAGAGTATAGAGTGCAATGCCACACACAGCTCTTTCTTCCACTCACTCTGTAGAAAAGTAAACTTTTTGCTTCTCTAAAATTGTTGTGCCCATACAACCTACTTCCAATATTGATTTAAGAAAATAGTGTAAATAGTTCATTTATAAAATAGCTACAAAACTAGTTGTTTTAAGGTTTAAAATTGTTGGTATGGACATAATACCTTCATCCATGCATAAAACAGCAAAACTCAAAAATGCGACATATCATCGATCGATATCACCTTCATCCATTCATGTCCTCAAGTATTAAAATGAAACCAACACATTTTCCATAATCTATATTTATTTTCTTTATTTAAATAAAGCAAACATAGTAAATCATAAAATAATGATTCATATGCAGTCCCAATGATGAAAATTGATTACAGTGCATAACTGAACAGTAGAAACAAAACTAAGGTAAGTTATAGTAAGGTAAGTCAATATGGTTATCGAAATCATGTATTTCGGAAAAAAACGATGTCGATGGAGTGAAGTAAAGAAACCTAAACCTAAAACCTATTCCTATTAATTAAGAATTCATAAAACAAAACATAGATTTCATTTTTTACATACACTTCATATAATATAAATGTTACAAAGAGTAACAGAACTCCTAAGTAATATATTATGATTTCAACAAAATGGTATTAAAATAGTAATTTATTAGCAGATGATGCACATTTGCGTGCGTATTCGTGTTCATTTTATTCGGACTTTATTTAAATAAAATAATTTTAGCAATAACAGTGATCTTCTTATTTTTTGACGTGACAACGTCTTATAATTCGATAGAGCCGGCTGCACGCACGAAAGAACATGACTCATGCGGCGTTACCTCGCTCTGAGGCGTTCCATGTAATGCTTGAAGTGCAAGCGAGAGCGCGGAACGAGCGACAAAGAGGCACAATCGGCCTTTGCGTTCGGCAGCGTTCGACATCCGTCTCTCTCCTACTTGAGTGAGCGATGCGTCTGCGTGGACAGCTGCTATACTATAGTACATTTACATGTTTTGATCGAGGATCAAGTACAGTGAAAAGTGAATGTGGTGTCAATTGTTTATAGCAACGATAATTACGACGTTGTCACGTTCAACTATCGTCAGTAAACCGACTTTACAGACAACCAATTTTTAACACAAAATTTGATTTGTAAAATCATAAATTCTATTGAAGTTTATTTTATGACCGCAGCACATTACCCAGAACTTAATGTCTAACAAGGAATAATCAAATCCCGTCCCTGGTTGGTACAAATATCGTATATAGTCTGTTTTTTTTTTAACAAACGAGTACCGAAAATTTTGACTGCGTTGCTATTGGTCCACGTAATCAACCTAAAATGACCCATCTCACTCTGTCAATATCGGAAATGTGAGAGACATAGTACCCCACCCATAACAATAATCCATCTCACTCTGTCAATATCGGAAATGTGCGAGAGCCATAGTCAGTACTCGTTTGTTAAAGAAAAACAGACTAAGTATAGTAGTTATTTATTTTTATTTTGAGAACTATCAGAGGACGAAATCAAGTCCAATTAAGTATCTCGTGACAATACATTAATTTCATCAACAAATTAACGTGTAAACTTCAAATTTCATACCATATGCATTAATTTCATTAAACTATAAAAATTCTTTTCAAAAAACCGACTTCTACAAAGTATAAAAATAATTTTAGTTTGTCCACGTTTGTTGAAGTCGGGCGGGCCTATATACAAACTATGAAACCGATGCGCGACGCTACAGAATATGATAGACTCGTTTGTAGAAGTCGAGCGAGCTTCGCGAGTCGGTTTCATAGTTTGTATTTTAGGCCCGCCCGACTTCAACAAACGTGGACAAACTAAAATTATTTTTATACTTTGTAGTGGCGTTAGAAGTCGGTTTTTTGAAAAGAATTTTTATTTTAAGCTTTTAAGTGTAGTATCCTATGATTGAGGAGCTAGGACCTGGAGCTCCATGATGTAGTCCATACTTGTTACCTACAATATCAATTCGTAATCGAAATTTCCTAAATCGCCATAGTTTTAGCCTGCAGCATCAGGCTTGAGGAGTTGAAGGTTAAAATTTTTATGGGACCATTTCGCAAACATCCTCTGTCGATTAAAAAAAAATCACGCGAATCGGTCCAGTAATCCCGGAGAAATCGGTGGACATACATAGAAAAAAACAAAAAAAAGAAAAAAAAAGATACCGGCCGAATTGAGAACCTCCTCCTTTTTGGAAGTCGGTTAAAAAGTTATGAGCTTCTCACGATTTCTAGATGAAAGTACAGTGTTATGCAACTAATTTCGTCGTCTGAACGCTGAACGCGACGTGAGAGGTTCTGT
The DNA here is from genome assembly GCA_029955525.1 of Oeneis ivallda. Classification (NCBI taxonomy): domain Eukaryota; kingdom Metazoa; phylum Arthropoda; class Insecta; order Lepidoptera; family Nymphalidae; genus Oeneis; species Oeneis ivallda. The sequence continues at coordinate 22,228,106 of JARPMR010000009.1, forward strand.
TATGCGCTTGCACAAACATTATCCGCCTATGTGAGGTACCGGGGTAACTTTAATGCTCAAACACAGTTTTATAATTTGTCTATTCTCACCATAACATAGATTTCATTAAATGTCGAATCTTATCTAGTCACCAGCTAATGCCCGCGGTATAGAGATAGATTGGAACTTGGAGACGGACAAAGGCTACCTTTTGATACAAAAAATAAACTTGAAGGGGACGAAATAGGTGATGATAGTTTGGCAATTTTTACTCCATTACTTCGTCAAACCTGAACCAATAATTTAATAATTAAATAGAGTAACCAAGAATTGAAATTATGAATTTATCTAATGAAATAGGATTTATGGATTATAAAAAAACGTATTTATTTTTCTATTTTGAAAAACTATAAAATACAGCAATCCGCCATATTGCATTGAACACCAATCAAAGCGATACGTCACATCTATCTTCAAACTTTGAACTATGATTATGAGGTCACGAACGACGCCCACGCGTCACTTGCCCTGATAAAATCTAAATGAACGCGGACTAAGTCGCGGGCATCAGCTAGTTTATATAATTAGTAAGGATGTGGTGGTGACGGTGTGGGCGTGGCGGTTAGGAGGAGGAGACGGGCGGCGGCGGCGGCGGCGGCGCGAGGAAGGCGGCGGGCGGCGCGGCCCAGGGCGGCGGGAAGCCGCGCCAGCCGGGGCCTGTGCCGCCCATGCCCATCATGCCTGCACACAGACAAACATATTACCTTCGTTCGTTCGTTGCGTTCCCTCAAATATGGTTGAGCGAAGCAACAGGTGGGTCATGCGTGATGCTCGTGAACGGGTGCCACCGGCGGGAATGGGGCTATTAAGTCTGCCCATCTTAAGATATATTGCATTGTTAGCAGGTATGCATTTTTGGAACTTCCCCTCATTTTGGAAACACTGCATACATAGCATAGTATCTATTGTATTGTAAACTTGTTTTGAAAAGAGCAACCGCCGAGTTTCTTGCTGGTTCTTCTCGGCAGGAAGGGCATTCCGAACCAGTGGTAGAGTCAGACGATTCAAAAGCACTCGTAAAAAGTTTATTTGAATAATAAATATTTCTATTCTATTCTTCTGGGTACCAATTGTCTAAAAGTTATTCCATTGATCGTATTCGTATTCGATGACATTAGCGTCAAAGCAAAAGAATCCTTGATTGTATTGATTTAGTCACAAATTCAGTACAACTGATTTTAACATGGAGCGTACTGCGTATCGTACATACCTAAACGTATAAGAATGCATACACGAAATTGAACTCTAAGTCAATGCGGTTATGTTTAAAATTTTACTTAATTTAATCGAAAGAAAATGAAACTGAAGTAGAAAGGGGGGGGGGGGGTGGTGTCACTTCGTAGAGCTGATGGTCGTTGGCGTCCCAAGGTGCAGGAGTGGCGACCCCGCACCAGTAAGCGCAGTGTTGGTAGACCCTCCACTAGGTAGACCAATGACATCAAGCGAGTCGCAGGGAGTCGCGGATTCAGGCGGCGCAAAACCGAGGCCTGTAGAAATCCATGCAAGAGATCTTTGTCCAGGTGTGGACGTAACGGTTGACGTAGAATAAGAATAAAAATTGGATAAACATATACGCCAAGTGTACCTGTAGTGTAGTGTAAACTCACCTGGCGGAGGCGGCGGCATGTGCGGGCCGCTGTTCGGTGGACCCATCGAGTTGTCACCCTGCAAAAACGTTATTTCATCATGAGCAACCCATAACCTCTCACTACTGAGCGCAGGCCTCCTCTCAGAGAAGGGTTATTTTAAATACTGCTATACCCCTTCCAAGTTGGTCTCTACCATCTTAGGCTGTATCGTCACTTGTGAGGTCGCAGTCAAGGGATATCTCGTCATTGAATTCAATAAAGATGTCCCCAACTTTTACGGGCTACAGTTAACTTACGTGACTCTTTGTCAATTCCATTTTCACGAATCTTTAGGGGCTACTTACGTAAAGAGACATCTACTTAGGGGATGATTTAGGTATGTTGGGTAAAAACGGGCATCAAAGATGAAAATGACATTGGGTATAGGAATGTATTTAGGGCCTACTTACGCAAAAAGACATCTACTTAGGGGATGATTTAGGTATGTTGGGTGAAAACGAGCATCAAAAATGAAAATGACATTGGGTATAGGAATGTATTTAGGGGCTACTTACGTAGAGACATCAACTTAGTGGATGATTTAGGTATGTTGGGTGAAAACGGGCATCAAAGATGAAAATGACATTGGGTATAGGAATGTATTTAGGGGCTACTTACGTAGAGACATCAACTTAGTGGATGATTTAGGTATGTATGTTGGGTGAAAACGGGCATCAAAGATGAAAATGACATTGGGTATAGGAATGTATTTAGGGGCTACTTACGTAGAGACATCAACTTAGTGGATGATTTAGGTATGTATGTTGGGTGAAAACGGGCATCAAAGATGAAAATGACATTGGGTATAGGAATGTATTAAAATTATTGGGTATAGGAATGTATGTAAATAAACACAATAACTATGAACTGTAAGATTCTTAAAATCATAATAGGAGAAGGATTATAATAACAAAATTTCTATTAATTTTTTATCCAACTGTTAACTTCAGACAAGCTTCAAAACTTAAAATTATAACAAAATTATTAATTAATATATATATAGCTGCTGGGGCTGATTCACTGACTGATTCACTGATTCACTGATTCACTCACTCATTGATCACCTCTCCTGTAAAATTTTGTATGAAAAATTTTTTTTTCACCGATGGTTTCGTATAGAGGACAAAAATTCATTCGGAGGAAAAATATGGAGAGAGCTGATGATTGAGGATTTCGGAGACGGGTGAGGAGCACGGCCAGGGTATTGAAGATAGGTGGGGTGTGCTCGAACAAAAGTCACTCGAAACCTCATCCAATTGCCAGTGGGTTGAAAAAAAATTCCAAAATGGCGGATTCAAGATGGCGGCCATACAAATTTCGTCGGTGTCTATCTCGGAGAGTATAAAAGATGGAAGAGTGGGTTCTTGGCAAAAGATGATCAAGACCCGAAGGTCTACTTGATTAATAGAAAAAAAAATCAAGATGGCGGTTTTTTTTTCTCCATACAAAATATAATATGGCGAATATTGAAGAGACTAGAAGCTGAGAACTAAGCAAGACTTTGATATGGTTTCTTTTCAAAATTTGTTTTTATAAAAGAATTCTCATTCTGACAAATGATGAGATATGATGATCGAGGGTTTGGAAGGTGGGTGAGGAGCACGGGCAGGGTATTGAAGATAGGTGGGAGGTGCTCAAACAAAAAATACTCGAAACCTCATCCAATTGGTAATGAGCTGAAAAAAAATTCAAAACGGCGGATCCAAGATGGCGGCCATACCAATTTCATAGGCATCTATCTCGGAGAGTATAAAAGATGGAAGAGTGGTTATTTGATAGAAAATGATCAGGACCTGAAAGTCCACTTGACGATAGAAAAACCGCGGTCCGCTTGCGGGCCGCGCACCCACGCGCCCTACTAGTTAATATATATATAGCTGCTGGGGCTGATTCACTGACTGATTCACTGATTCACTGATTCACTCACTCATTGATCACCTCTCCTGTAAAATTTTGTATGAAAAATTTTTTTTTCACCGATGGTTTCGTATAGAGGACAAAAATTCATTCGGAGGAAAAATATGGAGAGAGCTGATGATTGAGGATTTCGGAGACGGGTGAGGAGCACGGCCAGGGTATTGAAGATAGGTGGGGTGTGCTCGAACAAAAGTCACTCGGAACTTCATCCAATTCGCAGAGAGTTGAAAAAAAATTCCAAAATGGCGGATTCAAGATGGCGGCCATACAAATTTCGTCGGTGTCTATCTCGGAGTGTATAAAAGATGCAAGAGTGCTTCTTTGGCAAAAGATGATCAGGGCCCGAAGGTCTACTTGATGAATAGAAAAAAAAAATCAAGATGGCGGAATTTTTTTTCTCCATACAAAATATATGGCGAATATTGAATAGACTAGAAGCTGAGAACTATGCAAGACTTTGATACGGTTCCTTTTCAAAATTTGTTTTTATAAAAGACTGATATAGAAAGACTTCTCATTCTGACAAATGATGAGATATGATGATTGAGGGTTTGGAAGGTGGGTGAGGAGCACGGCCAGGGTATTGAAGATAGGTGGGAGGTGCTCAAACAAAAAATACTCGAAACCTCATCCAATTGGCAATGAGCTGAAAAAAAATTCAAAATGGCGGATTCAAGATGGCGGCCATACCAATTTCATCGGCATCTATCTCGGAGAGTATAAAAGATGGAAGATTGGTTATTTGATAGAAAATGATCAGGACCTGAAAGTCCACTTGACGATAGAAAAACCGCGGTCCGCTTGCGGGCCGCGCACCCACGCGCCCTACTAGTATTATATATTGTAGGAAAAAAAAAAACTACTCGAAAAGAAATTTAATATGTAACATTTTTTACCTTTTAAGTATTTTATGTTTTAAGTATGCTAATGGTAAAGAAAGATGTGTTAAGTTTATTATGTACAAAAGTTTGGAAATAAAATGGCTTTATTATTATTATTATTATTATATACGTAGAGACATCTATTTAGGGGATGATTTAGGTACGTTGGGTGAAAACGGGCTTCAAAGATGAAAATGACATTGGGTATAGGAATGTATTTAGGGGCTACTTACGCAAAAAGACATCTACTTAGGGGATGACTTAGGTATGTTGGGTGAAAACGGTCATGAAAGATGAAAATGACACTGGGTATAGGAATGTATTTAGGGGCTTCCTACGTAAAGAGACTTACTAAGGGGATGATTTCGGTATGGTTACGGGTATAGCGCTGTCGTCAATTTCTACTAGTGTACTCACGTGCGGGGGAGGCGGCGGCGGGAAGGGCGGCGCGCTGCCGGGCGGGGGAGGTTGCGCCGCGCTCACGTTAGCTCCCGCACCTCCTGCGGAACAAATTATATAGGGCCGATTGTCAAAGCCGTAACCGATGGTAGAGTCCTAAGGACTATTAAGCCTCATCCGCACGTTTGGCAAACCTCGGCATGCCTTCACAAGTTCAAACGTGCGGATAGAGCGTTTGGCATGGCTTGCGTAGGTTTGGCAAGGCTTGTGGCCGATCCGAAACGTTTGTAGAGGTTTGGAGTGGTTTGGAGTTTGCCGCAAACGCCAAACGTGCGGAGGCTTTACATTTCACATCCCTCTCTCTCGCGCATTCTAATATTTTCAATGATTGTAAAAATGTTAGATAATTTTGGATAGAAGCAGGCATTACTCTGCGGAAGTTCATGATTAGCAAGAATAGGTTAGAATTATTTTGCTATAAAGCGCCAACAGAAAAAATCTTTTCGGGCAAACATGCAGTAACAAGCTAAGCACCGCTCACCTTCCCAAGCAAGCAAGAAAGCAAAGTTTCCAAGCAAGCAATGCTACCAACACTCACGTGCACCATCACACAAGACTTTTATACTACTCTCGACGCACTTTTCGCCCTGACACCGAAAATACTTCATTGTAAAGTCGACATCTCCTGATGTTGCTCCGGTGTCGGGGCAAAACCTGCGTCGAGAGTAGTATAAAAGTCTTGTGTAGTGGTGTGTGTGAGTGGTGGTGGCATTGCTTGCTTGCTTGCTTGGGAAGGTGAGCGGTGCTTAGCTTGTACTCGTGACTGCATGTTTGACCATACAGATATTTTCTGTTGGCGGTTTATAGTCAAATAATTCTAACCTTTTCTTGCTTAGATAATTTTGACAAAATGTGGTCAATTATTATCTTCGACAATTAAATTACGGTTATTTTAGATATATATTTTACATGATATACCTAGATTTTGATAGTGAAAAATGGCGAAAACTACTATCTACTTTTATCACTCTTATTCTCTATCAAAATCTAGGTATATGATAATAAAAATCATCTAATCTAAATATAAAAATCACCTAGCCACGGCGCGTGCGGCGGTCCGTGCGGCGGTCCGTGTGGCGGGCCGTGCGGCGGACCGTGGTGCGGCCCGTGCGGCATGTGCGGGAACGGAGACGGCGGCGGCATGGACGGCGGACCACCTGTACACAAAGCATTCACTTAATATATTTATTTTTCTTCTTTTATTTCCTATAACTTTTTTCTATTTAACCGACTTCAAAAAATGAGGAGGTTCTCAATTCGTTGGAATCTTTTTTTAATGTATAATCACCTAATACTCGAAGACGTCTGAACCAACTCTGAATTTTTTTTTTGTTTCAAAGGTTATACTTCCCAGGTCCCATTTAAATTTTATCGAAATCGGTCGAGAGGTTTTTAAAAAATCAACAATAAATTGTATAATTTGTAGGGGCGCGGGCGTTGGTAGTCGGTTTTTTAAAAATAATTTTTTATCATAGATTTTTTTTATTCTTGTACGAAATAGCAGCTACTTTTATCTTTTTTATCTTATACTTATTAATAACTCAACTCATGTGTAACACAAAACTGAAGGAAAGGAGGATAAATAAATAAATATAATATCTCAAAATATATAGGTAGCTCAATTAGTGTTGACAATGGGTTCAAAAGTTAACTCAACTTCTGTATCGGAGTACGGTACTCTTTTGAGGAGGAAGTATTGAGCTTAATCTATACTTAGTAGAGCGCTAGTGTAACTTTCAAGTTAAGTTTTCTTGTAATGAATTAGCACGAGTTAGCAAGTCGAATTAACATACAAGACATAAGAGGCATACAGTAACAAAATATAATGCTTGCTATGCGGAAATTATGATTACATTATGTGGATACAGTATTTCGTCATGATCATTTTAGAGAATTAAATTAACTTAATGCGAGCGCAGTGAGCGCATTTTTTTTTTACTAATTTCATAGCCCTTCTATTCTTCTTACATCGTCTCTTGCATGGACTTCCACAGGTCGCGGTCTTGTGCCGCTTGGTTGTTAGATAGGTAGATGGTAAGTCCTATACCTGGTGCAGCCATGATGGCCCTGGGCGGTGGCGCGGGGGCGAAGGGCGAGTGCGAGGGGCGGCGCATGCCTCCGCCCATGCCGCCACCGGGGCCCGGGGGCGGCGCCTCTCCCAGCTCCGCCATTAGCGACATGTACTCTTCGTCGATCTTTGCCTGCAAATAAAAAAAAACGAGTGTGCTTTAGACCACACGACTGAAGTAAAACTTACGAAACGCAACTGGCTATGAGAGAAAGAGAGAAAGAAAGTGTGTGCTTGCACCTCTCTCTCGCCCCTACAATAATATACGAAACGTAACTCTCTCTCTTTCTATCTTCACTAACTTATATCTCCCTCTCAACTTCCGTTCGCCTCGACCGATCACACTTTTCGTAACGCATTCACCAGCTTACTCACCAAGTCAAGCGTGCGTAAAGAAGTTTTACATCAAAAAGTGAGACCTGATATCCATGAAAGCGCGGAGATGCTTTATTTCTTTATTAACTGCATTTCCAGGTAGGTACACTTATTGCTTAAAAAATATCAGAAGTCAATAAATAGTAAGGTGGCTATGGTACCCAGTTTGGGTGTAGCAACAACAGTGTATGTAGGGACAGTAGGGAGACCTATCTTACTTGTGTTTGTCCATATCATTAAAAAAATCGTGTAGTAACACTCTAATTTTTTAATGTGTTTTTAAACTCTTTTTCTTTTTCCATTTATACAACTTTATACAACTTAAACAACTTTTTTTCCATGTGTCTGATGTACTTTTTGCCGTTGCTCTCATACGACTTGTCACTTATTCGGGTCGACACATTCGTTTCGGCAGTATTTGTTAAACAACAAAGCCTACCAAAGGCGGCTCGCTCAAAGGAGCGCTGGTGCAGTGAACTCCCACAAAATTAAAATACATAGGTAGGTATAATAATCAAATAAACATTTGCTATAAACGTTATAAATATTTTCTATTCCCATTGTCATTTTAATCATGAATATCCATAAGTACCTACCTACCTACTTTACTACTTATTTCATCAATCAACACAAATTTAATACATAGTATTTTTGTTAAGTGGAGCGCTTAGAACAACGCTCCTATAGACGAAAGCTCAGTACAACGTTCTTATTGAAATGTAATGAGAGTAAAAGAGAGCATTCGATGCGAGCGGCGCGTGAGACAAAAGATTTGTATGAGAAATTTGGTAAATAAAGAGCGGCGCTCATTGTACAATGGCTGGAAAATCTGTATTGTTGTTTTAAATAGTGTACATATTGTGTACAACGAGTCAAACCTGGACCACTAGGTTCAGGGGCCCATCAGCTAAACCTGAGTCCAGAGTCGCTGCCCAAAGCGGCCTTTCACCGCGGTCAGATCTGTTCTCAACGTAGTGGTGACTTAATGATGGTAGGGTTGCACTGACCTTCCTTACAGCAGTCAATCCTTGTACGGCCTGAGATGGTATGATAGTGGTGATTATGTGGGGTGTGTTGTGAGGTTAAGTGTAAGGTGAACTTCTCAGGCCGCTAGCCGCAGCAGGCAGGCAGCCAGTTATGGCCTGCAGCTGTGGACGCCGGGCTGGCGTAGCACTGTACACTTGGTTTATCACTAGTTAGACCAACTAGAGGTGGTCTAAGTCACTTTTTCACACACACTTCCGCCGAGCGCGTGGCGAGCAAAGGTCGGCGGGTTCCAAAAAAGGGTTCTTTGTTACGGACAACAGTTAACAATTATGCTTATAGCTAGGTCGACACATAGACCGCTTGACGGCGCAACTAAACCGTAAAATAAACTAAATCTAGACACTTAAAAACAGCAAACGGTGCGCGCGACCCGGATTTTCGTGAATGTGTTAGCTGTCAAAAAAAAAAGGAACTTGCAAAAACCACGCCCCAAAACGGCGGCAAGTTTAAAACTGAGCATCTGTCAACTTCATTGTGAGCCAAAGAGATTGCCAGCGTCGCGACCATGGAACTAGGAATTATGGACAGGTACATGGCGCGAACAACCCCCCCGCCTGTGGTCGTAAGGATTTACGTCCACTTACTAGTAAATGGGTAAACGTGATAAGGAGCAAACGGCTCGCTGCAAGACAGAGTCTCCGACCATTACCTCGGCAACCCTGGGAACCCCATCAGACCCGTAGATCAGCTTAAGAATGCGCCCACGGCGCCAGTATAAAGGCAACAAATTAGGTTCCTTAATCAGCACTAGGTCACCAACTTTGGGTGGATCAGATTTGTCAGCCCACTTAACCCGCTGCTGCAAAAGATGCAAATACTCTAGTGACCAACGGTGCCAAAAACTCTGAGTCATCTGTTGCAGCAGCTCAAACCGGGACAAACGTGAGACCTTCACGTCCCTGAAGGGGTATTCGGGTAGAGCGTTAAGGGGCTGACCAATCAGAAAATGACCGGGAGTTAAGACCTCCAGGTCATTTGGGTCAGATGAGAGGGAACAGAGTGGCCGAGAATTGAGTACAGCCTCAATTTTGCAAAACACGGTGGCGAGTTCTTCAAAGGTTAAAACAGTTTCGCCTATAACGCGCCGGAGATGAGTCTTGGCCACCTTAACCACAGCTTCGAATATTCCACCCCAATGAGGGCAAGCTGGGGGGTCAAACTTCCAGGTTACCCCCATCTTGGACAATGCTGTACTTAATCTAATCTTATTGCTAGACAGGAATTCGACAATCTCTTTTAAATATCTATCAGTGCCCTTATAATTGGTGCCGCAATCAGTGCGAATCAGGTCAGGCAATCCTCGACGAGAGACAAATCTACCTAGCGTGGCTACAAAAGCTTCAGTGCTTAAGGCACTCACAAGTTCTAAATGTACCGCCTTGGTAGCGAGACATACAAAAACGCAGAGGTAGGCCTTGAGCGATCTGGCGTTGCGGAGGTTAGAGCTCTTGATGGCAAACGGGCCAGCAAAATCAGTGCCAACCCCAGCAAAGGGTCGAGTGGCTAGAACGCGGTCGGAGGGCAGATCACCCATCATCGGCTGTGAAGTATTAGCCTTCAAGCGGTAACACGGAATACATTTGAAAGTGACGTTCCGGATGGTGCGTCTCCCTGCCAGAATCCAAAACTCGCGCTGTAAAATAGCCGAGAGTGCATTACAACCAGCGTGGGCATTTTTAAGATGGTAGTGTGTCACTAGCAATTTGACAAAGGTGCCGTCCTTAGGTAGCAAAAGGGGGTGGCGAGCACCATAGGGCAGATTGGAATTCTTGAGGCGTCCTCCAACGCGTAGCATTCCGTTATTGTCCAAAAAAGGGCTTAGGCGAGCAAGGGGGCCCTTCAAAACTAAACCTCTCTTTAGAGTGTCAATCACGGATGAAAAATGCTCCACCTGAACCACACGCACCCAGTAGTTCCGGGCGTCTTGGCGTTCAAGAGGGGAAAGCACAGGACTCAAATTTTTATTTTCTGAATTCCGCCCATTATGGATGAAACGTCGAATCCAACCGGTAACACCAATTAGTTTATCAAGGGAACTGTAACGGTTCAAAAGAGAGTTCAAGTCGGGGATCTGTTTATCCTCAACCACTCCGACTCTTAAGCCCGGCAATACTTCGGGAGCGGAAAACCTATTTTGAGGCCAAGTCGTCTCGGATTGGGATAGCCAACTTGGATCCCACCAAAGGTGATGGTGGACCAGTGAAGAGGCCTCACAGCCGCGGGAGGCGCAATCGGCCGGGTTCAGTTCTCCGGGTACGTGTCTCCAAATCACCGGTACTGCAGAGCTCTGAATTTGGGAGACCCGATTCGCAACAAAGACCTCTAAGTTGTGAGGCGCGGCTCGTAGCCAGCAAAGGACAATCTCACTGTCCGTCCAAGCATAAACGTCGGTCAGATCGACCGCAGATGCCAAAGAGGAGCGGACGTGGTTCAAGAGGCGTACCAGAAGGGCGGCGCCAGACAATTCTAATTTCGGGATAGTTAACCGTGACCGAATAGGGGCCACCTTGCTTTTTGCCAAGACGAGATGCGTCGCGACCTCACCGGCGACATCGACAGTCCTCAAATATACCACGGCGGCGTATCCTCGTTCGGAGGCGTCGCAAAACCCGTGGAGACTGGCATGACACCTTCCTGTTGGTAGGAAGCGTCGAGGCATGGAAATTCGGTTAACTTCAGGAAGTGAAGACACAAGGGAGTTCCACTCCTTCAATAACTTCCCAGGGAGTGGTTCGTCCCAACCGAGTTCAGCAATCCAAAGCTTCTGGAGGAAACATTTAGCCAAAAATATTACGGGAGTGATCCATCCATTGGGATCGAAGGTGCGAGCAACCGTAGACAATACGGAACGCTTAGTCCAGACCTTAGGAGGTGGGTCTAATTTGACCCGGTAGGTGAAAACGTCTTGGACGGGCTGGTACTGTATTCCAAGGACCGTCAGCAAATTGGGATTTTCGGGATTTTCAAAAATATGAGGATCCTGCTGATCCTTTCCCGGAAGATCCTTCAAGACGTGAGGGGAGTTGGACAGCCACTTGCCCAACTCATAACCTCCGGACTTCAGTATTGCAATCAATTCATCGCGAAGAGTCAGAGCTTCCTCAACGCTCGAGGCTCCCGTGCAAATATCGTCCATATAGACTGACGATTCCAAGGTGGCTGATGCGCGAGGGTAATTCAGTCGCTCCCGGTTAGCTAGTTCTAACAAGGTCCTGATAGCAATATAGGGGCTTGACTTGAGTCCATAGGTCGTGGTGTTCAATTCAAAGACACGCATTGGCTCATTAGGATTTTCGCGCCACAGAATCATTTGGTATCTCCGATCATCGCGATGTACCATCGACTGTCTAAACATCATCTTGATGTCAGCTACGAAAACAATTTGATGCCGGCGGAAATGCGTGAGGATATCGGAGATATCCTTGATCAGCTTAGGACCGGAGTGCAAGCATTGGTTCAATGTCACCCCGTTGGATGTGGCCGCGGAGCCGTCAAAAACCACTCGAATCTTCCCCCCAGGGGTCTTCAAGACGGCATGGTGGGGTAAGAAGTAGTGCTCGTGTGCGCGCCAATCAAAATTGGATGGTGACATATGCCCCAGGTCCTCGTACTCGCGCATAAATTCAACGTACTTGGAGCGGAAGGTGGAGTCGCGCCGCATGCGCCGTTCCATAGACAAGAGCCTCTTTTCCGCCAAGGCCCGCGATTGACCAAGCGGGGGGCGAGAAGCGAGAAAGGGCAAGCGAGTTACAAATCGCCCATCAACACGGCGGCCTGTGTTGTTTTGATAAAACAACTCACATTCAAGGTCACGAGGGTCAACTCGTGCGGCATGCGGCGGCTCCTCAACTTCCCAAAAGCGCTGGACCACGTCCGACAGCGTCAAGCCGGCTGCTTGCAATTGGTCCAGCACCGGTAGGTCCGAAGACCGTAGCACGGGTCCAAAAAAGCTAGAACCGAATATAGTGGACATGGCACATAGGCCGTCCTTCTGCAAAACCCTAATTTCCCCTGACAAGACCAGGCCCAACACGTCGGAACCCAACAAAAGGTCCGTAGGACCGGGTTCAGTCCAGTGGGGGTCAGCTGGGTTTAGGCCTGATGCACAGGACACCGCAGCGTCAGCTATTCGGACCTGCGGTAGGGGGCCTAAGATATTGTCAAGGACTGACACCTTGACCAAGACCCTAAGATTGCCCGTAACGGGGCCAAACATTAATTCCGCTTCCCCGTTAGGAGTCGAGGGCTCTATACCCCCGATACCTATCACCCGTCCTGTTCGAGGACTCCAAGGGAGCCCTAGCTCACCCACCAAACGAGAAGAAGCAATACAGCGCTGTGAACCCGAATCCAAAAGGGCGCGAACGATTAAAAATTCACCCTTCGGGTTGAATACCTTCACCGAGACAGTCGGCAAAAGAATGGTCTGACAGACGGACTGCCGGAGATTCAAGGTCTCAGGAGAAGTTGCTGTGGTGGGGGCTAGGGCGGCAACTACCTATTGGTGGTCGTCCTCATCAAACCGGTCCTCTAACCGGGGAATCTCATATTGAGACTCAGGGGGGACCTCCAAAGGTGAGGGGGACGGACCTCCATTTGGGTAAACCCATGCGTCATCTCGTGGCGGCAGCACGGGCCTAGTCATACGGGCTGAGGTCGGTAGGACGTAGTAAGGCTGTCGACCCGCTCGAGGTGGGCGGCGTTCGAGGCGTGGCCACTCATGAAGCGGAGGTGAATAGCGGGCAGACTGAACCGTAGACGGAGCCGCCACAAATCTGCCATCAGAACGTCGAGGGGGGTTGGCGCCCCCCTCACGGGGGGGTGAAGCCCCCATAGGCGGGGTCGAAATCCGGACGCGTCGGGATTCATGGCCCTGATCAGGAGACCGACGCAAGTAATCCGGGGAGCGATCGGTAAGAGCGCCCCCGCCCGTGCGGGGCGCGCCCTCACTCTCCACCCGGCGGCCAACACCATTCTTGTTGGCGCACAAAATCTCCAGGTGGTTACCCCTACCAATTGGGCATGGCCGTCGCTGTTGGCAGTCCCGTTGCATGTGAGCTTCCAGACAGCTATAGCACCAGTGGCGGTCTCTTGCAATGCCCCTCCGATCCTTGATCCGCTTAGAGAGAAACTGGGGGCAAGAAAGCACCCGGTGGCCTGGACGCCTGTTATAGTTACAGGGGGCGGGTTCAGTGGCAGCAAGTCCAGTGTAAACGGGCATTGGTCTCCGGTCGGAGGCCCTTTTACCAGGGACGCCAGTGTGACCCTTTTCCTTCCTCAGCTGGGCAGGCCGCTCTGGGGTCCTTGAAGGACCAGCCATACCAGAGTTATCAGCCTGCCGGCACTCTTCCTCAAGGAACTTTAAAAGGTCCGAAAAGGGGGGCAGGTAGCTGGCCCCGTCCCCACCATACCTTTGCTCAAAACGCAGTTTCAACTCGGGAGGTAGGCGGGACAACACAATGTGTAATAAAAGGAAGGACCACTGGTCCACGGGAAGCTCTAAACGCTTAAGAGCGTTGCAGGCTACAATCAGTGGATTTAAGAGTGATTCTCTTAAATGGGACACCCCATAGACACGTGGCAGCGCTAGAATTTGTGCCACGTGTGTGTCTGCTAACCGACGCACGTTGGCATACCGCCGAGTCAGTAGTTCCCGCGCGGTGGTATAACTCTCCTCGGAGAGGTCTAGGTGGCTAACTAAACCCAGAGCCTCTCCCTGCAGGGAAGAGAGTAGATAGGCCAGTTTCCGGCAGGGAGACAGGTCCCTTCTCGCGTCCACCAGGCTATCAAAGAGGCTGAGAAAGCCTAGCCACTCGCTCAGGTTGCCAGAAAAGTGGGGCAAGTTTATTGTTGGCAACTTGCCCTGTAACGCAGGCTGCGTGGTGGGTCTGGTGGGAGACTCAAGAATAGAGCTCATTCTCGCCTCCTTCTTGAGCCTCGTGGCCTCCTCCACCAGACCGTCTGTCAGCTCAAAAAACTGTTCGTAGTCCCGCACTGAGGACTCCAGCGATTCCGGAGGTAGCTCCAACGCCATGAGGTCTCGGAAGGCCTCTTCGACGACCGCCTGCCTGGTTCGCACCTGCTCGCACCGCTGGAGCAGTGCGGATGCCCGGTCCACCCGGCCTACCAAGGCGTTGGCTGTAGCAGCCCAACGCAGCTCTGATTGAATTTGCACGCTCAATTTTTTGTGGGCTGACATCTTAGGTAGGTAAAAAACAACTTAAATAAAGGTAGTTACAACAAATAGATAACAAAATCAAAACAAAGTTATTTGTTACAAGTTATGTTTCAACTTCAACCAAACAAATTAATAATCAAACAAGAATTACCCACTTTAAACACAAACAAATTACTACTTAAATACTATTTATTAATTAGAATTATTTACTTTAAACAAGAATTATTTATTTTAAATACATCAAACAAACTACTCTGTTACCTAACCACGAGGGGTTTTAGTAAACAAACAAAGTATTTGTTGGTTAAAAGTTCCAAAAGATACAAATTAAGCTATCAATAATTTATGTTAAGTCAATCAATAACATAAATTTAGATAAAAGAAAAATTAAGTTTTTAATTACCCGTACTAAGCCACTAGACTCATACTAGGCACTGCAAATTACAAATTGGTTGGTTGAGAACCTACAATTATCAAATTATATTAATATTAAGTTTATTTATTACAATCTACATCTAACTGTTGGCCAGTTACGGGCCACAAACAACAATTAGATACTATTAATTATTAATCAACAAAATTAACAAAACAAAATCTCAATAATTGCAATCATTATACAGGCCTACATGTGACAAGGTAGGCTATGTACTAGTAACTCAATAAGCCTGTGTATTAATAAGTTATAAATTAATAAGTTTACAATTAATGAGTTAACCCTAGAACGGCAAAGTTAAGTCACAGTAATGCCAAATCTGTCCGCGGAATCAATTTAACCACGCTCTGCTACCAAATGTTGAGGCCAACGGCTTGGCCAACGAGTCAAACCTGGACCACTAGGTTCAGGGGCCCATCAGCTAAACCTGAGTCCAGAGTCGCTGCCCAAAGCGGCCTTTCACCGCGGTCAGATCTGTTCTCAACGTAGTGGTGACTTAATGATGGTAGGGTTGCACTGACCTTCCTTACAGCAGTCAATCCTTGTACGGCCTGAGATGGTATGATAGTGGTGATTATGTGGGGTGTGTTATGAGGTTAAGTGTAAGGTGAACTTCTCAGGCCGCTAGCCGCAGCAGGCAGGCAGCCAGTTATGGCCTGCAGCTGTGGACGCCGGGCTGGCGTAGCACTGTACACTTGGTTTATCACTAGTTAGACCAACTAGAGGTGGTCTAAGTCACTTTTTCACACACACTTCCGCCGAGCGCGTGGCGAGCAAAGGTCGGCGGGTTCCAAAAAAGGGTTCTTTGTTACGGACAACAGTTAACAATTATGCTTATAGCTAGGTCGACACATAGACCGCTTGACGGCGCAACTAAACCGTAAAATAAACTAAATCTAGACACTTAAAAACAGCAAACGGTGCGCGCGACCCGGATTTTCGTGAATGTGTTAGCTGTCAAAAAAAAAAGGAACTTGCAAAAACCACGCCCCAAAACGGCGGCAAGTTTAAAACTGAGCATCTGTCAACTTCATTGTGAGCCAAAGAGATTGCCAGCGTCGCGACCATGGAACTAGGAATTATGGACAGGTACATGGCGCGAACATGTGTATTTATGTGAAAAAGACTGTGATTTATGTAAATAGTGTAGGCGATTAAAATGGAACAATATAACGTAAATTTTATAAAAAACTGTGAAAAAACTTTAGACTTGAGAATTCTATTAAAATTAAAAGGGCCACCGCGACCTCAAATTAAAATTACACAAAAATGTGTTTCCAAGACAAAAACTTATACCCGCAGTTTTAAAAATGAGCAGTATGCTAAAACACCTTGGTTATGTGGTTGTGAAGAAAGTAACAAGTTGTTTTGTTTTCCGTGTCTACTATTTAGTGGCGCCGAAGTTGATACTGCGTGGACCGATACAGGTATCGATGATTTAGCACATCTATCTTTAAAAATAAAAAAACACTCACAATCTCGACTTCACATGTTTAATGAAGTACAGTTGGCATCGATTGGTCGTATAGACATTCGCAAAACACTTGATTCTGCATATCGAAAATCGATAAGAGAGTTCAACGAACGCGTTGATCAAAATCGATATATTCTAAGGCGCTTAATAGATTGTGTAGTGTTTTGTGGAGCTTTCCAAATTGCATTACGCGGGCATGACGAATCTACGGATTCCCTAAATCCTGGAATATACAGAGGATTGGTTGATTTTGTTGCGGAGCTGGATTTAGCAATGAAACAGCATTTATCGGGTAGCTCAGTGTTCAAAGGCACCTCTAAATCAATTCAAAATGATATTTTGGATGCTATTTATGAAGTTTGCAAAAATGAAATAGAAATTCAGATAAAACAATCCGAGTATATCGCAATACAAGCAGACGAAACCACAGATTGCTCCACTATTCAACAGCTGGTATTTATAGTGAGATATGTATACGATGGTAAAATCTATGAAAGATTTCTAAAATTTTTGCAACCTAAAGGGCATACAGCAGAAATAATCGCAGCTGAATTATTAAATGAATTAGATGCATTGAAGATTGAGAAAAACAAATTAATAGGCCAAAGCTATGACGGAGCATCTGTCATGAGTGGCAACGTAAATAGTGTGCAGAAAATAATTAGAAATAAGTACCCATATGCATTCTATGTGCACTGTTATGCACATCAATTAAATTTGATATTAGAAAGATGCGCATCGATTAACCATACAATACGGGGATTTTTTTGTAATTTACACGCATTTCCAACATTTTTTACGCGTTCACCAAAACGTACCGAAATATTGAAAGAAATTGTCCATAAAAAAATACCTGCAGCCCCGCAAACGCGATGGAACTACAATACTCGCACAGTGAAAGTTATACAGGATAACCTAGAGCCTCTAAAGGATTGTATGCAAGTTATAATTGACAAGTATTTCAGTGATCATAACACATTTAATCAAGCTCAAACACTTCTATCATATTTGAATAATGACGATTTTCTATACTGGCTGAATTTTTTTGCTACACTTATGCCTCACTGCGAAATTTTATTTAAGTGCTTGCAACTACGATCTATAGACTCTATTAAAATAATGAAAGAAATTAGTAAATTTGAGAAAGTTATAGATGAGATGCGAAATGCTGACCCTCCACCATCGCCTAAAAAAAACGCAGGCCAAACAATGTTCAACATTCAGTGATGAGAAAAGAAGTATGTGACGTAATTAGATTGCAAATGAAGGACCGTTTTGTTCATACAGATCATTTATTAGCTTCCAAATTATTTTATACGGATAAATTCGCTGTGTACCACAAGTCTTTTCCAGAGGCAGAGTTCAAGAGAGTCATAAATACATACAATTTTTTGGAGAAAATTAAACTGAAAAATGAATTATCAGTAATATATAGCAGAGAGGATTTTCATAACGCAGATGGAGCCCTTGCGTTGCTTCAACATTTTATAGAGTTTTCGTTGGAGTCCGTATTCGAAGAAAGCACGAAATTGTTGAAAATTGTATGTACTATACCTATGACGTCAGTAGAGAGTGAACGCTGTTTTTCGTCGTTAAACAAAGTGAAAACGTTTACTCGAAACACAATGACGCAAGACCGTTTAAACGCTTTGTGCATGATAAGCATCGAAAAAGAACTGATAATCTCAATTTCCGATTTTCATAGCAAAGTCATAGATGTTTTTTCTCGGCAGAAGGACCGCCGAATGGACTTCATTTACAAATAATTGGTAAGCATTTTCTTTTTTTTAGTGAACTCCCAATATGATCTTTCACGAGCCGCCTCTGAAGCCTACCCGAAGCATCTACAAGCTAGCGTTCATCTAAATATAAAAGGAAAAATATATGACTGACTGACTGACTGATCTATCAACGCGCAGCTCAAACCACTGGATGGATGGAGCTGAAATTCGGCATACAGATAGCTATTATGACGTAGGCATCCGTTAAAAGATTTTTGAAACCTAAGCAGGTAGGTAAAATAGGGGTTTTAAAAATCGAACTTATTGATTAGATACTAGCTGATGCCCGCGACTTCGTCCGCGTGGATTTAGTTTTTAAAATACCTTCCCTCGGGAACTCTTTGATTCTCCGGGATAAATGTAGCTTATGTCACTCTCCAGGTCCTCAAGTATACCCACGCAAAAAATCATGTCGATCCGAAGCTCTCTTGCGGCGTAGTTATATGTCCTTTTTTTACTTTTTTGACGTGATAACGTCTTATAAATCGATGAACACCAGCTGCACGCACTAAAAAGTGTCACGTTCCGCCTGAGCCTGAGGGTGCAAGCGAGAGCGCGGAACAAGCGATAGAGAGGCACGATCGGCCCAAGCGTTGGCTTGTGCCGCACGCCAGTCATCGTCAATGTTTCTTTATGACGTTATCAGGTAAAACTATCGTCCATAAACCGACTTTACAGACAACCATTTTTTTTTTAACCTTTTTTTCACCGTCTAAACCTTCCCTGGACTACGAAACAAACATTTCACGAACAGCAATTGATTTTTATATATCGTGGGTATAAAGGTAAAACTCATTAAGCGACATTTTGGGCAAAAATGGTTTTTGTTACTCAATAATATAGATTAATTTTTCTCATAGGTAATGATGAAAAATAGTGTGTGTCATTCGGGGCCAAAATATTTTGTTCTCGGGCGGCGTATATTGAATTCCTCGCTACGCTCAGGATTCTACTTTGCTCTGAATTCAAAATAACGCCCTTGGGGAGCAAAAACTTTCTTTGGCCCCATATAACACAAATAACTATTTACTCCGTTCAGCTCGCCCTCTCACCTTGTCCTGCTGCCCGCGCTGCGGCGCGTGTCCCGGCCGCTTGGCGCGACAGTCCCGCGCGATGTGTCCCGCGCCGCCGCACGACGAGCAAACTATGCTGTTCGTCACGTTCGGCTTGTCGGGACACTGCAACACGAGTGACGATTAAAGTTAACGACGACTGTTAAATTATAATGGAAAATATTAAAATTATAACAGTCGCAAAAAATAAAATCTAAAACAGCCATTTATTGTAGTAAGATATGAAAAACAATTGTACTTAATTTTACCAAAATAAATGTATGCATAACAGAGAACGATGGGAGTTTATGTATTTGCAGAGTCAACTTTGCAATTTTTTTCTATCGAGAAAAGTTTGCGTTATCGTGTTTAGGAAACAGCCATCAGGCCAGAAATACGATCAATTATAACTACTTTTTTTTCATAATATTATGACCCATAGATTTTAAATAAGACGATCTTCATTCGGCTCGTGATTCGGCTCCACGAATGAAGATCGTGACTGAACACAGCGCCTTAAGCGTGTTTAAACAAACTTTTCCACTATATTATACGAGTATAAATAGTAGGCATTCTGCCATTATTTAATAGCTATTTATATGCAACTGCATCGTAATGACGGTAATTGTTTTTTTTTTTAATTTTTTTTATTGAGTGGCAGTACCAACCATAGAGTGGGTTGGGTACAAACCTTAATATTTTTATATGAACGATACAAAAGTGCCAGAACTCAGACTCTTTGCTTTAGGTATCCTATTTTATGAAGATAACCATTTCGATGCAGCTCCCATACAACGAGCTGCATCGAACTGAGAAGCAAAACCTATACTCGGCGCGGCGAAAGTTGATCCCTATGACAGTTTGTGTTAGTGATGGGTCGTGTCTTTGGTCGTGTCGATAATTTTTTTTTTTTAGACAAAGGCGTGGCTTGCATTCAGCCACGTTGGTAAACATGTTTTAAAAAATATTATGTGTGCATTTTTAATGTCCATTATGTTGTTGTATTAATTTAAGATTTTTGGCATAGATTAAGTAGGTAAGTAAAACGAAAGTTTCCAACCTTGTTATTTTCTAATAATGTTTAACCCGGTAAACACGTTTTTGCTATATAAGTATATATTTTATCATGAAAATGAATGTTCCCCATTTATTTATTTTGTCTGAAAAAATTTTGTTACAATAGGTTATAATAATATTATAGGATATTTTTAGATATAGCCACACTATTTGGTCGGTCACTACGACGCGACGCGCGCGATCGCTCGGCGGCCGGCGCCCGGCGCTCGCTTCTTCAGTACGAGTGCTAACGCCTTGTATGCGCCACGTGCTTTTTGTTATCGGAGTGTTACTTGTTATTACTGTTTTTTGTTTTTGTTGCTGTTTTGTTATTGCTGGTATTGAAAAATGCCGAAAAGACTACGAAAAACTGTACTCAACAGTGAAACGCGGGAGTTTGTTGTGCGTTTGCGAGATTACATTGCTCGTGAACAACAAAATGGCGGCCCTTTGTTGCCACTTGACAACGTACGCGACCGTGTTGCTGATGCTCTAGGGATTGGCAAGGCTACCGTTTCCCGAATCACAAAGGAAAAGTTCGGCGAATCATCGATGGAGGAGAACAAACTCTCAACTCCAAAGAAGAAAAAATGTAATAGGGTACATCCCGTCACCAGTCCAGATGACTTCGACATGGCTGCGATACGTAACCATATTTACGGCTACTACTTCCGAGGTGAACTGCCGACTTGTAAAAAGTTATTGACGTCGCTGAAATCAGCCAGTTTATTTAATGGCAGTATGACTTCCCTCAGAGTAGTCATAAAAAAATGCGGATTTCGGTATGGGAAGTGTGACAAAAGAAAAGTGTTAATGGAGCGTAAGGATATAGCATTGATGAGGTGTGATTTTTTTTTGTGATTTGCATGGGGAAGCTCATGTGGCGCTTGCCCATACAAATCACAAAAAAAAATTTTTCGCTTTCAGCGCTGAGTACTTTCACTGTAAACTATTTATGGAACACATGCAAACCCTAAAGTATTATGACTTACTTTTGTTACACCCTTGACCCTGTGTATGTAAATAAATAATTGTTAAACAGATTTTGTTTCATTTCATTTTGTCCTATAGCTGTTATTTTTTAATTTTCTTGGGTATAATATAATCATGTGTGTATGTATGAATGGTATGATCGTAATATTCTGTTCCATTCGATAATATATGAACTAAAATGTGAGTATGAAAAAAAATTGTGCACTCGTTTCCATTACCGACATTTTTACTTGCCGCCCTAGTCGATAAACGTCACACGACGTAAGTTTTGCAGGACGTAAACATAAATTCAGATTGAGATAACTTCTTGTAAATGTTAAGAATTGTTAAAAATATCAACGGAATATCATTACTAATGGTATAAAGCTACGTAAAATTTATAAATGGCATTTTTAGACGCCCCCAATATGATCCCAATTTAATGGTGACGCCACTACAATGTTATATGGTGACATTAGCTGTCAGTGTCATAGGGATCAACTTTCGCCGCGCCGATTATAAAGAGGGTTCATTTCGATTCAGCTGTCAAATTCGAAATTGGAACTTTTCGATGCAGGAGTAGATTCATGACAATTTGTCAAAATTGGGTATTTGACTGTTGTCAAAATGTTGATATTCATTATTTATAATCGAAAATGTAACATGTAAAAATAACATATTTTGTAAAAATAGAAAATAAATCGGTCAAAAAACAAATAAGTTATAAGCTGTTTTACCCCGGTTTTACTACGACTGTATCTCTCTTTCTAAAACGAAATTTTCTATGAAGAGTTTAGGGAGCTTTGTGTTTTGACTTCACAACACAATAGCGCTCTTTGTCTAACAAGGTAACTTTAAAGCTTTATATTTCCGAGACTAGTTGAGATATTTAAAAAAGAAAAATGGCATTGTGTTATAATATTAAAAAACGTTACTTTAAATAAATAAAAAAATTTCAGTCAAATACCCAATTACTATTAAAAGTCGCTCAGCGCGCTATGGAGCGAGCTATGTTGGGAATCTCTCTCAGGGATAAAATCCGGAACAAGGAAATTCGTAGAAGAACAAAAGCGACCGACATAGCTCTGAGGATTAGCAAGCTGAAGTGGCAGTGGGCAGGTCATATCTGTCGCAGAATCGATGGCCGATGGGGCAGACGTGTTCTGGAGTGGAGACCGCGTACCGGCAAGCGCAGTGTAGGACGACCTCCAACTCATTGGACCGATGACCTTAAGAAGGTGGCGGGAAGCGGTTGGATGAGGAAGGCGGAGGACCGTGTTTGGTGGAGCGCTCTCAGAAAGGCCTATGTCCAGCAGTGGACGAATACAGGCCGGTGGATGACCCAATTACTATGAACTAAGAAGAATTCAGCAGTAAATGTAGCTCACGAGCCAAGTCTTGTGGTCGAGCGCGGAGCAGTTGGCGCAGCGCGGCGCGTCGCTCTCGCGCAGCGTGCCGTTGAGCTGCGCCAGCTCGCGCAGCTGCATGCGGCGCAGGTCGTTCTGCCCCTCCGGCACCTCCACGCCTTGACGGATCACCTCCTTTATCTGCAACCGACAAAGTATTGATAGGCATGATGACAGTAACCGAGAATCAATGGATTTATGAATTTAACTAATGAAATATGATTCATAGCTTATAAAAGACGTATTCATTTTTCTATTGTGGGCGAGATTGAGATTTATTTTGATAAAACTAGTGGTTCGCCCCGAACTGAGACCCGTTCGCGGTAACGGTATCCCATGATTAGAATAGAATAGAATAGAAATGTTTTTTATTCAAATAAACTTTTACAAGTACTTTTGAATCGTCAATGAGTCTACCACTGGTTCGGAATGCCGTTCCTGCCGAGGAGAACCAGCAAGAAACTCGGCAGTTGCTCTTTTCAAAATACTTTTACAATATACTTAATAGATATTATTCTATGTATGCAGAGTTTCCACAATGAGTGGAAGTTCCACAAAAGCATACGTAATTATTTCTTCAATCAAATCAAGATTATTCATTCAATCGATACATGACGACCAAAACTGACATTATTATTATGCCCGTTTTCACCAAACATACCTAAATCATCCCCTATGTAGGAGTCTCTTTACGTAGGTAGCTCCTAAACACAATCCTAAGTCCTAACATCGAAAAAAAAATTAAAAAAAACTTTTGTACTCTGTTCCAAATTGTCTTTAAAATGATACACAGAAACCCTATGAATCGCAAAAAAAATATATTTTACTTCGCATTCGCTTCTATGAGAGCCCCCCTGAAATAAAGATTTTTATAACTTTTTAAGCCATTTTCGGCTGGAGGCCATCGGTTTACATATTATATCTAAATTTGAAGTAATTACGTTCAGTAATTCAAAAGTTATAAGGCTCTGACAGACGGACGGGCGGACAAGTGCAAATCGCTCTAGTAAACTCAGAGACCTCGCTTCGCTCGGTCAATAAAACACGCGTTGGTGGCGGTGATGTAGGCGTGCAGGGGCTCGTCCTCGCCGGGTAGCGGCTGTCCGTCCTTGCGACCCACTTTGTTATATACTACAACAAACGTGTTACCTTTTCCACAGCCTTCTTGACGCAGTCGGCGTTGGTGGCGGTGATGTAGGCGTGCAGGGGCTCGTCCTCGCCGGGTAGCGGCTGTCCGTCCTTGCGACCCACTTTGTTATATACTACAACAAACGTGTTACCTTTTCCACAGCCTTCTTGACGCAGTCGGCGTTGGTGGCGGTGATGTAGGCGTGCAGGGGCTCGTCCTCGCCGGGTAGCGGCTGTCCGTCCTTGCGACCCACTTTGTTATATACTACAACAAACGTGTTACCTTTTCCACAGCCTTCTTGACGCAGTCGGCGTTGGTGGCGGTGATGTAGGCGTGCAGGGGCTCGTCCTCGCCGGGTAGCGGCTGTCCGTCCTTGCGACCCACTTTGTTATATACTACAACAAACGTGTTACCTTTTCCACAGCCTTCTTGACGCAGTCGGCGTTGGTGGCGGTGATGTAGGCGTGCAGGGCCTCGTCCTCGCCGGGTAGCGGCTGTCCGTCCTTGCGACCCACTTTGTTATATACTACAACAACCGTGTTACCTTTTCCACAGCCTTCTTGACGCAGTCGGCGTTGGTGGCGGTGATGTAGGCGTGCAGGGGCTCGTCCTCGCCGGGTAGCGGCTGTCCGTCCTTGCGACCCACTTTGTTATACACTACAACAACCGTGTTACCTTTTCCACAGCCTTCTTGACACAGTCGGCGTTGGTGGCGGTGATGTAGGCGTGCAGGGGCTCGTCCTCGCCGGGGAGCGGCTGTCCGTCCTTGCGACCCACTTTGTTATACACTACAACAACCGTGTTACCTTTTCCACAGCCTTCTTGACACAGTCGGCGTTGGTGGCGGTGATGTAGGCGTGCAGGGGCTCGTCCTCGCCGGGTAGCGGCTGTCCGTCCTTGCGACCCACTTTGTTATACACTACAACAACCGTGTTGTTAGTGTTACCTTTTCCACAGCCTTCTTGACACAGTCGGCGTTGGTGGCAGTGATGTAGGCGTACAGGGGCTCGTCCTCGCCGGGTAGCGGCTGTCCGTCCTTGCGACCCACTTTGTTATACACTACAACAACCGCGTTACCTTTTCCACAGCCTTCTTGACACAGTCGGCGTTGGTGGCGGTGATGTAGGCGTGCAGGGGCTCGTCCTCGCCGGGTAGCGGCTGTCCGTCCTTGCGACCCACTTTGTTATACACTACAACAACCGTGTTACCTTTTCCACAGCCTTCTTGACACAGTCGGCGTTGGTGGCGGTGATGTAGGCGTGCAGGGGCTCGTCCTCGCCGGGTAGCGGCTGTCCGTCCTTGCGACCCACTTTGTTATATACTACAACAAACGTGTTACCTTTTCCACAGCCTTCTTGACACAGTCGGCGTTGGTGGCGGTGATGTAGGCGTGCAGGGGCTCGTCCTCGCCGGGTAGCGGCTGTCCGTCCTTGCGACCCACTTTGTTATATACTACAACAAACGTGTTACCTTTTCCACAGCCTTCTTGACGCAGTCGGCGTTGGTGGCGGTGATGTAGGCGTGCAGGGGCTCGTCCTCGCCGGGTAGCGGCTGTCCGTCCTTGCGACCCACTTTGTTATATACTACAACAAACGTGTTACCTTTTCCACAGCCTTCTTGACGCAGTCGGCGTTGGTGGCGGTGATGTAGGCGTGCAGGGGCTCGTCCTCGCCGGGGAGCGGCTGTCCGTCCTTGCGACCCACTTTGTTATACACTACAACAACCGTGTTACCTTTTCCACAGCCTTCTTGACACAGTCGGCGTTGGTGGCGGTGATGTAGGCGTGCAGGGGCTCGTCCTCGCCGGGTAGCGGCTGTCCGTCCTTGCGACCCACTTTGTTACACACTACAACAACCGTGTTGTTAGTGTTACCTTTTCCACAGCCTTCTTGACACAGTCGGCGTTGGTGGCAGTGATGTAGGCGTACAGGGGCTCGTCCTCGCCGGGTAGCGGCTGTCCGTCCTTGCGACCCACTTTGTTATACACTACAACAACCGCGTTACCTTTTCCACAGCCTTCTTGACACAGTCGGCGTTGGTGGCGGTGATGTAGGCGTGCAGGGGCTCGTCCTCGCCGGGTAGCGGCTGTCCGTCCTTGCGACCCACTTTGTTATACACTACAACAACCGTGTTACCTTTTCCACAGCCTTCTTGACACAGTCGGCGTTGGTGGCGGTGATGTAGGCGTGCAGGGGCTCGTCCTCGCCGGGTAGCGGCTGTCCGTCCTTGCGACCCACTTTGCCCTCTTTTACGGATCCCTTTCCCCGGATAATGATCTTTGCACCCGTTTCTTTCTCCATAGCTGTGGAAATAAATGTAAAATCGATTAGTTTTCGCCAGACTTTTGGGGCAGTAAAATAATCTTCATTTTAGAGGAAAATAAGTTATTAGGACACATTTAGGGCAGTTTTTTGTCAATCTATCATTTCGCACCTTCGGTAGAACAAGGGCACAATTTGGATGGAAATTGTCTTTTGAACTTTGCCCTTGTTCTACCGAAGGTGCGAATTTTATAAAAAAAGCAGATTTTACCGACTGTTATCATTTACATATTAAGTTTTTTAAAATCACGCGGGAACTTTGTTTTTCCGGGATTATAGATCTATGTCACTCTCCAGGTCCTCAACTATACCCAAGCATAAAATGTCGTAGATCCGTAGCGTTGTGATTGAAGGTCTTTCGCATTTAAAGTATTAAGGATGGATAGTAAGGATGGATATACCTTTAAGCGTATTCCCGCGCGGCCCGATGAGCAGCCCCACGAAGTTGATGTCGGGGTGCTCCTCCTGAGGGATCATCACTTTGTCGTGCACGCGGATTATGGGCGGCCTGAAACAATGCCCACATATTTTAATGATTTAAAACCTATCGCTGACCCACTACAGGGCACTCGTCTCCGCTCTCACGGAGAGGGCCGTAATACCGGTCAAAGGCCGGTGGTAGAGTTGACTTGTCATAAGACCCACAAGCCCGGCCAACATGAAATGTATAATTTACTATTTCGGAGTATATACATTGTACATGTGTATACACGTGTCGTCTGGTCTGGCGGGTGGCTTTGGCCGTGGCTAGTTACCACCCTACCGTTAAATACGTACCGCCAAGCGATTTAGCGTTCCGTGCGATGGCGTATAGAAACCGATTAGGGGTATGGGTTGAATGTTCACTGCCATACGCCTTGTACGTTAGCCCGCTACCATCTTAGACTGCATCGTCACTTACCATCTGGTGAGATCGCAGTCCAGTATTATGTCATCATCGGCGCGTGCGGTACTCGCGCGTGTTCAGCCGCTTGCCGTCCGTCGAGTAGATGAAGTGTGTCTGTAGTATGTACACGTGCGTACACGTACTTGTAGTCGGGCGGGGGTTTGAAGTCGGGGTTGATCTGCTGCATGCGCTGCACGAGGCGGTGCCGCTCCTCCTCCAGCTTGCGGCGCGTGCGGTACTCGCGCGTGTTCAGCCGCTTGCCGTCCGTCGAGTAGATGAAGTGTGTCTGTAGTATGTACACGTGTGTACACGTACTTGTAGTCGGGCGGGGGTTTGAAGTCGGGGTTGATCTGCTGCATGCGCTGCACGAGGCGGTGCCGCTCCTCCTCCAGCTTGCGGCGCGTGCGGTACTCGCGCGTATTCAGCCGCTTGCCGTCCGTCGAGTAGATGAAGTGTGTCTGTAGTATGTACACGTGTGTACACGTACTTGTAGTCGGGCGGGGGTTTGAAGTCGGGGTTGATCTGCTGCATGCGCTGCACGAGGCGGTGCCACTCCTCCTCCAGCTTGCGGCGCGTGCGGTACTCGCGCGTGTTCAGCCGCTTGCCGTCCGTCGAGTAGATGAAGTGTGTCTGTAGTATGTACACGTGTGTACACGTACTTGTAGTCGGGCGGGGGTTTGAAGTCGGGGTTGATCTGCTGCATGCGCTGCACGAGGCGGTGCCGCTCCTCCTCCAGCTTGCGGCGCGTGCGGTACTCGCGCGTGTTCAGCCGCTTGCCGTCCGTCGAGTAGATGAAGTGTGTCTGTAGTATGTACACGTGTGTACACGTACTTGTAGTCGGGCGGGGGTTTGAAATCGGGGTTGATCTGCTGCATGCGCTGCACGAGGCGGTGCCGCTCCTCCTCCAGCTTGCGGCGCGTGCGGTACTCGCGCGTGTTCAGCCGCTTGCCGTCCGTCGAGTAGATGAAGTGTGTCTGTAGTATGTACACGTGTGTACACGTACTTGTAGTCGGGCGGGGGTTTGAAGTCGGGGTTGATCTGCTGCATGCGCTGCACGAGGCGGTGCCGCTCCTCCTCCAGCTTGCGGCGCGTGCGGTACTCGCGCGTGTTCAGCCGCTTGCCGTCCGTCGAGTAGATGAAGTGTGTCTGTAGTATGTACACGTGTGTACACGTACTTGTAGTCGGGCGGGGGTTTGAAGTCGGGGTTGATCTGCTGCATGCGCTGCACGAGGCGGTGCCGCTCCTCCTCCAGCTTGCGGCGCGTGCGGTACTCGCGCGTGTTCAGCCGCTTGCCGTCCGTCGAGTAGATGAAGTGTGTCTGTAGTATGTACACGTGTGTACACGTACTTGTAGTCGGGCGGGGGTTTGAAGTCGGGGTTGATCTGCTGCATGCGCTGCACGAGGCGGTGCCGCTCCTCCTCCAGCTTGCGGCGCGTGCGGTACTCGCGCGTGTTCAGCCGCTTGCCGTCCGTCGAGTAGATGAAGTGTGTCTGTAGTATGTACACGTGTGTACACGTACTTGTAGTCGGGCGGGGGTTTGAAGTCGGGGTTGATCTGCTGCATGCGCTGCACGAGGCGGTGCCGCTCCTCCTCCAGCTTGCGGCGCGTGCGGTACTCGCGCGTGTTCAGCCGCTTGCCGTCCGTCGAGTAGATGAAGTGTGTCTGTAGTATGTACACGTGTGTACACGTACTTGTAGTCGGGCGGGGGTTTGAAGTCGGGGTTGATCTGCTGCATGCGCTGCACGAGGCGGTGCCGCTCCTCCTCCAGCTTGCGGCGCGTGCGGTACTCGCGCGTGTTCAGCCGCTTGCCGTCCGTCGAGTAGATGAAGTGTGTCTGTAGTATGTACACGTGTGTACACGTACTTGTAGTCGGGCGGGGGTTTGAAGTCGGGGTTGATCTGCTGCATGCGCTGCACGAGGCGGTGCCGCTCCTCCTCCAGCTTGCGGCGCGTGCGGTACTCGCGCGTGTTCAGCCGCTTGCCGTCCGTCGAGTAGATGAAGTGTGTCTGTAGTATGTACACGTGTGTACACGTACTTGTAGTCGGGCGGGGGTTTGAAGTCGGGGTTGATCTGCTGCATGCGCTGCACGAGGCGGTGCCGCTCCTCCTCCAGCTTGCGGCGCGTGCGGTACTCGCGCGTGTTCAGCCGCTTGCCGTCCGTCGAGTAGATGAAGTGTGTCTGTAGTATGTACACGTGTGTACACGTACTTGTAGTCGGGCGGGGGTTTGAAGTCGGGGTTGATCTGCTGCATGCGCTGCACGAGGCGGTGCCGCTCCTCCTCCAGCTTGCGGCGCGTGCGGTACTCGCGCGTGTTCAGCCGCTTGCCGTCCGTCGAGTAGATGAAGTGTGTCTGTAGTATGTACACGTGTGTACACGTACTTGTAGTCGGGCGGGGGTTTGAAGTCGGGGTTGATCTGCTGCATGCGCTGCACGAGGCGGTGCCGCTCCTCCTCCAGCTTGCGGCGCGTGCGGTACTCGCGCGTGTTCAGCCGCTTGCCGTCCGTCGAGTAGATGAAGTGTGTCTGTAGTATGTACACGTGTGTACACGTACTTGTAGTCGGGCGGGGGTTTGAAGTCGGGGTTGATCTGCTGCATGCGCTGCACGAGGCGGTGCCGCTCCTCCTCCAGCTTGCGGCGCGTGCGGTACTCGCGCGTGTTCAGCCGCTTGCCGTCCGTCGAGTAGATGAAGTGTGTCTGTAGTATGTACACGTGTGTACACGTACTTGTAGTCGGGCGGGGGTTTGAAGTCGGGGTTGATCTGCTGCATGCGCTGCACGAGGCGGTGCCGCTCCTCCTCCAGCTTGCGGCGCGTGCGGTACTCGCGCGTGTTCAGCCGCTTGCCGTCCGTCGAGTAGATGAAGTGTGTCTGTAGTATGTACACGTGTGTACACGTACTTGTAGTCGGGCGGGGGTTTGAATTCGGGGTTGATCTGCTGCATGCGCTGCACGAGGCGGTGCCGCTCCTCCTCCAGCTTGCGGCGCGTGCGGTACTCGCGCGTGTTCAGCCGCTTGCCGTCCGTCGAGTAGATGAAGTGTGTCTGTAGTATGTACACGTGTGTACACGTACTTGTAGTCGGGCGGGGGTTTGAAGTCGGGGTTGATCTGCTGCATGCGCTGCACGAGGCGGTGCCGCTCCTCCTCCAGCTTGCGGCGCGTGCGGTACTCGCGCGTGTTCAGCCGCTTGCCGTCCGTCGAGTAGATGAAGTGTGCCTGTAGTATGTACATGTGTGTACACGTACTTGTAGTCGGGCGGGGGTTTGAAGTCGGGGTTGATCTGCTGCATGCGCTGCACGAGGCGGTGCCGCTCCTCCTCCAGCTTGCGGCGCGTGCGGTACTCGCGCGTGTTCAGCCGCTTGCCGTCCGTCGAGTAGATCGGCTCGGGTGACGGCGACCTGAAATGTACATGCACTCAATAATACTGCACGTGAGGATTTTTTTTTCTAAAGTGAAAATATTCATTCCGACACATTCGCAACATCTCTATTTAGTCTATGTGTGTTACTTGTTACACGAGAGGCAAACAGGCTTGTGATTGCTCAGCTTGTCTAAAAATCTGTGATTTAGTCAAAATATGTCTTTATTTTTAACTTAAGATTTTCAAATTAAAAAATCAAACAGTATCTAAATAAATCATACGTCACTCCTGATGTATCGATATCAATGTCATTAGTATAATATTTGAACGAAAAGACTAATTTCTTAAAAAACATCTCTTTGGCGAGGCATTTTTAATAAAAACACGCACCAAAGAATTGAAACGAATGAGAGATCGTAATCATGTAGCAAGAGAAGTTTACAAAACACCACGCGGGAGTTCCCCTTTTTCTGTCGCCAAAGGTCGCGTTCTGTTTCACGCCAAATTCTATCAAACTATAGGTTTAAAAAAAACGAATAACCCTGATACGGCACGATCAGTTCGCTGAAGTCGGAATCTATCACACTGACAAAGGATACTTTTAATTTCCAAAAACTATAGAGTACCACGGGATTTAAAGAACCAAAATTAGTTTGGACTAAATTAAGGCATCATCTAGTAAGTAAAAAACAAAATATAATGCAAGAAAAATGCCGACTGTTAGAAGTAGAAATTATGAGAACCCAAGCTCATTGTCCAATTAATGCAAAAAGCGTAGACAGAAATATAATAGAAGTTTTGTATATTCAACTAAACTTTTACAAAGTGCTTTTGAGTGCTTAAAATATTATTTAGATTTTCATTTTAAAATAATAATATAAGCTTTATTATTATAAATTATTGTTTCGTTGTGATACCGGAATGAATATTTTCAGCAAATACAATGAATGCACCCAAAAAGATTTCATTACTGCATTTCAATTCCCCGAATATTCTAGACAGTGTTTGTTATTTGATTTCATTTCAAAGCTTGATATAAATAAAACCGAAATGCAGTAAGGAAAATTAATAATTACCTAATAATTACACAATTTTTTGTATATTTAAAAATAACCAAATGTTTATTTAATAACACCCAAACATTTTCTGAAAATTGCATAGTATGTGTAATTATTAGTAATTAATTAAAAAAAATAAAAAAATGTATGTATTCAAACAAATTGGTGATAAATAAAAATTGTTGCTAGAATAATCAAAATGCTCCACTATCCTAAGACTAAATGGCTCCTACGAATGGCCTGAGAAAAAATTTCATTATTTTGTCATTAATTAATAATTATTATTAACCCTGAAATTTGAATGTCGTTAGCGCTGAAAATAATTATTATTAATTTAATAATTATCATAATAATTATCATTATTATTAATTAAATCATTATTAGACCTGCATAGCTGAAAAGGTTTTAATTAATTATGTTCGTTATTAAACAAATAATTATTAATTATTAATATTAATGCGGCTGTGCGCAACCTGCAAAATAGAAAATGGCGAATTAGTAGACCGGGGGTAGACATAGCAGGGGATTAAAATTTATTTTTTGGAATTACTATGTAACTGGAATATTAGAAATTATAAACAAATCTTAACCAGAAATTAATAGCTGGCAAAGTCTGTTTTTATTTTTTGGAATGTTTGCAAAGTGGAATAATTTTTTATTTACTTTCAGGATAGCAGAATCCTATTATTTTGATTAAGATCAAACAATAATTAAAAATCTGCTGTTTTAGCAATTGCTTCTGACAATTCTTTTCTCATATTCGGATAAAATTTTATTTTTGAGATAAGATTCAAATCAAAGCTGGAAGAAAATATTTGATTAATTGAAGATAGTTTCATAACTTCACTGTTACAAGTTACAACTTACTGTGATATGACCTATATGCAAAGTGAAAATAAGTTAAAGGCGCGAGAGAAGCGAGCGCGGAAGATCTTGTTTGATTCATGACATGGAATACAAGTTAATTTAATATCGGAATTTTATACGCGAAGATAAATTACATCTGATATGTACTTTATTTTTAACTTTATTAATTTGTTGATCCTGGAGAACAAAATAGATTTATCACTAAACTACCAGCAAAAGGTGGTCCCTCAGTCCTAACTTGGAGCTTGTCTAATTAAGGTACATGTTAATCGATACTCATTGGCCGACGGGCGATGGGCGGTGCACCGCGGGCAGTGCAGTACAAGAGCCGGCGGCCGGCCGAGTGGGGGGCGGTGATGCGAACCTTTCCTCCACGTTGGCGGGGATGCCGAGGTCTCCGGAGCGCAGCTTGCGGCTCACCTCCTCGATCTGCAGCTGCACTGCAAGGGAAGGGGTTAGCCACGCGCGGCCACACCACCGCATTAGAACATTGCCGCACGCTCAACGCACACATTACTATACTTATACACGTCCACGTCTACCTCCTAAATAATAGATATTAAAAACAGCTCAATTAGTTACACTAAAAATGTTATTATGTATTTAAATTTCTATATTGATATTGAGAACCTTCAAAAGACGTATTTTAATTGAAATGAAACGGGTATTCAAATAAAATTAGCATTGAGCATAAATAAATAGCTGAAATATTAAATTTTTAAAGACCTATAAAAAAATTTGACTTTATTTATTTTATTGATAAAATTGAGTACTTTTACATCATAAGGTACAGGACTTTAGTGAACTAAAAAATCTTATAGAAAATATATTTTTCAATAAGATCAACTTTCATAATTTCAAATAAAATAAATAGTTAAGACACCCTGTTCGTTAAAAAATATATAAAGTTGAAAACAATAAAATTACAATAAAAAAAATATATAAAACATCAAGATATAGGGAAAATAAAACAGGAAAGGTTAAACATATATCACAAAACAGTTTTAAAAGAACATAATATTATATTATTTATTTATAAAGCCTTACCACATAGGTGCGTCTTGCGATAGGTATCTGTTTTTAGTATGCACACACGTTACTGCTATAATAATGATACAATAGATGCACATGTAACGCATTGCGATATTTCCCGACCGCTAAAAACCCACGTATGTAGGGGGAGGCTTTAATCTCATCTCCTTTCAAGTTCATTCAATATAATTCGTCCCATGTAGTTATTGGTAACTTCATAACAATTATACTGTCGTCCATGCAGCCACTGAATGAAAAATTGCCGTAAGCAAACACATAGTTCCAAACCTAAGAGTGACAATGTGACCATCTCGCAAACTCATTTATCTATTCCTAACATTTTTAGTAATATAACATCAAGATGTACGGTAAACATGTCATAGAAATAGGAAATGGCTGTTTAACATTACGAATGTAATACTGCCATTTTGTATTTCTGTCTTGCTCAATTAAAGGGACATGACATGACACTACCACGAATAAATGGCGCTTGTGATCGCAGAAGCTCATACATTCAAGTGGATGAGAAAAGACTTGTTTACTGTTTAAGACAACTAAGGCTGGAGATCTGTAGATTGTATTCTGGCTCTGCTCAAGACTCAAGATAGAGTTAAAATGAGACGCAAATATGTCCCGACATACATCTGTCTCATTATAACTCAGTCTTGAGTCTGAGCTGAGTGAGACTATACGAGTACATACCACAATAATTGTTCTTGTATAAAATGTCGATATTTTGGTGCTACACGGCGCTTTCCTGGCTTGCATAATTCTACCACTGGATTCAACATGCTGGCTAGCTTGAAACCGTCTTTACGAGTGAAATTCTGGTGTTTACGAATTTCAAACGCTTCACGCACTATCCTAGGGATATAGTGACAGTCCGTGGAGAGAACTGTCCATGTAACTGGATCGAAATATCGACATACTAAACAAGAACAATTATCGTGGTACGTACTTGTATAATATATCATAATTATGTCATTAAACAACGAAATAAGTCTAAAATCTTTAATCTATAGATCTCACAATAAGAAAAAATAAATTAGCTATACGTAATCGCACTGTCAAAATAGCCTCAATAGCCCAACGGTTAAAGGCGCGGAATGAAAACTGAAAAGTCGCAGGTTCGAATCCCACCCGTTGCACTATTGTCGTACCCACTCCTAACACAAGCTTACCGCTTATTTGGAGCGGAGATGAGGATATTGGTCAACTTCTGTTCGTCAGGATCTAGAAAACTTGACTGATATTCTATTTAAAAAAACCTGTAATAGTAATGTAGTGATTGAGGGGGGTGGGCTGCCTGGGCACCAGTAACCTGTGTCCAAACACGGGGAATTGGGTGGAATAGTTCCGACACAGGACTGATCACCCGCCTGGCGTTAGCAGGCGTCCCCTCCATAAATACAATACAATACAATACAATGTAGTGATAGTGATAGTGATACTCACGTAGGTACTGCTCCTCCTGCTCGCGCGTCAGCGTGGACGGCAGCACGGTGGGCAGGCCCGGGATGAACGTCTTGTCGTGCTCGCTGCCCATCCAGCGCGTGCGCCGCCGCCGCGCGCGCCGCTCCGCCGCCGTCTCGCCGGGGGGGCCTGGCGAACCTTCACTTTAATTTTAAGGCCATCCTCTAACCACACTCGTTCCTCCCTCCCCATCATACTAATATTATAAATGCGAAAGTGTGTTTGTTCGTTGGTATGTGTTTCAATCACGCCGTAAAAGATAATATTCATCATCATCATTATCAACCCATCATCGGCTCACTACTGAGCGAGGTCTCCTCTCAGAGAAGGGTTATAGGCCATAGTCCACCACGCTGACCCAATGCGAATTGGCGGAAAGATAATATTATAAATGCGAAATTTGGTTTGTCCTTCAATCACGCTGTAACAGATAATATTATAAATGACGACAAGAGAGTGTCTTACTAAATTGAATTTTTTACGATATTGTAATTTGTATTATTACGATATTGTGTTATTTTGTTTTGAAAAGAGCAACTGCTGAGTTTCTTGCCGGCTCTTCTCAGCAGAATCAGTTTTCCGAACCAGTGGTAGATTCATGACTTGTCATTAAGTCATAAAGGCCTACATGAAATGATTTTAAATTTGAATGCGAAAGTGTGCTTGTTCGTTGGTTTGTCTTTCAATCACGCCGTAACATATATTATAAATGCAAAAGTGTGTTTGTTTGTTGGTTTGTCCTTCAATCACGCCGCAACAGGGCTACGGATCGACATGATTTTTGCATGGGTACAGTTTAGGGTTTGGAGAATGACATAGAGACTACTTTTTGTCCCAGAAAATCAAAGTTGCCGAGGGATTTTTAAAAACTATAAATCCACGCGGACGACGAAGTCGCGGGCATCAGCTAGTAAATAGATCTTTACAAAATTCTTTTCAAAAAACCGACTTCTAACGCCACTACAAAGTATAAAAATAATTTTAGTTTGTCCACGTTTGTTGAAGTCGGGCGGGCCTATATACAAACTATGAAACCGATGCGCGACGCTACAGAATATGATAGACTCGTTTGTAGAAGTCGAGCGAGCATCGCGAGTCGGTTTCATAGTTTGTATTTTAGGCCCGCCCGACTTCAACAAACGTGGACAAACTAAAATTATTTTTATACTTTGTAGTGGCGTTAGAAGTCGGTTTTTTGAAAAGAATTTTTATTTTAAGCTTTTAAGTGTAGTATCCTATGATTGAGGAGCTAGGACCTGGAGCTCCATGATGTTGTCCATACTTGTTACCTACAATATCAATTCGTAATCGAAATTTCCTAAATCGCCATAGTTTTAGGTGAGCAATATCCCTGCAGCATCAGGCTTGAGGAGTTGAAGGTTAACATTTTTATGGGACCATTTCGCAAACATCCTCTGTCGATTAAAAAAAAAATCACGCGAATCGGTCCAGTAATCCCGGAGAAATCGGTGGACATACATAGAAGAAAAAAAAAAAAAAAAAAAAAAAAAAAAAAAAAAAAAAAAAAGATACCGGCCGAATTGAGAACCTCCTCCTTTTTGGAAGTCGGTTAAAAACGCCTGAAAATCCCAACGGTTAAAGGTCTTAACTATTTAAAATGGAGGTTTTTAATAAACATATTACCCCAATTTCAACAAACTCTAAGCTAAAGCTAGCAAAAAAACTCCCTGTAAAGTAAATATTAGATGAACTTGGTTGGTTTACCTTTAAATGAAAAGAAACAGCAATTCTCTACAACGAAAAAATAACATTGTTTAGATGCAATATTAATCGTTTGCGACTATCCTATGCGATAACTTTCCATACAATTCTCGCGGGCGATTATTTTTTACATTATAATATATATAGCTCGATTACCACTCACTCACTGACTGATTGACATAATTGTTCTCCTAGAAAGAGACAAAAAACGATGGAATGATGTACGGGAGATATGTCCGGGTGGGATATTCGAGTAGGGAAAAATTATGACATTTCGGAAAAACAAGATGGCGGCCGACGTGATTCTTGCAACTCTTTTGTTTTCCAACCGATTTCTTTGAAATTTTGGATTATTGTAGAAATTAGTAAACGATTAACAGAAAAAGTGAAAAAAATTAAAAAAACAAGATGGCGGCCGAGCTGTGACGTCTCAAATTTCCGACCCCTCTCCTGTAAAATTTTGTATGCAAAAAATTTTTTTCACCCATGGTGTCGTATAGAGCTCAAAGAATGTGACTCGGAGAAAGGTGGAGAGAGCTGATGAGTGAGGAGTTCGGAGACGGGCGAGGGGCACGGCCAGGGTATAGAAGATAGGTGGAGGGTGCTCGACCAAATGTCATTCGAAACCTCGAGCAGTTGCCAGTGAGTTGAAAAAAAATTCCAAAATGGCGGAAAAAAAATGGCGGCAAATTTTGTCCGTCTCTCTCTCGGAGACTATAAAAGATGGAGGAGCGGTTTCTCGACAAAAGATGATCAAAACCCGGAGGTCTACCTGGTGAGTAGGAAAAAAATTCAAGATGGCGGATTTTTTTTCCCCCATACAAAATGTATGGGGAATTTGGAAGGGACTAGAAGTTGGGAACTATGCAAGACATTGATTTTAATAGGTTCATAGGGCTTTTTTTCTTTTTCTTTTTTTTCATTTTACATTTGCTTTTTTTTTTCTTTTTTTTTCTTTTTCTTTTGTGAATGAGGAGCACGGCCAGGTTATTGCACATAGGTGGGGTGTGCTCGAACAAATTTTTTGGCAAAAGATGACCAGAATCCGAAGGTCTACTTGATGAGTAAAAAAATCGCGGTCCGCTTTAGCGGGTCGCGCACCCACGCGCCCTACTTGTAGTAATAACACTTCCCGCGAGCTGCTTTAGCAGCTCGCGCACCGAGCGAAATAAATATAGCCGAACAATCGCGGTCCGCTTTAGCGGGCCGCTCACCCACGCGCCCTACTTGTAGCAATAACACTTCCCGCGAGCTGCTTTAGCAGCTCGCGCATCGAGCGAAATAAATAAAGCCGAACAATCGCGGTCCGCTTTAGCGGGCCACGCACCCACGCGCCCTACTTGTAGCAATAACACTTCCCGCGAGCTGCTTTAGCAGCTCGCGCACCGAGCGAAATAAATAAAGCCGAACAATCGCGGTCCGCTTTAGCGGGCCGCGCACCCACGCGCCTTACTTTTAGCAAAACACTTCCCGCGAGCTGCTTTAGCAGCTCGCGCACCGAGCAAACGCTAGTTAATATATATATAGCTGTTCGTGCTGATTCACTGATTCACTGACTGATTGATCACCTCTCCTGTAAAATTTTGTATGAAAATTTTTTTTTTCACTTATGGTTTCGTATAGAAGACAAAAATTCATTCGGAGGAAAATTATGGAGAGAGCTGATGATTGAGGATTTCGGAGACGGGTGAAGAGCACGGTCAGGGTATCGAAGATAGGTGGAGGGTGCTCGAACAAATGTCACTCGAAACCTCATCCAATTCGCAATGAGCTGAAAAAAAATTCAAAATGGCGGAAAAAAGATGGCCGCCATACAAATTTCGTCAGTATCTATCTCGGCGAGTATAAAAGATGGAAGAGTGGTTTCTTGGCAAAAGATGATCAGGACCCAAAGATCTATTTGATGAATAGAAAAAAATCCAACATGGCGGAATTTTTTTTTCTCCATACAAAATATATGGCGAATATTGAATAGACTTGAAGCTGAGAACTATGCAAGACTTTGATACGGTTTCTTTTCAAAATTTGTTTTTATAAAAGAATTCTCATTCTGACAAATGATGAGATATGATGATCGAGGGTTTGGAAGGTGGGTGAGGAGCACGGCCATGGTAATGAGGATAGGTGTGGGTGCTCGAACAAAAGTCACTCGAAACCTCATCCAATTGGCAGTGAGCTGAAAAAAATCCTAAATGGCGGATTCAAGATGGCGGCCATACAAACTTCAACGGTGTCTATCTCGGAGAGTATAAAAGATAGAAGAGTGGTTTTTTGATAGAAAATGATCAAGACCTGAAAGTCCACTTGACGATAGAAAAACCGCGGTCCGCTTGCGGGCCGCGCACCCACGCGCCCTACTAGTTAAATTATATTACTAGATGATGCTCGCGAGTCGCGACTTCGTCCGCGTAGATTAATGTTTTTTGATTCCCGCGGGAACTCTGTAATTTTCCGGGATAAAAAGTAGCCTATGTGCTAATCCTGGGTTTGAGCTATCGTCATTCCAAATTTCAGCCAAATCGGTTCATTTATTGTGGCGTTAAAGAGTAACAAACATCCATGCATACATCCTCACAAACTTTCACATTTATAATATTAGTAGGATTGTAAATTATGACAAAAAACGAGTGTCGAAAACGCTTGCATTCGGGAACTATTAAACTAGGTCTCAAAAACATAGTGAACTTATATAATAGAATTAACTAAGGACAGTTACTGAACTGTTTAGACATAGAATTTAATTATGTATAAGTAGAAGTTTAAGTTAAAATAATATTGCTAACTAGCCCATAGGCTAGATTGTAGTAAAAAATAAGGCTACCGTTACGTAATGGTGCTTTATGGTAGGAAAAAAAAATATTCGAGATACTCTGAATGTGTAACTGAGCCATAACGCTAGTAGTGTGGATTGCATGCGTGTTACCTTGTCCATCGTCCTTGTCGTCGTCGGGATGGTCGTAGGGCACCTTGTCGCGGTAGCGCAGCTCGGTGCGCGCCTGCATCTGCTCCAGCTTCTGCTGCACCGAGGTGGGCGGCGGGATGGCCGTGGCGGCGGACAGCGCGGCCGCGGCCGCCGCGGCGGGCTGCACCGGCGCCGCGATGCGACGCTGCGCCACGAACGTCTGTTGACACAACACCGACATCAACTTAACAACGTGAACGTTATGTTTGGCTAGTATCTAGACTCTAGAGGAAGCATTGATAGCCTAGTGGTTAAGACTGTGCTGACCGCCATATTTAAATTCTTTGTTATTCGACTGATTTCGTTCAAAATCGATATTTGGGCTTCCTCTAGGTCAAGAAAGAGGAAATGGATGCCAATATTTTAAAAAGTCAACGCCATATTGAAATTCTTTGTTATTCGACTGATTTCGTTGAAATTCGATATTATTGGGCTTCCCCTAGGTCAAGAAAGCGGAAATGGACGCCAAAATTTTAAAAAGTCACCGTCATTTTGAAATTCTTCGTTATTCGACCGATTTCGTTCAAAATTGATATTTAGGGTTCCCTGGAGCCAAGTGTGTGTGTGTGTGTGTGTGTCAAGCAGTGAATCTGTTTCGTACACCCTACATTACACTTCTTCTTCTATCGCTATTTTTACTAACACTACACTTTTAACTACGTCCGATCCGAAAGGGGTTCTTTGGTCCCCTATAAGCCAATAAAAACATTGTCAATGAATATAAAATGTTATTTAAAATGGAGGTTTTTAATAATCAAATTACCTCAATTTCAACATACTCTATGCTATAGCAAAAAAAAAACTCCTTATAATGTAAATGTTACATGAACTTGGCTGGTTTACCTTTAAATGAAAACAAATTAGAAATGAGATTATTGATTCATGTAAGTAGGTGTTTGTCTATCTTTCTCTCTAAATAATTTGCATGTTGTTGCAACCTATAACTTTATAAGTGGGTCTACACTCTACACTATTGCACATTTCCTCTTTTCATGCATTTTATAGTTTTTAATGTTATTACCAGTTGGATGTCCTAAATAAAATAAAAAAAAATCAATAGAAAGACTACACCGCTTGAAGAGACAGCATATACTGGATAGTGTGGCTTCATAGGGCACATAGAGTTCTTCCTGCTGGAAGTTGTTTCCGAACGAAACTAATTCCCACAACAAATCTGCTCATAGTCTGCCAACTGATTGCATGATAGGTATATACAGAAAAAATAATATTGATACAGAATACACAAAATGATGCAGTTATAGTCTAGTGATTAGTACTGGCGTTTCCTATTGTGGGTGTCTTCCTAACTCCTCTGAGAGAAGACCTGCACTCAGTAGTGAGCCATTGATGGGTTGCTGATAAGGATGACAAGATAAAATAAAAAAAATTGAGTAGGCTATACGCACACCTCCCACAGGGGCAATATAGGAATTTCGCACTATTGAGGCTACTATATGCTAATGAAGTTTAAACCTTGAAAATATTTTTTGCGGTAAAATTGATGAGCTTACCATTAAGTTGACATATTTCTAGAAAAAGTTAAAAATGTGTAAAAAAACAATATATTTTATTTACTTCAGTGAAGTTTGTCTCATAACTTATTTATGTTAATTTTACCTGTCGTTCTTCAGCATTGTGCTGGAATTGCAAAAATGAAAAATAAAGTGAATTCGCTCAAACTCAGAATCACTAAATACAAGTTGATAGCTTTAATGCATTGGCATTAATAAATTTCATGCTTTTATTTAGCTTCTCATAGCAATATCCATGAAAATTCAAGCCATAAACAAAGATGAAAGTTTAACTAACTACAGAAAATTGGTAAATCATATTAATTTTGTTTGTACAAAATGTGGCCTTTGTCACCCCATACATAAAGAATCCATTGACACCTCATTAATCAAAATCGGCTCAGTACTTTAATCGCTATGGTGGAACATTCGCAAGTAGCCACATACATAGACTGCTAAAATCATAAGATACTGATACAGATATTTATAAAAAGTATCGCCGATACCGATACGGACATCATGCGTCATGCTCGTGAACGGGTGCCGCCGGCGGGAACTACTTTGTGTCTGCCCGTCTTAACATGAATTGAATTGTAGAACTTTTTTTTTTGGAACTTCCCCTCATTGTGGAATATATTTTATTCTAACAAAGTTGCATAGGTTAAATCGGCTTGGCATCCAGCTGCCTACAAGATAATATAAAAATCTTATTACAATGTAACAGCTTCATTATAATATTGTAAAATGATTATTTTGAAAAGAGCAACTGCTGAGTTTCTTGCCAGCTCTTCTCAGCAGAATCTGCTTTCCGAACCGGTGGTAGAGTCATGATGTGTCATAAAAGCCACAGGTTGGCCTAGGTGAAATAAATAATTTTGAATTATGTATAACATCTTGTCTGTACCCGCATATATGCAAATAAAGAATTGAATTGAAAATTGAATTGATAATATATCAGAAGACAAAACTTAACAATTAAAATTCACAGTTATAACATTTTTATTCAGGAAACACAACATTCATAGGGTTGTCTATAGCGCAAAATTCAAAAAGTATTGGTGTATCGCAAATTTAATATCGCCAATTCCCATATATCGGAAAACTCGCGATAACGCGGTATCGGATGCATCCCTAGTTATTACCTGTGCAACAGCAGCTGCTGCTAATATGGCGGCCTGTGTGGCGGAGTTGATAGTGGTGGTGGACGCCACAGTGCGCGCCGTAGCCTTGGTGGTGGTGCCCACCATCTTGTCCAGGAGCGCGATTGTGCCATCCCTGTGCAAAATGGACTTTTAAATAGAGACTAGCTGAAAAAATTTAATTCCGAGGATTCAACTGACACAGCAATGTCATGTTACTGCAATTTCCATGGCTTTTTAGAGTTCCATAGTAAAACAAGGAACCCTACCTTATTATAGGTTCATCAGGTCTGTCTGTCTGTCCACCTCTTACTATAGACATTGGTTGTAAAGAG
The DNA here is from genome assembly GCA_029955525.1 of Oeneis ivallda. Lineage (NCBI taxonomy): Eukaryota > Metazoa > Arthropoda > Insecta > Lepidoptera > Nymphalidae > Oeneis > Oeneis ivallda. The sequence goes on from JARPMR010000009.1 coordinate 22,270,661, forward strand.
CTATAATTTGGCAAGGTTATTGTCTGCAATTTGTATTCTTTTTTCATTTTCCTCATTAAGAACTATAAAAAAGGAGGGGCTAAAATCAGTGAAAAAAAGTCAGTCTGGGGTTTGATCCCAGGCATGCATCTCAATCATGACAAATTAAGATATGGGTGTTGTGCATTTTTGGCAATTAATTATATTATCACTTGCTTTAATGATGAAGGAAAAAATCATGAGGAAACCTGCAGGTGGCACCTCAAAGGTGTTAATTCTGCCAATCTACAGCTGGACAGTGTGGCAGAGTATGCCCTAACTGTTCCCATTCAAGACAGCAGAGGGCCGATGATGAGTTAAGATGACGATTCTGATGATACTTTAATAGACACACCAACAGTTGGCAGTCGGTTTTTTGGTGCTAAATGTTTCGTACAAAACACACAGTAGCATCAGTCACCTGTCTTTAGATTTCCTCCCGCGACTTCTACTCCTTGAGCGACTTCTCCTCTTTTCCTTGTGCCTTTCACGACTGCGACTGCGATCTCTTTCCTTATCCCTGCAAATAAACCTTGCTAAGTCTTACAATGCTGTGCCGTGTGGTGACGGAAGATCAGAATACAGTTGTCACAACCCCTCCTCTTCCGGAATATAACGGAGAACGGGCAGCAGCATTCTCTGTGCTACTACTACCATCTACTGCGCTCACCAACCGGTCTGCCCCGCGTGGTGATTATGGGCAATCCCTCCCCTTGGGAGAGGCCTTTAGTCCAGCAGTGGACTGTTATAGGCTATTGATGATGGTGATGATGATGATGAAAAACATGAATGGAGCTAGAATAGAACCCTTTACTGAGGCTGATCCGGAAGTTTTACAATAATACAAAATGATTTGTTATATGTTCTTCTTCTTTGTCAATCAACAGACATCCACTGCTGGACAAAGGTCTCTTGCATGACCTTCTACCAGGCCTGTTTTGAGACTCATTTGATAGTCGGTCCACCTAGTGAGGGTCTGCTGACACTGCGCTACCCAAGTGAGGGTTTCTATGTTGGTAACAACTTATCTTTTATTGCAAGATATGCTTGCGTTTGGTGACAATCAATGATGGAAGCGGCCATTATTCAGTTGCTTTCTAGAACCTGTCAAATCTGCATAGGCTGAGATCTATAGATGGCACTCTAACTCAGCTCAGACTCAAGACTGAGTTAAAATGAGACAGATCTATGTCAGGACATATTTGTGTCTCATTTGAACTCTATCTTGAGTCTTGAGCAGAGCCAGAGTACAATCTATAGGTCTAAGCTTTAGATAGCACTTGGCAACTTTCAATTTTTTTTATTTGTTTTCCATAGCCACTAGAAATGTCAAAAATAGAGAATACAGCAGGTGATGAGGTATTTTAGTACCTTTACCTTGAGTACCAGTCATGTTTCTTTCCATGTATACCTTGAGTACTTTAAAGGTACTCAAGGTATGAGAAACATGGACGCTGGTAGTGTTCCACACCATAGCAGTTAATTTCAGAAACATTGAACTGAAGCGTTTTGTGCAAGTATGTTGGATTTCAATTTGCACACTGCTCCTCTGAATAAAATTAGATAATTTTATTGAACCACTGGTGCAGATTTCTCAGCCAGGATCTCCTCTGTCCTTTGCCCATTTTGCCCTGCACCTCTTGCCTTGGATGATCAACTGTAGCAGATCATACTTGGTGATATACAGCACTTCATTAGTTTACCAGTAGTATTGAGGCCAAAAATAAGTAACACAAGTCATAAGTACCTACGTATAGTATGGTAGATCGCTGCTGCTTTAGGTTATCTTATCAGTGAATGCTAAGACTTAAGAGCTATTGGATTTAAACGTAAACAGCTTGAATTAGGAAGGCCGCCTTATCGTTAAAAGTTACTGGCTGGTAAGGGCAACTGGCTGCAGGTCCCCGACCGAACTTACCTCTTGGAGCGATGGCGATCCCGATCTCGATCTCGGTCGCGATCTCTGTCCCGGTTGCGTTCACGATCCCGGTCCCTGTCCTTGTCCCGATCACGATCGCGCTCACGGCCCTTGTCCCTTTCCTTATGCCTGTCGCTGCGATCGCGGGATCGGGAGCGACTTCGGTCTCTATGACGAGAACTCATTTTCTCACTTGAGATAAAAACTAGACTTGTTAATGTACAAGTAGATGTTCTGAAAGGATTATACACACAACACTTCACTCTATAAAAGCCTTTATAGCCGTATTATTAAATATAGGTTATGAAAATTAATGTTTCAACCATTCAACATAAATTCATTTCAGATTGTTTCAGATTTCAACCATCAAATCATATATCCTTCTCTATGCACCAAATCAAATCATGAATCATAGACCACGAACACTAGGACGAACACTAGGATATAGACGTCAAACTCCATAGAGCCTAAAATAGAATCTTAACAGGATTCTAGTGTGAGTGTTCCTTCACTATGGTACATCTATACATTTTCAATCTTGCATCTCACTCTCTCGTGATTTAACGACTCTATCCATTCATGTTTAATGCAAATTTCATTGATAACCCAGCATGTCCTGCTCTAACACGATGTATAGCAATAGCGGAACTCGATGCTTATTGGTCCATCGCTTAAGCAGAATTACGTCATAGCGGAACCGGAAGCGGTTACTTTTTATTTTAGTTAGGGATGGGATTGGCCCATCGGAGTGAACCGTAACCTTATAATTATAGTGATGTACTTATCGGTTTTCGAGTACCGGTTTTTTTAATATTTACCGATTTTCTTCCTTACTAAATTCTAATTTAAAAAAGGTTGTGAAATAAAAGAAATTTTAACTTTGAATAGCTGATTTATTCATTTTCATTTCTTAAACTACCACCGGTTCTGAATGTAGTTTACTTTTGAGAAGAATCCGGTAAGAAACTCAACAGTTACTCTTTTAAAATATTGTCTGGTACATTATATTAATTTATGACCATCGCAGAGTTCCATTTAAACGCGGAATAAATTGGACTTCGCTTTTAAATAATATTTATAGGTATATAGATAGGTTTTCCAGATGTTTAATTTAAATAACCTATAATAAAAATGATGATCTACTATTGACAGTCATCGCGATCGTGATATTTTTGGAAAGGCGGTAGTGCTTCCAGTTCTATCAACTGTAACGATCACAATCCATACTATACTAAATGCATTTTTTTTAATCAAGACAACCCTATTGCCTACAATGTCTTTTGCTGAGCAGTTTTTCGTAATGAAAATCTGTCTAAACGTCAAATTTATTCGTTGATTAAATTTCCCTTGGCGATTGATAAGTGGGTCTTAAATTTACTTAAATAATAGCTCTAAACATCATTAAAAAATACGATAAGTTAGATAAGTAAAAATCTGTTGTTTGAATTAAAAAATCAGCATATTTAAGAACATGAATAGGCATGATGACAGTTGTGAAGAATCAATGAAATTATGAATATATCTATGAAAATAGGATTCATGGAATATAAAAAATTTATTTATTTATCTATTTTGTCCGAGATTGATATTTATTTTGATAAAATAAAACTATAAAATACAGCAATCCGCCATATTGAATTGTGTTCAATTCAGATCAGAGCGAAAGGTATGTCACATATCTTGAAATTTTGACAAACTACAATGACAAAACATATTTTATCTATTTTGCTGAAATAAGATTATCTTTATTCTTTCGAAATAGATATTTCCGAACACCATCCAACAGTTTTTCAATCAGTCATCATGCCTTTTGCAAAGTACTCGTAAAAGTTTTCTCTAAATCTTTTTTATAACTAGATTACAATGCATCATACAATATAGCACAACTAAATTACAATTTAACATATCACACGTAGTAATTATTAATGAAAAAATCATGAAATAAATTTCCGTTGTAGCTCTTGCACCAATTAAATAAAAAAGATTGCCTACTATTTATTGATTCAATTGATGAAAACTGTGATCAATAAAATTCATTCTCATTGATGATCGCAAGAGAAAACTAAGAAAATACTAATATAACATTTAAAAAAACATCTTAATATTATATTAGTTTCACTTTCACTTAAATTCAATAAGTAATTTAAATATATTTATATTTAAGTAATAAATTAATAAGGTATGTATTTGACAAAAATGTATGTTCTCACCATTGATTTAGTTCTTATATTATTATAGGTTACAGACAATATGAAGCGATTATATTTAAAAGCTAGATCATATAAGTTGTGTAGATAAGTTTACAACTTTATCTAGATATTATTATTCATAGGTGGTTATGAGTGAGAAAAAATACTAAACAGACATAATTTAATTTCATGAAAGTATTACACAAGCTATTGTTTATTTAATAATTTTAATTATTATTAGTAAAACAATTGATTTCATAGAAACGTTTGATAAAGTAATAATTTGATTAAACGGTTTTTGTTTAACGATAGTTCACCAAATAGGTAGGTACGGCGTATATTTTCTTCAAATGTATATTCAAAACCTACTCTTCATTCATTATTATATTATCTACAAGTTTTAACCAAACTATTTAATGTTAATTATCTTTATACACCCCTACGATAACATGATTAAAAATTGGAAACTACTATAAAATTTTATTGTAGTAGGTATTCATAATGAATAACACCCAGTTGAAGTCTGTCTGGCTGTCTGATACTCCGTTGTCTAAAACCACTGAATCGATTTCAATAAAATATGCCAAGGATTTATTTCTAATGCTTATTTATGTTAGTAATTTTTTAATAAATTAATGTTAAAGTAATGACTAGTTTTGGTGACAGCGCCATCTATCGACAAAATTGTAAAGTTTTGCTTAAAAATGTATGCAATTAAAAAGTGTAATAATTTGTCCCCGGGACAAAACAGGACTAAAACATTGACTTTGATATCCTGAAAAACAGTAGGGTTAGCGCGCCATAGGGGATGAACATTTTTGTCGACGTAGGTAACCCATAATTTTGTCAAATCTGTACTGATTTTGAGAAACCTTTGAAAAAGCTGGGTCAAGTAGTGTTATTATCTAAACATAACAAAAACAAATATTATGTTGATACAGAGAACACAATACTTCTTACACAGTGAAAATAAATGAGATGAGCACAGAAATGCAAACATCAAATCACAAACAGTGATTATAATTTAATATAAGAAATTCTTTTTAAATAACCGACTCAAACTCTCGCGCCACTATACAAAGTATATTATTTATTGCTGATATTTTAAAAACCACTCGACCGATTTTGATAAAATTTATATGGGACCACCTGGGAAGTATACCCTTTGAAACAATAAAAGAATTTTTCAAATTGGTTCAGGTGTCTTCATACATAAAATATTCTCTACATACATAAAAAAACAATAAAAAAAGATTCTGACGAATTGAGAACCTTCTCCTTTTTTGAAGTCGGTTACTAAAAAGAAAATTAATGTTTCTTACTTTCACCTATTTTAGGTTACAACAATGTTAACTACTTTGACGTCGCACTGATCAATAACTACCACCTTTGGTAACTTTGGTTGCAATCAAATTTTCCATTTCCTTGAATCTACATTGTGAATTCGTCTATTAAAATTAATGCACCATTGTCTAACAATCCAAACGCCTTCAAAAAACAGATTTTTGTTCACGACAAGTCATACCAAGATGTATCGAGATTGTCAAATTGTTTAATAATATCTGTACATATGTAAACTTTACAGAGTTTTGGCAAGGTCTGTTCGATAATATACATATAGTGCCATACTAAAGCCGACAGATTACCTGATGGATAATACAATTTTATCTTACTATTATCATATTATTTAATTGATATTAAAGAATGAAATGATTCAATTTCATTGGATAACAGTGCATTTTTACAATGTTGACATTGCACACAATCTAGTCTGGGAAATAAATAACGCCAAACTACACCAGTAATGTATGACACAGCATAGGTTTGGAAAGTATTTTCGGATGGAATACTTTCTTCAATGAAAATAACGTTTTGAGCATCCGAACTATGGAGAATATCATTGATATTTCGATTTCGCTTGATAATTACATTTTTTAGAGTTCCCTACATTTTATCATCACCAGGGGTGCAATTTGCATATAAAGATTTACCAGTAGATATCTCATTAATGAGCAATTTCTTATACAAGGCAACAAATTGTTGACAGTCTGGATGTGTGCTACATCCACCCTGTCCTCGAATCTGTCCAAAAAAGATTTCCAGGGGATCCTGGTTTAAACGCTTCAAACTCAAATATTATGTTGATACAGAGAACACAATACTTCTTACACAGTGAAAATAAATGAGATGCACACAGAAATGCAAACATCAAATCACAAACAGTGATTATAATTTAATATAAGAAATTCTTTTTAAATAACCGACTCAAACTCTCGCGCCACTATACAAAGTATATTATTTATTGTTGATATTTTAAAAACTGCTCGACCGATTTTGATAAAATTTATATGGGACCACCTGGGAAGTTGACAGTCTGGATATGTGCTACATTCACCCTGTCCTCGAATCTGTTCAAAAAGTTTTCCAGGGGATCCTGGTTTAAACGCCCGGAATCAATCTTAGTTCCGACCAAAGGTGTTTAATGGTTTTAATGTCATGAATAAAGTTACGTAACGACAGTGGCTTACATTCTCTTGAGTCTGAAGCATCAAATTTCATTGATTCTAGCTTCTTCAAGGCTTCGTTCCAAAACTCTAAGTGGACTGAATTTAAAGACAAAGCATTACGTAAATTAACACTTGAATGACCAGAACAATTCAAGCTGTCAAACAAATCATTAATGAACAAAAAGATCTCGGCAGTGAAATAGCCATTATCAATGTTCACAAATGGTACACTATAATTATGAACTATTTGAAGATGTTCATATGTCTTCTTCTTCTTTTACTCCTGGGAATTTTCTCCGCAAGTAGGCGTGTCCGCCCGTTTTGCGTATGTTCATATGTCTTCATCTGGTTGTGTAAAACTCCCGAAACCGCCCTGCTGAAAACTTGCGCAGCATACACAACCTGAAAAATTCAAATTGCTAGTCATTTTTACAGAATAAATGTGATATACCTACTTCTTTATTTTGAATCTAGAGCCAAAATACCAAGTTTCATACACATAACTTGAAAAACAACTTGAATATGAAGGACTATCACTATGATACAAACATTCAACCCCTATAATCCCTTTAGGGCTTGAATTTTAAGAAACTGTGAAAGATTTACTTCTTTGTTTTTAATTGAAAGCCCAAATACAAAGTTTCATAGATAGAACTTAAAAACTGATGGACTTTCATACAAATTTCCATTCCCTATTTAACCCCTTTGGGGGTAGATTTTACAAAATCTATGAAACACGTACTTTTTTATTTTTAATGTAAAGCCCAAATACCGAGTTTCATGAGTATTACTTGAAAAATGACGGACTTTCATATACACTTTAACCCCCCCATTTAACCCCCTTGGGGGTGGAATTTCAAAAGATCCTTTTTAGTGCTCACCTACGTCATAAAATGAACCTACTGTCAAAATTTCAAGTTTCTAACTTCAGTGGGTTTGGCTGTGCGTTGATAGATCAGTCAGTCATTCAGTAAGGCAGGAAAAGTCTTTTTATAAGTACTTATAGCTGATGTATTAATATGTACTTATTATAAAATTTAAATAGCTGCCTCGTTGGTCCAGTGGGTAACTAAGTATGACCAGGTCCTGGGCTCGATTCCTGGGTCAGGCCAAAAAAAATGTATTGGATTTTTCTGTCAAGAAATTCTTATAGTAGGTACTAGCCTGGAGGAAGAAAGTTGGCGGTGAGTCACCCCGTGCCTCAGAGAGAACGTAAAGCTGTCGATCCTGCACCTGGTCTCTCTCTGGTTGTTTCAGGCTTTCCATCCCATTGGACTAAGACTATGAGAGTGAGGGAATAGAGAGTGTGACTGTTTTTGTGCACACACTTGTACTATAATATCTCCTGCGTATATAGCTACTCTCTGAGCGAGGTTGGCCACCGTGACTGGATTCAGTCGGGAGGATATTATTATTATATTTTATAAAGTGTACACTTACCTTCATCTTGTCATAAGAAGGTTTTATGTGTTTGTGGGTAAGTTTGGTTAGACTTGGCAACACCATGGATCCCATCAATAGCATACAGCTTCTCAACGTAATCCCACTGAGCTCGCTTGTTGCCGATGAGCAGATCCTTTTTCTGAAAATTGTTTCAAAAACATTTCAGTAAGTGGGGTGCATCATACATGTGATAAATTTTCTTATTATTGATTTCATAATGAATAATGTGAGGATCATTATGACCAGTTCTAAGTAAATTTTCACATGTCTCAGATATTAACGAATTTATTGCAGCAACATTGGCAGAGCCTTGATCAGACACAGTTACTCTCAAAACAAACCCAGTTTTAAGAACTTCAGCAATAATCTCTTTAAGTATCTTTTTTAGAGACATGGTTTTAATACCATCACAAACAAAATAAAATGCAATGGGTATTTTCCAAGATAAAAATATTCCACACAGCATGAAAACTAAAGCTTTGTCAGCAACATTATGAGTGTGTTGACCACACTCGAAACCTTAAATAACACCAGTATGGAAATAGAAAAACAAGTTTTTATTAATGGCCATTTCATCAAAGAGTAGCGTACATTGCAAGCCCATAGTATTTTTGGTCTTCACAACATCTGCCAAATGTTGGAATATAAAATCAATACCTGGTCTTAGTGGTTAATATGGAAAATATTAATATTGGTTAATATAGAAGATATGGTAGATTTAGCTGGTAATTTAACATTACACTTCTGCAAAAATCTATAACATTTTGGACTTAATTTATACAGTGAGAGTGCAAAAAGTATGTGTATCTCACTGCTTTAGACTGCACCTGACAATCTCAACTGTGAATCTACTAATAATTTGCCAAAGTTACTTAAAAGTGGATACTTTTTAATAAACATTTTATATTTACTTATAATGAAATGACTGAAACTTTGATTTCAATTTTTTATATTTAATAGTTACTTAATGATTTCAGCTTTGGGGTGGTCTGATCCAGACAAGATGTCTCATTGAAAGGCATGGTTTTTGATGGAATGGGACTCTATTGCGAGTTACAAGATGTAATTGGGATACCATCAGTGGGACTCAGTAGTAAGTTACAAGATGTACTGAGGATATCATCATCAATGAGCATAGCATTGCATGAGTTTGGGCTTGGCTGGGAGTTCTGAATGATATTTATTGTTGAGGGAAGTTCTACATAATTCTCTTCTTCTTCTTTATCAACTGATAGACGTCCACTGCTGGACAAAGGTCTCTTGCATGGACTTCCACAGGCCTCGGTCGTGCGCCGCCTGAATCCAGCGGCTCCCTGCGACTCGTTTGATGTCGTCGGCCCACCTGGTGGGAGTCTGCCAACACTGCTCTTCTCGGTACGGGGTCGCCACTCCCGCACCTTGGGACCCCAACGACGATTGATACATTAGTAGAAGTCAAAACCGAAGAGCAAGATGAATCTTCATGTGTAACTTGGTCTATATGCCTAGACGCAATTGGGATATGGCTGGTAACTTTAACATCGAGAGGTCCCTTGGGAACAAGCGAAGATATCTCAAGATATTTAAGATTTGACGATAGATTATGAAGTGATTTTTCATTAGAAGGTGGATTAAGGAAGGAATTGCATCTAAAGTTAATCTTAAATTATTATTAATGTTCTCTGGTTTGAAATGACTACAACAAATTCTAATATTTTCTCATTTAGAAGTTCCGGGACCAACCAACCATACATAACCAACCATACATACCTTCCATCTGTCGAGACAATTAAACGGTATTCTATGTAAATTTACTTTGCTATAACACATGAACGCATCCTGGTTCCTGGATGAAAAAGTTTACCACTCGCACTGAACTTGAAGGCACATTTTATTTGCACAAAATAACCTGTGATAAAGGCACAGCACAAATCAGACCATTTAACTATCTAGATGAAACACAATAATTATTGATTAAGGAACTTAAAATTGAGAATAGAAATAGGGGATAGTATAGGTAATAAAAGTTTATCCTGATAAAATTTAACACCGATCCGCCGCCGCCATTTGTCGAGAATTTTCGTTTTAGAAAAGAATAGGTAAGTACTTAGGGCAAAAAAATTGGAAATACCGGGAAGAACCTACAAAACGGAATCGGATAATAGTATTATTTTCGTTCATTAATCATAACTTTTACGATAGTGAAAGTAAAGAAAATATTAAGCTTTGTCAATAGTTAACTTGAGATTTCTTTTGTTAAAAACTACATTATTTTATACACACCTTAAGTAAGAAATTAATTCCTATTTTTATACAGTAAATTTTAATATTAGAAACTTAAAGATTTAAAGCCACGGATAATTTTAAACTTAGCACCGGAAATGTTACGTAGGCAGGAAATGACGATAGATGCGAACTTTTGGTAGTGTGAAATAGAGCGAGAGCGCTTGGCACCACTATGAGTATGATAGGGACAGAAAAACTCGATAAATAGTTACTATTGTTATTCTAAAGTGAGACGGGGGTAGGATAATCATGAATCAAACCATCCATAGACCACGAACACTAGGATAAAACCATCAAGCAACCAACAAGCAAGTCAACGTCACGTCAACGTGAAGTCAACCAAGTCAACACGCAACAAACCATAGACAAATATACAACGCAAACAAGAAATCAAGAAGTCAAGAACTCAGACCTACACATAAACACCAGAGAACTATCCTAGTGTTTGTGGTCTATGGTCAAGAACCACGACACGTGTTCGTGATCTATGAACTGATCATTCTACTTGAAGAATAAAACAAAAATTGTAGTGAATTAAACTATTTTTATTAATTTAAATTGTTTATATAATTATGAATTAAACTGACTACTTACTATAGATAGTAAAAAGTAAAAAGTAGCAAAATATAAAAAAAGTATTGCATTCCAAGAATAATTATATACTTAGATATAATTATTCTTGGAATGCAATACTTTTTTTATATTTTGTGCTTTCAGGAGGCATTTCTTCTTAATTATTGAAAAAAAATGAAAAACACCTTAACTGATTGATACAAAACACTGACTGTCAAACCAACCAAAACTTTACCTCACAAAACGGGCCGTACAAATAAAGCAGCATTATTCGTAGGTATTCGACATCTCCTTTCCGCATACAGAAATCTATGAGCGCGAAGGAGAAAAATATATTATTGTATGATGCTAGCGGAGTAAGGTAGTTATGTCTGCACACCAAGTTACATTCAAATACATGGAGTCAGGCATTCAATTCTTTTGCGAATCGAAAATTAAATATTTTTATTTTAATATTCCCTGATTAATTTTATAACCCTAAAATTCCCCTAAATCATTTTATACCTTGAAAAAATCCCCTAAATGTAGGGGAAAATACCCTAAGGAGGGAACACTGACAGAACCATAGATACTATAATCATTGATCTGTGATCTGTGACCGTAAGCCATAGACGAATGATATTGTAAGCACAGCAGATGCTACAGAACAGATGCCACAGGTAATGCACAGAGTACATTGTTAAGTAAAATACATTGCAATCACAGACCAGGAACAACAAGAATTGCAATGTTCGGAGCATGAGGGTGGAACCACATTTGTGAGGATCGTTTCGGATTTCGCCCATACAAAACTGTCAAATTCCATAGAAACGTGTACGGATCAAATCGGCTTTTCGATGCGTACACGAATGTATGGAAAATGACAGTTTTGTATGGGCAAAATCCGAATCGATCCTCACAAATGTGGTTCCACCCTGAAGGTATACCTACCATGGTTCGGACAGCACTCATCACCATCACAAACTTATGCACCCATGGAGACGTGGTCGTAAATTCTAGTTCCATGGGGCATGCAGGCTGTCATCCTTATTTTTGTTGATTGACGCCATTTTGGCGCTGTAAACAGATACGAGTATCCAAGGAACTAAAATTAGGGAGGGCTCTACTTGTTAAGCTAGCCCCTATAGTCTGTTTTTTTAACAAACGAGTACCTAAAATTTTGACTGCGTTGCTGTTGGTCCACGTAATCAACCTAAAAATGACACTCTCTGAATATCGGAAATGTGCGAGACATACTCAGTACCCCACCCATAAGGGGCCGTTCAAGTATTACGTAAGCAGATTTATTACAATAATTATTTACCCCTCTTTCCCCCATGTCAGCAAAAGTAGGTAAGCAAAGCTCTTACCCCCCCCCCCCCCATCCCATACTTACGTAAACATTGGTTATTAGTTATTACCAATGTTTACGTAAGTATGGGATGGATGCATTTTTCTTTTAATTTATTCCTTTTTTTTATTGATTCATGAGCAGCAGTTACAATTCTAGAAATAAGAAAATAGGCTTAGCATAGAGAACTTTCACGCACATAATATTAATTTATACAAAATTGCACGGTGTTCAACATAGAGTAAAGTACAAATATTACAATATACAATCATAAGTAAAATATTACGAACAAAACAAACTTCTTTTAAATTTTTGGTATTCATTTCATTATTTGTGGGAATCCCCGAAAATGCGTATCGTTTTGATGCATAGACAATGTCTTCTTCTTCTTTATCAACCTATAGACGTCCACTGCTGGACAAAGGTCTCCTGCATGGACTTCCACAGGCTTCGCTCTTGCGCCGCTTGAATCCAGCGGCTTCCTGCGACTCGTTTGATGTCGTCGGTCCACCTAGTGGGGGGGTCTGCCAATCTGACAATATCGAAAATGTGCGAGAGACGTAGGCTGAGAATAGGTGCGAGAGACATAAAGTACTCAGTACCTACACGTTTGTTAAAAAAAATAGACTACATGATACCTTACCTTCGTTACTCTGTGCTACAGCTGTTGACAACTGAATAGATATTATATACTTTTGACGTGATAAGTTGATAACGTTTTAAATCGATTAACACCGGTTGCACGCAAAAAAAAGTGTCACGTTCCGCCTGAGCCTGAGCGTGCAAGCGAGAGCGCGTAACAAGCGGTAGAGGCGATCGGCCCAACCTGTGGCCCAACCGTTGGCTTGTGACAAATCACTTAAAACTATAGTCCGTAAACCGACTTTACAGACAACCAATTTTTTGGTACTTCTGCATCCCTATATTAATAATTTAGTTCCAGACACTCGTGTCTCGTATGATAACCAATCACTTTCATAACTCATTATGGTGTACCTAATAACTATGGTGCTGACTGTTGCACTGCTACCTACCGTGCTGAGCTGTTTGCATAAGCCTTGGCTTAGTTACATTACAGCATCACTATATTCGCAGGCAAGAAATGTATGAAGAGTTATCGCTTACAATTTTTTGCCTCTCTTCAAGTGTAAAGACGCTTTACGGTAGTATGGATTATGGAAATACCAGAGTTCAACGTATATAGCGGCAATTCGGCATAAGAACTGTGTACAGTTTCAATCGCGCGGGCTGAGGTAGAGAGGGGAGCCGGCATGGTAAATATGGTTGCAATTCGCGCGACCGCGGCGGTCGCAGAGGCGTGCCGCGCCCCACTCACCCCTCGGTCATTCGTAATAAAAAAGTATTTGAATAAATCAAGAAATAATTTATATTTCGTATCTAGTGTTACGAATTGCGTTGTTGTTATCTAATTATGCACTATAATAACTATACTTTTTTGTCACTTACTTGAATATAGGCATTGATGGCTTTTCAATTCACAATTAGGTACCTAGACAGTTTAACCGTATAAATAGTGCCCGCGTCCGTACGTCGCGACTCGCGAGTGCCGCCGACCACAATAACTGCATTGTTCGGCATACGGTATAACTCAGTTGAACATGGTAAGTGTTTGGAACACGTCAGCTAGTATGTACTACATTTATATCAGTGGGAAATACTATGTATTTCCCACTGATATAAATGTAGTACATAGCAGAGGAGCATGAGCGAGCCTCACACACACAAACTCGACTCGCTATGACTGTAATGTGATTATGAAAAATTGAAAAATACGAATGCTCCCTCTCATATCTGCTCTCCTCTAAGGAGTTCAAATTCTAAAATGGAAATAGGAAGTATCTATTACCTACTTCAGTATTTACTAACCTCTATGAAGCATAGACAAATGCCTTATACTTATTAATAGCTGACTCGGCGAACTTCGTAACGCCAACTTATCTATATAAATAACTAGCTGATGCCCGCGACTTCGTCCGCATGGATTTAGTTTTTTAAAATCCCGCGGCAACTCTTTCATTATCCGAGATAAAAAGTAGCTCTCCCGGTCTGAGGAACCACTACTACATCCATTACTATACCCATGCGAAAAATCGCATCAATCCGCTGTTCTGTTGCGACGTGATTGAAGGACAAACCAACAAACACACTTTCGCATTTATAATATCAGTAATGCTTTATTATAACACTTTCTATAATTGTCAAATTTTAAGACAAAATTACGTTTAGCTGTCATTTACGTTTTGCTATTCCACTGTCATTTGCGTTTTGTTATTCCATGTCAGATGCGTTTTTGTTATACCACGTTTTATAGTGACTTGACGGAAACGCGGTCGAACGGGATAAAAAGTATCCTATGTCCGTCTCCTGGTTCTAAGCTACCTCTCCACAAATTTTCAGCCAAATCGGTTCATCCGTTCTTGAGTTATAAATAGTGTAACTAACACCACTTTCTTTTATATATATAGATAAAAAACAAATAAACTATCCTAATCCAAAAAAACTATCCTATCTTTCAAGTTGGATCAAACCGCACACGTTGTGCAAATTTGATTAAAATCAGTTAAGTAGTTTAGGAGTCCATCGCGGACAAACAACGTGACACGTAATTTATATATATTAAGATTTTACAACCGTAAGGTAAATGGGTTATTAAAACAACAAATTTTGGAATAAACAAACTTAAGTTTTCCTCAATATATTTCAATGATCAAAATACAATTTCTTACAATTTTTAACAGTTCAATCATACCAAATTAATAGTCACTTAAAAAAATAGAAAATGTTGCAAATTATACTAAGACAGCTTAGAGCTAAAACAATTGCAATGGCCTAAGGGTAAAATTATAACACTGCAGCTAACAAGGTTTCCACCTCTTACAAAAGTCAAACTATCAGTGCAACAATTTTAGTATTGGCTGAATCAAAATGAACACAAGTCTAGCAAAGTACAGAATATGTATCCTCATGAATGAAAGAAATTAAATCTTAACTCTTAAAATTATTATAATTAAATCTCCTTATTACTAAAAATATATCTAACTCTTACATCTAGTGTTTATTTAGTCCGGATCACCAGTTTTGAGGAGTCACACCACTGTCCAACAGTCACATCACTACCTATATAGAAAACTATGTTTACCAAGTGGCCGATTCATTATACAATGCTGATATTGATTGAGTCCGGGGCAAATGCAATGAGAATGTTGTAGCCTGTAGTTAACCTGTTGACAAAAAATAAGAGTATTAATCATCATCATCAACCTACATACATACATACATAACCAACATAGTTGCCCTACTACTGGGCACTGGTTGAGGCCATAGTCCACTATCCTGGTGAGTTTGGATAGGCAGACACACCTTTGAGAATATTATGAAGAACTCCATACTCATAGATCGGAAATTTCTAACAAAGTTCCCCTTCAAACATAGGCTCAAAAAAACAATGAATGTGTCGGTGTCATGTAATTATTTTCTGCACTAGTACTGTTAATTATGTTTTTGATGGTTATCGTGATGAATTATTATGACACCCTTTCACAGCACAGTACAGTATTTTTTAATAATTTTCTGCAAGCTCGTCCTACTGAGCGACGATACTGAGTAGGAATATGCTTTTGGCTTCCTAAAAATGGCTTATCACCACATCAACTATTGCGTTTCTGGGAGTATTTATTATACTGAGTAGGAACATGCTTTTGGCTTCCTAAAAATGGCTTATCACCACATCAACTATTGCGTTTCTGGGAGTATTTATTATACTGAGTAGGAACATGCTTTTGGCTTCCTAAAAATGGCTTATCACCACATCAACTATTGCGTTTCTGGGAGTATTTATTATAAGTATGCAGGTTTTCTCACAATGTTTTTCTTCACCATTAAAGTAAATGATATTGTATTGTTTTAAATGCATAACTCTGAAAGACTTAGATGCATGCCTGGGATCAAACCCTGGACCCCCAAATGGAGACAGAAGTCTTAATCACAAAATTATCAATGCTCATAAGGGCATTCATCATCATCATTAGCAACTCATCAATGGCTCACTACTGAGCACAGGTCTCCTCTCAGAGAAGGGTTAGATACTATGATCATAAGGGCATTACAAGAAATAAAAACAGAATCCAATTCCCACATTGAGGTCCTTACAGCTCGATCCAATTCCCTGAATGCCCAGGATTTGAGACACAAGACATTGAATAATTATGACAGTATCAGAACAAATCTTTTTGAAAAAAAAAATGCTAACCTGGTACACAACCCCAAGCTATACATCTACTGGCATTGTCCAATCCTTTAAAGCACTATTAAACATAGAACACATTGCCACATCACACAGTGTTATCAAACTCAATTATTAGTCACTTTAATGCATGTAGCCTCACTAGCTAAGGTTCAGGCTTTGTCCTGTATTAATTCAATGTATGAGATGTGTGGCTTGATGTAACAGCATATCGGTTGATTGCCCGATTAGCAACATTGACACAACTAGATGGGTGAGACTTTGATGGTACAAATTTAACATTTTAATTGCTGGCCAGCCATTAAGCTGTTGATATCTGTTATTTGATATGATTTTGATATTTCACATCAATGATTAAGCTCTAATAACAACTTTTCCTATTTATTCATACTTGTACTTACTTAATTATTCATTTGCAAACAATCATCTTAATTACTAGTTATTAAATACTATGTAGTTAATTTACGTACTTAGATTAAACTGGTGCCCCCGGTCCACCTTTTTTACCGATGAGCGATTTGTGAATGTGTGGGATGACACCTCCTCCAGCGATGGTGGCTTTGATCAGACTGTCCAGCTCCTCATCTCCTCTGATGGCCAGCTGGAGATGCCTTGGTGTGATACGTTTTACTTTGAGATCTTTAGATGCGTTTCCCGCTAACTCCAAAACCTACAACAAAATAAATACCTATGTATTTACTTATGCATTTATCAAGATTTTCCCGCCAAAAGTTATAACAGAAAATTTTGAATAACACTGTGTAAAAACGACACAATATTGTTTATAAAACGTTTTCAAAGCTAATTAAAGTAAAATAACATCGCCAATTGTTTTGTAATAATTGAAAACTTAATTGACACGAATTCCCGCCAAAATCAATCATACATTTGTTAAGCAGACAACACAATAAAAGTCGTTACAAAATGATATTAAAAATCAAAATAGTTAACAGAAACGAATAATACGTGTTTATCAATGTAAATTTCTAGAAAACGCCAGCTATTTCATATTGTAATTAAACCGGAGAGCCGCCATATTGACAAAGGCGTCGCTTACCTCGGCAGTAAGATATTCGAGAATAGCTGCGGAATAAACAGCCGCCGTTGCCCCTACACGCCCATGGCTCGTTGTCCTATTTTTAAGATGCCTATGGATTCTTCCGACAGGGAACTGAAAAACATTAAAAATAATGATCGGACAGTTATTGATTATTTCCTCTGACACAGCGGCCCGCCGCCATACTAGAGGTCATGCGTATTATTCAATTTTATGAAATAATTATATATTTTAATTTCACCACAGTTTCAGAGTTCTAAATTCATTAAATTAATTATGAAACCTAATCAACATACCTGCAAACCCGCCCTCGCTGACCTGGATACTGCTTTCGCCTTGGCTTTGCCCGAATCTTTACCCGCTTTACCACCAGCCTAAAAATTGCGAAAAAACCGATTAATTTTCGTCGTACGAAGCTGAAACTTCGCCAGCATATAGATAGCACTATTTTCCACTTAAATACACAGTCAAATCGTCACAACACTGATTAATTTTCACGAAATCTTGTAAAACTCACCATTTTGAAACGTGTAACACACTATCACCACTACTGAACAACCAATACAGGACAGGAAGGAAAGGCGCCAAGCCAAATCGACAAGAAAAAGATGGCAGCGCTGCTCTGCTCGATGCACTCTGTCAGGTTAGCCAACTGTTGTACCGGAAATGTCGCAAAACAAACAAACAGCTTTGTTGCACCGGGGATCACCAATAGGAATAGTTCAAAATGGCGGGTAGCGCAGTGCCGCCAAGCCAATGCAGTGAGTAAAATTATAACTACTACTATAAAATATTTTTATTCTGTGTATTAAATCTAGTCATTTTTTTTGTGTTCTGTGTTTTGAACCGTTTATTTATTAGACGTAGTCGTGATTCCTAGTTCCATGTTTTGAACGAAAAACGTTGACATTGAGGCTGGAATCACATTTATAAGCGCATTGATCCGCATTTTGTCCTTAAAAAACTGTCATTTTTTATAGTCTAAACGCATCAATTCGGCTTTTCGATGCGTACACGACTTTATGAAAAATGTCGGTTTTGTATGGACAAAAAGCGAATCGATGCGCATGTGATTACAGCATTTACAGCCATAATGGTATGGAATATTTTTGGCGTACAGAGTACTTTAATATGCATATGATTTCTATTGATTTAACTATTGTACCCATAGATTGTACGTACCAAAAAACTTGGTCCTAATTTAGGCTGGAATCACATCTGTGCGCATGGATTCGCATTTTGTCCATACTAAACTGTCATTTTCATAGTCGTGTACGTATTAATTCGGCTTTGCGATTCGTACACGATTCTATGCGAATTGCTGCGCACAGATGTGCTTCCATTCTTATTCATTCGTGCAATTTTTTTCGATCTATGTGGTTTTAAATATTTCAGAGTTGGATTCCGGTTATTTACGATTACGGCCTTATTTTTTAATAAAGGAATTAAAAAATAAAATCCTGAAGGGCCCTATTACATTACAAGGCCCCTAAGTGTACGGGGCCTCATCTGCACATCCATTCGATTACTTTTTGAAAGAAACAGCGCTTGTGTCCAAATTTTTTTTAATTGATTAATAAAGCCTCAATAGCCCAGCGATTAATGATGCGGACTGAAAACTAAAAGGTCGCAGGTACGATCCCTACCCGATGCACTGTATTCCTAGCACAAGCTTTCCGCTTAATTGGAGGGGATAGGAGGATATTATTCAACTTTGGCTTGGCTGATATTCTTTTATAGAAAAAAAACTCCTTGACTGTAAATCTCACTTGGTGGTAATGACCTAAGGTGACGGTGCAGTCTATAAAAAAATATTTTTAAAAACCGACCTCAAGGCCCGCGCCACTACAAAGTATAATTATAATTAATTAAATATATAATTTATTGTTGATTTTTTAAAACCCCTCGACCGATTTCTATAAAATTTAATTGGGTGGTCCCATTATGGACAATGAAAACATACTGTTTTTGTTAAATATTATTTTATTTTAGAATTTTTGGTTTTAAATCACAGTATAATATGTTACAATTTTACATTAAGAGCTCTTAAAGTAAAAGACTTTCCATACATACAATATTAAGCAATTTTATGTCATAATATGGTGATTGGACAAACAATCATTCAAAATTAAACTATGACAGTGTATCATTCATAACTCATAATATCATCTTTCATTGTTCACTATTGCAGTTGCTGTTACTATTCTTTGTTATTTGTATTTATAGTTATCAAGAAAAGTAAATTTACTTATTTAGTTAAGTTTTATCTAAAATCTCTTCTTACTTAGATGGAAGTTTTAGTACAGTCATTTGGTGCTCAAAAAGGGGGTTGCCTGGAAAGTTTTCTTTTTATGGCGGCGCGAGCGGCAAACGTACGAGGTGGCAAAGTGAAAATTCGAAAAGAGCACGTCGAAATCTATAAAGTCACCAATTTTCAAAACTCCCGGAAAACTTTTCAGGTAAAACTACCAAATGACTGGACTATTTTGTGTTAAACAACTAAGAATATATCTTAAATTGTATTATCAATTATTTTTTAATGCCATCTTCGTCCGTCAGCTCGTCACAGCGATCTTCCATTTCGTACTGAAACAACATAGATAAAATGAGATTTTGAACATGCCAATGGACTTTAGTGAGAGAAAAAAAGATAATAATAATCAGTCATCATCATCATGATAGACATCCACTCCAGAACATATTATTATGTAGGTCTTTTGAAACGATGGCTACAGAACATGATCTTGTGCCGCGTGTATGCAGCGGTTGCTCAGTTGAAATCATTCGTTCACTTAGTAGAGGGTCTTACAACACTGCGTCCCCGGTGCAAGATTGCCATTCCAGCACTTTGGGACCCCAACATCGTTTCAGCGAGTCTTGTGCCCCACCCTTTGTAACGAGTTTTTCGACTCAATAAGCTAAGTTACCAACTCTGGTAATCTTCTCATTGTTCATTTGATCCCGCATGGATACACCAAGCATAGTTCTCTCAATCGCCCGCTGAGTGTCCCTGTGGATTGAGTGATTATAAGTACCTCATCCAGCTGCAGGCACTTGCCCCACTCAGCAAGGGTGATACGATGGTCGTTGTCTTCGTCGCAGCTTTTGAGGAAAGGTGCGATGCAGTGCTCCAGCGCCATCAACGGCGCCCGGATTGGGAACAGCTCGTGAACTGACACAAACCTGGATAAAAATATAACAGAATTACTTTTCACTCCAGTGTATAGAATCTTAACCTAATAAACTAGAATTCAATTTACATATCAATTTTGATAAAATAGGTAAAATATGAGAAACAGATAGAAAGCTCATCGAATAGGAACATATGTTAACTTACTAAATTACAACAACTGGATGCATATTGCATTTACTTTTAATGTGCACTATGATGTAGGCACTAAATAATTTTTTTCAAAGGCTCACAATGCTCGCACGGTGGCAGCATTCGCTGGGGTCAAAACTTATTATAAAAATTTTTAAGTTACCTATCATTATCGTGGGCGTCAAGATCACACCACTTCCAGATAGCGGCGTTAGTCCAGCGGCGTGTAAGGTTAGACTCAGCTTCACGCTCCATTCGCAGGTAGTGCGGAGTCAGTTCGCGGCGCTCGGCCATGTCACGCATGATGTTGAACAGCCAGTCACGCATGCGCCGCGGGAAGTCCGACATCTCATTCTCGTTACACTCCTGCAATTACACAAATAATAGTAAAGCTAAAAGCAACTGTTGTTGCTTTTAACTGCAACTGCAGCAAAAACTGTAAAGAACATAATTGGACATCAGCCTTCATTGAGGATTATCTGTTTAGAATGATAAAAACAGGAGTCTAGCAGTAGCATCGACATTTTGAGAAATACTTGACCCAAAACCTTGACCGATAATATTTTCACGATTATTATTAGTTGCTGGCCTACGAAGGGAAACATTTAAGTTTAGTTGATAAAGTTTGGTCAACTTACAGGCATCTCCCTGCAGGCACCGTAGTACTCTATTTGCACGTGACTGTACTCGGGCCCCTGGCAGAGTTCCGAGTTATCCAGGCAAAGGCAACGCTGTCTGTACACTTCACAATCAGATGACCAGGTTTCGTTGCCATTTGTGCAAACCTGCAACACAAACAAAAATAGCTAGGTAAACTTAAATAAAATATTTTGCATTAATTATCATTATTATTCATTTTAGTAATATTGTAATCCAGTAAATAATACTTGACAGTAGATGCAAGACATGGCATGGCATTAAAATAAAGTGAAGTTTGTAATGTTTCAACAACGGGCCTTTGAAGTAAGACTACTGAAAACTGCAATGATTTGCTAAAGATGTCATGACACTAAAACTTTAAAAACAACTGTTTCACCGCTTAAACGGAGCGTTGCCACGCAGATCAAAATATTTTTTGCTATCTTCCATCCTTGAAACAATATTTACGGTAAATACTTACACAAAATAAGTTATAAACAATTAAAAGAATGGATCAGTTCAATTAAGGTACCTTTCGGCGGGAGTCGGTCTCATACGGACATTCCTTGATGCAGTTACAGACGGCGTCACCGTGTTCATCAATCTCGCAAACACGTCCGGCGCTGCAGTGCACTTTCAGGCAAGGATCTGCGTAAATATAGTCCTAATATAAAAACTTAGAATACACTGTGTTGATTAATCTGGACTGTATCCTTTTTGCCTTCCTCCAAAGATAAAATTAGTAATAAAAAATATATATTCTAATGAGGCCCTCAAACAGTGGGGGCTTCGGCTAAGGGTCATGTTAAAAAGAATGGACTCACCTTCAAGAAAAACTTCGTTGTCATTTTCTTCGTCAGGGATTTCATTCATTAATTCATTGACCCGGGCTCTCTCTGATTCCTAAAAAAATCATTAAGTACAAAAATCATTTACTTGTGGTTAAAGCATAAAGTAATGGGATCACTATTCTGGCCAAATTCATACGGGATGCTGCAGTTGCGGCATTGGATTCCCTACTCACGGGCGTACAAATTAAAAAAATATATATTTTGTAGGTTTATGTTTTTTTTTAGGTTTATGTATGTTAAGTGGAAACTGGACTCTTTTATCTCATAACCATGGAACTAGAAATTATGATTACGTAACAATACTTGTTGATAATGATGCAGGTTATATAATTTTAGATCCGCTATTTTGAAAAAAAAAAAACAAAATGGCGGACAGAGAGTCGTAATTCCTAGTTCCATGAGGTCAGGCGTCATTCAAAAAATATATTCACACCCCTTTGTGCCACAGGCCAATTAGAAGGCCATAAGCCTACTTTGTCGTATTAGTTTACAAATTGCGAAAAACCAAGTTAAATTTGAATTTCGCGGGCAGACCCGTGTCTGATTACCTAGTTCTAAGTGTGTGCCTGTTCTAGTGATAGCCTAGTTGTTAGGACTGAGCTCCTATTAGGTGGGTCGCGGGTTCGATTTAAGTACTTAAATATCACATGCTTCAACGGTAAAGGAAAACATCGTGAAGAAACCTACACGCCTGAAAGTTCTCCATAATGTTATCAGAGGTGTGTGAAGTCTGCCGATGTGCATTGGGCGTGGTGCTCATGATGATGATCCTTACTAATATATTATATGTGTTATGTGAAAGTGTGCTTGTTTGTTGGTTTGTCCCTTAATCAAGCAGCAACGGAGCATCGGATCGTCGTGATTTTTTGCATGGGTGTACCTACTTGAGGACCTGGAGAGATACTTTTTATCCCGGAAAATCTAAGTTCCCGCGGAATTTTAAAAACTAAATCCACTCAGACAGCGATCACGGCGTCACAGTCAGTCTTTTTTTTTTTTTTTTTATTCGATGACAAGCTAGTCCTTGACTGCGATCTCACCTGATGTTAAGTGACGATGCAGTCTAAGATGGTAGCGGGCTAACTTGGAAGGGGGTATGGCAGTGAACATTCAACCCATACCCCTAATTGGTTTCTACACGCCATCGTGCCGGAACGCTAAATCGCTTGGCGGCACGTCTTTGACGGTAGGGTGGTAACTAGCCACGGCCAAAGCCTCCCACCAGACCAGACCAGAGACAATTCAGAAATTATAAATTCCCAAATTGACCCCGCCGGGAATCGAACCCGAGACCTCCCAGTTATAAGATAACAGCGCTCACCACTGAGCCAGGGAGGTCGTCAAGGTCGTCAAGGTCGTCGGCAGTCTACGATAAATGGCAAATGGCGAAGCAACGGCTGGTTCATGCGTCATGCTCGCGAACGGGTGCCACCGGCGGGAATGGGGCTGCTTTATGTCTGCCCATCTTAGATATATATTGTTAGAAGGTATATATGCATTTTTGGAACTTCCCTCATTGTGGAAGCACTGCATACATAGCATAGTATTTATTGTATTGTAAACTTATTTTGAAAAGAGCAACCGTCGAGTTTCTTGCTGGTTCTTCTCGGCAGGAAGGGCATTCTCAACCAGTGGTAGACTCATCGACGATTCAAAAGCACTTGTAAAAAAATTAAGTAGCACTCGGGGACTGCTGCGGTAAAGCTATTGCATAGCATTTTTTATCAATTTATGCAATTATAATATTTATGCAATATTTTTTTGCATAGTAAGAAGTATGCAAAAAAATAATTAAAAACAAACAAACATGAAAAGCGCACTGTCACTACTTCGCGAGTGAGATTCGAACCTGCGACATCTAAAGAAGGCGCCGCTCGCCCACTGCGCCAAATAGAGCTACTTGAGAACCTCTAAAATGTTGAACGCTTACTGAACGACGGTGTTGTTTTTTTTCGTTACGGAATTTCTTGATTCGTTCGCCGCGCTCAATCTGTTTGTCCTAGTTCAAAGCCCGCGATAAAAGCTATGCAATAGCTTAATATTTCTATTCTATTCTATTCTATAATGTGTGGTGGTGGTTCTTCTCGGCAGGAAGGGCATAACGAACCAGTGGTAGACTCATCGACGATTCAAAAGCACTTGTAAAAAGTTTATTTGAATAAAAAATATTTCTATTCTATTCTATAATGTGTGGTGGTACAGTTTTTGCAATTCACGAAGGCGAGTGAGCTTTACATGTAGTTACTTCGTGTACACGCACATTCCATAAGTGTGCGTGCCTGTCAAAGCCTACGTGTGAGCGGGCAGGCGCGAGCATTGCGCTCGCTCACACTTATACAGATACGACACACACACAACCATAAGTCAGTCGCCCTCGTGAATTGCAAGAACTATACCTGGAAGCGCTTCTCGTCGAGGCGCTCCGCCATGCCGAGCTCGAGGTGCTCGGCCTCGGCGTCGTCGCGCGCGTGCGCGGCGGGCGGGAACAGCCGAGCCGCCGCCAGCATGGCGGGCTCCGTCGTGGTGGTGGTGCGCAGCCGGCGGTGGCGGCGACGCTTCTGGACATTAAAAAACAACTGGTCAAGTGCGAGTCGAACTCGTGCGCCGAGAATAGGGTATTTGACTACTTTTAGAAAATCATCTTAAATAGGGTATTTGACTACTTTTAGAAAATCATCTTAAATTGTTAATAATGGCTGAAGCTAACGAAACGTATATTTCGGCATAATTTTCAGTATTTTTCATAAAAATCTAGAAATAAATTCAAAAAAATAAATTGCCACCGAAACGTTCCGTTTGCTCTCATGACGTCACAGTTCACATTTCAAACAATGACAATTCCACAGCCCATAGGTGGTGTGGACTGTTACGTCATTCGAGATCACGGAACGTTTTCGGTCACGTGACCATGGCCGGAATTATAGCAATTTTATTTAATGTTTTCTAATTAAATAAAACTTTATTTTTTAGTTTTGTCGTATGGAATAATGTTTTTAGATAATAATCTTTTAGGATGACACCAAATGAAACGATATTTTTAATATAGTCAAATACCCTATTGTTAATAATGCTATGCTGAAGCTAACAAAACGTATATTTCGGCATAATTTTCAGTATTTTTCATAAAAATCGAGAAATAAATTCAAAAAAAAGATACGTGTCAAGGGACACCCGGATGGAACGTAGTACCTTAGTAGTAGTAAGTTAGTGAAGGAATTGTAATAAACTAGTGGTGTCATCTAGTATTAAATTGATTAACTACGATGAATTATTTTTAGTTTATTTCTATTGCACTGATACAACACCAAAGAGTTACTCTGGTGGAGTTACTGTTTTTTCACAGATGGCATTATCCAATTTATACAATAAAAAATTAGGGAAAAATTCCACATTTAGAAATTATTTAAAATAAAATTGAAATTAGAAAATTCAGTCTGTCGAGCTGGGATTCGAACCATCGACGTTGAATTTTTAGGCGACTCTCCTAACCACTAGGCCATGCAGACGCCGAGTTCTAAGGCGAAAATACCGAATACAATGCAAAATTCACATTCAACAAAAAATGACGTTTCAAAAATGTGTCGTGTCGGTTTCCTTAATTTTTTCCGTCTAGCCCCCTTCCTTACCGCGCGATAAGGAACTACGTTCCAAAAATTAATTGCCGCCGAAACGTTCCATTTGCTCTCATGACGTCACAGTTCACATTTCAAACAATGACAATTCCACAGCCAATTTCCAAGGTGGTGTGGACTGTGACGTCATTCGAGATCACGGAACGTTTTCGATCACGTGACCATGGCCGGAATTATAGCAATTTCATTTAATGTTTTCTAATTAAATAAAACTTTATTATTTAGTTTTGTCGTATGGAATAATGTTTTTAGATAATAATAATCTTTTAGGATGACACCAAATGAAACGATATTTTTAATACTAGTCAAATACCCTATTCCGTACCTACCCATTATACCGCCATTATACATATTATTATTATAGGTATATAACTTTTTTATTTTATGGAATTTTTCCTTTATAATTGTGTTGTTAGACCTTGCTTTATACCAAATTTCGTGATTCTAGGTCAACGAGAACTACCATATTATAGGTTTTCGACCCAAAACCTATAGGGTACTTCCGGTTGACCTAGAAATGTCAATTTTGGTTAAAAGCAAGGTCTTACAGCACAACTAAAGGGAAAATTCTTAAAAATAAAAAAAGTTGAAAATTATGGTAAATTTTGGTAAGCAAGTTTTCACGAAAATCTAAATTTGCCCATATCTTTTTATCGTGTGGACTCACTACTCAGGACTTTGATTTTTATACACCTAATAGGGACTATAAACTTCAGTATATTATGGTATAAATTTCAACTTGCTAGGTCCACCCGTTCCTGACAAAATCGGTGGTGACACACGGAAAGACAGACGGACAAGAGAGTGATCTTATAAGGGTTCCTTTTTTTACCTTTTGAGGTGCGGAGCCCTAATAGACGGTCAACAGTTTTCAACCGAGACAATATTGGTCTCGTCACCGCCAATATTGATTCCAACATTGGTCTCGTCATTACCAATATACTGGTTCCAACATTGGATGAATCTTTTATTCACATAATTAAGATAATCTATTAGGGCTTCTAAAAATACCTATACCTATGCAAAATTTTAAAGGTGTATGTATGTTTGTATGTCCACGCATTTCTCCGAAACTTTTAATCGGATTGTGATCATTCTTTTTTATTTGCTTACATTACTTAGGGAACAGTAAAGGTTTCATCAAAATCGGTCAAGTAGTTTTCAAGATATGGACACTTTTCCCTTTTCAATTAAGAATTCTTTATTTCGGTAGGTAAAGAGATGCATACATATATCTATATTGAAGTCGGTTTAATTTTTCGGTCGTTTTACTCCGCGTCGGTTTGCTCGTTTGGTGGGTAGAGGGGAATCCAACCGATCCGTTCCAACTCTTTCACACGAAAAATACTGGACGAATTTTGATGAAACTTCTCAATGCATAACATCAAAATAGCACATAGGCCCAGAAAACTTATATAATATAAGTAATAATTATAATTGTACACCTAGATCAAAAGTGAGACAGCTCTAAAAAGGTCTTTGTTCCCTAGACGAAAAAAAAATCTTTCTGAATCTTTTGTTTGTAAAGTTATTAAACTCAATTTTATGACCTTTTTTGAGTTGTCTCACTTTTGATCTAGGTGTGCGATATATGCTGGATTAGGCATTTTATCCCGTAGAGTTAAAAAAATATAATAGTTCATATTCTTAAAAAACAAAGAAGCAATTGCGATAAAAGACAGCTCAAGAAAAATAGATTATTATAGTTGTATGCAATGAAGACTTGAAACTCACCAGCACCGCGTCTGTGGAGCATATCGCCGCCACCAGCACGGCCAGCAACAGCAGTTTACTCTTCATTGTGGGTCTCTCTGTAAAGGTAACATTTCATTTCACATTTCACTTTAAACATTTCTGTGGTGGTGTCGTGTGGTGCGGGTTGTTACGTTCCCTCAAATATGTTTGAGCGAAGCAACAGCTGGGTCGTGCTGGGTCGTGAACGGGTTCCGCCGACGGGAATGGAGCTACTTTCTGTGTGCCAATCTTAATATGTATTGAATAATTATATTTTAAGTGGTATGCATTTTTGGAAATTCCCCTCATTGTAGAAACACTGGATACATAGCATAGTATCTATCATCACACACACGCACACACACACACACACATACACACACACACACACACACACACATACATACACACACACACATGTCAAATGTGTACACAACAAACATATATATTAGTAGTAAAAATTAACAAGCAATCAATAATCCTTAACCTAACAATAATTTTTATCTAAATATTAAGTATATTTCAGTTAAATATTGTTCAAGAAGTCAAAAATTCCAAAAAAAATTATTGTATAATTTCTAATTTATTTTTGTTATTATTGATCTGTATAATATAGTATAAGTAAAACTGAACCTTCGATCAGGAAGAGGTCCAACAGCTAAACCACAAAATCGTAAGGATTTTAGCTTAGCTGCTGGCAAAACCCATTTTGTAAAATCATGATATTGGATTAAATAAATGATATTATTATATTATTATTATATAGTATCTATTGTATTGTAAAAGAGCAACCGAGTTAGCTGGTTCTTCTCGGCAGGAAGGGCATTCCGAATCAGTGTTAGACTCATCGTCATCGACGATTCAAAAGCACTTGTAAAACAGTTTATTTGAATAATAAATATTTCTATTTTATTCTATTCTATTATTTTCATATCTACTTATCTATCTATCCATAATCATCATCAGCAACGCATCATCGGCTCACTACTGAGCGCAGGTCTCTTCTCAGAGATGGGTTATGTATAGAACATAGTCCACCACGCTGCAGCGTGCAATTTGCAGACTCCACGCACCTTTGAGAACACTATGGAGAACTATTTATTAAACGTGCAGGTTTTCATCATGTGATATCTAATTACGTTAACGCACATAACTCCGAGAACTTAGAGTTGCGTGCTCGGGATCGAACCTGCGACCCGTTGAACGCCGACCTACAGACAGACCGCAGTCCCAACCACTAGGCTATCACTGCTATCAATGTATAGAGATATATAAAAACAAACAAAAGAAGAAGGGCGCAAGTGTCCAAGTTTTCAAAATTACTGCCTGAGTATCTTATTAAAAGTTATGCAGCAAATATCCGTCGATCGGTTTCTATCATCTGTTACAACTTACAACCTATGCAAGGTCTTTGCCCCGTCGGTCGGTCGATGCGTGTGAACAATAAACACTGCAAGCTATAGATTTATATGCGTACCATATACCAGTCTAAGAACTGGGTATGTTTTCTAAAGAACTATTAAATTCTCTGTAAAATAGGGACGTCTTTCACGGACTTCATAGCGTTATGCATTCATATCTCATTTTCAAAATCGAGGTCCTACGAAGTATAAGAAATGCCTGCGAACAAAACTAAGTAGACTGAGGGAAATCAAAGGACACTGCAATTAATCTACTGGATAGTAGTTATTTCAATCATTCATTATTGTAATTTGTAATGCATTTCCAAAAATTGATAGCATTTTCAATTTTATCGCAAAGCAGTTTTGCAGAGCCGGAACTGTGTAGGAAGATGTACCATGGGTGCATCGGCGAGTTCCTACAGCATTTTTATTTATTTACTAGAGGATGCCCGCGATTTCGTCCGCGCGGATTAGGGTTTTTTAATTCCCGCGTTCCGGAGTAAAATGTAGCCTATGTGCTAATCCTGGGTTCCTGGGTATGAGCTATCTGATATCTCCATTCCAAAGATCCAAATCGGTTCATTTGTTGTCGCATCCATCCATCCATTCATACATCCATCCACAAACTTTCGCATTTATAATATTAGTAGGATAGTAGGATAGGATTTAAATTAAGTAATATTTTATTAACTAAAAATTAAAAATTTATTTATTCAACGAGAAAAAAGCGCATTTTTTATAATGTTTCACTTTTATCTTTTGACTTTCATTTCAATGCAAGTACGTACGGGTGAACGGGTTCCTCCGGCGGGAATGGGGCTACTTTCTGTCTGCCCATCTTAATATGTATTGAATAATTGTAAGTAGTATGCATTTTTTGAACCTCCCCTCATTTTGGGAACACTGGATACAAAGCATAATATCTATTGTATTGTAAACTTGTTTTAAAAAGAGCAACCGCCGAATTTCTTGCTGGTGAGCATTCCGAACCAGTGGTAGACTCATCGACAATTCAAAAGCACTTGTAAAAAAGTTTAAGTATTTGAATAAAATATATTTCTATTCTATTCTATATATACTTATTTAAGTATTAACGGTCAATATGGCATCCTCGTTTCAACCAATGGATGTTCACGACTGGACATAAGATTCTAGCAAGGATAGCGCAGGATACTTTATATAGCGTCCAGTCTTCTAACGCGACATTTTTCGATGCAGGGTTATATTAGATCATCTTGAGATCCCAACGAACGTCTTATCAGTTTTTCGAGCCATAGAGGGATATCATACCTATCTGAGTTCTCTATGAGAAAAATCTAATGAGTTCATGACGGATCATGAGAAAGATACAATTTAAGCATAGACGAATGATATTTAATTTAAGGTAAAGATTTGAATTCATAGTATCATGATTCATCTATCGCTTTCAAGCTGAACCTAGGTAGGTACTTAGAGGGGTTTAAATCATAAACATTACATGGCTTAAATACGTAACCTAGGTAGGTACTTAGAGGGGTTTAAAACATAAACATTACATGGCTTAAATACGTATTACTTATAGCTAGGTATAGGTAGGTGGACCGACGATATCAAACGAGTCGCAGGGAGCCGCTGGATTCAGGCAGCGCGGCGCAAGACCGAAGCCTGTGGAGGTCCATGCAGGAGACCTATGTCCAGCAGTGGACATCTAAAGGTTGATAATGATGATGATGATGATGATAGCTAGGTATACAGGCTTATTTAAGAGTACCTACTACCTACCTTATCTAAATAGATACTTATTATAATAAATCACACTTCACAGAATCACACACAGCACATCTATGTAATTGTAAAGCAATGAACGGTATATGTCACGTTGCATATTATGTGAACTGGGTAGGTAGGTAGGTATATTTCGTGTTGAACTTAGCGATCTCATATTATTTCGTATCATTATGGCAATGACTTACACAGAAATATGAAACCTCATTTAAAATATGCAGCCTATCAATTTTTAAAAATCTATGAAATTAAATAAAAAATCACGCACTACAATTGCACCAATAAAGCCTGGCCGTTAGTAACTAACCTACCAACCGTTCAGAAAACTATTTTTCTTTAAATGGCATATCAGAAAATTATACATAGGAGTTACTAGGTATTAAACGTAAAATGTATTTTTATAATGTGTCTTGGTTGACTAGGTTCACGATGAGTTCATCATCACATCTGTTCTAAATATTAAAAATTTTACTTATATGCAGCAGACGGCATGCAGACCACACACATAATATAAATTTAAGTGATGCAGACGTTTAGTACGTAGTATACCACATAGTTCCATGGTGTGTTTAAAAAAAATCAATTCCTTTTCGAAAAATTCGCACGGCGCCGCACGTTGAGGTAACTGCTTGTGTTATTAAACAAATCGTATGATGATTAGATTCTTGGCTAGGAATTCAAATATCACATGCTTCTACGTTGAATGAAAACATCGCTTCGTGACTCCTGTGGAAACCAACCCGCCCGACACTTAGCCTGAGACTTGAGAGCACAGATTTGTGATCTTTGCCATTTTTAAGCTATTGCATAGCTTTTATCGCGGTCTTTGAACTAGGACAAACAGTTTGAGCGCGGCGACCGAATCAAGAAATTCCGTAACGAAAATAAACCTAACACCGTTGTTCAGTAAGCGATCAACATTTTAGAGGTTCACAAGTAGCTCTGTTCGGCGCAGTGGGCGAGCGGCCGCTTTCTTTACCGTATGGTGTATGATGTCGCAGGTTCTAATCTCACTCGCGAAGTAGTGACAGTGCGCTTTTCTTGTTTGTTTGTTTGTTTTATAATTATTTTTTTGTATAATTTTTATTATGCAAAAAAAAAATATTGCATAAATATTATAATTGCATAAGTTGATAAAAATGCTATGCAATAGCTTTACCGCGGCAGTCCCCGAGTGCCACTTAATTTTTTTTTTGGGCCGGGCAGCCGTGGTAAACTATGGCCTTTATCCCTTCTCTGAGAGGAGACTTGAGTTCTGTAGTGAGCCGCTGATTGGTTTCTGATGATGGTGAAGAGTGAAGACCTGTGCTCAGTCTTGGGCAGTATATTGGAAAGCAAAGATCGAAAATACAAGCATCGTGTCGGTGACACAGTTTAATAAAATTCTGACTTCACATTAATTGACCGCTAGTTCCATAATGCCCGAGACCCATTTGCCTACTTTACGTTCACATCTGAACTCCTTAACATAAAGAAAGCAATATTCCTAATTGACTCTATCGTTAGGGCGCAATCTATTTGTTTATATTGACCCAAATATGCCATCTGTTAATAATACTTGCGCTTCATTCAGGCGAAAAGGCACTGCCTGCCACGTCACCGAATTATGTTTTTGCAGACGTTTAATAGTCCGGGAGGAATCGGCGCATGAGTACCGAAAACTATTCCACCTCAATTTTTTTATGCGATCCTCTTCAAATGGCCCTCCTAATTATATAAATGCATGTTGCCATGGCGCAACCCGGTGCCATATTGTTTAAACAGAAATTGTTTAAACAATTACAAGGAATTGTTATTTTTTAACCGGACAAATTTTTTTTATATTCTTTATTAAAATACCAATAAAAAAGGTCCTATGACTTTTCACGATAAAGTTAAAGATATGAATTTTTAAAGGTTCGAAAAATCTCAAATTTGGGTACTTTCGACCCATGAAAAATATATTTAAAAAAAACAATGTTTAAGGAATATTTTTTTTTAATTCTCTAATAGTTAATAATATTGTTAATAGAGATTTAAAAAAATTTCATTGTTTATATCTTTTTTAAATTGTTAATTTCACGCGCTCACAAGTATGCGTCGAACTTCGTCTTACCTTTAAGAAAATTTTTAAGAAAATTTTATTAGCCTAATAACTAGGCCAGTGTCAATAACTGGGTCTTTTACTTTAAAGTAATATAAACTGATAAAAAAGTAATTTTAATGACATGTTCCGATTTATGCTTAAATAACTTTTGAAAAATTGATTTCAGAAAAAAAATTATTAAAAACAAATTGTAGACAATTTAATTATTAATAACATTGCTCTCTTTAACAATCTTGATAAAGTTGATAGTTTTTAAGATAAATGATAAATAATGATTCGAGACACAGAGAGGCCGATGCAACGCATGAGTCAGAGAGAGACAGCGATACTTAAAGGTTACCTTTAAGTATCGCTGTCTCTCAATAGTTAAATTGTCTACAATTTGTTTTTAATAAATTTTTTCTGAAATCAATTTTTCAAAAGTTATATAAGCATAAATCGGAACATGTCATTAAAATTACTTTTTTATCAGTTTATATTACTTTTTTGTTATTAAAACGGAAAGTAAAGTAAAAGACCCAGTTATTGACACTGGCCTAGTTATTAGGCCAATAAAATTTTCTTAAAGGTAAGCGATGCATACTTGTGAGCGCGCGAAATTAACATTTAAAAAAAAGATATAAACAATGAAATTTTTCAAATCTCTATTAACAATATTATTAACTATTGTATAGAGAATTAAAAAAAAATATTACTTAAACATTATGTTTTTTTTAAATATATTTTTCATGGGTCGAAAGTACCCAAATTTGAGATTTTTCGAACCTTTAAAAATTCATATCTTTAAAAATATTAACTTTATCGTGAAAAGTCATAGGCCCTTTTTTATTTGTATTTCAATAAAGAATATAAAAAAAAATTGTCCCGTTGAAAAATAACAATTCCTTGCAATTGTTTAAACAATTTCGGTTTAAACAATATGGCACCGGGTTTCGCCATGGCAACATGCATTTATATCATGAGGAGGGCAATTTGAAGAGGATCGCATAAAAAATTTGAGGTGGAATAGTTTTCGGTACTCATGCGCCGATTTCTCCCGGACTATAAACAAAATAGTGGGTATATGGAAGTTGGAACTAGGAATTACGACTACGAGTAGGTACATCGATGTGTTAAACCCGGTAAACCAACGAATTTTGGCGTTTTGACAGATTTTCAATACAAAATTTGTCAGAACGTCAAAATTCCTCGGATAAGCTATGGTCCGGGAGCCGGTAACACAAAATTTCCCGTCATGCGGATTCGAAAACTCCTTATGGAAATAACTAGTTAACAATAATACGCTTGGTATGCGTTAACTTTTTAGCTGAAAATATTTTGTTTTTTAATGCATAATTGTGTTACCGTCATCGTGGATATTGACTGTTTGCATTGTATTCGATAGAAGTATTTGTACTTTTTCAGAAAAACACTATGCAAATGCTAAGATGAAGGAGAAACTTTAGTCCTAATAACGTACAAGGTACAATATAGATATAGTAGGTAGGCAATTAATGGTAGGTAGATATGCGAGATAGGTCCGGCCTAAAAGGTGTTTGCCCAATGTCGTCTGTACGTTTCCTATCGAATACAAATGCAGACACAATCAATATACGCGATGACGGTTAGGTATATATTTTTGCATTGAAATAATTTTTTCTTATTAATTTTTTCGGCTAGTTAAATTAACACATACCAAGCTTAATAATTGTTAACTACTAATTCCCACATAACGGAAATTTTAGTGTTGCCGGCTCCAGGCCTATTTATTACCCAGCGAAAAATCTGTCTAATAAATTATCTATGATTTCCTTATGATTTCATCTATTTAAAAATCGTAGACCGATTTAAAAAATTCAACGGCTTTTTGGCGCATATCGCGCTTACCTACGAGTAAATAATTGAAAAATTTACTATTCTATTGTGCATGTTGGCGAAACGGACTTTAAAAATTTGGCAGAAAATTCTTACGCATCCATAAGGTAACTTACCTACTTCTGGCGGGATTTTTAAAAATATTTGACGATAATTTTAAATTCGGTAAACATAATATTTGATAACTTTTATGAATACTGTAATTGTAGAGATAAGCAGCAAGTATTTAAGTGTTCCATGAACTCCGACCCTAATATTCAATATAGAGTTATACCTACAAAATATAGAATACATACTTAAATACTCACTAATATATACTATGTGACAGGCTGTCTGTCTTCTAATACTTTTATTTAAACAATATAAAGGGAAGGATGTAGGACACTTATTATACCGGAAAATCAGTTTTCCCATGGCGTGGTAAAGTTAGAGGGGTGGTAAAGTTTGTCATTATTTTTTATTATTTTTATTAAATGTTTTTATTATTTCATAAAGCGCAATATAGGGTGTGCATTGGGGGAGAGGCGATGTCCGTGACCAGTGCGATGGACAAGCAGCTTAACATGCAAATTCTTATGATATTATGTTTATGAATGGTCTGAAAGAGATCATTCATGGCGACGAATCTTAATCAATTCAGCAGTGTTCGTAGATTATAATAATTATGTATTCGCTTTATACGATTATAGCAGCTGCGATAGGTATAAAGACATACAAGATAGGTACCTATAACTTCATGTATCTGATTTCCGGCTGCTATAAGCCGTCTTAAAACATAAGCCCAGTCCACGCGAGTGAAATCGCCGTAAAAGATAGTTTGTTACTATTTTAAGAAGTAAAGTATGTCACAATTATTATAGTATTTAAAACAACGGTTATCGAGCGATAACCCGAAGCTGCAACCTCAATAATAATGAAACTACGGAGCTGTGTACCTATTCGGGAACAGTCCACTTTAACGACTTCTGAAAATTAATACATCGTTCACCTACAAGTCCTAACTAAATATACCTTTCTTTTCCGCCATTTGCATACTATACTAGCGGCACGCTATGATGGCCGGTTTGACACATTACAATAGTGATGTGGAATGTCAATTTATTCTCGAACAAAAAACAATTAAGTTTTGTTTTTGTACCTGATTAAATAGGTTTAATAAAACAAAAATGTATATGTTTATTTAATTTATTTGAACGAACTGAATATTTGAATGAAAATGAATATACATACTTTATATGCACACAAGAAACATATGAATACAAAAGATACCAAAAAAGGTTTTTAAAAATTTTCAATTTAGAAAACCAAATGCCGAGTTGTGGTATATATCATATAAAAATAAAAATTTTACCTTTTGTATGAAACAGCTGATATTTTTTTGCGATTTCAGAGGTTTGTCCACATAGTGAAAATTGTTCATATTCACAAGTACATTCACCCCTTAAATGGTGCAAACTGATTTTTCTACACTTGTATACATTTTAGAAATCAATTTAATAAATAAATTTTGAGTCCTAAACCTAAAACTACATTCGATAAAATTTATGAATCTCTGCACATCACTATCGTCAATAAAGTAATACAATTATTTCCTTCAAAGTCGTTATCAATTAATACGGAACTTCATGAGCGGACAAACGTCAAACCGGCCATCATAGCGTGCCGCTAGTGTAGGTGTATAGAGGCGAATAAGGTAAGGTATATATTTATTTAACACTAGCTGCCCGGACAGGCTTCGTTCTGTCAAAAGTTAAAAGTAAAAATTATTTTTTTTTGTTGGTTTTTATTTACTTATTAATAAAAACCTTCCGTGGACCTTAAGGAACATACAAAAAAAAAAATTAAACAAATTGGTCCATCCATTCTTGAGTTATGCGCTTACCAACATTCATTTTTATTTATCGACCGAGCGAAGCGAAGGTCTTTGAGTTAACTAGGGCGATTTGCACTTGTCCGTCCGTCCGTCCGTCCGTCCGTCCGTCTGTCAGAGCCTTATAACTTTTGAATTACTGAACGTAATTACTTCAAATTTAGATATAATATGTAAACCGATGGCCTCCAGCCGAAAATGGCTTAAAAAGTTATAAAAATCTTTATTTCAGGGGGGCTCTCATAGAAGCGAATGCGAAGTAAAAAAAAATAAAATCGCGTTACATAAAATTGTTACGTATCATTTTAAAGATAATTTTGAACTGAGTACAAAAATATGTTTTTTTTAATTTTTCCCTTAAAATTGACGAAATGGGGGGCTTTCAAAGTGGCGATTTTATACGCTCGCTTGAAGACGCTCTCTAGAAAAATCCGCTATGGATTTTCAAACTGATTTTATGTTTTTAGGTCACTTATATCCTGTACTTGAACAACAAATACTAAAATTATATGAATATTATAAAGAAACGAGATTATTTAATTTTTAATGGGCGTCAGTAATTCATAGCATCAACATAGCTTCACAATAATGCTAATAGATGGCGCAGTCAGTAACTATTCCCATGGAACTACGAGTTAAATTCAATGTTTGATAAATAATTCAATGTTTTCACTAACGTTCCCTAACCTTTACGGGCTACCTATAAGTTAGGTGATTGATGTTTTCTGTCAACTTATTTATCACGATCCTGTACGGGACACCTAAAAGGATATTGGGACGGATGTTAGGACTTAGGATTGTATTTAGGAGCTACCTACGTTAAGAGACTCCTACTTAGGGGATGATTTAGGTATGTTTGGTGAAAACGGGCATAATAATAATGTCAGTTTTGGTTATCATGTATCGATTGAATGAATAATCATGGGATACCGTTACCGCGAGGTCTCAGTTTGGGGCGAACCACTAGTATATATATATATAAGAAGATTTAATTCGCCTGTAACTAGTCACGCCAGGGCCCCATCCCACGGGCGTACAATTAAGGATAAGATTGGCTGGGATTTGGGAATTTATAATTTCTGAATTGTCTCTGGTCTGGTCTGGTGGGAAGATTTGGCCGTGGCTAGTTACCAACCACTTACCACCCTACCGTCAAAGACGTGCCGCGCTTAGCGATTTAGCGTTCTGGCATGATGGCGTGTAGAAACATGTTAGAGGTATGGGTTGAATATACACTGTCATACCTCTTCCAAGTTAGCCCGCTACCATCTTAGACTGCATCGTCACTTACCATCAGGTGAGATCGCAGTCAAGGACTATCTTGTCATCGAATAAAAAAAGATACATGAAACATCATAGCTTCACGCGGAGTGAAGACCCACACTCTCTTTAACAATCTGAATACAGGTGGCAGGCAGGTGTGGTATGTCCAACGTCCAGCAGTGGACATCTATCGGTTGACACGACAATGTTGGTGACCTAGTTAGCGCACTGATCCTGCAAAATTCATCATTACAGCGGGTATTCGCAAAGAACGGAAGCCGGCTCTTATCACGGTGTCCGCCGATAGCAGCTCCACTGTGACCCCGCGCTCATGCGAGTTACAACAACAGATAAAAACATAAAAAATCTACTTTTCGTGTCATATTGTATAAATAACTACGAGCTCTGATAATGTGTTTTTTAAGTAGATATTATTACTAGCTAAGACCCACCATTTAATCGGGCTGGATTTCAGATTCACAACGCCGCACGCACTTATCAAGCATGATCAATGAAATAGGATTCAGGGATTACAAAAAACGTATTTATTTTTCTATTTTGTGTGAGATTTATATTTATTTTGATAAAATAAATACCTGCAGCAATCCGCCATATTGGATTGAACACCAATAAGGGGGGTTCATCACATGGAACTAGGAATTACGACTACTACAATGAAAAAAAAAACAGAGATGACGTCACGAACGACGCCATGACAACATTGAGCGTTTTCACGTGAATTTTAAAATTTTTGAAATGGCTCTAAGTGTATATCTACCAAATATTTTTTCCTGAAATGAGATATTTTTTCGAAATATGCAAAATCGGTCATCGTGCATATTGTACTAAATTGTCTATTGCGTCATTATATCGATTATCGAGTGCAATCACCGCGCGCAATCGTGTTTTTCTCTTGTTGTCCGGGCTATTAATAAAATAAAATTATAATTATTATTAAAAAAAATTGCTTCGAATCGGCTGAGCTGATATTGACGACACTCTCGTGACGGGTAGAGGGTAGTTGAAAGGGGTGATTTTAGTCCTAGTTCTTAATTCGTACGGGATTAAAAAAAAAATAAAAACCACGCGAACATTATCGTGATCATCAGCTAGTATTAGGTATAGTTATATCTATGTATAAGTAGGTACCTGTTGTTACAGATTTAGGTAGGAATATGTGTTTCGGTTGCAAGAGTTGATTTAGTTTATAGCCTGTAGCGAACAAGTGACCTAAATAACAGTTTAACGGTAAGCAAAATTAACAAGTAGGTAATAGTCTACGAGCTGGTAGGAATTTTAAGGAGGTTAGTCTTTCGTGATAAATAGGCACTGAAAGTTAGTAAGACAGGTCTGTTGGTGGATAAAAACTGGCATGTAGGTTGTACTATTGCCCAACTGGCAAGTCTTCCTTCCCGTAGGTACCTAGGTGTACGGATGCGGTAAGTTAAAGGTTCCTTCTACCCATAGTGTTACACCTAATATGTATGCACGATTAAAAATATTATGCTTCAATAGTCTTAAGAAATAGTGAAAACAAAATTTAAATTTTTGTCTGCTCACCAATTATTTTGTTTACCAACGACGCCAAACAAAAAATCGCGTTCGCTGAAAGGTACAAAATATTTTACCGCGACTCTCGCATCTGGATTCTGGGCCCTGATTCTATAACTCAGTGGCTATCAAAAAATGATAGCCACTGACATATATTTTTTATCCATTGAAGGTTTGCTACGAAAATGATACTTTTATATTCATAGCAAACCTTCAATGGATAAAGAATATATGTCAGTGGCTATCATTTTTTGATAGCAACTGAGTTACAGAATCAGGGCCCTGGTCACATTTTGGCATCTCCATCTGCCTCTGTTTTACGCTAACCGTCAGTAATATGAGTACTGTACCTTACTCTATGTTTTCTACCATGTCTGTGATTAAAGGTAACAACCATCGATGTATAAACGGCCACTCAATTCAAAATATAAAATTCCAATTATATGAGTGGCTGAGTGCATGCTACATACTCATGCACCTACCTACCTACTCAGGTAATGCAGTGCACTGCAAAACACAAGCATTGCACGTACCTAAGCATTTGATTTGAAAACAATTTAACGCACTATCGTATTACGCTTTTTTACCTGAGTAGGTAATAGGTATTAGGTACGTTATATCATTAGCAACCCATCAACGCTCACTACTGAGCGCAGGTCTCCTCTCAGAGAAGGGTTATAGGTCATAGTCCACCACGCTGGCCCAATGCGAATTGGTGGACTTCACACACCTTCGAGAACATTATGAAGAACTCTCAGATGTGCAGGTTTCCTCACGATGTTTTCCTTCACCGTTGAAGCAAGTGATAGTTAATTTGACACTTGACTCCGAAAAGTCAGAGGTGCGTACCTGGGATCGAACCTGCGACCCCCCGAATAGGAGACCAGAGTCCTAACCACTAGGCTATCGCTGCTTCCTACGTACGTTATAGAAGTTGTTTAAAACTCGTCTAGGAGGAGGCTTCGGTGGAGGCTAGACTTAGTTGTACCGCCAAGCGCAAACGATGCAGCGTTTTGGTAATAGGTACATTAGAGCAAAGACGTAACTATAATAGGAAAGGACTTAGAAGATCCCGTATACCGTAGTCTTACCAGATCGGTGGGACCACGGGCCCTGAACAGAAATAATACCTAACTATATTACCTAATACGAAAATTATGCTTGATTTGCAGAAAAAATACGAAAATCAGTGTAGCTTTTAAACTCATTCATGAGAATCTAAATATGAATACATACTATAATTTAATTTAAAAAAATCTTTTTAAGATACCAACTTCGAACGCCCGCGCCATTACAAACTATATAACTTATAGCTGATGCCCGCGAATTTGTCCGCGTGGATTTAGTTTTTAAAGTCACTCGGGAACTCCTTGATTTTCCGGGATAAAAAGTAGCCTAGATGTTGACCCGAGTAATAAGCTACCACGGTATAAAATTTTGTAGAAATCTGTGCGGTAGTTTTTACGTGAAAGAAGGACAAACAAACAGACAAAAATTAAATATAAATCTGTTTTGGGCTCAGTATCGATAGTAAAGCATCCCCCAATTAAAATTTTCAAAATATATTAAATGTACAGAAATCTTCCAGTTACAGTTTTATTATATGTACCTATAGATTCTTGATTTTTAAAAACAGCTCGACCGATTTCGATAAAATTTAAATGGGACCAACATGGGAAGTATACCCTTTCAAACAAAAAAAGAATTTTCCAAGACGGTTTAGGCGTCTTCGAGTAATTGGTGAACATACATAAAAAAAGTCGGCCAGGTGCGAGTCGGACTCGCGCACCGAGGGTTCCATACTCCAAAAGTAAAAGTAAAACGATAATATTATATTAATTTGCTTATTTATCGTTAACTTTGTTTGTAGAGGTTTATTGTTAATATAAATAAAACTATGCTAGTTAGAGCGTTGGTTTTATTTTTCCTGTAAAATATACATAAACCTCTATTGAACATAATTATTTCAGATTTTTCGATTGGTAAACTTCGGAGATAAGGGGGGGAACGGTATTTTTTTCGACATTTTGGCCGATTACTCAAAAACTATTATATATAGAAATAAATAAAAAACTGTTTTAGAATGCACAAGTTAAGGCCTT
Organism: Oeneis ivallda; assembly: GCA_029955525.1. Taxonomy (NCBI): domain Eukaryota; kingdom Metazoa; phylum Arthropoda; class Insecta; order Lepidoptera; family Nymphalidae; genus Oeneis; species Oeneis ivallda. Next base: position 22,312,296 of record JARPMR010000009.1, read on the forward strand.
TCATATGATACCCCACTCGGTATAGTTATCTTACTTTGAAATTTCAAACCCCCGATTTTACCCCTTTTTTAATTAAACTAAAATAATTTTCGCGTTGATTTTATTTTTCCTGTAAAATATACATAAACCTCTATTGACCATAATTATTTCAGATTTTTCGATTGGTAAACTTCGGAGATAAGGGGGGGAACGGTATTTTTTTCGACATTTTGGCCGATTACTCAAAAACTATTATATATAGAAATAAATAAAAAACTGTTTTAGAATGCACAAGTTAAGGCCTTTCATATGATACCCCACTCGGTATAGTTATCTTACTTTGAAATTTCAAACCCCCGATTTTACCCCTTTTCTAATCAAACTAAAATAATTTTCGCGTTGCTTTTATTTTTCCTGTAAAATATACATAAACCTCTATTGACCATAATTATTTCAGATTTTTCGATTGGTAAACTTCGGAGATAAGGGGGGGAACGGTATTTTTTTCGACATTTTGGCCGATTACTCAAAAACTATTATATATAGAAATAAATAAAAAACTGTTTTAGAATGCACAAGTAAAGGCCTTTCATATGATACCCCACTCGGTATAATTATCTTACTTTGAAATTTCAAACCCCTGATTTTCCCCCTTTTTTAATTAAACTAAAATAATTTTCGCGTTGATTTTATTTTTCCTGTAAAATATACATAATCCTCTATTGACCATAATTATTTCAGATTTTTCGATTGGTAAACTTCGGAGATAAGGGGGGGGGGAACGGTATTTTTTTCGACATTTTGGCCGATTACTCAAAAACTATTATACATAGAAATAAATAAAAAAATGTTTTAGAATGCACAAGTAAAGGCCTTTCATATGATACCCCACTCGGTATAATTATCTTACTTTGAAATTTCAAACCCCTGATTTTCCCCCTTTTTTAATTAAACTAAAATAATTTTCGCGTTGATTTTATTTTTCCTGTAAAATATACATAAACCTCTATTGACCATAATTATTTCAGATTTTTCGATTGGTAAACTTCGGAGATAAGGGGGGGGGGAACGGTATTTTTTTCAACATTTGGGCCGATTAATCAAAAACTATTATATATAGAAATAAATAAAAAACTGTTTTAGAATGCACAAGTCAAGGCCTTTCATATGATATCCCACTCGATATAGTTATTTTACTTTGAAATTTCAAACACCCGATTTTCCCCCTTTTTTTAATAAAACTAAAAATAATTTTCGATTTTTCTTTATTCCAATGATGTTGGGCCACTATTATACACAACTATGCCAAATTTCATGTCGATAGCTTTAATAGTTACTGAAACAATCGACTGTGACAGACGGACGGACAGACGGACGGAGAAAGTCTCACCATAAGGGTTCCATTTTTACCATTTTGGTATGGAACCCTAAAAAAGATTCCGACGAATTGAGAACCTCCTCCTTTTTTGAAGTCGTTTAAAAACGATTTGGATACCTAAAAAACCTGTTACAGACGGTTACAAGGAAGCGGCAAAAATGGAGCAAAAAGGTTGACTTTCCCTGCCCTAACGAAAATAATTTATGGAGAATGAATTAATTAAAAAATATATCTCATAGCCATAGGTATAACATGAACTCGATATATTTAAGGCGATTTAGGGTGGAACCACATTTGTGAGGATCGATTCGGATTTCGCCCATACAAAACTGTCAAATTCCATAGAAACGTGTACGGATCAAATCGGCTTTTCGATGCGTACACGAATGTATGGAAAATGACAGTTTTGTATAGGCAAAATCCGAATCGATCCTCACAAATGTGGTTCCACCCTTAAAATCTATGATGTACCTAATGTAGATATTCGCGTTATCATGTTTATCGTTACACTACATAATTTCTTAAATGATTTTGAAAAAATCTGTCCAAGGTTTTGGTCCTAGCCTGATTTTTATAGTGCGTTAAAAAAATTCAAGTTCAAATACTCACCCCTAAAGACAGCTATGTAAATGATAGTCGAGGCCGCCTCACTGACGAAGCACTCACCGTCGACTGCGCGGGCGCATCACGATCAAGCACGATCCACGCGAATTCTCGTCTCGGGTACCACAGTCCGGAATTCCGGAGCGCTCCTGTTCACTACTAGTGACGAACAATAAACGCTTCTTGTCAGCTCTTTTTAATTTAAGTACCATAATAGAGGCGTCTTCTTCAAATTCTTCGACCGTTGTAGGTACAAAGTTTGTAATGAATTTTATCTACTCCAGCATCGAAAAGTTCCAATTTCGAGTTTGACAGCTGAATCGAAATGAACCCTCTTTCGGTTTTGCTTCTCATTTCGATGCAGCTCGTTATATGGGAGCTGAATCGAAATGGTTATCTTCTTAAAATAGGATACCTAAAGCTAAGGCTCTGAGTTCTGGCACTTTTGTACCGTTCATATGACAGAGGCGCCACAGGCGGCTGGTGGCGGCTTACGGAGTTACTTTTTGTTGACAGAGGCGCCACAGGCGGCTGGTGGCGGCTTACGGACTTACTTTTTGTTACTTTATTGAGCCTACGGCGTATTTTGTTAATGATTTTATTTTCCTTGTCGTAGATAAAATCTTGTATGCAACTGAACGTAATTAGTCATTTTAATTCTCGTACTATCCTATTTTGATACTCGGCAAGCCTCGTATCAAAAAACAGCACTCAAATTAAAATGACCCTCATTACGATGCAGTTGCATAAATAGCTATTTTAACTCTCATATTATGCTCATTTTATCATTGTTTTATTGGATACTAGCTTTTGCCCTTGTGACTTCGTCTGCGTGGAGTTTCGAAAACCCCGAGGGAACCCTCTGTTTTTCCGAGATAAAAGATGATAGCTTGTCACTCTCCCAGTCCTCAACTATATAAAAACAACGTCGATCCGTTGCTGCGTGATTGAAGGACAAACCAACAAACAAACACAAAACCTTCGCTTATTTATAATATTAGTTATCTTTTTCACTCTGATCAAGTATCACGGTAGACGAAAGTCTGCTATGAAGTGTTTTTCCCAGTTAGGAAGTCCACAGCTGGACATACGTTTCTTATGGGGGCAGCTACACACCGCAGTCTTGTGCCGCTTCTACCTTCCTTCTGATTTTTTTTTTCCAAATAATAATAGTCAAGATGATTTGACTTATATTCTCCTCCCCTCCAAATAAGCGGAAAGATTAGAAGTGGGTGGTCCGCCAATTCGCATTGGGCCAGCGTGGTGGACTATGGCCTATAACCCTTCTCTGAGGAGACCTGCCCTCAGTAGTGAGCCGTTGATGGGTTGCTAATGATGATGAATGATGACGTCAGTAGTACAACGGATGAGGTCGAACCGTCCACCTTTCAGTTTTCAGTCCGCACCATTAACCGTTTGGGTTATAACTCAAACCCCTGGTTTTTTGATTTACCTGTGACGTATCGCTTCGTTGTTAGATACCATTATGGAAAATAGTTACTATTTGCAAGAATAAAACAATATTATGCACATCTGATCGTTTAATTTATACCACTGGATTATTTCCGTACATCTACATTATAGAGATCACAATATCAAGAAATCGTTTCAACAAACTCTATGGAAATTGCTGATATGGGACTAGGTATTTTCTGCGGAATCAATGGGGAAAACAACTCAGAAACCAATATGGTTATTTCTGTCGCACACATATAAATAATTATTATAGATTCATCTCGCTCACACAGTAAAAAAAATCGCCTTTGTAAAAAAAAATTATATACCAACTGTTTCCATAGAATGTTGACAACAATCTCCAGTATCATCAGACGGTACAATTTCTATGAGACTATGCAAACCGTTTTAAACTGTATTCCTTTACCAGAAGGGTCGTTAATTGTTAAACGGAAATCAACCTAAAGGTTTAAAGTAATCAGGAATTCATAAAATTTACTTTCTCAATTAATTCACGCCTAATTTTTAAAGCTCAGATTACGGCGTTGCTTAAAATTAGGCATGCATTGTTGATGCGATAACACAAGAACTTAACATGTGGTGCTCAAGTCTCAAGGAGCAAGCACATTAATGTGTTGTGTTCCCACCTCAAAGTAATGTGTTGTGGTATACACCACAACACAGCAATGTGTTTGTAGCTTCATATTATAACCAAAATTTCAATTATTTGCAATTTCGAAAAAGGCAAACGCATATTAACACCATGTTCTCACATAATTAATTAATTATTATTATTTAAGAATTGTGACCTTTTAGAAATTATTGCTGTACACACCATAATGCTAGGTTGCAAACCTAAAGGAACAAATGCGTTTTTTAGAATCAAATGGGTGCAAGAACATATTTTAATTACATTAACGAGAACATAGAGTGTTCTCAAAATATCCGAGTTGTGCCATTTTCGAAATTGTATTCAATTAAATTGATGGGTATAAATATGAACTTCGAACACAACAAAAGCATTCAAGAGTTCATGTATCAACTTTTGATCAGATTATTGCGTTGTAGATTGAAATTTAAAACATGTCCATTTAATAATAATAATAATTTGTACGTATGTTCAAATAAAGAAATTTAATAATGCCGATTGGTCATTTTTTTACCCATTTTTTAAATAATTATTGCGCATGTCAATTGCTATTCAGATAGGGACAAAGCCCCCCCCCCCCCCCATCACATGCATGTGTCCGTAATAAATCTGCACGCCGACTACAGACTTGTAGTTTGGACTGCAAAATTGTAGTTTTGAATCGAAGTCGGCAGTTGCAATGCAGTTGTTTCAACTGAAATAGAACCGCAATTTTGCAATCGGGTGGCAGTCATAATATTGCACATTTGCTGCAACAATGTTTTATCTTAGAGTATTGATTTTAACTAGTGAAAAAAAATCGCCATTTTATATTCTATGAAAACTAAAAAATCTGGATTTTTGAGTTAAGTACAACAGTGTTGCAGCAAATGAGCGAAATAGGGAGAGGGCAGACTGGCTACTACTTTAGCGGCAGCGATCGCGCATTTTTATGGCCTTTAGCGATTTTATGGCCTTGGCCTTGGCCTTTATGGCATGGCGTTTCACGCGATTCGCGATTCAGCGATCGAAAGTCATAAAAACGCTAACGCGTTTGAGTCGCGATGTTCGCGATGCAGTCGCAAAAGGCCATAATACCGCCGCGATGGTTGCCGCTAAAAGTAGCCAGTCTGCGCTCTCCCATAGCATGCTTGTATAGACACTTCAGGTTTCAAGGATAGACATTCCTCTTAAAATGATGAAGTAACCGAACGGCATTTCTAAATACTGTACAATATATATAGGTAATATTAAAGTTTTATTTTACGCACGTATAACTCCGTAAAGGAAAAAATACTACACCCCAAAATGTAGTCCGACAAATTTCATATTAGATAGAATATTGTATAAATAATATTTTATTCACACGCAAGTTACAAGTGTACAGGATAATCGTTATTATTAACAAAAAGAATTAAATTTAACTGCTTAATAATAATAACCTATTTTTATTAATTACAAACATACATTATTATTTATGGTGTGTATTGACCATTTTTATAACACTACAGACGTGACAAATTGTCGGTCAGTAACTTACGTGTGATTGGTCGTTCATTATTACCAACATAGACGTTCTTGGACGCCATTGGTCGGTGCGAACAATGTCAACCAATCACGACAAAGTAGCTAACCAACATGTTGGCACATCTTTAAATGTTTTTGAACGTGATAAGTTTAGATGTCAGAACTCGGATTTAAGTTTTTACGTGAGTAAAAAAAAAATTAAACTATTTCGATTGGATAGAGTGGTTAAGTGACGAACAAATCGCATCAAACCGATTACCAATCCGTTTTTTGATTTAATTTCGTATCATTTGGGTTTTTTGACAATCGAAACTGTTAACATTAACGACATAATTGACATTATTTTTGACAGTCAGTTGCGTCAAAAAAAAACCAGTAAAATCAACAAAATATACTCATATCACAGTTCCTTAATTATAATTATTATACCCTGTCCAACCGTTTATTTTCCTCTTGACAGCTCAGTCTCACTATGTGAGAGTCTCACTCACATTCATGTGAGAGTGAGTGAGACTGAGCTGCCAAAAAGAAAATAAACGGTTGGACCGGGCATAATACAAAATTTGAACGTATGTATTTTTGTGGGGAAGATAGAAATCTGACATCTAAAAACATCACGTCTCACGAAAAGTATCATGCTCCAAGGGAAGTAGATTAGAAATTTGAATTTTGAATTCTAATTCAGTTCTGCGAAATATAACCAAAGTATCTATCACTTGTACAATTCAAATACGATGACGATGTATGTAAACCTGCCGTTAAGTCTCCCGTAAGCTTGAGTTTTCATGTAAACGTACACCCCGATCACATTATCTGTGCACCTGGCGATGATGACATCACATCGACGCCCAAGAACGGTATAAAACCATTAAGGTTGATTATACGAGTCTGCCCGCGAAATTCAAGTTTAATATGGTTTTTCGAAATTTGTAAACTAATACGACAAACTAGGCTAATAGCATTCTAATTGCGCCAGTAGTCATCTTCACAGGTTTACATAAAAATCTTTACTTGAAAGTGATCAGTTTAAGAAATTAGTCAGAATATCGACTGATTTGTGAGTAACTCACGTCCAACTCGATATTCTGACCAATTTCTTAATCTGGACACTTTCAAGTAAAGATTTTTATATAAACCAGTGAAGATGATACTGCCATTGGCGCAATTACAATGTCATAAGTGTACTACCTACTTTTTCGTATTAGTTTACAAAATGGGAAAAACCAAATTAAATTTGAATTTCGCGGGCAGATTCGTATAATCCACCTTAAGGATGTAATAGAGCGAGAGCGGAAAGGTGAAAGGGGAAGTGGGAGGGTAATCGAATTCAATAAAGTAAAGTAAATAAAGGAGCACAGGTGAAGGAAAACATCGTGAGGAAACCTGCACGCCTGTAAGTTCTTAATAATGTTTTCAAAGGTGTGTGAAGTCTACCAATTCGCATTGGGCCAAGGAGACCTGCGCTCAGTAGTGAGACGGTAATGGGATGACGAAGTTTGTATGAAAATTCCAGCTCACGTGAGCTTATTAATGACAAGTTTACATTACTTCAATGACTGACAGCGACGCTGGCATGGTTGTGTATCATGTACAAATTGTGTCAAGTATGTATAAACAACGTTGGCGCAACCTAAAAGGGGCCCTATCTCCAACAGTTACATATTAGCTGATGATGATGATGATGATGTGTAAACTACACGATGAGACGTGTAGCCTAGTTATGGCAGCGCATATAAACCACGTTGATAAAGCAACGTTGATGCATGACTAACTCTGGTGGTTTGAATGACCATTTAGTGTCATCCGTGCTTCAGATATTGTTAGAAATATTTGTCTAAAAATTCATTTAAGTAATTGTTATAAAAAGATATTTGGTTATATTCGCAAAACGATAATTTTGAGCGAAAACTAAATCTAATTAGAATTTTCCAGAAAGGTAAGGGGGTAGGAACCCGCCCGACCAAAATTAATTTATACTATCTAACTACTTAACAAAAAACAAGCGATATGCGAAGCGTGTTAATTAAGTTGAGTGCCCACGAGCTTACAAATTTACCATGTTACAGTTTTGTGTAAAAAAAAAATTATAACATATAAAGGTTTCCGCCTACTAGTCAGACGTAAAAGACACCTTTTTTTTTAGATATTGTACTAAAATAAAGAACCGGTACGTAAACGACCTGCATTTAACGTTTGTGTAATGGTTCTAAAACACCAGTAAAATATACATAAATTCATATTAGTAATGTGTACTTAATTCGAAAAACCGATAGGTATTGGAGTCCCAAGGTACCATCGTGGATTAGCGATCTTTTACCGTAAAGTGCAGTTTGAGAATAATAATAAATGCAGCTTCTCAGATGTTTTTGCCTAGTGGGGGGCACTAGGCAAAAACATCTGAGAAATATGTATGTGCGAAATATGTATGTGCGTATGCAGCTGTAGAAGTTTATCGGTTTATGACGATGAATATGCATTATTGTATGCCGCGCCTCAATATAAGTTTATATTGAGGCGCTCCTTGCGACTTGTCTGATATAGTTGGGCCACCTAGTAGGGGGGGTATATTAACACTGCACTTTCCAGTGCATATTTCCATTCCAGCATCTTTGGAACTTGCTCTGTCTGTCGGTTCTTCGAACTACGAGTATGTTTTCCACCTATTGCCACAGCAGCTTTAAAACTCGCTGTCGGTGACTCTGGTTCTTCTATAGATATACAAATTTCTCTATCCTGAGTGACTCTGAGCTATTTATACTAGGCCCATAGAAACAAGAATCTGGTGGAAAATTGTATTTATTGTCCTGGTCATAATTCTATTCGGTACGTTTAATGGTACGACGTGTAATAGGCGGAGACCTTTATGTAACACAGTAAAGTCTGTACGCTCGCAAACATGTACACGACTGGAAATTTAGTAGACGCAAAGTTATACACCTAAGACTTCGGCACAACAAATGCGGGACCAGTGGTCGGCGGGACCGCGCGAAAGTATGACATAACTATTGTATGACACAAAAAGTCACAACAGTGTATAGTCGACGCCAATCATTTAATCGTCACTGAGCTGAGCGGGTTTGTATACGGATGTAGCACTAATGCAAAATCCAGGCGCGCGGGGTGTTGTGCTCCGCCGCCTCGCTTCACATTACCTGCGAAAACCGCATGCGTTAGCGGGTTTATTTGTAAGCCTGCGCATGATCAATACCAAGGATGCGGCATTACCTGGGAAAATCACACGCGTTTGCGACTACAAGCAAGGCGAGATTCGTTTTTACATTTATCAGTCACGCATCTAATGTGTTAAGGTGGATTGTACCCGCGAAATTCAAATTTAATTTAGTTTTTCGCAATTTGTAAACTAATACGACAAAATAGGCTTATGGCCTTCTAATTGCGCCAGTGAAATTATCTTCACAGGTTTACATAAAAATCTTTACTTGAAAGTGACCAGTTTAAGAAATTAATCACGCCAAATTACCAAAAACGCTAATCTGAAACCGCCCTTACGCCCACTGACACCAAAAACATGCTAAATGCGACGCGTCTTGCGGTCAAAATCAGATGAGACTAAATGATTGGCGCCTACATTATCGGTATTATAAATTAGACAAAAACTAATCATAAAAAGCACGCTTTTTAGCCTGACGTGGTGTTTAAGTTAAAACGTCCGACGGCCTTATATTGAACGGTTTTTAGCAACTAAGGCCATATCTAAAGAACTCTTTATAATATCACACTCTCATCTGCTTAGACTCAATACAGTTAAAGCGAGACAGATTTATACCAGGACTTTGTCTCTCGTTTGAACTCTGTCTCAACTCAAAGTATGCTCTATGGATTTCAGCCTAAGAGCATCTTACATGCGAAGTATTTTTGACATTTGTCTAGACATGTCATGGACATGAAAATGTCAGAAATTGAAACCCGTTTGGCTTGGTCTTTGTTGCTCATACGGTTCACTATTCTGGCGTTAGGGCCTAGACAGATGGAACAATAAGCCGATTGCAAAATTGAAGTTCGGATGCAGTTGACAGTTGCAATAACTGCATCGCATCGGCGGACCGACTGGGCTGTATCATCAAAAATTGGTAAACTTCTCCATTGCAATTCGACTCAGCAATATGGGCAAGTGCTGTACCTATGGACGCTTGTACCTGTGGACACAATCGATTCCGTCGAAACTAGCAACCCTAAAATTCTAATTTGAACGCGACCGTAAAGCTTTGTCTATGGTTGACAATTCGCGTTCAAATTAGAATTTTAGGGTTGCTAGTTTCGACGGAATCGATTGTGTTCGCAGGTACAAGCGTCCATATAGGTACAGCACTTGGCCCTACAGTTATGTTAGATATCAAATTCAATAACATGGCGCGCGCCTCCATACTAATATTATAATGAATTATTATTATATTATATAATAATGAATTATTAATGACAACAAATCCTTGCACTTATTCTTGTTTCACGGTGCGGCCTTCTCAGGACGCACACATGCTTTGTAAGTCTTGGTGACGCTTTGTAAATACTTTCAAACGTTTTGAATTTTGAAGGGGCGCGCCATGTTATCATAGTTAACTCTAAATCCCACTTGGAGAGACTAGGCTTAACCCCTGGGGGTCTATCGCGTAACTTTTTATCAGTCCTTAAAGGACTGCATCAATGTCAAAATATGTTTTTGGGCTTCTCCTATTGGCCAAAACAATGTTTTGACATTGAAATAGTCCTTTAAGGACAGCGATAAAAGTTACGCGATCGCCAGGCAGGAATAAAATAATTTTGACAGAAGCTTTATACGAAATCTGTCAAAGCAGCAGCTATCTCTGGGTTAAAAGGATAACTCGGCGGTTCTGCAAACGGGCCTAAGTGTAATAGGGCCACACTGAAATTGCAATTTTGTCTATCAGTCCATCTGTACAGGCACTTAGCATAAAGCCACTATTATTATGATAGTCACAATCCGTCAAAAAGGCTTCTCTTTAACTGTTGACTTACAGTTTTGGCAAGAGTACCTCCCATTCATTCAGACAATGAAAATATTAAAATTGGTGCTAGGGTTCAATAAGAGTATTGTTTATAGTTCTTGCAATTCACGAGGGCGACTGACTTATGGTTGTGTGTGTGTCGTATCTGTAACCGTAGTGTGAGCGAGCGCAATGCTCGCGCCTGCCCGCTCCCACCTAGGCTTTGACAGGCACGCACACTTATGCAATGTGCATGTACACGAAGTAACCACGAGTAAAGCTCACTCGCCTTCGTGAATTGCAAAAACTGTATCATTTTTAACGCAATTGAATTTGTTATGGTCGTCGATCGCAATCACCTCCGATTGGCTGACACTCTCCCTATTGGCTAAAATAGGATTGCAATAGATAGAACTTTCGTGCCAGTAGCGCGGCCGGTGATTCGAAACCGAGATTGCCAGATAGTCGCTAACTACATTTAGTAGTATTCTCTATAAATGATTGCATCAGTGTAACGATCGCAATGACTTCTGATTGGCTGAATTTATAGCGTTCTCGCTGCATCAATGCATTTTAACCAATAGCGGGAGAGTACCAGCCAATCAGAGGTGATTGCGATCGTAACACTGATACAATGAATTTGAGACTATACCACTGTAGATTGCAACTGAATCACTTACCTGAGTACCAATTGGCTAAAAGTTATTCCATTGGTCGTATTCGTATTCGATGACATTAAAAAGTAAAATAATCAATGATTGTCAATACAATCAATATTTAATCACAATACAATCAATATTTAATACACGAAATTGAGCTCTGATTTAATGCTGTTATGGTTTATTTTATTTTGACGCTAATGTCATCGAATACGATTACGATCAATGGGATAACTTTAGACAATCGCACCTCTGACAGTCACAGAATCAAAGCCAAAGCGAATTCGCTGCAAGCATCAAAGTGATTTCAAAATACTAGTGGTTCGCCCCGAACTGAGACCTCGCGGTAACGGTATCCCATGATTATTCATTCAATCGATACATGATAACCAAAACTGACATTATTATTATGCCCGTTTTCACCAAACATACCTAAATCATCCCCTAAGTAGGAGTCTCTTAACGTAGGTAGCTCCTAAATACAATCCTAAGTCCTAACATCCGTCCCAATATCCTTTTAGGTGTCCCGTACAGGATCGTGATAAATAAGTTGACAGAAAACATCAATCACCTAACTTATAGGTAGCCCGTAAAGGTTAGGGAACGTTAGTGAAAACATTGAATTATTTATCAAACATTGAATTTAACTCGTAGTTCCATGGGAATAGTTACTGACTGCGCCATCTATTAGCATTATTGTGAAGCTATGTTGATGCTATATGAATTACTGACGCCCATTAAAAATTAAATAATCTCGTTTCTTTATAATATTCATATAATTTTAGTATTTGTTGTTCAAGTACAGGATATAAGTGACCTAAAAACATAAAATCAGTTTGAAAATCCATAGCGGATTTTTCTAGAGAGCGTCTTCAAGCGAGCGTATAAAATCGCCACTTTGAAAGCCCCCCATTTCGTCAATTTTAAGGGAAAAATTAAAAAAAAAATATTTTTGTACTCAGTTCAAAATTATCTTTAAAATGATACGTAACAATTTTATGTAACGCGATTTTTTTTTTTTTACTTCGCATTCGCTTCTATGAGAGCCCCCCTGAAATAAAGATTTTTATAACTTTTTAAGCCATTTTCGGCTGGAGGCCATCGGTTTACATATTATATCTAAATTTGAAGTAATTACGTTCAGTAATTCAAAAGTTATAAGGCTCTGACAGACGGACGGACGGACGGACGGACGGACGGACAAGTGCAAATCGCCCTAGTTAACTCAAAGACCTTCGCTTCGCTCGGTCGATTAATTCAATAGGCATGAATGTCAGTATCCAAAAATCAATGAAATTATGAATTAATCTAATGAAATAGGATTCATGGATTATAAAAAACGTATAATAACATACTTTTTTATTTTGAGCGAGATTGATTCTATTTTGATAAAATAAAACTATAAAATACAATCCGCCATATTGGATTGAACAACAATCAGAGCGACACGTCACATTTTCAATCTTCTATGACAAAGCATAGAGGTGACGTCACGAACGACGCCACGACACCGGCGAGCGTTTATGCGTAAATTTTTAAACTTAATATTGAAATGGCAATTTTTATCTATCAATAATTATTTTTTTTTTTGCTGCGATAAGATATTTTTTTCGAAATAGTAGTTACTTCCGAACATCGCCCAACAGTTTTTTTTAAATCGGTCATCATGGTTATGTAGCGACGAGCGAATTCGCTTTCAGCGTTGAATCTCGTGGCCGTGTCAAAAATAAACAGAATACCCCAGTAGGTTGGCGTTGACTTAATTATGTGCTAATCGGATATGTACCACGATAAATGTTTCAGCTGGACGAGTCGATATTTCGATCCAGTGGCTTGGATTGGCTGAATTTATTGGCTTTCTTGCTGCATCAATACATTTTAACAAATAGCGGGAGAGTACCAGCACAGTAGAATTATAACCAGTACTGAAACTACCTACAAACGTTCGAAACGGCTCACTCACACAAACATGCGCATCGACGAGACCAATTAGCGGTCCTCGCGGTGCTGTCAGTAGTGAGGACCGCTATTTGGTCTCGTCGATGCGCATGTTTGTGTGAGTGAGCCGTTTCGAACGTTTGTAGGTAGTTTCCGTACTCTATTGCTATCTTTACTCTGGTACCAGCCAATCAGGGGTCATTGCGATTGTCATATTAAGGCGTACTAAATAGGTCTGCCCGCGAAATTCAAATTTAATTTGGTTTTTCGCAATTTGTAAACTAATACGACAAAGTAGGCTTATGGCATTCTAATTGCGCCAATGGCAGTATCATTTTCACAGGTTTATACAAAAATCTTTACTTGAAAGTGAAATTAGTCCGAGTATCGAGTTTGACGTGAGTTATCCACAAATTAGTCGATACTCTGACTAATTTCTAAGATTTTTATATAAACCTGTGAAGATGATACTGCCATTAGCGCAATTTGAATGCCATAACCCTACTTTGTCATTTCAGTTTACAAATTGCGAAATCGAATATCGCGGGCAGTCCTGTTTAGTGCGCCTTAAAGCAATCACTTTTAGTCAATCCTACAGCCGATTAGCGCGTTACATTTATCGCGTTGACTCAATTCGAATTTCCAACTAATATAAATAAATAAACTGTGGCCGTAATGGTCTTACTACACTGGTGAGCTTTCACCTTGCTTCGGATGCTTTCATGAAGCATACCTCATGCCTCATTTAAGCTGCCGAAGCAATGCATGCGTTGCGCATGCTGCTACCTATGTACTGAAGTATGCCAGTCAACATGAGGCATACATCTGGGTAGTTCGCAAGTCTAACGCAAGTTGAAAGCGTACTAGTGTAATTAGGGCCAGGGCAGACACGATATTTTTAGCAATGGCGCGCGACTAAAAACCGCAATAACGCCGATCGCCGCTGCTGAACGCGTCGTGTCTGCTCTGGCGGCGGATTCCCGCTCCGCCGTCGTCCCGCGTTCGGTGTGTCGAGGGTTTAAAGTAATAATGTGTTAGGGGGGCGCCGCGCGCGGGGGCGCAGCTCCACGTAGGCGAAGGCGCGCCACGGCCGCGGCGCGAGCGCGGCGCCCGGCGGCAGCGCCACCAGCAACTCTGCGGGGCAGACATAGCTTCCATTTAAACTGGACCGGACGGAGAATTTCTTCTGCTGTCGCCTGTCTGTCTGTCAACGGATAATTTTGACTGGGTTCCGTATCTAAAGGGTGCCAACGGGACCATATTACTAAGCTTCTGCTGTCGCCTGTCTGTCTGTCAGCGGGCTGTATCTCATGAACCGTAATAGGTAGATACTTGAAAATTTCGCAGAATGAGCATTTTTATTGCCGCTATAAGACATAATAAGAAAAAATTATAGATTCTATACAACGTGTTTATGACGAATTCCCATAACTAACTAATTAACTCTGGGGTTAGATTCCTTAGTGAAAAGTAATCAAAAATGGCTAAGGAACATGTGTTCTACAATGGATATTTTCTGGGAAAATAATTTCTTTTGTAAATAGATCCAAAATTGTTTCCCATATGCCGCATCCTTGTTTTTGGGACGCTGCCAAACTTAATGTTTTTGCTGACCGTACAAACACGGCTAAGCATAGATTTTATCAATGAACGTTAGAAAAGGACAGCGTTTATTGATTAGTAAAATTTAGACCATTCATAACTTACGTTTTCATAAAGCATTTCAAGATACAATAGAAGTTTACACTGATGGATCGAAAACCAAACTTGGTACAGGAGCTGGAGCTTACTGCCAAGAACTCAACATGAAGATTAGTCACACACTTGGTAAGGATAACTCTGTTTTCCAAGCAGAGTGTGTGGGCATCTTAACAGCAACTACAGCTATAATTAACAGACAGGTAACAAACTTTAAAATCAACATTAACTCGGACAGCCAAGCCGCTCTCAAGGCCCTGACAAGGACCTCGACAACATCTAAACTTATACAGGACTGTCATAAAGCCCTGGATACGCTCGCCGCCTCTAACGATGTCACCTTAAGGTGGGTCAAGGGGCACGACGGGAACCAGGGCAACGAGGCAGCAGACGCACTATAGAGCAAGATCCCAGTGCCGCCAGACCTAAGTTATTTTCTCAGCAATTATTTGTGTACGATAGAGTACTGTTCGAATGTTCTTTCAGTATATGCGTACCAGCTAGATTGTGCCGACGGCCAATTTCCAGATACCAGGTGCTAAAGGTAGGTAAAAACTAGAATAACTTATCTTAAATTCTCAGGGCTGATTTTCATATATGTTTTAAAGAATATTGTAAAAATTAATAAATTAATACTGCCAGACGCTTACCGCCGGCGGTTACTTTAGCCAGACGCTTTGAAGGTCCCAAAAAAATATATAATTTAAGTTAACTTATATTCTCAGTTCTGATTTTTATACATGATACTCAGGGAACTATTGCGATATTATCTGTAAGCTGCCAGACCTATTGGAAGGGTCAAACATCCCCCCAGACACACATTATGCGTCCCCATATGTATGAGCGCTAGAACATGATTCACTTGTTTAAGTGTGTGAGAGATAATATCATCATACTATAATATTATAAATGCGAAAGTGTGTTTGTTGGTTTGTCCTTCAATCACTCTGCAACAGAGCTATGGATCGACGTGATTTTTTGCCTGGGTATAGCTTAGGATCTAGAGAGAGAGAACTATTGCAATATCTTCTGCAAGCTATACCCAGGCAAAAAATGACGTCGATCCGTAGCTCTGTTGCAGAGTAATTGAAGGACAAACCAACAAACACACTTTCGCACTTATAATATTATAGTATGATGATATTATCTCTCACACACTTAAACAAGTGAATCATGTTCTAGCGCTCATACATATGGGGACGCATAATGTGTGTCTGGGGGGATGTTTGACCCTTCCAATAGGTCTGGCAGCTTACAGATAATATCACAATAGTTCCCTGAGTATCATGTATAAAAATCAGAACTGAGAATATAAGTTAACTTAAATTATATATTTTTTTGGGACCTTCAAAGCGTCTGGCTAAAGTAACCGCCGGCGGTAAGCGTCTGGCAGTATTAATTTATTAATTTTTACAATATTCTTTAAAACATATATGAAAATCAGCCCTGAGAATTTAAGATAAGTTATTCTAGTTTTTACCTACCTTTAGCACCTGGTATCTGGAAATTGGCCGTTGGCACAATCTAGCTGGTACGCATATACTGAAAGGACATTAGAACAGTACTCTATCGTACACGAATAATTGCTGAGAAAATAACTTAGGTCTGGCGGCACTGGGATCTTGGACCACTAGCACGTAAGGCAGCGACGCTGAAGGTGGCAGGGCCGGAACCGATCGTTCCCATTCCCTTCAGTGAGTACAAGACATGGTTGCATGAACTAACACTCAAAGAGCATTCCCTACTTTGGTCGAATGCAACAGACTGCAAACAGACTAAGGAAGCCTTTCCTTATCTAGACAAAAAACTAACAAACAGACTTCTCCGCCTGGACAGAGGTAAACTCAGGAAGGTGGTGGGAATTATAACGGGGCACAGCCCACTAAACAAACACCTTTTTATAATAGGTGTCACCGACAGTCCTCTGTGCAGGGCCTGCATGGAGGCAGATGAAACGCCCACGCACGTGCTCTTGTCATGCACGGGCGTGGAAGAACAACGCAAGAACCACCTCGGATCTCCAGCTTCACTTCAAGAAGTCCTTGGCAACCTGGGCGGCCTGCTAGGCTTCTGGAGAGATCTGGGATGGTTGGAGCAATAACACCACAAGGATTGGTCACACACAACAGACCTTCACGGTTTAAGTGTGGAAACCAGCCCAGAAGAAGAAGAAGAAGAAGAACTTACGTTTTAAAATGCGACGTTGTCGGTTTTTACACAAAGGTGGGTGTAACATAGATAGTCGGAAATATTTAAATTATGTACTTTGTATGAACACTGATATATTTTTTTTAATTAAAACAAATATTTCATAAGTAGTTCGATTCTTATATTATGTGGTCTGTTCAATACCTCGAAGTTATGGGAATTTGACATAAACACGTTATGTATATCTTGTAAATGTTGAATATCAATTCAATATGTACATCATACCACTTTAATTTTGTGTGGTTACCAGTTTACCACCCCATCGTCCTACCGTCCAAGACAAACAAGTAGGGTTCCCAACCCTACTGTTAAAAACAGCATCATACTTTTTCGCTCGTTAGTAAAATTTTTACTGTTCCATGAAATAAAAGTATACAAAATACTGTTTTTATAACCGCTGCTATTCGGAGCCATAACATAACACAGAAAAATCATAATAAATTGATAAATTGATAAACGGGAAAAAAATACTGTTTAATTGTCTAAAATACTGTTCATTTTATTTCTCTGACCTTAATATACTTTATTTCTGGATATAAAAAGTTGGGAACCCTACAAACAAGTGATGCGCAAGCGCAGCGAGCACAAAATCATTAAGAGTGGGTGTGCGT
The DNA here is from genome assembly GCA_029955525.1 of Oeneis ivallda. Classification (NCBI taxonomy): domain Eukaryota; kingdom Metazoa; phylum Arthropoda; class Insecta; order Lepidoptera; family Nymphalidae; genus Oeneis; species Oeneis ivallda. The sequence continues at coordinate 22,329,944 of JARPMR010000009.1, forward strand.
TCGTTAGCAGTAAACAGATTTGATTTTTACCGTAGTAGATCAAGTTTCAACTATCCGAAAAAAACACGCAAAAATTACATCATACTGCCAAGGGACGTGCTTGGGCAAAAACATAAAATGATGAAAGTTCGATAATAAAAAAAACGCGAAGTTAGGTCTAATTTTTAACCAATATTCATTTATTATCAATGTGTTGCATATTACTAAGCCAAAATTTTTACATTAAATTCCGATTGATATTATCAAGAGAGTAGCCTAGTGAATTGAAAAGAAAATGAATATTTTACGAGTTACAAAGTATTTGGCGCTTACTATACTCCTATTCCGCGCAAAACGCTTTCTTTTGTCGCGCCTCACATGAGGTTGCGGCTATGTTTTATTTCATCGCGAAATCTGATTTTTTTTTGGTGTTATACGCGTTCTGTGTACCTGGTAGAGTCGGGCGCTAGCGGCGGTAGGGCTGGCGCGGCTGGAAGGCGGCGCGGTGCGACGACAGCGGGCGGCGGCGCGGCGCCTCGCGGCCTCGCGTCTTCTTCTCCTCCACGTTCAGCTTCACGCCCGCGCCCTCGCCGCCCTCCGCGGGGAAGTACAGGGGCTGGGGCAAGCAACATACAGGTAAACAGGTAAGGCCCACTTGCAGAACTCTGCTAACCCAGAGTTAGCGGCTAACTCTGGGTTAAAAGGACAAATTTGACAGATTGCGTATACAGCTTCTGTCAAAATTACAAATTCATTCCTGGGTTAACTAACTCGGCGTCTCTGCAAGCGGGCCTTAGGAAATTATAATACAGAGAATAAATTAATTTGTCGATTTTTAAATGCCAACAACCTCCAAAAGACAATTTCTGTAGATAATACTCTGTTCCAAATTCAAAATTATTTATTTCACGTAGGCTGTGGCTCTTATGACACGTCATGACTCTACCACCGGTTCGGAAAGCGGATTCTGCTGAGGAGAGCCGGCAAGAAACTCAGTAGTTGCTCTTTTCAAAATAATCATTTTACAATATGTATAATGTAGTTAGTAGCTAATACATTGTAATAAGTTTTTTATACTACCTTGTGGGCAGCTGGATGCCAAGCAGATTTAACCCATACAACTTTGTTAGAGTTAGTATAATATTTCCACAACGATGGCAAGTTTCAAAAAAAATGTACTACAATTAAATTAATGTCAAGACGGGCAAACAGAAAGTATCCCCATTCCCGCCGACGGGACAAAGACATTTAACAGTGCACTACTTGAGCAGTGACAGGCTAGTAGTCAGGAGTGCGATCTTGGACCAATCCCAGGCCTGGCCGGGACCTGTGAAGAATCGTGAACTTGCACGCCTGAGAGTTCTCCATAATGTTCTCAAAGATATGTAAAGTTTGCCAATTTGCGTGGCCGGTCGGCTCGGGGAACCAGACTGACTTCGGAGGTCCTGATTGTCTCGTTGCGAGTAGTGCGTGTCTGTGCGGACAGGCGGTAGAAGACCTCCACCATGTTCTTTGGAAGTGTGAGTTTTATGGGGGTCTCTGGCTCAACCTGCTGGATGGGGTCGTTCGCTGGGAGGAGGGTCCAGTCTATTACCAGGACCTCGTCTCCTCCGAGGAAGGCTTCGGCAAGCTACGGGAGCTCGCGCACCAGTGGAACAAGAGGCAGAACAGCTTGGCAGCGTGATCGTGAACAGAAAAGTGGTGATCCGGACCGCTAATCACGCGAAGGTCCTTGTATGTGATTGTAAATATCTGCTCCAGAAAGACGGGAGTCTGCCCCAAGGGACAAAGACGCATAGGGACAAGGACAAAAAGAAAAGTTTGTCCGTCAATCACGCTGCAACAAAGCTACGGATAGACGAGATTTTTTGGATAGGTATAGTTCATAGGCATCTCGGAAAATCAAACTAAATCCACGCGGACGAAGTCGCGGGCATCACCTAGTGTACTACATGACTAAAGTCATCATAATCATTAGCAACCCATCAACGGCTCACTACTGAGCGCAGGTCTCCTCTCAGAGAAGGGTTATAGGCCATAGTCCACCACGCTGGCCCAATACGGATTGGTGGACTTCATACACCTTCAAGAACATTATGAAGAACTGTCAGGTGTGCAGGTTTCCTCACGATGTTTTCCTTCACCATTGAAGCAAGTGATATTTAATTGCTTAAACGCACTTGACTAAAGTAGGTAGTTATTAATACCTACAAAAAAGTCCGCGAGAGAATATAATTATCTAACTATCATAGTTAAGTCACAACAGTAGCTTTTATGTTTTAAAATTTAATTAGATCGCCGGTAGAAACAAAATTTGGTTACATTCGTATCGTAGTATTAACTTTTTATCCCCATGGATATTCCCACGGAATCGAAACTTACGTGAGTGAAACCGCTGGGCGCAGCTAAAGTCTGTTTTTTTAATAACAAGTACTGAGTATGTCTCTCACACATTTCCGATATTGACCGAGTGAGATGGGTCATTGTTAGAGGTGGGGTACTGAGTATGCCTCTCGCACATTTCCGATATTGACGGAGTGAGATGGGTCATTTTAGGGGTGGGGCCTGGGACTCTATGTTGATTCATCATCATCATCAGCAACCCATCAACGGCTCACTACTGAGCGCAGGTCTCCTCTTCGAGAACATTATACAGAACTCTCAGGTGTGCAGGTTTCCTCACGATATTTTCCTTCACCGTTTAAGCAAGTGATATTTAATTGCTTAATCGCACATGACTCTGAAAAGTCAGAGGTGCGTACTCGGGATCGAACCTGCGACCCCCCAAATAGGAGACCACTATCACTGCTTACGTGGACCAATGGGCGTGGTGTTGATTACGTGGACCAATAGCAACGCAGTCAAAATTCTCGGTACTCGTTTGTTAAAAAAAACAGACTATAGTGGAATATTCTCGTGATCCCTCGACTGCGCCTCAAGAGGGTCCGAAAGACATTTGTGGGAATGGGCGTGACGTTCTATAATAAAATTCCACAGTCGATCTTAAACTTGCCTTTACACAAGTTTAAGAAAGCAGTCAAAACTTCTCTCATATAAATGACAAAAAAGCGTGGATATAATGCAGCGAGTCATGAGACAGTAATGATTAACCTGTACTGTATTGTAAATTTTTTTTTGAAAAGAGCAACCGCCGAGTTTCTTGCTGGTTCTTCTCGGCAGGAAGGGCATTCCGAACCAGTGGTAGAGCCAGACGATTCAAAAGCACTTGTAAAAAGTTTAGTTGAATAAAAAATATTTCTATTCTATTCTATATAATGTGAATGACTCACCCGTAGTTGGGGTGTCGCGGCGCGCCGGGCGCGGCCGGCTTGCTGTGCACGCGCAGCTCGGCCACGGGCCCGAAGCGCTCGAACAGCGCGCGCAGCTCCTCCTCCGTGGCGCAGTGCGGCAGGTTGCCCAGGAACATATTCTATATAATGTAAATGACTCACGGCCGCGTTGAGGCAGTCGGCGGCGGCCTGCGCGCTCTCGTAGGTGATGAACCCGTAGTTGGGGTGTCGCGGCGCGCCGGGCGCGGCCGGCTTGCTGTGCACGCGCAGCTCGGCCACGGGCCCGAAGCGCTCGAACAGCGCGCGCAGCTCCTCCTCCGTGGTGCAGTGCGGCAGGTTGCCCAGGAACATATTCTATATAATGTAAATGACTCACGGCCGCGTTGAGGCAGTCGGCGGCGGCCTGCGCGCTCTCGTAGGTGATGAACCCGTAGTTGGGGTGTCGCGGCGCGCCGGGCGCGGCCGGCTTGCTGTGCACGCGCAGCTCGGCCACGGGCCCGAAGCGCTCGAACAGCGCGCGCAGCTCCTCCTCCGTGGCGCAGTGCGGCAGGTTGCCCAGGAACATATTCTATATAATGTAAATGACTCACGGCCGCGTTGAGGCAGTCGGCGGCGGCCTGCGCGCTCTCGTAGGTGATGAACCCGTAGTTGGGGTGTCGCGGCGCGCCGGGCGCGGCCGGCTTGCTGTGCACGCGCAGCTCGGCCACGGGCCCGAAGCGCTCGAACAGCGCGCGCAGCTCCTCCTCCGTGGCGCAGTGCGGCAGGTTGCCCAGGAACATATTCTATATAATGTAAATGACTCACGGCCGCGTTGAGGCAGTCGGCGGCGGCCTGCGCGCTCTCGTAGGTGATGAACCCGTAGTTGGGGTGTCGCGGCGCGCCGGGCGCGGCCGGCTTGCTGTGCACGCGCAGCTCGGCCACGGGCCCGAAGCGCTCGAACAGCGCGCGCAGCTCCTCCTCCGTGGCGCAGTGCGGCAGGTTGCCCAGGAACATATTCTATATAATGTAAATGACTCACGGCCGCGTTGAGGCAGTCGGCGGCGGCCTGCGCGCTCTCGTAGGTGATGAACCCGTAGTTGGGGTGTCGCGGCGCGCCGGGCGCGGCCGGCTTGCTGTGCACGCGCAGCTCGGCCACGGGCCCGAAGCGCTCGAACAGCGCGCGCAGCTCCTCCTCCGTGGCGCAGTGCGGCAGGTTGCCCAGGAACAGCTGCTGCGCGTCCGAGTAGCGCCGCCCACCCTCGCCCGTGCTGCTCGCTACGAAAATGATACTGCTTGGTTATTCTTCTTTGTCACCGATAGACGTCCACTGCTAGACAAAGGTCTCTTGCATGGACACAGGCCTCGGTCTTGCGCCGCCTGAATCCAGCGGCTCCCTGCGACTCGTTTGATGTCATCGGTCCACCTAGTGGGGGGTCTGCCAACACTGCGCTTCCCGGTGCGGAGTCGCCACTCTAGCACCTTGGGACCCCAACGGCCATCAGCTCTTCAAACTATGTGCCCCGCCCATTTCCACTTCAGTTTCGCGACTGGCTGAGCTATGTCGGTGACTTTGGTTCTCCTACGGATCTCTTCATTTCCGATTCGATCCCGCAGGGAGACTCCGAGCATAGCTCTCTGCATCGCCCGCTGAGTGACCCTGAGCCTTCTTATGAAGCCCATAGTTATCGACTATGTCTCAGATCCGTAAGTCATCACTGGCAACACGCAGGGTTCGAAGACTTTAGTCTTCAGGCTTGGTTATTGCGTGAAAAGAAATCTTTCGAGATTGGCGCCCTGAGTGCGTTGACCAGTTTACACTACAGGCCAAGATCAAATTGCGTGACAGTGCAGAAATTAGTGATATTTATTTATTTATAAGTAATCAACAGTGTTTGAACATACATAAACATTGATGAGAAACTGCATACTTTTATGAATTGAATAGAATTATTATCACTGAATTATCATCATTCTTTTGTATAATACAACGAAGGAGTTAATTGAAAATTACAATTTTCTCTAGTCACAAGCCAACGCTTGGGCCGATCGTGCTTCTCTATCGCTTGTTCCGCGCTCTCGCTTGCACGCGCAGGCTCGGGTAGAACGTGACACTTTTTCGTGCGTGCAGCCTGTGTTCATCGATTTATAAGACACGTATCACGTCAAAAAAGATCACATAATTTAGAAATAGACAGTAGAAGTTTAACAGAGAAGTGAAAATAAAGGTTAAAACAATAGGAACAGTCATAATATTCACAACACGTGTGTGTGTGTGTGTGTGTGTGTGTGTGTGTGTGTGTGTGTGTGTGTGTGTGTGTGTGTGTGTGTGTGTGTGTGTGTGTGTGTGTGTGTGTGTGTGTACGTTTTTTGTGTGTAGGTCTATTTATATATCAAGTAATAATATGTATGTTTGTATGTATCTAAGTTTGTATCAATAAGTTCAAGCAACTGTTAGACACTTAAAAGCTATTATCGATCTACTTTTGTGTTAGGAGTGGATACAACAGTAACAAAATCGCCGACCTTTCAGGCTTTGATTTTTGACATGTAATTAAACTTTAAAGGTCGCCGCACACGACAGCCACAAACGCCGCCACGAGAAGCTAGAAGCGGCCACGAAGGTAGCTGAAGCGCGCGACAGCCACTTGTGGCCGGTGGTCGACACTTGCGGTCGGTGGCGTGCGTGCGTTGCCTTCGACTCGAACAGACTAAAGGGAGAGAGGGGTGGGGAATCGCGCGAGTGGCATGAGGCGGCGTTTAGTGGCCGGTGCGGGCCACAAGAAGTGAGTAGCGACGATTTGTAGCGTGTGGCGGCCACCGGCGTCAACCGTGTGCGGCGAGTCCATATAGGTAGTGTATGAAAACTACAGGAAATATGCCGGTGGCGGTGTATTGTGGTTGTGGCCGGAGGCCCGTGTGCGGGGGACACTAAATTCGCCATTGGAAGTGGTGGTTGGTACCTTGTTGCTGCGGCTGCGGGTTGCGCGGCGGGCGCGGGCGCGGCTCGTGCGGCGCGGGCGCGGGCGCGGGCGGTGCGGGCGGCGCGGGCGGCGAGCCGCGAGGTGCGCCCGCGCCGCTAGACGAGCCCGACTTGAGCAGGTTCGCGTACGTCTTGGGCTCCGGCGCCACGGGCGTCGCTGCAACAACAATAACATCGCATTAGTCCAGTCCACACAGTCCAGCTAAGTAGGTCCAATTTCGAGAAAGAGATCAACCGCCGAATCCAACTCGGCTGGGCAGCGTTCGGGAAGCTCCGAGATGTCTTCTCGTCCAAAATCCCTCAGTGCCTGAAGACTAGTCTTCGAACAGTGCGTGTTGCCAGTGATGACTTACGGATCCGAGACATAGTCGCTAAGCCTCATAAGAAGGCTCAATCACTCAGCGAGCGATGGAGAGAGCCCTGCGAGGTCAAATCAGAAATGAGGAGATCCGTAGGAGAACCAAAGTCACCGACATAGCTCAGCGAGTCGTGAAACTGAAGTGGAAATGGGCGTCCCAAGGTGCTGGAGTGGCGACCCCGTACCGGGAAGCGCTGTGTTGGCAGACCCCCACTAGGGACAAAGGATAGAGATAAAAAGAACTTGTAGGGCGTCAAGAAAGCGGGAAACACGCCAAGAGCAAGTACCGGGCGCCCTCCATATAACCGAGAGGTTGGAGGGGCCATGGCAGGTGGCGGCGGTTTGTCGCTAGGCCCCCCACTAGGTGGACCGACGACATCAAACGAGTCGCAGGGTGCCGCTGGATTCAGGCGGCTCAAGACCGAAGCCTGTAGAGGTCCATGCAGGAGACCTTTGTTCTGCAGTAGACGTCTATCGGTTGATAAAGAGGGACAAAAGCCGCAATGTACGAATGATATTTACTGTTATTAAGGAGTATGTTCAGCGCAGACGACCGAATTGTACTGTCTTTACTGAACTGTCCTACTGAGAATGTGGAAGTTGCGTAAACTTCTGAGTATGGGGTGTTCAGTTACACGCAGTGTCACGAACAGCTGGTGATGATGCTACTACTTCACACTGGTAACAAGTAGAGCTACTCACTGGGCTGTGGCGGCGGCGAGGGCTCGCGCTCGGGCTCGGGCTCCGGCTCGGGCTCGTGCGCAGCCTCCTCCAGCTCCGCAGAGCTCGCGCTGGTGTTGGCGCCCGCCGCCGGCAACGACGTGCCGCTCATCGTGCTCACTGGAAACATACAAAGATACTACACGTCCGCTGCAAGTTGGTCGTCGACGACCGCTACAACATGACGTCATACTGTATCGTTGACAAAAAAATGATTGCATTTTTTTTACTGTTACCATGACTGTGACGGAAGTTTTCTTTTCTGACAATGCTTTTTGTGTCAATGACGTCTTGAATGTCGAAGGGCGTGATTTTTTGGAGTTTACTCCTTAAGAATCGATTTTAGGCGCCCGGTATGAGAAAAATCCGAGCAGTAAAATCAATTTATCAATGACCTCGTTACGTTTTTCTGTTACGTTTTTCACAACGATGCAAATTTCTACCCTAAAGTTGAGTAAATAAGGTTGGTTTTCGTGCGAAAGAGCTTTCGCTTCGGGTAGCCGAGCGCGTAGCGATCGGGTCCCCGAAGCGAAAGTCGGTCGGGGCGCGCTCGGACCCGAGTCGCGCGTAAACTCCAGTCGTGCGTCGGAGGCCGGAGCTAACACACACTTTTTTTTCCTCTTCTAAGAAAGTCATAAATTAAAGTAAAAAATAGTCTGCGCTATGCAAAACTTTTCCTTTTTTTCAAATCGTAGAAAACTATTGTTTGGAACAATAGTAAGCAAACAAATTAATTTTTTTTTATTTTATTTTTATTATTCTGTACATATTAAACTTAATAAATATAATAATAGAATTAGTGGACAAAGGAAAAGCTTATCTCTAAGTAGAGATTACTTCCAGCTTCCCTCGAAAGTGAGTAAGGTGAAATTATAAAGTGGTATAGGTCTGAAATGTACATCCCTACAATATACCATAAAATTACATATATACATACTATACCTAAATAAATAATATAGCTACAAATATACACAAATAATATATAAATAATATAAATAATACATACATAAATACATATAACAATATACCTTATATAATACATAAAGCGAGATAGTGCTCCTTTACTCTAAATTTAAATGTGTGTATTGACTGACTGTCTCTAATATGCTCGGGAAGTAAGTTCCATAAGCGAGTAGCTTCAGAGGAAAAAGAATATTTGTAGAAAATAGTGTTAGAAGGGATAATATCGAGAGGTTTTTTGGTGACGCATGCCCGCAAAGGTCTTGCAGGTGGAAGTGATACCTTAAAACGCTCTCGTAAGTAATTAGGAGAAGAACTATTGTTAAGAATATTATAAAGAACAGTTACAATATGCAAGTTCCGGCGAAAACGAATTGGGAGCCACTTTAATTGACGACGAAAATTGGAGACGTGATCGAATTTGCGCAGTCCGTATATAAAGCGTACGCACAAATTCTGAAGTCGTTCGAGTTTGTCAAGTAGCTCTTCGGTGGCATCTAAGTAGCAGACGTCAGCATAATCAAGGATGGGTAGTAACAAGGATTGTGCTAACATGATTTTAGTACGTAAGGGAAGGAAATTCTGCAGCCTCCTCAACGAATGAATAGAGTAATGCAGTCTTTTACTCACTTGATTTATGTGAGCTGACCAGACCAGGTTACCATCCATAATTAGTCCTAAGTTTTTAGCAGTACATGAATACACTATAGGTATACTAGCATACACAACTTGGGGCAGATTGTTAAAATTTATTCGGTTTCTTAGCGGTCTGCTGCCAATAACCATTGCTTGCGATTTATTTGGGTTGACCAGAAGTCCGTAAGAATCAGCCCATTCTTTAATGGCAGCAAGATCATCGTTAATGGCAGTAATTGCAGAGTCTAGTTCAGATAAAGGCGCATGTCTATAGAGCTGCAAATCGTCTGCATAAAGATGGTAGCGAGAAGAAAGAGTTTTAGTAATTTCATTAATGAAGACTGAAAAAAGAAGAGGGGAAAGTACGCCGCCTTGTGGAACACCAGCAGAGAGGTTAGCCCAGTCTGAGCAAGCATCATCTGTGCGAATTCTCTGCTGGCGACCATGAAGATAAGAGTGGAACCAATCAATCGCAGAAGAAGATATGTTAAGGGAGCGTAGGATACCTAGGAGTATGTCAAAGTCAACTGAATTAAAAGCGTTACTAAAATCCAGTAAGACAAGAATAGTAAGGTGTTTGTTGTCCATGGCATAACGAATGTCATCAGTGACTTTGAGCAGGGCTGTAACGGTACTATGGGAGGGGCGGAAACCGGATTGGAAAGGACTTAAAAGATTGTTGTTATAAAGAAAAGAAGATAACTGTTTGAAAACAGCATTTTCTATAATTTTTGAAAGGATAGGTAAGATCGAAATAGGACGAAACTGTGAAAAAGAATTGGGATTGGGGGATTTCGGTAAAGGGATGACATGAGCCATTTTCCAGTCACTTGGAAAGACCTTATTTGTCAAAGAGAAATTTATAATGTGGGTGATAATAGATCTATCACAAGTGCCAACATGTCACGGCTCAAGCCATCACTCCCCGTAGCTTTAGTTGAGATGGAAAGGATACTCTTCTTAACGTCTTCCTCTGTGATTTCTCGAAGACTGAAAGTTTCGCCCATAGGTTGGGTAGCTTTTGCTAATTTTTGGAGGGTTAGTAACTTTTTAGAATTAGAGACTACAACCGGAGGAGTGGAAAAATAATTATTTAATGCATTTAAATCTGTTGTAGTAGAAGATGTATTAAGAAATTTACCCACACCTAGGGACTTAAGAAATCTCCATTTTTCAGGAATAGAATATTTATCCATTGAAGAGTGAATATAGCGGCGCTTGGCATCCCTACACATCTTATTGCAGAGATTACGCAATTTCTTATAGACTGCAACGTTCTCGTCAGTCGCCAATTTTTTGCATTTACTCTTGGCTTTGTTTCGTTTAGTCATTATTTTTTTGATTGAGTCAGTGAGCCAAGGTGCTGGTAAATGTTTGATCCTGACAGGTCTAAGTGGAGCATGTAAGTCATATAATATGGTAACAATGCTGTTGAATACTTTAACTTTTCCATCAATATCTGATGTATTTAACACAGGTGACCAATCAATTTTCAGTGCATCATCTCTAAGACGGACCATATTAATATTCTTGAGATTACGCTGCAGAATAACCTTATGCTTACGTTTAGAAGGACGTGCTTTATAGCGGAGAAATAGAAGATCATGATAAGAAAAAGGCGCAGTGAGTTGACCATGCGCAAGAACATTAAGAGGATTGGAGCAGATTATTAAATCAAGAAGAGAAGGATCAAAGTGTGGAGGAAAGTGGGTTTCTGAGAGAGGGAGTAAGGTCATGTTAATAGAAGACACTAAAGACCTTAATTTATGTGATCTGCTATCATTTTTTATAAGGCATGTGTTGAAATCTCCCATTATAATAACGTCTGTATAAGAAGGTGTTAAATCTTCGAGGAGTTTTTCAAATGAGTCAAAGTAGTTGATAGATGATGATGGACTATACACAACACCAACAAGAAATTTGGAGTGGTGAGTATATATTTCGAGGAAGAGGTATTCCAGACTACCAGAGTAAGTAGCAGGGGACTGACTTATAATTTTAAAAGTAAGGTTGTTGCGCAAGTAGATGCATACACCGCCACCCCCTTTATCCGTACGGTCGTTACGAATAAGTGTGAAATCTGGCAGTCTGAAAAGTTCAGAAGAAAGAGAAGGTTTAAGCCAAGACTCGGAGATGAGGATACAGTCAACTGCAACGCCACTAAAAGATGCCAGAAAGTCTGAGTAGTGTGCCGGAATGCTTTGGGCATTAATGTGTACAAAATTGAGACAGTGCGAGTCAATACTAAAAATACAACTCAGTTTATGGTCTAGTGATAAACTGTCATTAACGGAATCATTACTAGATAAACTTTGGAAATCATCAGAAGACGAGCACGAATAATATTCATCATTGCAAGGTACATCAATCATAATAAAATATATATAATATATTATACTACAATATAATTATACAAAAAAAAAAAATACTTACGAATAAATAATTTTAAAATTAAAAAAAAAAACCTTTATAAATTTCAACCTTACCCGCAACCGATGGCTAATCTGGGAGAAAAATCATCAAATTACATACATAACTTAAAAAAAAAACAAAACAAAAAAAAAACTGACAAAAAGACACCACTTACTTAACAAATATGGCAAAAAAGCTTACATAATATCAAACAAAGATTAAGCCCTAGATTAGTTGAGATTAAACCTAAGTTTTATGTGTTACATTAACAAACGGAAGAAAAAAAACTAATTTATAAATAAATTGGTAATACTCTAATCTTTTAAGGGAACGTTACAACAGACATTTTAATTACGTCACAGCTCACAGCTGACAAGTGACAGCACACATGATGCGTTTAATGTTATTATAATGTCATATGTCAGTGTCGTCATAAGTTTTAAAAATAATGTCAGTGTCACAACAATGACGACAATGACCAAACGAAAATAAAGCAGATAGGCCTACCTACATAACAGGGTTAAAAAAATAAGAAATTTAAAGTACCTACAAGTTAAATGAAAGTGTTGAAGTACCTAAGTAGTACTGTTACACGACGACAACCCGTTATAGTACATATTAAACGCACTATTGCTACACCTGACCGTGTTATAACGACTTACACTAGCGGCACGCTATGATGGCCGGTTTGACGTTTGTCCGCTCATGAAGTTCCGTATTAATTGATAACGACTTTGAAGGAAATAATTGTATTACTTTATTGACGACTAGCTGATGCCCGCGACTTCGTCCGCGTGGATTTAGTTTTTAAAATCCCTCGTGAACACTTTGATTTTCCGGGATAAAAAGTAGCCCTTGTCCTCAACTATAGTACCCATGCAAAAAATCACGTCGATCCGTGGCTCTGTTGTGGCGTGATTGAATTACAAACCAACAAACAAACACACTTTCGCATTTATAATATTCATCATTCATCATCATTAACAACCCATCAACGGCTCACTACTGAGCGCAGGTCTCCTTTCAGAGAAGGGTTATAGGCCATAGTCCACCACGTTGGCCCAATGCGAATTGGCGGACTATTTATAATATTAGTATGATTAGAATATTAAATTGCATAGGAAAACACTGTAGCATTAAGTCTATACGATGTATTACCTCCATACCTACTATGTAGTATGTAGGTATAATGATCGTTTGGCAAAATCTGACGCCTTTGGAGTAGTTTGACTTTGACAAAATAGGGCTCTCCACGATGGCTATATACGATAAAGTATGCTTGCCAGCTTAAGATGAGCCGTTCATTCAAAGTATCTTGTAGATTCCGGGGTTCAAGTTATTTGGACCTTATACTGAAGATCGTGATGTCTATAATTTCTGAACTACGAAATTGACGACCTTGAAATAATTACAGGAAAATCTCTAAAGAACCTGCTTTCTAACAAAAAAAGAATGGATTAAATCGGAATACGCCTTAATGAATTACAGCGATATGCACATTTGGACTTTCATCCCCTCTCCCAAGGGAACCGTGCTGAATTTCGGGATAAAAAGTATCCTATATTATACCTCGTAGTATTAACTTAAATCGTGCCAAGTTTCATTTAAATCCGTCCAGTAGTTTCGGCGTGATGCGCGGCCAAGATACAGACAGACAGACAGACAGACAGACAGACAGACAGACAGACAGACAGACAAAAAATTAAAAAAAAATTGTTTTGGCTTCAGTATCGATTATAGAGTGCCCTCAAACAAAAATTTTCAAAATATCTTCAATGTACAGAATTGGACCTGTTACAGTTTTATTATATTATAGATAGTGATGTGCAGAGATTCATAAATTTTATCGAATGTAGTTTTAGGTTTAGGACTCAAAATTTATTTATTAAATTGATTTCTAAAATGTATACAAGTGTAGAAAAATCAGTTTGCACCATTTAAGGGGTGAATGTACTTGTGAATATGAACAATTTTCACTATGTGGACAAACCTCTGAAATCGCAAAAAAATATCAGCTGTTTCATACAAAAGGTAAAATTTTTATTTTTATATGATATATACCACAACTCGGCATTTGGTTTTCTAAATTGAAAATTTTTAAAAATGGAATCTAATACGATCGTCACATAGGATCGCTGGCTAGCACAACTACTACCTCCGGCAAACTCGCGTCAATGCTCAATGCAAAACAAAGCAGTTTCGAATTGACGTTGCTTCGAAAAGTATAAACTGTCAGTGCAATGCGATTGTGATATAGTTTTGACCTGGCTTTGGATTTCAAATATTGATACTGCATTACTGTTGACCCTTGCTCGTTAATTTGGACTCTGTTCAAGCCCTTTGTTGTGGATTTCGTCGATATGACCGAACAATAATAACAACAATAATTTCGTCGTTCAAATAAATTAAATAAACATATACATTTTTGTTTTATTAAACCTATTTAATCAGGTACAAAAACAAAACTTAATTGTTTTTTGTTCGAGAATAAATTGACATTCCACATCACTATTGTAATGTGTCAAACCGGCCATCATAGCGTGCCGCTAGTGTAGTACACTAATCACTTTGAAGTGGTTTTAGCGTTGCGCCGTGGTCTTGCAAGTTTCTGTTCCTGCGAGGCCGGAATAGATGGATATTTATTAATCAACAGGTCTAGTTCCGACGATGATACGATTTTGGCGCGACTTTTATCCGGCAAGGCAATAATAATAATACCGTCAGACGTCCAACAACTTCTCAACCCGAAGTGTTTTCTGGCCAAAACAAATAGTTCTTGCCTAGGTTTTGTCAAAAATTCCGTAATCGTTATGCCAGAACCTTTAAGAGCAGTTTTGGAGTTCCATACTGCAATCCGGTGCTTTAATCCAGTAAAGCGAACGAGTATGGGTCTAGGCTTTTCAACTATTAATTAATAATTTAATATAAAAAAATATTTTTAAAAAACCGAATTCAAACGCCCGCGTCACTACAAAGTAAATAATTAATTGTTGTTATTTTAAAAACCGCTCGACCGATTTCGATAAATTTTCAATGGGACCACCTGGGTAATATAACAAATAAGAATTTTCCAAATCGGTTCAGGCATCTTCGAGTAATCGGTGAAAATAAGACGGTTAAAAAGTAAGAGTATTCACCCTGCAGAGCGTTGACGAGGTGTCGCGTGGCGTCGTCGTGCTGCGGCGGGTGCCCGTTGAGGTGCGGCTGCGCTGGCGCGGCGGGCGGCGCGGCGGGCGGCGCGGGCGGCGACAGCAGCGGCGCGTGCGGCGGCGCGGGCGGCGCAGGGAACGGCGCGGGGAAGTTGGGCGCGGGGGGGAAGTAGCCCCCGCCGCCCGCTGCCACGGCCTCCTCCTCCTCGCCCTCCGACCGCCCCGAGCCCTCGCCCTCCTCGTCCGAGAACACTATGTCCTGGAGTGAGAAAAAGATTGATTAAACTTTTATTTTCAGATTTTATAAAAATGGTCAAACAAATTACTGTGTTCGAGCATCATACCAAACCGAACACAACACCCTACCAAAGACCTACAGAGTTGCAGAGCGTATTATGGAAAACTCATTGAATTTCTTAAGGATAAGGCTCATAACAAAGGACCGGTCTGCACACAACATGATGCATTGCGGCGCCGCGCGGCGCCGTACTATTAAAGAAATTTAGACAAACCTTAGTAGAGTCTATAGAAAAAAACTTCTACACGTCACACTTAATTATTGTTGTTCGACTTTTTAAAATATTTGTAACAAAAAATAAAATAATAAATAATTTCTCATTTTTATATGAAAAAATACTGAACAAAACCTGATTTTTACAAAAACTGAATTTTTTTAGTAAATAATTATCTGAACGAAAGTTGTTTAGAATTAGGACAGAAATTGGTATATCCTTACTAATATTATAAATGCGAAAGTGTTTGTTTGTTGGTTTGGCCTTCAATCACGCTGCAACAGAGCTACGGATCGACGTGATTTTTTGCATGTGTATGGTTGAGGACCTGGAGAGTGACATAGGCTACTATTTATCCCGGAAAATCAAAGAGTTACCGCGGGATTTTTAAAACTAAATCGAAGTCGCGGGCATCAACTAGTTTTGTTACGAATTCTGGGACTGTGTTACGTGCCTGGTAGCGGAAGATGTCGTTGTGAACGTAGTACTTCTTGGGCGACTGCGCGGCCAGCACGAAGGTCTGCGTGAACCGCCGCATGGGCGCGCCGCCGTTAGAGAGCTCGCCCGTCACCTGCACCACCACTCCATTGCCCAGGGTTGCTTGCGCGTCCACCTGCACACAATAATAATAATAACAACTTTATTCTTAAACTTTTACAAGATAACAATACTCTAATTTCATCGTATACGATAAATCAAATTAAATCTTGTAATAACCCTAAAGTACATCAGAACAGCAACTGACACAAAAATCAACATTATTGGGCAATTCAGACCTTACTTAAGTAAGGTTAGTTAAATACAAGAATTTGTCAGAGCTCAATTTTAAAAGTCCTCAGATCTGAAAATTGCAGTAACAAGTTAGAGTTTGTTTAACTCAATTTGGTTAGATTCCAAAACTTCTTTTATTTAAGGCAGCTCAAGTAAAACCACGTCGGGCTGAATCCTCAAGCCATGTCCTCAACTCGACGAATAGCTGTCGTAGAATCACATGGCAGTGGGTGTCACTGTCAGTTGCTCACCTGGCTGATCTTGGCGTGGCAGTCGCGGAAGTTGAGCTGCTGGATGTGGTTGTGGATCTGCTTCTGTCCGATGACGGGCAGCGTCTCGCGGTTGGGCGCGTCCAGGCCGCCGTGTACAAACGACGAGTAGTTGTTGTAGAATCACATAGCAGTGGGTGTCACTGTCAGTTGCTCACCTGGCTGATCTTGGCGTGGCAGTCGCGGAAGTTGAGCTGCTGGATGTGATTGTGGATCTGCTTCTGTCCGATGACGGGCAGCGTCTCGCGGTTGGGCGCGTCCAGGCCGCCGTGTACAAACGACGAGTAGTTGTTGTAGAATCACATAGCAGTGGGTGTCACTGTCAGTTGCTCACCTGGCTGATCTTGGCGTGGCAGTCGCGGAAGTTGAGCTGCTGGATGTGGTTGTGGATCTGCTTCTGTCCGATGACGGGCAGCGTCTCGCGGTTGGGCGCGTCCAGGCCGCCGTGTACAAACGACGAGTAGTTGTTGTAGAATCACATAGCAGTGGGTGTCACTGTCAGTTGCTCACCTGGCTGATCTTGGCGTGGCAGTCGCGGAAGTTGAGCTGCTGGATGTGATTGTGGATCTGCTTCTGTCCGATGACGGGCAGCGTCTCGCGGTTGGGCGCGTCCAGGCCGCCGTGTACAAACGACGAGTAGTTGTTGTAGAATCACATAGCAGTGGGTGTCACTGTCAGTTGCTCACCTGGCTGATCTTGGCATGGCAGTCGCGGAAGTTGAGCTGCTGGATGTGGTTGTGGATCTGCTTCTGTCCGATGACGGGCAGCGTCTCGCGGTTGGGCGCGTCCAGGCCGCCGTGTACAAACGACGAGTAGTTGTTGTAGAATCACATAGCAGTGGGTGTCACTGTCAGTTGCTCACCTGGCTGATCTTGGCGTGGCAGTCGCGGAAGTTGAGCTGCTGGATGCGGTTGTGGATCTGCTTCTGTCCGATGACGGGCAGCGTCTCGCGGTTGGGCGCGTCCAGGCCGCCGTGTACAAACGACGAGTAGTTGTTGTAGGATCACATGGCAGTGGATGTCACCGTCAGTTGCTCACCTGGCTGATCTTGGCGTGGCAGTCGCGGAAGTTGAGCTGCTGGATGCGGTTGTGGATCTGCTTCTGTCCGATGACGGGCAGCGTCTCGCGGTTGGGCGCGTCCAGGCCGCCGTGTACAAACGACGAGTAGTTGTTGTAGGATCACATGGCAGTGGATGTCACTGTCAGTTGCTCACCTGGCTGATCTTGGCGTGGCAGTCGCGGAAGTTGAGCTGCTGGATGCGGTTGTGGATCTGCTTCTGTCCGATGACGGGCAGCGTCTCGCGGTTGGGCGCGTCCAGGCCGCCGTGCACGAACGACGAGTAGTTGTTGTAGAATCTAGGACAATGGAAACAATTTGATTATCCATTTAATACTTTCGACATTATATCAAGGAAGCAGGATGAAGGTCATAAAATAAAGGTTTAAGTTTGATATCCATCAAATCTCTCTCCCAAAAGTCTCCAAATTAATAGGTATCGACCTACATTTGCATGGAAAGTTGAAATTACAACCTAAAAGGACCTTGAATTTATCTGTTACATAATACACTTACACAATACTGTTATAATTTTTTCTTTTAGAAGAACAACTGCCAAGTTTTGCTTTGCACTTTGTGAAGTTTATTTGAATAAAAAACTTTTCTATTCTATTTTTACCCAAGGTAAAACCAAAAGGAAAGGTTATGATTTTAGTAGTATGTATGTGATTATTTATGTATGTTCCACTGTAGCGCCTTAACTACTGAAATGGGCTTAGTGTAAATCAACTCTTTATTATAGTCAGGGTGATCTAAGCAACATTTTATAGGAAAAAAAAATATGACGGATCTTATTTCCAATTTTCTGTACTCTGGATAGTTTTTAAACTTTTTTCGCACCCGCTGGCGAGCCTTAACTAACAAGTTGACGCCTGACATAGTGGTTCATGACCTCAGTCATGAGAAAGCGACTTAGGCTGGAATCACACCTGTGTGAGTGCACAGTGCGAAAAGTGTCATTTTGTATGGAGTCGTGTACGTATCGAAAAGCAGAATTGATTCGTACACAACTCGATTCAAAATGTCACTTTTATATGGACAAAATGCGAATCGTTGCGCACAGATGTGATTCCAGCCTAAGAAGAAATAGAATCATTTACATACATACCATGGGCGTCGCCAGGGGGGGTAGGTAGGGGCAGCTGCCCCCCCCCCCCCCCCTAGACATTTGAAAAATATAGAACTAGTAGATACTTCATTATTGAAATCCAGATACCGCTGCCAAATCTTCAACTGTGAAGCTGAAAACTTATGCTTAACTAGCTTTTGCCACCGACTTAGTCCGCATGGCGTAAGGTTTTTAAAAATTCAGTGGGAACCCTGTCAACTTGCCCCCCCCTTGGCCATCGGCTGGCGACCCCCTTGATACATACCTATGCAGATGGGCGGGCGCCTTGTTGAGCAGCGTGTAGTACTGGCGGACAAACTCGCGGCCAACGCTCTGCGGTGACGGGGACGCCTCCATTACCATCGCTGTTGTTAACACTGCGCTGATACAGCCCTCCGCTATACGCTGCCCTGCAAACACGTTACTGCTACATTGACCTCCACAAATCTTTTTTGTTTTTGGAACGTAGTTCCTTATCGCACGGTACGGAAGGGGGCTAGACGGAAAAAATTAAGTAACCGACACTCGACCTCAACACATTTTTGAAACCGACACTTTTTTGTTGAACGTGAATTTTGCATTGTATTCGGTATTTTCGCCTTAGAACACGGCGTCTGCATGGCCTAGTTGTTAGGGCAGTCGCCTATAAATTCAACGTCGATGGTTCGAATCCCAGCTCGACAGACTGAATTTTCTATTTTCAATTTTATTTTAAATAATTTCTGAATGTGGAATTTTTCCCTAATTTTTTATTGTATAAATTGGATAACACCACCAGAGTAACTCTTTGGTTTTGTAACAGTGCAATAGAAATAAACAAAATAATATAATTCATCGTAGTTAATCAATTTAATACTAGATGACACCACTAGTTTATTACAATTCCTTCACTATAATTAATCGGAAGGAGCTATGTTCCATCCGGGTGTCCTTTGACACCTCTCAAGTTTTTTTTTTAAATATACAGACTAGCGCTTGACTGCAATTTCACCTGATGTAAGTGAAGATGCAGCCTAAGATGGAGCACGCTTGCTCCAAATCTATGATTAACACTGGACTGGTTGTTCCTATACCTACAAATAAATGTAAAAGTGTGTTTTTTGTACTTCAATCACGGTGCAACAGAGCTACGGATAGACGTGATTTTTTGCATTGGTTTAGTTAAGGACCTGGATAGTGACATAGGCTACTTTTAATTCTAGGAAATCAAATCACGGTGCAACAGAGCTACGGATCGACGTGATTTTTTGCATTGGTTTAGTTAAGGACCTGGATAGTGACATAGGCTACTTTTAATTCTAGGAAATCAAAGTTTCAGACAGATTTCAAAAATTAAATCCATGCGGACGAAGTCGCGGGCATCAGCTAGTTATAGATTTTGAATCGACACATTTGATATACGAGTATCTCTGGAACTAAATAATAATATAGGATGCAGGAAGTGCGAAAAAGTATCTACTATCAGTTATCAACTAAATTTAGTTCCTTGGACACTCGTAACAGTTTACAGCACCAAAATGGCGTCAATCAAGCAGGTCCAAAAAAAGTTGACAGTAGTCTGTCCAGTGTTGATCACAGATTAATTATTGATAGATAGATAGATTGTTAGTTATCCAAGTTGGGCTTGAGCTTGAGCAAACTGTCGATTGATACTTCACTTTTACCACATTGTCGGAGTCAGTAGTAGTCAGTAGTGAATCAACTTTTTTTTAATCTGGCTAACTGTAAGCTACCGGTTCCCTAAGTTGTGAAGCTTGTTTATTCAAATGGCTTGAGAGTCTGGATTGATATAGCATGCTATATAGCACACAATTTCCTGTCTCACCGTCTTAATCTGTAGATCTTGATGGATTTGTTACTGATGTACCATGGTATATTTAACATGTTCCTTAAGGTCTTACTTTGAAATCTCTAATATAGTATTTCAAGAACTAGTACACAACTTTTGAAGTATGCATTATGCATATATTTTAACTCTAAAGACTCTGGTCACTCATTTACATATAAACTTTCTCCTATGCAAAAACATTGCTTTAAGGTGGTAAATCTCGAACCAGTGGGAGCTGTTGAAGACTAGAAGAGTTCAGGTCATGAGTATATTTTTTTTAAGTAGAAGTACAAAAACAATGTGCATAAAATTATTACAAATAGGTACATATCATAGGGAAATTGGGTAAAACAGATTTATCATACTAACCACTACTACAGATTACAGATTATTATTATTACAGATTTGTAGTATATGTTCTTGACATTAACCGATGACTCATAGAATAAAAATGAAATCATTGTGTAATCAAGGCTAAAGATTCAGAATAATTGCTATAATATTGAAAAGTTGCAAACTATTTTTCAGTAAATCTAAGAAGTGGATAATCAAGGAGATTTCCTTGTGAGGAAAATGGGCTGGGTGGTGTGATGACGTCTGGAAAGTGGTAAGCATTAACTGAATGCAAAAAAACTGAGGACAGACAATGTTTGCGCTACCTAAGAGATATACTTTAACTAATGATGATGATAACTAAGTTAGCTTGTAAAGTATTAATGCTGATGTAAAAAAATTTGCTAGAAGCTGTTAGCCACCGTTTTATTTTTCTGCCCTGCTAACGTAAAAGGTGTTTTTTTGACATTTCATTAAAACTGTTCAAGACTAATCCATCCTGCATCAGCAAAAAGACTATCTACATATATCCAACTCGTTTTTTTTTCTATCTGTTTCTGTTTTCGAGATTGTTACGATCGAAACAACAAACAGTAAGGAAACATATAGAAAAAACAAGTAAGATATGTCAATAGAGCTCTTTTTCCTGATGTAGTATTAGTCTTAAACACAGTTTTAGGGAAATGTGAAAAAGCTGCCTTTTTCGTTAGCAGGGCAGTTTTTTACTTGCAGTTTCAGTTTTGTTAGTTGCAGTCAGGCAGTTTAGTTACTGTGATTTTTACTGATTATTGACACTTATTTCAGATTTTTACTTTGTAATCTTGAGAGATGAAGTTGGTATACATATTAAATGTAACTAGATAGTAATCAAAAATAATGCAACATAAAAATAATTTCAGTACTAAAAAAAGTAATATGTATATATTTTGATTGAAAAAGAAAAAAATTGCTGTTTTTAGTTAAAACATGTTTTAAAGAGACAACAAATAATTTTAACCCTCTTAACATTGATTATAGCTCTGTAACATTGATTATATTAATATGGTTTAAATACAGTTCATTTAAAAATTGTATGATTTCACTGGAATGCTGCAGAGAGCAGTTGTATAATTCTAAAAATTTAATTTAAGATAAGTAAAATCCACTTTAAATGAAACTGTTACTTACAACTAAAAATAGCAAATAACACAATTTCAGATTTAAAAACTATTGTTTACTTTGCCTACATGCCTTAAAGGTATTAATAAATAAATTTTAATACCTAATTCTGCAATATTTTAAATCTTTTATGCTTATTAGTTGAATGCACTTTATGTGTTGTTTATGAGTAAGTATGCACATCTTTTATGAGTTAAATGCACTGTGATGATTTTAGAGAAAACTAATTTTTGTACTGCACTGTAATTATTTTTAAATGTATAGGCGCCGTTATAGGAATCTGAATTATTTTGGAAACAGATAATCTATAGTCGTGATAAGCGCGAATCTTGGGTCAATGGCATTACTATCTTGATATAAATATCAATAACTTGTGAGATATGTATTGGTCGTGGCCGTGGTGAAGATGTGTGGTTCGTTTCAATAGACAGTTGTCGAGGATTCTGTCCAATTCGAACCACGACGCATGGCGACTTCGATCACGATTTGTCAAGTCTTCATTCAAGCAGCTAATAAATTACACCCTCAACCATTAGTTTACACCGAGAAAAGCAGACTACCACATTTGTACGCCTTTTAAAGCCGCTAACTTAGGCAAGTTATTGTAATAGAGAAACACTAGGGCTTTAACCTAAAGAAAGAAATCTTTCTGCCGACAACCAAAATATCACTATAATTACTTCTCACACTTTTTCTTACGAAAAAACTTACCTCAGTAAATTATAGGCATTAAAATGGTATAAGCAACAAATTGTCACGAAAATCGCGTAATTTTCACGATAAATAAGGACTGAAAACAGAAAAAGAGCCTACCTCACCGTTCGGTGTCAATTTAGCTACAATGTTGCCACATTTTTTATTCTTCTTTCAATTTTCCAAACAAATTATTATTTAAAATTTACTACGAAAATGGTTAAAATTACTATGGATATAACGAACTTTACGTTAGTCAATAGTTTTAACTGTATTGTAATAAATATTTTACAACTACGAGTACTTAATTCCTCCTATACTACCTCAATATCTCGACTTAATGAATTTCTGCACTTTTATTTATATATTTATTTATTTATTTAATTCATACATTTACACAGCAGAAATGTAAAAAAAATATTACTTAAAACAATTACTGAAAAACATAAAATTAGTTACAAGTGTTCATAAAATTATTTACAAAAGATGAACAGAAAAAATATAATTGTTTCCTGAAACAGATGCAACGGAAACTGAAATTGAAATTTAAACTTTCGTTTAACGTGAGTATTTTTTTGAACTTTGTTTCAATATTTTTGTAATAAATTTTTACGCTTACAAGTTTTTAATTATGAAATACATTATCACATACACGAGAGATAAAACAAATTTTTATCTCTCGCAATTTTAAGTAAGTATGTTTAATCTGAAGTCCACTGTGCATTGCGTGGGGTGACCACCAAGGAACTTAATTACTGAAGGGTGACACTCAAAGGGTGACACGAATAATCCTACCTTCTAAGTTACTAAATTCTAACTTCTAGCGCTGGATGCTATGCTGGATCCACTGTGCTAGGTCGAAATCAGGAATATATTTCTTTCATAGTATCGGTACTATTTTTTTCTTCTTCCTTACGTTAAGTGACTGCAATATGTATGGCTGTATTTCACGATACTTTTCATGCTTTTTAAATGATTCGATTCAGACCCAGAATTCAGGGCACTAGGAACTATCGTGGGTTTTATCCACAGCTTTATATCATTAATTTTGGAATTTCAACTAGTTCTTTTCATTCGTCACTTAGCATTACGGCTGAGGGTCGATGTGTTACTCGTATTTTTAAAAACATGTGAATGTTTTGAAGCAATTTGCTATAATTTTAACCACATGGTAATTTTAAGCTTAGAATTATAAAATTTTATTATTCCGAGTGCAAAATATTATGGCAATACTTTCAATAAGCATAGACAAATGCTCAGTTTATAGAATTTAGTTTTTTTAATGACTTATGAAACTATATCATGATAGTTTGAAAAAAATTTAGAGCATCTAAGAAAATTTTTAGTTCTAAGTATAGAGACGATGTTTAAAAATTTTACTTTTCATTATAAATTCAAACCCATAATTTTTGGTTTTATTTCTGAACGACTAAATTCATTAATCGGCTTGGCGGTAAATTTTTTCAGTGTTGGTAATATATTGATTTTTCTTGCTATTCTTTTCTATCTCTTTTGCTCTCATGAATCCTGTATTTTTCATCCTTGTTGATACCGGTTAATGCCATTGACCTCAAGGCGGGTACGCACTTCTTATTGGTTGAAGGCATAGTTGTTTGCAAAAAAGTGGCGTCTCTTTGGTGTTTGGCCAACATAACGAAGCTTAACGCGCCGACTCATCATACGCCCTCTTTCATTCTTCTGCATTTGGCATTCGGCGTTGAAGGTCGTGTATAGGCCTTAGGTTATAGTTTATTGTTACTTTTAAGTACTATATTTAGTAATAATGGCCAATAACGATAACTTTGCACAAGACGTTACCGATAATCAAGTGAATGGAAATGCGGAGAACGGTGGTGGTGATGGCCAGGAACATAATAGTGCGGACGCCCCGGGACGCGATGACGACAGGTAAAGTTAAAATCGTTCTAATCATCAATAGAATACTTGTTTTTTATAGTTAGAAGTAAAACAATGACTTGTTAACTATAAATTAGCTATTTGCGTTCTAAATTTATTTTCACAGTAACGATTATCGCTCGCCGCAATGGCGGCGTCGGTGCGGCATATTTTCATTATCGGCATCTAAATCTATTTCAATCCACAAGGTTTTTTCAAAATTCAATGTTTTTATCCTTGCAGTGGTTTCTTCGCGCATTAAATAAAGTCCTCTCTGTCGTAGTTTCTATTTCAGATTATGTGCAGGTTATAAACTTAGTAAATTCATTTTGTAGCCGCCCGACGCAAAATGGCGTCTCCCGCGCGCGTCACTTTCCCGCCGGCGCGGTCCCGTTATTGATTTTTGCATCATGTTTTTGCGTCGCACTAGTGGTTCAGACTTCAGAATTTTGAGAACGTTTAGATTGCTGATTGAATGTTACGGTCAACGATTGGCGTGGACCGCGCGGTACTTGCAAGATTTCAAATCGGTGGTAGAGCATCGACGGCGGGTCAGTTTGGACGCACTAACGCCCTGTCTCTCTGCAGGTGTGAGCCTGCGCCGCCGCCGCCGCCGCCGCCGCAGCACGCCATGGTATATATCCGCAAGGGCTCACACTAAGTACTCGCCAAACTGACTAGATTGTGGGCCACTTAACTTTGGGCCTCGTTCACTCATGCCAATTTCAAATCTTGCGATCACTGTAACATTCTTGTTATCATTTCTCGTTGTCTTGATATTAAATTTTGCAGTTTGATTTTTGTAACTTACAGGTATTCTGAATTTGTTTTGCTGCAGTGCTTGGAGTTTGTTTTGAACAAAAAAGTAGCTGTAAAGTACTGTAAACAAGTACTGCAATAGTGTTAATGTTAAATTGTAATTTAAGTCAGTTCCTTTATACATAGAGGCAATCGAATTTTATTGTATTCAAATATTGATTGTATGTTGCCTGATTACAGAAAACTTTTTGTTGGGGGCCTGAGCTGGGAAACCACAGACAGTGAGTTTTTTTATTGGATTATGTTTATTATTATAATGATTTACTAGCCAACTAATAAGCCTATGAGTTTGTAGATTTAGATTTTCAGGATAAAAATAATAATCTTGTCCTTTTATAGTAGTCTAAAGTTTCATCAAAATCTGTTCAGTCAATGTTTTGATAATGTTATTTATTATTCATTAGTAAACATGTGTGTCATCATTAGCAAACCATCAATGGCTCACTACTGAGCACAGGTCTCCTCTCAGAGAAGGGTTATAGGCCATAGTCCACCACGCTGGCCCAATGCGAATTGGCGGACTTTACACACCTTCAAGAACATTTTGAAGTACTCAGGTGTGCAGGTTTCCTCACGATTTTTTCCTTCACCGTTGAAGCAAGTGATATTTAATTGCTTAAACACACTTGACTCCGAAAAGTCTAGAGGTGCATACCCGGGAATCGAACCTGTGAACCCCCAAATAGGAGACCACAGTCCTAACCACTAAGCTATCACTGCTTCAAACATGTGTGTACTACTAAATAATGAACATGTATTGATAAAAAGCTACTTAGTTAATTTGAATGATGAACATTTCAGTTCTGCTTCTGAATTTTTGTGAAGAACACGTTACCCACTCTTCTGATGTAAAACTAATTTATACACAAATTTTAATAGTTGTATTATAAATCTTAACTAGTTAATATTTGTTGCAGAGGAATTACGTGATCACTTCAGTGCTTATGGAGAAATTGAAAGTATCAATGTCAAGACAGATCCCAACACTGGCAGGTCAAGGGGCTTTGCCTTCATAGTCTTCAAGGCACCAGATTCCATAGACAAAGTCATGGCAGCAGGAGATCACACCATCAACAACAAAAAAGTAGACCCCAAAAAAGCGAAAGCAAGGCACGGAAAGATATTCGTGGGAGGCCTCAGCAGTGAAATCTCAGATGATGAAATCAAGAACTTCTTCAGTAATTTTGGAACAGTAAGTCTTTTTTAGTTGTTTAATACAAAAAGTGACAGACCTTACAAGTTTGCTTCTATGTTCATATTTTTTATGTAGTGAATGTGTTAGCCCTTGACTGATATTACCTTGTAAGTGATGATGCAGTCAAGATGAAAGGCTAACAGGGTATTTACTATTTACATATTTTTATCACAAATCAAACTAAAGTGCAACAACATTGAAGTTTAAATTATAGGTATTTATTTTAATGATGAAAATTCCGGTTGTGGTGAGATAATTAAACTCTCGAATGTTAGTGAAGAGGAATCCGGGCCACTGAATGATTTTGAAATTAAAATTGAAAAAATAAGCAAAATATCAAATGTGAAATTTATTTAATTTTTATTCTTTACAGGTCATAGACATTGAGATGCCGTTTGACAAGACTAAGAATCAAAGGAAAGGCTTCTGTTTCATCACATTTGAATCTGAGCAGGTGGTCAATGAACTGTTGAAGACGCCCAAACAGACAATCGGCGGCAAGGAGGTTTGTAGTCATTGCTAAAGGTTATTTTGGAATAAATGTTTTTACATGCAAATTGAACTGATGAACTTCCTCTGATGAAGTATTGTGTAGCTTCAGATGTCTTAATTTGGTTTTTCTCCCACAGGTCGATGTGAAGAGAGCGACGCCCAAGCCGGACGGTCCCGGGGGCATGGGCACGCGGGGCGGGCGCGGGGGCCGGGGCGCGCGCGGCGGGCGCGGGGGCCGCGGGGGTTACGGCGGCCAGGGCGCGTGGGGCAACCAGGGTTACGGTGGCTACGGCTACGGCCAAGGAGGGTACGGCGGCGGCTACGACGGCTACGGATACGGCGGTTACGGATACGACGGCTACGGCGGATACGGCGGATACGATTACTCCGGCTACCCCAATTACGGTAAACGCGGCAAGCAGCACTAGTAAGCTAGCTTCGTTGGCTGCTCACCGACACATTACCTCGACTGATGTTACCTGACCATAGAATGTAAACGTAGAGTAAGGCGGCGGGCGCGCGCGGCGCTCGGGCGCGCCCGCCGCGCCCGCCGCGCTAGGCTAGCGTAAGAGCCCTCCGTCCTGCGATACTCCCGCGGCATCGCGAGACGGGAGATATCGGCGTCGCGTGAACCTTAGATGTATGTCTTAGTGCGTAGAAAATATTTATTTTTCTATTATAACTGCGTATTTACATTGATATTCTATCGAGATAATGTGTAGTGAATGTTGTCAGGGCGACAGTTTCCGATCATTGAATAAATTGTCTTTTTGTAATCGGCCTGACGTGAGATCATTTAGTGTATCGTCATTCTGGAGATCATACTTTTATTTGCATAACTTAGTTAATTCCACTAATTTGCATCACGGAGCTGCCCGTTTGTATCCATAGCGGAGTAGCGAGTGCCCACGCAGCTATCGATCACTCTTTATCATTGTTTCACTAGGTACTATGTTTGTACATATATGTTACCGCCTTATGTTTTATAAGTGTTTATTTGTAATACCACTTTTGACATATGTAGCAATGTCGCCCGAGTTTTATTTAATTTTGGTATTTTTTATTTTACCTATAACGCTCTCGCTACATGCTACATTTGGGTAATTGGGGTAATATATGGAGAGACATTGTGAAAGTGATAAAGATATGATGAAGCTTTTGAATAAAGCACTGTTACCAAAAAATCAATGTGTTTCCATATATACCTCGCCTATCCCGTTCACCCCCACTCGCCCCCGGCCACTAACATCGCATGACTGATGGGACTTCACTGCGCCTCTTACAAGTAGATACAAGTATCTATATCAATATAATTATTACTTTATCTTGAAAATGAAATTTCCGTACCTACTCCTATAAAAACTTATATCAATCTATTTATATTCATTTAATATACATACATAATAATATAATTATTTCATGCATTTAGATACTCCTACATTTTATCAAAACAATAATCTTATAAGGGCTTCTATAGATAAATGCCTGATAAAATATTTGTTTTCCATAAATATATATTTATAGTAGTTAGTGGGGAAATCATATTTCCGTTTATATTTTAATTGATCTAAGAAGTAAAATATTGAATTTTAAATAAGAGAATTTGAGTAAGAAAGTAATTCTGACTATATAGAAATTCAAATATAAGATCCATTAGAACGGCAGGAATAGAAAACTAATGACAAATTGTTTGGTCATATTACTGAAACATCTGGTATCTGGTTAGTTCTCTACATTCCATTATGTAGGATTCAATTTGAGGTAGGAATGCATCGATGGAATCGGTGGATAAAACAACTAGAAGGTAGAAGAAATGGTTTGGTTGCGGCGAAGGATAAGCGGAGCATAGTGGCTGAAGACTAATGGCTTTATGTTGCGGGCAGACTACGGCGGGTATGGAGGGTACGAGGGCGGCTACGGCGCGCGCGCGGCTCCACGCGGGAAAGGTACTGCCGTCCTCACCCACCACCCCATCTCACAAAGGTTGCACTCTCGGTCGAGAATTTGTCGATAGCCTCGTTTGTTGGTTGCATACTGGTCCATAGATAGGTAAAACACTTCTCGCGGCTCAAAAGGTTTTACCTAAATAACTAGGGAAGTTTCCAAAGTTCTGCCTCTGCACTAAGCTTGAACGAAACTGCTCAGTAGATACATACCTGTAAGTTTAACCACGGCAGAATTCGTACAAAGATTAAACTTTGGAAACGACCCTCTGTGGTTCTCCACAATCTAAATTCTAATTGGCAGAGCTCTCACTGGCGGTATATTTTAAGAATAAGCATTAGCCAATATTCAGCTGCTTAGGCTGATGCGAGATTTCCTCGCTGAGAGTGCGATATTTTTCATTATTTCGCACACATTGTCTTGACAAACGTTTTGGACCAATGCTTTTTGTATTTGTATCCACCTAAAGTAATCCTCGATCGTGTCACCCAACTAATATGAGTAACCCAAAACGTTTGGTATGGTAAACAGTTGTGTTAGCACAAGTTTGTATAGATTTTTAGTTAGTGTTGCAATTAACGATTCTTGCATGTAATTGTCGCTCAAAAACTAATTAGGATTAACTTTCGTACTAAAATGATCATATTTTTTTAGATGGTTAAATGTGTAATGCTATTCGTCTGAACAATATTATGATCACATCTAAGCAGTAAATGTATCATTACATTAGATAAGATTTATGCGTGTTTACATTGATGGGGCTGTTGCTGTGTACTTTTAGATACCACTGAAAAAAAATATAATTAGCTGTTTCAAAGTTCACGGGTGTATAATCTCATAATTTGGTAAACATGTGGCTTTTTAGTGTAGTTTAAATTCAACAAATGCTTAGATATATTGCATTTTATAGTTTTGCTTATATTTTTGTTATTTTGCGCGCAAGTTGAACCTAATTTTATAAATCCTTTTTTGATAGTAAATAATATTTAATAGCTTTGTAAAATATCTAGTTCCATTCTAAACAAAATTCTCTTTCAAAACCTATAATAATTCAAAGTTTTCTTGGACTCTAAAAAAATATGTAGGTAATAATATTATCACAACAAAAACTAACTACATTTATTATGTATTGTACATATTCCAGTCCTATGTATCAGGTACATCATACAAGTTATATTTTTAAATTGCTATATACATCAAAAGGTTTTTGGTAACCAGTCTTTCAGAGTTCAATATCTTGTGGTTTTCCCGTTACTGGTGAACGTACTAATACCGTTATTTATATCTCGCATGACTAACACCATGTACAACCGGTTTTTGTTTAACTTGTGGCTATATTGTTAAACTTGATTACTGCAGACCGTCATTGCAATTCCTGTGATCTGCTGAATTTACTTTACTCTCAATATCTATAGTATAGATATTGAGAGTATTCAGCATCAAAATGCTGAATTTGTAAGGAGTATCAAATCGCGATATAAACTGTGTGAATATCTATTTATATGTTTAGAGCGTATATATAGTTTTATAGCGTATTTATAGTTTTAGAGCGTTTAGAGGTATTTTTTTCAGAGCGCTCATTGAAACTAACAAGAGAATAAACAAAAATATCTTGGTTTCATTGTACAAGAGAGAATATTAATTCTGTTGCTTACAATCATAGTTTCCTGTGGAAAACGATAGCTTCCTGGTTCAATTCAATCTATCTAATTAGTCGAGCAGTTATCTAGCAAACTTGTTAGTTATTTCACTTCTCTGACACAACTTGCTAGGTAAGTTATCGAATAATTAAGAATAGGTTGAATTAATGACATTGTGTGTAACGGAGTTAGCGCCATTGAGAAAGTGTCTGCCAATCAGATGCGATGTGATACTGCGATAAAGTTTGGCAATAGGCTACGTTTATGTATGTATGTGTGTGTTATGTTTCAACAGTCTCTGATGATGTTGCAGCTGGCTACCAGGGCGGCAAGCAGCGCGGGGGCGGCGGCGGCGGGCGGGCCAACCCGAGGCACCAGCCCTACTAAACACAAAACAGTACCTGCCGAAAGTCATCTCAGTCCAATAGTAAGGTAATTTACTTCTATTTGTTGATAACACCCTTTGTCAGTGTGTGAATCACTGACCTCTATCTATACATATAATAAAACAGAAACGAAACCAATTCTGTACATGAAATAGATTAAAAAAAGGGTTTTTGCTTCAAATTGTGTTCAAGATACAGATATCAAAACAGAAGCTAAATTTTTTTTGGTCTGTTTGTTTGTCCTTCTTTCACGTAAAAACTACCGCACAGATTTCTACAAAATTTTATACCGTGGTAGCTTATTACTCGGGTCAACATCTAGGCTACTTTTTATCCCGGAAAATCAAGGAGTTCCCGAGGGACTTTAAAAACTAAATCCACGCGGACAAAGTCGCGGGCATCAGCTAGCTATTAATAAGGCTGGAATCGCATCTCTGCGCATCAATTCGGATTTTGTCCATACAAACTGTCATTTTTCATAGTCGTGTATGCATCGCAAAGTCAAATTGATGTGTACACGACTATGAAAAATGACTCTTTTGTATGGACAAAATGCGAATCCATGCGCACATGTGATTCCAGCCTAGTAGTACGTTAGACAGGCGGTGCTATATAAAATGAATGCTTATTCCTGTGCTGATTTAACACCCCTCACTGAAGGCATTAACCAACACACTGGGAAATAAATTACTAGAAATTTCCTAATAATTCACATTAGTTTGAACACCTGCACTCACTTTTTGTAAGCAATCATTGCTAAAATGCTAGTCCAGCCTACTTTTATTAAACTGGAGTTACGACACTCTCATATTCACCTATGGAGAAAATTAAATTTTAGCTTTAATTAAAAGATCTTTCTTCATGGCTCAAAAGTTCATAAAAAATGGAAATTCTCAATGTGTTTTGACATTGTTGTAAGTCTAGTTAAATATAACAAGTACAAATTAAAATAATGAGATCTTGGCATGACTTTTCTGCTTATCACGTAAATGTGTTTGGAAACCAGCCAAGCAATGGTTAATGCAAGATTTCCAGTAGAAATATTTTACAAACGAAATAATGTAGCATTCTAATTCATATTTACTGATTTTCGATGATGGATTTAGATTATAAATCCCTTTAGAGAGTTTCATAAAAGTGCACAGGTTCGTAGTACTGTATTATATTATAGGTATAGAAGATACTGAATCCTACTAATAAGTAATATCCTATTAATATTTTAAATGCGAAAGTTTGTGAGGATGGATGTATGTTTGTTACTCTTTCACATCACAACTATATTACGGCCACCGAGAGAATACGTTTTTGACACACCTGTCAGTTTGCCATACAAAACAAAAATATCCGGTTGACATAACCTTGTAATAGCGCAGTTTAGATTTAGAAAAATATTGTTTACCAAGTTATTTGACACTCAGTTTGGCACAAAATTATAACATTAATTGATTATTGATATAATAATGTTGTTTTAATGCTCATCAATTGTTAAAACGGTAAACAACCAGCAATAATATTTTTATCGTAACTGCAACGCCATAACAAAGTTACGTCGTCAGTTCAATCGCGACGTGTCAGGAACGCATTCTCTGAACGGCCGTAGTTTAATGAACCGATTTGGCTGAAATTTGGAATGGACATAGCTTCTAATTTGGAATGGAGATAGCTTCTAATTTGGAATGGGGATAGCTCCTACCCAGGATTAATACATAGGTGACAGGCTACTTTTTATCACAGAAAATTACAGAGTTCCCGCGCGAATTAAAAAACTTAATCCACGCGGACGAAGTCGCGGGCATTATCTAGTCATTTATAAAACTGAAGATAGGAACTAAAGATACTAAACTAAGAAACTAAATCGTATTCATGCCGGACATGAGTTCTATGGAAACAGGTATATCAATATTATAATCAAATAGTGTTTCTGTTTACCGTTAATTTGCGTAAATCAGTTAGAGTGCAGATTAACGAGGTATTCTGCAGATTATCTGGCTGTCAGTTAAAGTGGAAAAAAATAATTGAGTTCCTACATTAACTAGATAATCTGCAGACTAACGACCATGCATACGGTAAACTCCATAAAACAGGTTCTTGTTTGAATAAAACATTTTAATTAGTTGTAGGTAATTAGTGGGTAATTACTAACCTAACATAACCAAACTAAACCCAACAAGTGCTATTTTGGCAAAATCTAAAGTTAGGTTAGGTTGGGGTTATTCATGAACAGCCAGGTGCCCGGCCGCAGGCGGATTTTTCTATGTTTAACGTTGCAAGCAGCGTGACGTCACCGCAACACGCAACGTGATATCGGATAACAGTGGTTTCCTTTTGTTCCAGGTTAAGTGATCGGTCATGCGCGTCCCCCGCGCCCGCGCATGCCTCGCGAGCGCCGCGCCGGGGACGCGTCATTCCATTCCACATAATATAAGAGATCTTTTTAAGAAAATTTTTTAAGGATAAAAATAAAATAGTACGTCATATGTGACGCGTGACCGCAGCGGAGCGGTCGTGCATAAAATTAAAATAATATAGTAATTTATAGAGTTAACTTGAGTATTATTGCTGAATAGATTCAATTTTGACATTTTTAGCATCGGAAATCTTACCTTTGAACTGATTGTTAGAGTAATAATAATTATACAGAGCTTAACGTTAGTTAAATAGCGTTGTCCGTGTCCCCGTCGGTGTGCGTGCCCGTGTGTGCGTGCGTGCGTGATTGTGTGCGTGCCGCCCCCTACCCTCTGCGTTGAATGTTCTGGATCTCATTGCAGAAAATGTTGTAGATTTGTAATTTATAATTTTCGTAATCAAAACATGGAAATCAGAATCATGTATTTTATACAACTGTTGTTTCTTCCACGGAGTAGGGATGAAATTAGAATAAGTACTCGGACATGAACAAACTTCTGGAGATATACAAGTTGTATGTCGAAATAAACAAAATGTAAATAAAATGTTGACTT
The DNA here is from genome assembly GCA_029955525.1 of Oeneis ivallda. Lineage (NCBI taxonomy): Eukaryota > Metazoa > Arthropoda > Insecta > Lepidoptera > Nymphalidae > Oeneis > Oeneis ivallda. The sequence goes on from JARPMR010000009.1 coordinate 22,363,468, forward strand.
TTTGTCTGTCTTGATTGATTTCAACTGCTTATGTAGGTGAAATGATTTAGGCTAACACCCGAATCTAGCTTTTTTTACTCAATTAATTAGCTTTTCAAATTGACTCTTAGGGCCTATTTCATCATCGCCAAATAAACCTTGACTACTAAATAAAGATGTTTTGACAGATTTTCAATACAAAACTGTCAGAATGTCTAATCCTTGGTTAAACGTTACTTGAAGGTAGAAATAGGCTCTCTACATTTCTAGTTCATTGTTAACTATAGCATTTAGTACATTAGGCTTGTTAATAAAGTAATAAAATAAAAAGGGCTGGTTGATGCTTTGAAAACAATTTTTTATTGAAATTGTGACAGTATGGCGATAACTCAGCATGGCTGTGCGCTGGAAGTTGCGTGCAGGATGTCCAGAGCATTGCACAGGGCTCTGTAGTTAACCTGTAAAAGCGTACAAGTTTTGGAAAGTATTTGGGTCTCACAATGGTGCTATTAACACAATTTTTTGACCTGTTACTATCTAAATTAAAAGTCAGCTCTATTTTAAGGTGGAAGACACGGGTCTGCCCGCGAAATTCAAATTTAATTTGGTTTTTCGCAATTTGTAATCTTATACGACAAAGTAGGCTTGGACATGAGTTACTCACAAATTAGTCAGTATTTTGATTAATTTCTTAAACTGGTCACTTTCAAATAAAGATTTTTATGTAAACCTGTGAAGATGATAATTCCACTGGCGCAATTAGAAGGCTTACTTTGTCGTATTAGTTTACAAATTGCGAAAAACCAAATTAAATTTGAATTTCGCGGGCAGACCCGTGTCTTCCACCTTAACATTTTCCACACAGGGAACATTGGAAAAGGATAGCACTGTTTATCTATGTCAAAGATTTAAAATTTTTGATATCAATAAAAAATGTCATTTTTAAAATTGTCCCTAAGCTCAAGACTTGTGGTATGACTTATGGTATGGTATCCCTGAATGTCCAATTCTCCGAATGTCTAAAATATGTCAATCAACCGATATGACCGGAACCAGCGGGACAACTTTACTGACCTCATCTCCACAACCTCTCCTGTAGCCGAAGCATTTGTAAATGAGATCTCTTTCGCGAGCTGACACAAGCGACAGCAACTGCCGCTGACACAAGGCGCGCTCCACAGCAATGCGCGGTATAGTGCCGCAACGCTCCTTGTCGGAATCCTTTAGGATAAGAAAATAGAAATATAAAACCTAGGTTGGAGGAGAGTAAACTAAGGTTTTTAAAAATATTTGGTACTCTGTAAGTGTAAGATGTCAGGGGTCTACTGCTTAACATAGGTGCTTCAAGGGGTCCTAAACCTAAGTAGGCGGTTTTGCATTTGCAAAACCTGCAAATAAATACCCTTTTTGTGAAAGGACACCTGTATAAAAAAAACTAAGGCGAACACAGTCCTTGTTTTGTTACACAGTAAAATAGGTAACACATTGGTAAGCTTTACCTTGAAAACCTCCATTATATTGGAAAGCTGATCAGGGAACTTCGCAAGCTTGGTCAGTGCGCCAGCGACCAAGTTCCGCTCTTCAAAGTTGAGGTAGTTGAGCGGAGAGTCTATAGTGGGGATGTGTGGGACGGGCTCCAACAAGGGCGCTCGTTCCAGTCCACCCTGTGTTAAGGCTTCGCCTACAGTCGCACAGAATCTCTCGTACTCTATGTATCGCCGACGACCAGGAGCGCAGAACCTGGTATCAAGAAAATTGATATTTTATCAAATTCAAAATGCCTTAGTTTTCACCTCAACCGAATTTTGCAATGCTGCTGCTTCAAATGTTTCAATACTTACATGAAAACAAAGCATGAAAAACCCTGTGAAGTTTTAAGTTTTTCAGAACTTTAACTAGATGGCGCTAGGTGTATTCGTGCATGCGGCTAAGATCGCCTGCAATTTTTAAACCCCCTTCCTTCCAATATCATTGCCCCCAACGGAAAAAGGGGGGTGTTATTACATTTGCAATTGCAATTTACATTAGAACCTATTTTTAGAAAGTACATAGTAAGTATGTCGAATGCCAATCCGATACAAGTACCGACTTCATTTATAGTTAAGTATTCTGTGGACAAAGTATTTCGAATAGGCAGGTGCACTTTATGTTATCACTTACACCTCCATCAGCGTGTCCATCTCGAGCGGCGTGAGCGCCAGGCCGGCGGTGGCGAGCCCCCGGTAGAAGTCTGCCCGCGGCACCACCAGCTCGCGCTGTTTGTCGAACTGGGCGATGAACTCGCGCGGACGTATGCCTTCCCGTACCATCTGTTATATCATTATGTGTATGAAATGCATATGGTAACTAACGCATTGAAGTTGCTAAGGAGTACATAATACCTACTGTATCCGTCTAAATAGATTTCCAATTACCGCATTGTACGTGACCATTTTTTTAGAAGTTAATAGTACATTATTGCAAAGGCCGGGAAATAGGCAATTGCAGGTCGAGTATGAGTTTGAAGGCCGAGCCGTAGGCGAGGACTTCACTAAATACGAGACAGGCAATTGCCATTTCTCGCCGAGGCATATAAAGTGCTTTTCTCTAAAGAATGCAGGGAAATAAAACACACTTTTTGGCAATCTCATTAAAATACGCCAAAAATACTGTTTCGGAGAAAATGTTCACTTTTTTCTCGTTTTTCCAACTCATAAAATTTTCATATACTTTCATGTATTTTTCTTTTGACTTCGTTGGAAGCAGGTTTTCCATTACCAATTTGGCTTCTGATCTTAAATCTGGTGGAGTACAATCAATCTCCAGAGCCGTCTTAGGCCATGCCGGGGCCCTTGGGCACACAAGAATATGGGGCCCTGTTGGAAAGTAAAAAAATTAATGGCAAAAACATTTCTCTGTTATGATCATCCACAATTAAGGTGGGCAGTACCCAGCAGCATTAGGATTGAGGAGTTGGTAACTGGTCTCCAAAGATGTAGTCCAGTGATGTAGCATGGGGAAGGGCGATTCCAAATACAAACCGAACCGTAGTCAAGTTAGTTGAATATATTGGTGCTATCCAAAAATACAAAGTTACCGTAGGAAATTTTCGCGAACGAAGCAGGCGCGTAATTTTTTGGACTGCACGATGCCACTACGTAATCCACTACTTGATACCTACAATAGCAACTTATAAACGACATTTCTCGAGCGACACGAGCGTGAATTTTTTTATGACGGCCCTACACTTACACTATGTGGTTCATTGATTCCTACAATGCTAACTGCGCGAAATTTTTTCAATTGCACTATGCCTCTATGTAGTTCATACTTGACACCTTCAACAGCAATTTCACAGCGACATGTTCGCGAGCGAAGCGAGCGCGTTTTTCGGACTGCACTCATGGAACTATTATAGCATCGTTGACTGCACTACTTATCTGTAAAACTCGCTCACTCTTCATCTGCAAATTTTTTTCGATTGCACAACGCTTCTATGTAGTTCACACTTGGCACCTACAGTAGCTGTTCAAAACGATATCTTCGCGAGCGAAGCGAGCGCGAAAATTTTTTGATAGCATTACCTCTGTGTAATCCATACTATTTGGTATGCACATAAGCAATCTATAATCGAAGTTATCGCGAGTGAAGCGAGTGCGAAATTTTTAACCATTGCACTACGCCACTATGTAGTCCATACTTGGCACCTTTAACAACGATATGCTCGCGAGCGAAGCGAGCGCCTTTTTTGGACGGCACTACTTAACTGTGTACTTCATACTTTGGTCCCTACAATACCAATTGAGAAAAAAAGACATATCATCGCGAGCGGAGCGAGCGCAAAATTTTTTCGATTGCACGACGCTTCTTTGAGTTCATACTTGGCATCTACAGTAGCTGTGCAAAACTGATATCTTCCCAAGTGAAGCGAGCACGATATTTTTTGATAACACTACACCTCTGTGTAATCCATACTATTTGGTATGTACATAAGGAATCTATAATCGAAATTATCGCGAGTGAAGCGAGTGCGACATTTTTAACCGTTGCACTACGCCACTATGTAGTCCATACTTGGCACCTATACGCGAACGAAGCGAGCGCAAAAATTTTTCAATTCCACTACGCTTCAATGTAGTTCATACTTCGCACCTACAGTAGCCATGTGAAATGGATATTTTCGCGAGCGAAGCGAGCGCGACAATTTTCTGATCGCACTACGCCTCTGTGTAGTCCATACTATTTGGTATGTACATAAGCATACCTAAATGCAAAAAAAATATATTAAGTAGCGCATTAACGTTTCGTCTATTTATTTTTCATTAGTTAAAATTGATTAAAATATGAAGATTAAATAATTTCAAAGTTCTTAAAATATATTGCGTACGATTTCGAGTACACGTACAGTACTAGGGCTAAAAAAAAAGTGTGTGTCAGCTCCGGCCTCCGACGCACGACTGGAGTTTACGCGCGACGCTATATCCTTCTCTATGCGCGCGACTCGGGTCCGAGCGCGCCCCGACCGACTTTCGCTTCGGGGACCCGATCGCTACGCGCTCGGCTACCCGAAGCGAAAGCTCTTTCGCACGAAAACCAACCTTATTTACTGAACGTTAGGGTAGAAATTTCAACGTTGTGAAAAACGTTACGAGGTCATTGATAAATTGATTTTACTGCCCGGATTTTTCTCATACCGGGCTGCTAAAATCGATTCTTAAGGAGTAAACTCCAAAAATCGTATAAATGGTAGATACCTTTGGCAACCCTATACTACGTATTTCATAACTGTTAAATCTGGCAATGCCTCGTTTACTGTCAAACTCGGCAATGTCATTGGCTTGTCACTGCTCAGTGTTGCCAGAAAGTCGATAACAACGCCCTCATTTACTCAAACTTTATTGTCGGTTAACGTTTTGTTACAATATCTACCTAAAATAGAAAAAAAAAGTAAAATACAGGCGAATATATCGGCTTTTCGGGGCCCCCTTGATGATGGGGGCCCTGGGCACGGGCCCCGTGTGCCCTTATGGTAAAGACGGTACCGTCAATCTCCATTTCACTCTCTGAACTGTTTGAACTCATTTTAATAATATTATTATTAAATTTATATTTTTAAGTAGGTATGTAAATAACAAATCAAGACGAATTTTCAGCTTAGCCGCCAATTTTTTTTTATCATCTGTGCCGACAGGCAAACGCATTTATGGCTATACAGATACCATGGATACAGCCACGTAAACGCAATTTGTACTATTTAAGCAAAGAGACTATGGTATGCCAAGAATGACAAAAGAGATCCGATCAAAGAGTATTTAATAACCCCAGCACGCCGTTTCATACAACATTGCAGGAGCGTTGTAATGTTCCAAATTCAAAAAAAAACACTCCTGCAATGGATTCATTAGTACATAATAATTCCATGAATGGATTTGATTTTCTTTGTCCGAAAATTCGATACTTCGCGTGTTCTTTTTTCGAAAATAATGACAATATTTCCATGCATGTTTGAGAAATAGTAGATTATTAACCAAGGGGATAAAGCAGTGTCTTCTGTCGCGGGTGACGATTTAAATCGCGAGCGTAACGAAGGACTCGAGGTTTACTCCCGAGCGTAGCGAGGGTGTTAAAAACTTAAATCACGAGCGAAGCGAGGGATTTAAGACGAGTCCTGAGTGTAGCGAGGGATTTAAGTTCACCCAAGACTAAGACAGCTTTATCACCGAGGAAAATACTCTACTTTTCGTACCATTTGCGAAAAAATTAACACAATAATAATATGAGATAAGCATTTATTAAAAATAATGACAATTAAAAGTAAAAGTTAACATTCGAAACATTGGTCCAATTATTATTGATAGAGAGAGTTACATTTTTGTTTGGTACATTTATTGTTGATGAGTTGATTTGAGTATTTCTCTGTTCTTGCGTCTGAGCATTTGCACTGATGGAATCCGACAATTCACTGTCACTGTCGCTTTGATTTAACATCGTAACGTATTTTTAGAACATTTACTTATTTATAAAAATAAATTAAAATAAACTTTACGTTTATGTATTTGAAGAAAACAAAAACGCGGCAAATTCCTAGACTAGTATTTTTTTGTCGGAAAAGCAAAGGCATCAAGCTCATACGGCCTCGTCGGTTTTCGTAATTTTATTTAATAATCATAACTGCATAATAAATGCGTATTCCTTTTTCAAAAAGATGTATAATGCTTTATATACAAACTCAATGGTGTAAACACAGATGTAGTTCAGTATAAATTTCGGTAAGTATTCCAAATTTAAATCACATTCTCCCCCTAGAGGATGAATGAAATTCAGTACAATTTTCTTTCCCTGTTTTTAACAGATTAAAAATGACTATTGTTATGTTCGCTTTTTGTGGCACAGAATGTCACTTTTTTGAGCAAGTGGTACGAAAAATAATATAAAAGATAGATATGATAGATGCCATCGCGAACTTTTCTGTATAAACCTATACCATACCAAACACCATACAGTGTTCTGTTATATCTCAAAGGGATAAGGCAGCGTTTTCGATGAAAGCTCCCAGGCGGCTTGACTTTTTCCGACATTTTCATAAGTTATATTCATATTTCAACCAATTTACACAAAACCTTAACAAATAGGCCTGAACCTTCCTTATGAATCACCCTGTCTATTTGTGAAAACCGCATGAAAATCCGTTCAGTAGTTTTTGAGTTTATCGTGAACAGATAGTACCTAATAGATATCTCGGGTATATAGTGGTATACCGTGGTCCTACCAGTTAACCTTTTTCTTGACGACCTCCCTGGCTCAGTGGTGAGCACTGTTGTCTTATACCTGGGAGGTCTCGGGTTCGATTCCCGGCGGGGTCAATTTGGGAATTTATAATTTCTGAATTGTCTCTGGTCTGGTCTGGTGGGAGGCTTTGGCTGTGGCTAGTTACCACCCTACCGTCAAAAGACGTGCCGCCAAGCGATTTAGCGTTCCGGCACGATGGCGTGTAGAAACAGATTAGGGGTATGGGTAGAATGTTCACTGCCGTACCCCTTCCAAGTTAGCCCGCTACCATCTTAGACTGCATCGTCACTTACCATCAGGTGAGATCGCAGTCAAGGACTAGCTTGTCATCGAATAAAAAAAAAAAAAAAGTAGGTGAAATCGGTGGGACCACGGGCCCTTCACCGCAAAAACAACTTTTTGTATCTATTTATATCTATGATCCCAGATGGGCGAATAAAATTTTTGTTATTTTTTATTTTATTTATTTTTTATTTATTTATTCGATGACAAGCTAGTCCTTGACTGCCATCTCACCTGATGGTAAGTGACGATGCAGTCTAAGATGGTAGCGGGCTAACTTGTAAGGGGTATGGGGTATGTACACGCCATCGTGCCGGAACGCTAAATCGCTTGGCGGCACGTCTTTGACGGTAGGGTGGTAACTAGCCGCGGCCAAAGCCTCCCACCAGACCAGACCAGAGACAATTCAGAAATTATAAATTCCCAAATTGACCCCGCCGGAAATCGAACCCGAGACCTCCCAGTTATAAGGCAACAGCGTTCACCACTGAGCCAGGGAGGTCGTCAAATATCGTCAAATATAATGGTTTTATTTAATCTGCTTTACCTTTCCTTTGATCTTAGCGAGGATTTGTACGATGTCTGTCTCTCGTGGGTCGACGGCGCGGGCGTGCGGCCGGCGCACCGCCGCCGACGGGCCTGCGATGGTGGCGCTCTCCACTGGCCTCTCTTCCAACTGAAATAACATGCAGAATAGCATGATTTTTTTTTTTTTAATACACCAACAACTTCCATACACAAATTTCCATCTTAAATCTATAATCTAATAACAGTATGTTAGTCAATTAAAGGTGTATAAAGTTAATTATAACTAGGTAAATGCACTTATACATAGTAAATTACAAGAAAGAAAAGAAAGATGATAAGAAAATATGAAAAATAAAGGTTCAGCGGTTAATATTGGTTAATCATGATTCAAAATATATCCGTACTTACGTATACAGGGTTAATTTTAATTCACCAACAACCTCCCACATGTAACTTCTATGCATAATACTGAACAACATTTGTTCAACGACTCTGCACATAACTCAATAAATTCACCAAAAAGATTCTAAGTTTTTGTTGAAGAGTCTGTCATTTTTTTAACTCTTTGGTCATTTTATGTAATGTCTCTTCCACATCAGCCTGAAGCGTCAACTACTAAGTTACTAACCGCGCAACAATTAACGTCCGAAGTTTTCGCTTCGTATTTACAAATGCTTTGTGATGTGTATGTATTACTAACATCAGGCTGAGCTATCGTCTGCAAGTCCATAATTTCGCGTTTATCGCGAACACCAAAATGGATTTCCGCGACGACAGACGTAAGTATCGGACAAGCATTAAGTGTCGAATATCAAGTGACGGCGCGTCAAATACGCCACCTATTCCCTTTGACACGTGTCGCATAGAGTTTTTATAATTTTAGAACAGAAAAATAAATATTTATTTTTGTATGAAAAAATAACTTTTTTATTTTTAGGAATTTTAAAAAGTCGTGGAACAAAAGTTATTTACTTTGATGATGCATAGAAGTTATTTTTGTATGAAAAAAAAACTTTTTTATTTTTAGGAATTTTAAAAAGTCGTGGAACAAAAGTTATTTACTTTGATGCATAGAAGTTACATGTGGGAGGTTGTTGGTGAATTTAAATTAACCCTGTATATACTTTGTGCCAATTCAAAGCGCCCCACTGAACGTACTGCGTAGTTCGAACTTTTTGACATTTTCCAATAGCGTATAATTTATCATTGGTTCAATAAAGGGATACCACTGGTCGTTGTGGAAAAGCTCCATCAATCATGTGCTACAGTGCGACAATCGCTTATTGGCGGATCTTACGGCGTTCTCGCTGCATCAATGCATTTTAACCAATAGCATGAAAGAACCGGCCAATCAGAGGTGATTGCGATCGTCACACTAGCAATCATTTTAAGATAATCCCACAGCTGTTTAGAATAGGCTGATAAATTATATACTAGTGACCCGCCCCGGCTACGCACGGGTAGTAGAGCATAATATTATTGTCCCTACATATTTTTTCTGTCGAGGGTCGCTTCAGCTTGTTACGTCGATTATGTGGATTTATTTTCACGCGCGTTCGTTTTTAGGGTTCCGTACCAAAATGGTAAAAATGGAACCCTTATGGTCAGACTTTCTCCGTCCGTCCGTCCGTCTGTCACAGTCGATTATTTTAGTAACTATTAAAGCTATCGACATGAAATTTGGAACAGTTGTGTATAATAGTGGCCCAACATCATTGGAATAAAAATATCGAAAATTATTTTTAGTTTTCTTAAAAAAGGGGGAAAATCAGGGGTTTGAAATTTCAAAGTTAAATAACTATACCGAGTGGGGTATCATATGAAAGGCCCTTACCTGTAAATTCTAAAACAGATTTTTATTTATTTTTATCTATAATAGTTTTTGATTAATTGGGCAAAATGTCGAAAATAATAACGTTCGCCCCCTTATCTCCAAAGTTTACCAATCGAAAAATCAGAAATAATTATGGTCAATAGAGGTTTCTGTATATTTTACAGGAAAAATAAAACCAACGCTCTAACTAGCATAGTTTTTTTTTATATTAACAACTAGCTGTTGCCCTCGCGACTTCGTCCGCGTGGAATTAGGTTCTTTGAAAATCCCGTGGGAACTACTGGCTCTATCGGTATAAAAGTAACCAGTAGCACTGCAGGTCTACAACCATACCCATGAATGAATCACGTAGATCCGTTACTCGATGTAACTAACTCGAAAAATTATGGACTTTCATATTATAAACATTCAACCACCTATTTAACCCCTTTGGGGGTAGAATTTTCAAAAACTGTGAAAGAAGTCGTTCTTTGTTTTTAATCGAAAGCCCAAATACAAAGTTTCATCGATAATACTTAAAAAATGACGGACTTTCATACAAACTAACAACCCCTATTTTACCCCTTCAGGGGAGGAATTTTCAAAAAATGAAAAATACGTACTTCTTTATTTTTAATCAAAAGCTAAAATACCAAGTTTCGTGGATATAACTTGAAAAATCACTTGAAAAATGAAAAACTATCATACAAATTTTCAACCCCTATTTAACTCCTTTGGGGGTAGAATTTTCAATAAATGTGAAAGACATCTCGTTCTTTGTTTTTAATCGAAAGCCCAAATAGAAAGTTTCATCGAAAAAACTTAAAAAATTACGGACTTTCATACAAATTAACAACCCCTATTTTACCCCTTCAGGGGTAGAATTTTCAAAAAATGAAAAATACGTACTTCTTTATTTTTAATCAAGAGCCAAAATACCAAGTTTCGTGGATATAACTTGAAAAATAACTTGAAAAATGAAAAACTATCATACAAATTTTCAACCCCTATTTAACCCCTTTGGGGGTAGAATTTTCAAAAACTGTGAAACACGTAATTCTTTATTTTTAATGGAAAGCCTAAATACCGAGTTTCATGGTTATAACTTGAAAAATGACGGACTTTCATACAAACTTTAACCCCCTATTTAACCCCCTTGGGGGTGGAATTTCAAAAAATCCTTTCTTAGTGCTCGCCTACATCATAAATGGAACCTACTGTCAAAATTTCAAGTTTCTAGCTTCAGTGGTTTAGGCTGTGCGTTGATAGATCAGTCAGTCAGTCAGTCAGGACAAGTCTTTTTATAAGTATAGATAAACCTCTACAAACAAAGTTAACGATAAATAAGCAAATTAATATACTTAATATTATCGTTTTACTTTTACTTTTGGAGTACGGAATTATTCTTAATATGGAGTATATTCATTTAAATTATATGGTGTAATTTTGTAAACTTTGTAAAGGATTATAGTTGCATTGTACCTATTAGGTCAGTGTTCGGCCGCCATATTTTCCATACCTCATCGAGAAGCGCGACGTAGCTGAACCCGCAGTCATCAAGGTATCGTTGCTCGAGCGCGCGCAGCTGCGCGGGCGCGGGCAGGACGCCGAGCCGGGCCAGCACGCGCCGCACTTGACTGCGCGACACGTGCCCGTTGTTGTGTCTGTATAGAAGAAAAAAGCAGCTCATTATACAAGGGAAAATAGCTGGCCGAAGACCACCGGGTCGCAGAAGAACATCGCGGCTTTGAAACCTACGCAAATGGTATGGAAAAAGTACCCGATCCTTGTTCCGAGCAGCAGCGTCCAAGGTGCAGATAGCCGTCATGATTGCCAACCTCCGATAGGAGTCGGCACTCGAAGAAGAAGAAGAAGAAGAAAAAAGGAACGACTCAAAGTTATACGAGAATCCGGACCCGCGAAAGGGCCAAGGGTAAAACAATGCTATAGATGTACTGGGCCCCTAACCTACTAATCCATGCTACTAATCCTACTAATATTATATATGCGAAAATTTGTGAGGATGGATGGGATGGATGGATGTTGGTTACTCTTTCACGCCACAAGGAATGAACCAATTTGAATGCAATTAGGAATGGAGATAGCTATACCCAGGATTAACAAATAGGCTACTTTTTATCCCGGAAAATTACAGAGTTCTCGCGGGAATTAAAAAAACAATCCACAGGGATGAAGTCGTGGGCATTATCTAGTATACCTACTAAGTAATATTATAAATGCAAACGGAACTCTGTCGTGATTAAAGGTAAGGTACTCGTAGAATTGTAGCCGGAGGATGGACATTTAGTCTTTTGAGGGAACTTTTAGTCCTGACCCTTGAAACCGGTGCACTCCAGACCTTGGTACACCAAACAACTATCAGTTGTACCAATTATGTGCCCCGCCCATTTCCACTTCGCGACTTGCTGAGCTCTGTCGATCGCTATAATAATAATATAGTTCTATCACAGCTCTATAATACCTCAAGAACGCGTAAGGCCCGTAGATTAACACTGGTGAGGCTGCCGTCATATTTTTTGGACCTACTTGATTGACGCCATTTTGGCGCTGTATGCATATAGATACGAGTGTCTCTAGACCTAATTATATTGCAAATGAAGCACCGACCTCTAATTAATTTATGATTTCATAGATTAATTAATATAGACCTATTTAGTTAATCGATGATTTCATATAATTAAGTCATTTTTAACCGGCTTCAAAAAATTGAAAAAGAGGAAGATCTCAATTCGACGCGATTTTTTTTTTTTGTATTAGTTCCAGAGACAATCATATTATTACGTCAAATGTGGCGCATCCAATTGATCCATAATTTATGCTTTCATTTGTATAGGGACAGATAATCCAGTGTTAATACATAGATGAATTATTATTATAGAGGGTTTTACGGATATTACAATAGTATTTTATTCATCGTTTTTCGTAGTACCCTCAACTCTAAAATATTGGAAACACCACCCACTCGTCATGTTCTCCAAACGCCGGCCTCAAGTCGATGGACCGCTCCTTGCAGGCGGCTCGCACGCGCAGCAACGCCGTCTGAGCCAGGTCCAGCTCGTGCTCCGGCTGGCCGCCGCGCTCGGCCGCGGACCCTCGCGGCGGCAGCTCGGCGACTGCCGCCGCCGCAGCCCCCGCTACCACGTCCGGGTGCTTCTCCAGCTCTTTTATTGCGAATACTGTTGTCGAAAGAAAATTTTTTTTGGTAAATCGTGTTTTTAGAAATTATATAATTAAAAAATAATAATAATAATACTAATAAAATTCATAGGGGAAAACATAAACGTCTGGACTCGAACCGGGGTCTTCTGGTTTCGGGACCGCCCAATTTCCCGAGCTATTTGTAAATGCTGGCGAATTACCTTCGTATTATATATACAAAAATTGCTCGTTTAAAGGTATTAGATTAAACATCACCCTAAGAAACCGAGTAAGAAGGAAGAAAGTAAGAGAAAACGCTAAGCGAAAACGAAGTACTTAATAGCGCGGGCGGGCAATAGCCATGCGTAGTGTCGGTGGCCGAAGGCGGTCTCCCGACGAGAACCGAACAAGAGTCGAATCAAAGGGTTCTCATTTTATTCTGGAAAATTAAAGAGCGGTAAAAAGAAGGGCCTCTGTTTCACCACCTTCAAAGGCTTCAAGTAAACCGACGAATAAAGTTGACGTTTTGATAGTTTTTGTATGGGTAATCTATCAAACGACTTTATTCACCGGTTAAAGTTTACTTGAAGTTCAAGTTTTCAAGTTTCAGCTGGAGCAAAGCAAAACAGTAAATACTGTCAAACAAGAATGGATAGAAGAGAAAAGAGATTATTGCCAGGAAAAATATTGAAGGTGGTGAAACATGCCCTTAATCTAGTACTTGTAAAAAGTTTATTTGAATAAAAAATATTTATATTCTATTATATTATATTCTATTCTATTCTATTCTATTCTATTCTAGTAACCTTGATCACAGTCATCCTCAAAGGTTCGCCAACAAATTCGTTCAGGGTCATTAGGGTCAATATAGTGTCGCATAACACACAGCGCTTCTTCGTTGGACATGATGCTCCCGAGGCCTATGGCATCTAACGCTCGTCGGAACTGCTGCGGAGCTATGCGGCCGCTGTTCAAGGGGTCGTAATCCTGAAAGAGCGAGTGGAAAAAAGATGTAGGGTTGCTTTTCCGGCATTTACAACTTCTTCTTTTTCCAATCGATAGACGTCCACTGCTGGACAAAAGTCCATGCAGTTCCACAGATCTTGCGCCACATGCATCTAGCAGCTCGCTGATGTCGTCGGTTCACTTAGTGGGGGGGGTCTGCCTACACTGCGCTTTCCAACGCCAACGCCTTTGCGGGTCGCCAGTACCTAACGACCAATTCTTCGAAGTTCGAACTATGTGCCCCATTTCCACTTCATCTTCGCGAGCTGTGCTCGGACTATCCCTGCGAGAGTAAATCAGAAATAAGGAGGTCCGTAGGAGAACTAAAGTAACATTGCTGGAAAAAGGTCTCTTGCATGGACTTCCACAGGATTCGGATTTACGCTGCCTGTACCCAGGGAATCCTTGTGACTCGTCTGTTGTCCTTCCACCTGGGAGTTTGCCTACAATGCGCTTTCCACTATTATCGAGAGGCTCTGACGACCGACAAATCTCGTTAGGTATAACGATTTATACCTAATGGCTAGACTGAATAACTGATTAGGTGACCTTTAGATGTCCACTGCTGGACATAGGTCTCCTGCATGGACCTCCACAGGCTTCGGTCTTGCGCCGCCTGAATCCAGCGGCTCCCTGCGACTCGTTTGATGTCGTCGGTCCACCTAGTGGGGGGTCTGCCAACACTGCGCTTACCGGTGCGGGGTCGCCACTCCAATACCTTAGGACCCCAACGACCATCAGCTCTTCGAACTATGTGCCCTGCCCATTTCCACTTCAGTTTCGCAACTCGCTGAGCTATGTCGGTGACTTTAGTTCTCCTGCGGATCTCTTCATTTCTGATTTGATCTCGCAGGGATACCCCAAGCATAGCTCTCTCTTATAATGTCTAGACTGAATAAATAGTACAGAGCGGTGTCAGGCAGCAGCGGCATCGACGGGATTAGTCTAGTCTTGGGATAAGCAACACGCCTGCACAGTGCGGTCATTAAGGGCTAACCCTTGTATGGTTCTTACCTTGAAAATGTAACTTACTCTAAAGAACTCCGAGACTCTAATCCGGCGTTGCAACACGAACTCTTGAACGCGCATCATCAGATCAAGCAGATGCCGCGTTGGCTTGGGCGGTTCCAACGCTGGGTGGAACACTTCTGAGGGGCCAAGTTTCGTTGGAGAGATCCCTGCTTCCACTTCCGGACGAACCAGCTTCGGAAGTGTCGTGTCGATTACTGCCTTGGGATGATTGTAGGCCTGTACAAACACCAATTCAATCAAACTAAGTTGGCAGAAAAATGTAGTCACATTATCTGTATAAACTACTTCTAGTGAATATTATTTCGTCTCAGTCGGTCCAGTTGATTTTGCATGCAAAACGAAACAAATATTTCTGTACTTTTCTTTATGAAATCCTTACTAATGCGAGTATCAAATCGCCGTCCCCAACGAATAGTATGGTAACCGCAAAAAGTAAATTTTACAGGAAAAATAAAAAACTGATTTTCGATTATTTCTCACTAACTATTAAGTTTAGACCTACATATGATATACCAACAGAAAGGTTATTTTTTGACAAACAATTCCATGTTACTGTTATGTAATTATGGTTGATCATAATTTAGATAATAACGAAAACATTTTTACCATAAATTACTCAAAGAAACTCTGTCCGTAAAGCGACATTACCATGTTGTTCGGGTAAAATCATGACTATAAGTTTTACAGTAATAGGATCTTGCAATAATATTCGTTTAAATTTAGTAGTTTGGAACTCTATCGTTATCAACTATAACAGTTTTTTTCACTGGTATAAAACTAACTTTGGATTTCAGTAATATAAGTATACTGTGTTATTCACTGCTCCATTTTTCTAATTTTTAACAGGTTATGAATGATTTCTATCTTACTATCTTAATATTTTTATAAGGAAAATCTTAGTTCTTCAGTAATAATGAAATAAAAACAAAATTAACTACTCATTTATAATTATTTATTGAACATAATTAGGAACCGGAAAAGAGGAACAAAAATAGTACTTGTATTTTCTTTGTAACAACCCCAAAAACATCTACCTCCAATCAGAAATGGAACCACTTGGTCTTGTACTGATGAAGAGCTGATGCATTTGGGCTCTAACTGACCTCCGTATTTAGACCTAACGAGACTACTGATACAAATGATACGGACATCGATGCTATTCTAGCACAGGACTTGCAACTATGCTTATTGCTTGCCCTTAAAGTCAATTTCCCTCAAAGAAATCGCCATAACTATTACTCTTCTAGACGTGAAGAAAGCCCCTGGTTTCCATTTAATAACACCTAGACTACTCAGGGAACTACCAAGGAAGTGTCTCATATTTTCGGCCAATATTTTTAACGCCATATTTCGAACAAACCATTTTCCTGCAATATAGAAAATATCGCAAGTCGTTATGCTTCCGAAGCCAGGTAAACCTGTGGAAGAAGTTTCATCTTACCGCCCCATTAACCTTACTTCAGTATTGTCCAAACTCTGGCAACGAATATTCTTGACCAGACTAAAACTGTCTGGAAGAATTCCGTGTGATCCCTGAGCACCAGTTTGGCTTTCGCCACAACACTACTACAGAGCAGGTACATAGAGTATGCCACACGGTTCGACAACGCTTGGAAAGAAAAGAGTATTGCTCTGCAGTCTTCTTTGATATTCAACAAGCATTCCATAAGGTTTGGCACAAAGGCATTCTTTGTAAGATTAAGCAACTCCTACCCTACTCTTTGTTTTAAATATTACAATCATATTTACTAAATAGACTCTTCCTAGTAAAACAGCATGACGCGAGATCTGGTTTATACGCCTGTACGGCGGGGCCTGTCTGTTTTGGGCCTCATACAACTTCTTTACATGTGACTTGCCTCCCTCGCCAGACGTTACTGTAGCAACCTTTGCGTATGATGCTGCCTTCTTTCTTGCAGTAAAGACCCACTCCAAGCAAGTAATCAGTTGCAAAAACAGTTTGATGAAACTAAATCATGGCAGAACAAATGGCGCATTAAGCCTAGCCTAGCCACTGTCAGTCTGTAAAATTAGGAGACGAAACACTACCAGAAACAACATGTGTCAAGTACTTGGGTTTTAACTTGGACAGACGTCTTACTTGGAGGCACCACATCAAGCGCAAACGTGACGAACTCAACAACCGCTTTAGAAACTTGCTCTGGCTCTTAGGTAGAAAGTCCTAAAACCGATCTGGCTCTACGGTATACAGATATGGGGCACTGCCAGCAAATCCAACATACAGGCCATACAATGAGCCCAGAATAGTATACTTATCTACTTAGAACCATTGCTAATGCTCCCTGGTTTGCACACAACACGGAAATACACCAATATCTAGAAATGCCAACAGTAATTGAAGAAATTAATAAATACAAAGACAGTCACCGGAAACGTTTGCAGAGGTACCCCAATCCACAGGCAAACAGCAAAGAGATTAAAACGAGCTAACCTGCTCGATAATGTACAGATTTAAGGACAAGGACCTTAAGTTGGCCAAAGTCACCTACATTATCAACAAATCTGCTAATAGTCAGTCAACTGATCGCAGACTCAAACAGATCTAAATAGAACCACCTGGGGTTTTAAATGTGATATATTAATTTCCGTCACCTTTGCCAATCAACTTTTCTTCCCTGAGTATACAGATACTGGCAAACAGTTGCCAGTTCTTTCTAGTAATAAGACTTTTAATGTCATAGAAATCTTCTTGTTCTATCTCATTTACAAGATACCTTTCACCTGATACTTTGGCATTCATGATCACACTTTTTATTGCACTTTCAGAGATGTCCAACTGTTTTTAGAGAATGGGCGTTCTTAGTACGAGCTCTTTCATATTATGCTTCCCCAGAATTTTTAATATCTTTTTTTTTCATATCGTTTCACTATGTCTTAGCCCATAATCGTTTCCTTGTTAATTTTTTTTGGTATCATGAAGTAGAAGGTTTGCATATCTCCTGAATTTCAACGTTCACAGTGGTCTCATTTTCAATTTGTACTTCTTGAATACCATCACAATAATATGCGAAGAGGATAAATCATGACATTGAATTATTTAATTAAAATAGTTATAGCCAAATACAATGATAATAGAAATTGTGCATATTCGCCAATCGACATTGCGGTTTTAGCTTTGATTATTTATGTATTGTAGAGAATATTACCAATTTGTGAAGGTGAAGTTAAACATCGGAATATAAGCGCATTCAACTTTACGAATAATCTTAACAACTATTTTTACCGGAATAATATGGTAAAAGACTGTTACTATATTTTTTTTTTAGAACTGCTGAGTAATAAGCGATAGCGATATTTTTCGTGGAAAAAAGTTAGTTATTGTTTTAAAAGAATATTATTGGTAAGTACATTACGTTTTGTCTAATTTCGAGAATACTAATTAAAAAATTTCCAAAAAAAATCACAAGGTGTAATCGGACTTCCTGAGAACGATAATGCAATAAAAAGCAAAGTATGGTAATGTTGATTACCATACTATTCGTTGGGGACGGCGAAATGCAAAAAGTGTTTGTTTGTAGGATTGTTACTTTGGCCTTCAAGCACGCTGCAACAGAGCTACCGATTAACGTTATTTTTTACTTGGGTATCGTTAAGCACCTCAAGAGTGACATGGGATACAATTTATCCCGGAAAATCAAAGAATTCCTACGGCACTTTCCAAAACAAAATCCACGAAGACGAAGTCGCGGGCACCAGTCGCCTGCCTATTGATAAAAGGCAAGGTACAGCTAGATACTGACCGGTCCAAGCCCTTGTATGCCCTCCTTCTTGACAGCTTCGACAGCTTTGATGAACTCCACGTAGTCGAGGGTGTACGAGTCCTTGATGAAGCGGCGAACTAACAAATTGAAGTCCTCAGGAGTGACTATCACGCCGATGTAGTCCAGGATGCGAGCGAAATGGGCGAACGTAATACGCCCATCGTTTTTCGCCACCTAAAACATATCATCATCATCAGCAACCCTTTAACGGCTCACTAGAATAGAATAGAATAGAAATGTTTTTTATTCAAATAAACTTTTTTACAAAGGCTTTTGAATCGTCGATGAGTCTACCACTGCACTGGTTCGGAATGCCCTTCCTGCCGAGAAGAACCAGCAAGAAACTCGGCACACTACAGTGCAGGTCTCCTCTCAGAGAAGGGTATGAGGCCATAGTCCAACCCTTGCTAACCTGGGTGGCCTGCGCCGATTCTGGAGTGAATTCAGCTGGTTGGGGTGATCCAGCGGATAGTCGTACCCCGAATCATGATGCAAAACCTCAATAGCCCAACGGTAAAAGGTGTGGACCGAAAACTGAAAGGTTCGCAGGTTCGAATCCCACCCGTTGCACTATTGTCGTACCCACTCCAAACAAAAGATTTCCGTTTATTTGGACTGGAGAGGAGGATATGAGCCAACTTGGTTGATATTCTTTTTTTTTAAAAAAAGTGGTCACTTACGGAAAAAATTCCCTGGATGATGACAATTCTCTTGTCTTCATCCAGGGAATTTTTTTCGTACTTCCGATGAAGGCCATAGTCCACTACGCTGGCCCAATGCAAATTGGCAGCACACACCTTTGAGAACATTATGGAGAACTCTCAGGCGAACAGGTTTCCTCACGATATTTTCACCATTAAAGCATGTGATATATAATTTCTTAAACACACTTTTTAACTCCGAAAAGTCAGAGCATGCCGATTTTGATGAATGAGGTGTCAACCGATTCGTTTATTAGGGCCCGGATGATATAGGCTACATTTTATTCGTAGTAAATCATTATTCAGACGGATATTAAATCCAATTTTCTGAGTAGGGTTACAGTTTTTAAACTGTTTCTTGTTGGAACGAAGTTCCTTTTTGGACGGTTTTGCGGATGGAGGCTAGGCGAAAAAAAAGTGCAAGAATATCCGTCACTACCCTTATTGCTAGGCGATAAAAAGTGTAAGAATTTTCTGTCACGGCCCTTGTTGCCTTCGTTTACACACATTAAATCATAGCTTTGGTGGCGTAGCGGCTAAACGAAAGAGTTAAATTATCGGTTTGAGGGTTCGAATCCTGACTTCAGATCATCTTTCAGGTCTTTGTTCTTTTTTTTTATAGAAGAGAAATTCCAAGCAAAATATTTGCCGCAAAATTTACTAACGGCATCTATTGTGGGCACCGTGAACTTGCTTTAATGTCTGTTAATTTTTACGAGAGTTTTAGCATGTGCCGAGAGATGGGGTTGACTCCACGACACTCACGCAAATTCAAAATCAATCACAAATCACCTTTGCCCTCCAAATAGTCGTAAAGCTTGTGTTAGGAGTGGGTACGACAACAGTGCAACGCGTGCATTCAGTCCGCGTTTTACCCGAGGCTATTGAGGCTTCAAAACTTGGGCTAAATTTGATCACTTACAAGTTCATAGTCCTGGAAGTAAGGCTTGAGGGGCAGGTCGCGCTGCGCGATGGTGGCGAGGAGGCAGCACAGGCGCCGCAACTGCCACTGGTCCAGCTTGTGGCACTCCGGCTCCGGCGGCGGCGGGCAGGCTTCCAGCAGGCAGTCGGCAGACGTCTTGTCGCGACCTCCGGCATCTGGTGTTAATTTGGTCACTTACAAGTTCATAGTCCTGGAAGTAAGGCTTGAGGGGCAGGTCGCGCTGCGCGATGGTGGCGAGGAGGCAGCACAGGCGCCGCAACTGCCACTGGTCCAGCTTGTGGCACTCCGGCTCCGGCGGCGGCGGGCAGGCTTCCAGCAGGCAGTCGGCAGACGTCTTGTCGCGACCTCCGGCATCTGGTGTTAATTTGGTCACTTACAAGTTCATAGTCCTGGAAGTAAGGCTTGAGGGGCAGGTCGCGCTGCGCGATGGTGGCGAGGAGGCAGCACAGGCGCCGCAACTGCCACTGGTCCAGCTTGTGGCACTCCGGCTCCGGCGGCGGCGGGCAGGCTTCCAGCAGGCAGTCGGCAGACGTCTTGTCGCGACCTCCGGCATCTGGTGTTAATTTGGTCACTTACAAGTTCATAGTCCTGGAAGTAAGGCTTGAGGGGCAGGTCGCGCTGCGCGATGGTGGCGAGGAGGCAGCACAGGCGCCGCAACTGCCACTGTTCCAGCTTGTGGCACTCCGGCTCCGCCGCCGGCGGGCAGGCTTCCAGCAGGCAGTCGGCAGACGTCTTGTCACGACCTCCGGCATCTGGTGTTAATTTGGTCACTTACAAGTTCATAGTCCTGGAAGTAAGGCTTGAGGGGCAGGTCGCGCTGCGCGATGGTGGCGAGGAGGCAGCACAGGCGCCGCAACTGCCACTGGTCCAGCTTGTGGCACTCCGGCTCCGGCGGCGGCGGGCATGCTTCCAGCAGGCAGTCGGCCGACGTCTTGTCGCGACCTCCGGCATCTGGTGTTAGTTGGATTTTGATCAAACTTTGTAACTATCTGTAATTTGGTCTTACATAAAAGATAGGATAGTTTATTTTATGTTATTGCAAATTAAAGTATGTTAATTACACGACAATCGTATATACAGTTCAACCTAAATCTAACCTAGCAATCTAAATCTCGAACGATGTTATTACGAGTATTATTATGTTGTTAGGCAACCTAAATCTCGAACGATGTTAGATTGCGAGATAGTCTTAATCCAAATAGACTACTTATCTTACTAATCCTTACTAATATTATAAATGCGAAAGTCTTTGTTTGTTTCACGCCGCAACAGAGCAACGGATCGACCTAATTTTTTGCATGGGTATGTAGTTGAGGATCTGGAGAGTGACATAGGCATACTTTTTATTCCGGAAAATCAAAGATTTCCCGAGGGAATATAAAAACAAAATCCACGCAGACGAAGTCGTGGGCATTAGCTAGTATATGTAATATTTTGGCTCGTCTGATATGCAGTAGATCATAAAATGTATGAAAGAATGCCTTCTACAAGTTACTGAACGCATGTTTCACCTTCAAACAATAATACAACTTAGGAATATTCACTATTCAGCCTAAAGTCACGCATTTCGTTCCTGAAATCGTTATTATTCAAGATCAATACACAATTTTATTTTAACCTGTGTACTTTGCCATCTGAGTTCGCATATTTTTTGTTCCATAACATAATTTTATTATAAGCAGATGATATTTTGTGTTTTCATTTATACCTATTCATATACCTAATTGATATGAATATTTAGATGAAATTCGTAAGGAATGTGTGCAAATGATTCTGTTTTTATGGCGCTCATATATCAACTACTGCGAGTTTTGGTGCTGGCTGTGACCGCGGCGGCTGTCGACGGTCAGTTTCTGTGCTTTATTGTTGTTGCGTACCACGTGGTCTGCCCTGGAACTTACGTCAGGGGGTCTACTTACGGCAGTAAACATATCGCCGTCCACGGCGAATAATATGGTGGTCGCAAAAAGTAAATTTTACAGGAAAAATAAGAAACTCATTTTTGATGATTTATCAGTACCTAAGTATTAAATTTAGACTTCATGTTACCAACAGAAAGGTTATTTTTTTAGAAAGGGTTGGTAATAAGCGGTAGCGGTCGCGGTATTATCCGGTGAAGAAAGTTAGTAATTAATTTAACGGAATATTATTGGGACGTACTTACAGTACCCGGCGATATATATTGCACATCGGCCTTTGGAATAAAACGCTATTCTATTCTATTGCAAGGAAAGCTAGCCAGAAATTCACGTAGTAATTACTGAAATCTCTTCACAATCGGCGAGCACATCACGTAACATTTATAAAAAAAATGCAGTTGAACTGTGAATAGAATAGAATAGCGTATATATATATACTTTACGATTTGTCTAATTTCGAAAATACTGATTACAAAAAAAAATCACAAGGTGTAATCGGACTTTCCGAGAACCGTGATGCAATAAAAAGCAAAGTATGGTAACAGGCGATTTATTATTCGCGGCGATATTATTTCTATGGTCTAAGTAAGCGTGGTGATTATGGGCAAACACTCCCATTGGGACAGGCCTTTAGTCCAGCCAGTTTTTCAATGAGTGTGTCCTACCGGTAATGACGTATGGAGCGGAAACGTGGACACTGACGGTGGGCCTTGTTCACAAATTAAAAGTCGCTCAGCTATGGAGCGAGCTATGTTAGGAATCTCTCTCAGGTATAAAATCCGGAACGAGGAAATTCGTAGAAGAACTAAAGTGACCGACATAGCTCTGAGGATTAGCAAGCTGAAGTGGCAGTGGGCAGGTCATATCTGTCGCAGAACCGATGGCCAATGGGGCAGACGTGTTCTGGAGTGGAGACCACGTACCGGCAGGCGCGGTGTGGGACGCCCTTCAGCTCCTTAACCTTGACCTTAAGAAGGTGGCGGGAAGCGGTTGGATGAGGAAAGCGGAGAACCGTGTTTGGTGGCGCGCTCTCGGAAAGGCCTATGTCCAGCAGTGGATCAATACAGGCTGATGGATTTAGTCCAGCAGTGGACTGTTATAGGCTATTGAGGATGAGGATGATCTAAGCCACTAGGCTATCCGCTGCATACGGTTGCTACGCGAGTTTATATTCACCTTCTCCGTGTATGATCTGGCACAGCTGATGGTAGAGCACGCGGCCGTCCTGCGCGCGGAAGTAGTCCGCGATCTGAGCCACTTCAGCATCAGACAGACCCAGCACCGAGCGGAGTGGTCCCGCTAGTACTGACACGAACTTTGACTCTGGCGTGGACAAGAACACAGTTTGTCATAATCTTAATATATATGAATTACGTGTCACGTTGTTTGTCCGCGATGGACTCCTAAACTACTTAACCGATTTTGATCAAACTTCGTAACTATCTGTAATTTGGTCCAACTTGAAAGATAGGATAGTTTTTTTGAATTAGGATAGTTTATTTGTTTTATTTATATAGATAAGTTGGCGGTACGAAGTTCGCTGGGTCAGCTAGTTTCATATAAAAAATTCTTTTTAAAAACCGACTTCAAACACCCGCGCCACTACAAAGTATATAATTTATTGCTAATTTTTTAAAAACCACTTGACCGATTTCGATAAAATTTAAATGGGACCACCTGGGAAGTATTCCCTTTCAAACAACAAGTGTAAATTGAAAAATTAAAATACCCCCGACATGTGAAGGGCCGGGTGTTGCGTTACACCACGGCTGCAGTGTAACAGCGTGTTCTTGCAGAGAGACGTTGGTGAAGGAATAAAGAAACACAGACTGCAGTGTCTAATGGTAGTGGCATATATTACGTATTTACAAAAGATCTTATATACTAATTAATTTTATAAATAAAGGTGGGGAGAGATGTGCTTGGATATTACGTACGTGCAAAAGTTGCTGAACTGATATTATTATAAGTTTGTTGAAATAAATTACAAGGTTTTGTTATTGCGGAATTAAATATGCTATGAGGTCCGTATGGTCACGTCTCGTACGTGCCATACCGGGCTATGTGTATAATCGTTAAATTATACTGGCACACGTGAAGCACTTTTAATCGAGTAATAATACGCCAAAAATGCCTTACATCATTTTGGAAAAGAGCTGATGCTCTTACACTACTGGACCGATATTAACCAAACATAGCTTAGAACCACCGCAATTAAACTGGCTTCAAATGAAAAAAACCGCATCGAAATCGATCCGTTTGAGAGCTACGATGCCACAGACAGACACACACACACATACATACAGACAGACATCGACGTCAAACTTATAACACCCCTCTTTTTGCGTCGGGGGTTAAAAAAAAGTTTCCAAATCGATTCAAGCGTCTTCGAGTAATCGGTGAACATACATAAAAATAAAAGATTCCGACGAATTGAGAATCTCCTCCTTTTTTGAAGTCGGTTACAAAATATGTTTACACTAGCGGCACGCTATGATGGCCGGTTTGACACATTACAATAGTGATGTGGAATGTCAATTTATTCTCGAACAAAAAACAATTAAGTTTTGTTTTTGTACCTGATTAAATAGGTTTAATAAAACAAAAATGTATATGTTTATTTAATTTATTTGAACGAACTGAATATTTGAATGAAAATGAATATACATACTTTATATGCACACAAGAAACATATGAATACAAAAGATACCAAAAAAGGTTTTTAAAAATTTTCAATTTAGAAAACCAAATGCCGAGTTGTGGTATATATCATATAAAAATAAAAATTTTACCTTTTGTATGAAACAGCTGATATTTTTTTGCGATTTCAGAGGTTTGTCCACATAGTGAAAATTGTTCATATTCACAAGTACATTCACCCCTTAAATGGTGCAAACTGATTTTTCTACACTTGTATACATTTTAGAAATCAATTTAATAAATAAATTTTGAGTCCTAAACCTAAAACTACATTCGATAAAATTTATGAATCTCTGCACATCACTATCGTCAATAAATACAATTATTTCCTTCAAAGTCGTTATCAATTAATACGGAACTTCATGAGCGGACAAACGTCAAACCGGCCATCATAGCGTGCCGCTAGTGTAAAAAATTGGATTATATAATATCCGCCATAATCGTTTTGTTCGCATAAAATGTAGCCTGTGTGATATGTCACCCGGGCTCTAAAAACGAATCAATTGACTCCGCAGCTTCATCAAAATTGGCTCAGGAGATTAGGCACTACGGTGGACTATATCTAGAACAAACATAATACTATTATGTATTAAAAAGAAGGTGCTGGAGTGGCGACCTCGCACCGGGAAGCGCAGTGTTGGCAGACCCCCCACCAGGTGGACCGACGACATCAAACGAGTCGCAGGGAGCCGCTGGATTCAGGCGGCGCAAGACCGAGGCCTGTGGAAGTCCATGCAAGAGACCTTTGTCCAGCAGTGGACGTCTATCGGTTGATAAAGAAGAAGAAGAAGAAGAAGATTAAAAAGAATAGTAAATACTAAAATAACCCTTTCGTAGTTATTAAATACCAAATTAAGTACTCTGTGTTCGTAGTCGCTATAAGCGTAGGCCTCGTAGACATGTAGGCTTTGGCGTAGCCGGCAAAAAATTTAGGAGATACACATCACTAAATATAGAAGGTAATAGAATATAGATAAGACCAATCTCTATTAATTTTAAAAATGAAAAGTGTGTTTGTCGGTTTGTCCTTCGATCACGCAGCATCGTAGCTACAGGTAAACATGATTTTTTTCATGGGTATTTTTATCCTGGAAAAAAGGGTTTGCGGGGGGGTTTTTAAACAACCTATAACTTAAGTTTACGTAGATGAAATTGCAAAAGCTAGTACAGTTTTTGCAATTCACGAAGGCGAGTGAGCTTTACTCGTGGTTACTTCGTGTACATGCACATTGCATAAGTGTGCGCGCCTGTCAAAGCCTAGGTGGGAGCGGGCAGGCGCGAGCATTGCGCTTGCTTACACTTATACAGATACGACACACTCACAACCATAAGTCAGTCGCCCTCGTGAATTGCAAGAACTATAATAATAATAATCGACGGTAAAGCTAGAAATCATCAGTCAGGGAATCGAACCCTCGTTATATGCAGTTGAGTAATGCTAACCACTATACGTAACCATTAGTGGACCAACGAAGCTGTATAGTGTATCTAGGTTTATAAATAAATAAGAGTTACCAGAGATGAGGGAGTTCCCCTCAGGGTCCAGAGGGCGGTACCAGTCCCACAGATTGAGGCCAACACGGAAAGCTGCAGCTCGAATCTTGTTGCATGTCTTCCAGACATCTGCCAGCCGTACTATCTAGACATTCAGAAACAAGAATTAAGATTTTGCCATGTTAAAAATTCTTTTTTAACCGTTTTCAAAAAAGTAGGAGGTTATCAATTCGTCGGAATCTTTTTTTTATGTATGTATACCCATTACTCGAAGACGCCTGAACTGATATGGGAAATTCTTTTTTTGTTTGAAAGGGTATACTCTCCAGGTGGTCCCATATAAATTTCATCGAAATCGGTCGAGCAGTTTTTAAAATATCAACAATAAATTATATACTTTGTATAGTGTGTGTGTAACGTAGTAAAGCGGGACTCGGGAGTTTGAATTGAAGTCGGTTGTTTAAAAAGATTTTTTTATATAAAAACCCGACTTCAAACTCCCGCGCCACTATACAAAATATATAATTTATTGTTGATATTTTAAAAACAGCTAGACCGATTTCGATGAAATTTATATGGGACCACCTGGGAAGTATACCCTTTCAAAAAAATCTCAATTGATAACCTCTTCCTTTTTTGAAGTCTGTTAAAAATAAATAACTTCTTGCTGATTACTAAATAGAGCACCTAAGTATTACGCTAATTATTATTGCCAGTATAATCAGACTTCCCGACTTTGTACCTAGAATTTTTTGACAATTAAACTGTAAAGCCCTAAAATCTATCTTTGACCCGATCTCGATAGTAAAATCGATCCGAGTAACGACTTGGGTCAAAAAAGATACGAGGTATCCTAATATCCCACTCCTACTAATATTATAAATGCGAAAGTTTGTGAGGATTGATGGATGGATGTTTGTTACTCTCTAATGCGACAACGAATGAACCGATTTGGCTGGGAATGGAGATAGCTCATACCCAGGATTAAAATATAGGCTACTTTTTAACCCGGAAAATTACAGAGTCCTCGCGGGATTTAAAAATCTTAATCTACGCGAAGTCGCGGGCATCATCTAGCAATAAATAAGGTACTTACAGTATCATGCATTTTGAAATACTTTTATGAGAACTGGTTGATTTTTCTTCTCGAAATGTTTTTACCTTGTAATTTACTTCTTGTGCATTAATAATAATATTATAAGTATAAATTCATGCTATTTTCACTTAGAATTTTGGTTACTATAAATTGAGTAAAATTAATATAAAAATTTAAAATTATGCCTACAGTTTATATGTGCGTCAAATCTTTTGGCAGACATTAGTTTTCTTTACTGATTTGAAGTGATGATTTTGATTGCCAGGTCCTACTATTTAGTAAAAAGAACGGTTCAACCCGGTAGTTCAACCATCTAAGAGTTCAACCTAATTGTTCAACTAAGTATTTTGAAAATGTTATCAAAAACCATTCAGTGGTTTATTATGTAGGTTGGTGCTGCTGTTTCATATTATATTATTGCAAAATTGTAAAAAAAAGGTTTTAAATAATGTACCTACGTCGATTCACAGTCTGAATAAAAGTTTGGTATAATTCAAACTAAACTTATGGCAATTCATTTCTTTTACACATTGTGTTTCGTCTTGTAGAGAATCGTTTTTGCAATCATAATCTGCTGCAAGCATAGACTTTAATCTTGTCACGACGGTTTGAATAGGTTCAAGATCGGAGGCCTTTTGACCTTTTTTCATCAAGCACCCTCACTCTCAGGCTATTTTCGTACAGGCTCACCGAGCCGCCGCCGTTACTTACTGTCCCCCTGGGCCTCGTCAATCAATTTGTCAATGGGATGCAAATTTATTATGTAACGCTCTAGCACATTTTTGATGTTCTAATCTATCAACCTGAATATTTTCTCCAGCTACTTGCTACAGGTCTGGTTACTTTAAAGGGGATAAAAATGACCTATAGTTTTACAAGTAGCGATGTATTGCATACATTGCGTAGTTACATCACTACATACCCATTTTACTGCTGACTGTTTAGGGGTTTAGTGTAAAAAGTTTTAGTGCAAATTGGCTGAATTATAATGACAATATTTTAGTCGGAATAGTTTAGAATAGAATAGAATAGAAATGTTTTTTATTCAAATAAACTTTTACAAGTACTTTTAAATCGTCAATGAGTCTACCACTGGTTCGGAATGCCGTTCCTGCCGAGAAGAACCAGCAAGAAACTCGGCAGTTGCTCTTTTCAAAATACTTTTACAATATACTTAACATATATTCTATGTATGCAGAGTTTCCACAATGAGGGAAAGGTCCACAAAAGCATACGGTGTGTGTACGGTTTAACGGTGTGGACTGCAAACTGAAAGGTCAGTTCAATTCTCACCCGTTGCACTATTTTCGTACATACCCCTAACACAGGCTTGCGTGTATTTGAAGGGGAGAGGGGAAAATCAGTCGAGTTCAGCAGTCAGCATCGCTAATATACTAAACAAAATAAAAATAAAGTCGACATTCTACGAGCTTTGCTGACGAAAGTTGCAACATAAATAACTAGTGGTTCGCCCCGAACTGAGACCTCGCGGTAACGGTTTCCCATAATTACTTATTCATTCAATAGATACACGACGATCAAAATTGACATTATTATTATGCCCGTTTTCACCAACCATACCTAAATCATCCCCTTTGTAGAAGTCTCTTTACGTAGGTAGCCCCTAAATACAATCACTACAATGCTAACATCCCAATGTCATTTTCACCTTTAGTTGTCCCGTAGAGGTTCGTAATAACAAAGTTGACATAAAGTGTCAACTAACTTAACATAGGTAGCCCGTAAAGGTTAGGGAACTGTTATAGTGAAATCCTCAAGGCCTCAATTAAACTTAGGTATAGTTTTTTGGAACATTCAAATTAAATTATTCGTCATCTATCGACACGATCAGAAAACATGTAAAAACAAACTGCAACGTGAAGTTTTATTGATGTTTGATATATGACTAAATAATAATTTTAATTGAATAATATGTTATTATATGTATTATTACTTGTCATACAAAATAATAATAATTTACATATAGCTGCATTTGCTATATGAGATGAGAACGCCATCTATTGACATCATTGTGAAGTTCTGTTAAAAATACTGCTGCTCATTAAAAGTTAAATAATTTAGTTTCCTTATTACATTTATCTAATTTTAGTATTTGTTGTTAAAGTACATGATATTACGCTAAAATTATAAAACTTTGAAGCCCCGGCTTTCTATGGTTAATCCGTTGTGAGGTCAAATATAATCTCCACTTTGAAAGCCCCCCATTTCCTCAATTTTAGGAAAAAAATTAAAAAAAAAATACTTTTGTACTTTGTTCCAAATTATCTTTAAAATGAGGTACTGAAACTTTATGAAACGCAAAAAAAATATATTTTACTTCGCATTCGCTTCTATGAGAGCCCCCCTGAAATAAAGATTTTTATAATTTTTTAAGCCATTTTCGGCTGGAGGCCATTGGTTTACATATTATATCTAAAACTGAAGTAATTACGTTCAGTAATTCAGAAGTTATAAGGCTCTGACAGACGGACGGACGGACGGACGGACGGACGGACGGACGGACGGACGGACGGACGGACGGACGGACGGACGGACGGACAAGTGCAAATTCACTCAAGTAGACTCAAAGACCTTCGCTTCGCTCGGTCGACAAGTTGCCTATTTTTATTGTTGTTTTGCAATCAGGCAAAAACTATAGACAAGTACTATAACAACCGTCTGAAGCCGGGGCGAGTCAGCTAGGGTGCATGAGCCTTTACTGTAGGTACTAGGATGTTTCTTTTAGCTGATCGATGTACCTACAACTTTTGTTATGTTGTTGGAGTGGAAATAAACTTTAGTTTACAGATAACGATGTCATCAGGAACCCATCAATGGCTCACTACTGAGCGCAGGTCTCCTCTCAGAGAAGGGTTATAGGCCATAGTCTACCACGCTGGCCCAATGCGAATTGGCGGACTTCACACACCTTCAAGAACATTATGAAGAACTCTCAGGTGTGCAGGTTTCCTCACGACGTTTTCCTTCACCGTCGAAGCAAGTGATATTTAATTGCTTAAACGCACTTGACTCCGAAAAGTCAGAGGTGCGTACCCGGGATCGAACCTGCGACCCTCCGAATAGGAGACCACAGTCCTAACCACTAGGCTATCACTGCTTGTGATAACGATGTACACGAACAAAACTTTGCGTGTTGGTTTAAATAAGATTAAATAAGATAATATAATATATATATATATATATATATATATATATATATATATATATATATATATAATATGTGTGTCACGAAAAAGGTATAACGGATTACCTAAGTATTAACTACTAATTTATCACAAAAGTTTTACTGAGCTTGCATCGATACGTTAGTTTCCACCACGAATGTGTAAAGTTGCGTCTACACTTGGCGAATCGAGGAGAGCCCGCTGTCTTCGATTCACCAAGTGCAGTAACTCAGTTCGCCAGAAGCTCAACGTAGACGGATTGGGGAGTCTCGAAAAACAAGGTTAGAGCATGTTTGAGACAAAGTTTGAGACACTTTAGCTCGTCTATGCTACCTACGCTAATTTGGTTCGTTGTTCGTCGACGTAGCTTTAGAATGCATAAAAAACTTCGTAGTTAGAAGCATTATACCTACGTTTGCGACTTTATGAGAGTGCTTTAGCTAAGCGCAACAAAGCAAAAATATCAAT
This sequence comes from Oeneis ivallda, assembly GCA_029955525.1. NCBI lineage: Eukaryota > Metazoa > Arthropoda > Insecta > Lepidoptera > Nymphalidae > Oeneis > Oeneis ivallda. Next base: position 22,394,322 of record JARPMR010000009.1, read on the forward strand.
GTGGTTTCGCTTTTATTTAACAGCAACGAAACTGCGTGATCTAAACATTTATTGCTCTCGTTCCCGTGCTACGGTTTCGTAGCGGAGATATGGTAGTAGCTTAGCTTCGTTGGTGGTGGTACTAGTGCTTTAGAGTGGCAGGCGTGTGGGAGGTTTGGAGACATGCGCAGAGCCGCGCCAGGGCGACCAATGACGTCACGACATCGATCGCAGCTCGTAGCGCGCCGCGCACAGAGATCAGCCTCGATCCCTGCGACCTGTCACATCTAGCACGTGAGCTCAGATGTCGACACCACGGGTTACATAACGCGGTCCAGCACACTGGTTTTAATGTCTGGGGCTAAGCAAACGGGCGCTCATGTGCGGACTAAGCTTTAGAACCAGGAATAGCCCTTCGCAGAAGACCTCCCTTCGATGGGGCGACAGTTGCGCCAGGCCTAAGATATAACAAAGCAATTCGCTGAGACCGTAGGGCCGTAGGTTACCGCGAGTGTTATAGTGTATTTAGATGTATTTTACGATGGATTATTTATTCTTATACTATTGATAACTAACTGATATACCAATAAAAGACGTTCCGTGTGTGTGAAAGGGAGGCGCATATTTCTTCGGAGAGCTTTTCATTAACAAGTGAGTTTTGATGGCACTTCAAGATTTATCTTAGAATGATCTGAATGTTAGCTTAGTTAGTGTTCACTTAATTAGCTTGAAGGCAATGTTACCAGTCACCTATAAGTCAGCCAACTCAAGTACCTACCGTCAAGACAAGAGTGAATAAGCATCTTCTAAGCAAGCGTGTTCCATCTTAATCAGCCATGGTTCTTGGCAGTTCCTCAAGGGCAAGCCTGTGTTGCATAAAAAGCTTTTATATCTAGCAAAAGCTAGACTTATAGACCTAGATTTATAGACGTCATAACTGTTAAGGTGTACCTATTAGGTAATTTAGGTAACTCTGTTGATATCGATTGTCATTTGTTACTTCCATAAACTGCTTTCATTATCTTTAGAATCCAATAACCATTAGTTATGCGTGTTACAACAAGCGTTCATTCAGACGGTCTTTAGGTATATACCTATAGCTATATCTTTAGAATGGTTTATTACGTCAATAATGAGCAGTTACCTGCTACAAAACATCTCACCATACATAGGAGATTTTTTCATTGAGTAAGTCAAAATCATAAAACAGGAAAAACAGTGGTCGTTCAAATAGACCTTTACCTTTGACCTATCTTTAATGAAGCGATAGGGTATTGCTGCCTCTGAAGTTACATCAAAGCACTTTTTCTCTGGATTGTAGGTATCGCTTATTGCTGAGGGTCATTACCACTCCTGTTTAATCACATAATAGTAGAGTTTTTAGAATTATTGTTGACAGGTTGCAGGGTAATTCGGACGCTATACCGTTCCCATCGGAGGTGTTCTAACTTAATTATTATTATTAAACATGGGGTTATTCAAGCGGCCGATCAACAAATTCCTGAACGGCAACGTATTTTGGTGCTTCAAATGTTCTTGAGCTGTTGTGATCATTTAACATTTATCAGATGACCCGCCTGCTCGTTTGCTAGCTATTTTTAAACGACTTAAAAAAAACAAAAAGAGAGGTTCTCAATTCGACGCGTATTTTTTTTTATAAGCTGAATATGTAAAAGGAAGTAACCTTGACTGACTGACTGATTAGTCAGTCAGTCATTCAGCTATCAATGGACAACTCCAACCATTACACTAGCGGCACGCTATGATGGCCGGTTTGACACATTACAATAGTGATGTGGAATGTCAATTTACTCTCGAACAAAAAACAATTAAGTTTTGTTTTTGTACCTGATTAAATAGGTTTACACTAGCGGCACGCTATGATGGCCGGTTTGACGTTTGTCCGCTCATGAAGTTCCGTATTAATTGATAACGACTTTGAAGGAAATAATTGTATTACTTTATTGACGATAGTGATGTGCAGAGATTCATAAATTTTATCGAATGTAGTTTTAGGTTTAGGACTCAAAATTTATTTATTAAATTGATTTCTAAAATGTATACAAGTGTAGAAAAATCAGTTTGCACCATTTAAGGGGTGAATGTACTTGTGAATATGAACAATTTTCACTATGTGGACAAACCTCTGAAATCGCAAAAAAATATCAGCTGTTTCATACAAAAGGTAAAATTTTTATTTTTATATGATATATACCACAACTCGGCATTTGGTTTTCTAAATTGAAAATTTTTAAAAATGGAATCTAATACGATCGTCACATAGGATCGCTGGCTAGCACAACTACTACCTCCGGCAAACTCGCGTCAATGCTCAATGCAAAACAAAGCAGTTTCGAATTGACGTTGCTTCGAAAAGTATAAACTGTCAGTGCAATGCGATTGTGATATAGTTTTGACCTGGCTTTGGATTTCAAATATTGATACTGCATTACTGTTGACCCTTGCTCGTTAATTTGGACTCTGTTCAAGCCCTTTGTTGTGGATTTCGTCGATATGACCGAACGTACGCAGAGAACTGTTCTAAATAGTCAGACACGTGAGTTCGTAATACGCCTTCGTAACTATTTCGATCGTGAAGCTCAAAATGGAGGGCCAATTTTACCTATAACGTCAGTGGTTGAACGCGTAGCTGATGCGCTTAATATTGGACAACGAACTGTTAGACGGATAACTAAAAAAAAATATGGCGAGACTGGCACAGAAGAAAATAAACTTCACACACCAAAAAAGAGAAAACGAGCAAAACCAGTCGTAGGCATCGATAGCTTTGATGCCGATGCTATCCGAAGACATGTTTACGGCTACTATTTACAGAAGGAGTATCCAACAAGAAAAAAGTTGGTGCATTCACTGAAGGAAGCTGGATTATTCTTCGGTGGGGAAAGTTCTTTAACGAAGATTTTGAAGACCATTGGATTTCGATACAAAAAATGTAACAAACGCAAAATATTGATGGAAAGATTTGATATAGCGATGGCAAGGTATACTTTTTTACGGCAAGTGAAAGAAATCAAAAATTGGCAAAATGTTGTGTTCTTGGATGAAACATGGCTTAATGCTAACCATACTGTAGGCCGTTCTTGGAACGATGACACAGCAGCATCTACTTCCAAAGTTCCTGTAGGAAAAGGATCGCGACTTATAATTTGTCACGCCGGAACCATCAACGGGTTTGTCGAAGGTTCTCTCATGGCTTTTGCGTCAAAAACCACTGGAGACTATCATGAAGACATGAATGGAGAAAAGTTTACTGAATGGTTTACCTCAATGTTGTGTAGCCTCCCTGAACCATCTATTATAATTATGGACAACGCCCCATACCACTCGATGCAAATTGACAAGCCACCTGCCCAATCCCAAAAGAAAGCTGATATCGTCGCATGGCTTCGTAAAAATGGCGTAGATGCAAACATGAATATGTTAAAAGCGGAATTAGTACGTCTTTTAAAAGAAAACAAACCAACCAAGATCCGATACGTCATTGACGAAATAGCATTAGAACATGGGTACAGAGTTATACGGTTACCGCCTTACCATTGTGAGTATAATGCGATTGAGTTGGTGTGGGCTCAAATTAAGGGATATGCTGCAAGACACAATACAGAACCCCCATTTACCACAAAAAAAATGCTAAAATTATTAGAAGAAGCTTGTGAACATGTGACTAAAGGAGACTGGGAAAAGGTTGTGAATAGAACTGTTAAATTAATAAGGGAAGATTATGAAAGAGATGTGAAAATAGATAATATTATAGAAAACGAACATATAATTATTAATGTAGGTGATGATAGCAGTGACGACAGTGAAAATAGTAGTATGGACGAATCTGATTAATTATGGCCTTTTGTGGCACCTTTTTTGGTATCTTTTGTATTCATATGTTTCTTGTGTGCATATAAAGTATGTATATTCATTTTCATTCAAATATTCAGTTCGTTCAAATAAATTAAATAAACATATACATTTTTGTTTTATTAAACCTATTTAATCAGGTACAAAAACAAAACTTAATTGTTTTTTGTTCGAGAATAAATTGACATTCCACATCACTATTGTAATGTGTCAAACCGGCCATCATAGCGTGCCGCTAGTGTAATAAAACAAAAATGTATATGTTTATTTAATTTATTTGAACGAACTGAATATTTGAATGAAAATGAATATACATACTTTATATGCACACAAGAAACATATGAATACAAAAGATACCAAAAAAGGTGCCACAAAAGGCCATAATTAATCAGATTCGTCCATACTACTATTTTCACTGTCGTCACTGCTATCATCACCTACATTAATAATTATATGTTCGTTTTCTATAATATTATCTATTTTCACATCTCTTTCATAATCTTCCCTTATTAATTTAACAGTTCTATTCACAACCTTTTCCCAGTCTCCTTTAGTCACATGTTCACAAGCTTCTTCTAATAATTTTAGCATTTTTTTTGTGGTAAATGGGGGTTCTGTATTGTGTCTTGCAGCATATCCCTTAATTTGAGCCCACACCAACTCAATCGCATTATACTCACAATGGTAAGGCGGTAACCGTATAACTCTGTGCCCATGTTCTAATGCTATTTCGTCAATGACGTATCGGATCTTGGTTGGTTTGTTTTCTTTTAAAAGACGTACTAATTCCGCTTTTAACATATTCATGTTTGCATCTACGCCATTTTTACGAAGCCATGCGACGATATCAGCTTTCTTTTGGGATTGGGCAGGTGGCTTGTCAATTTGCATCGAGTGGTATGGGGCGTTGTCCATAATTATAATAGATGGTTCAGGGAGGCTACACAACATTGAGGTAAACCATTCAGTAAACTTTTCTCCATTCATGTCTTCATGATAGTCTCCAGTGGTTTTTGACGCAAAAGCCATGAGAGAACCTTCGACAAACCCGTTGATGGTTCCGGCGTGACAAATTATAAGTCGCGATCCTTTTCCTACAGGAACTTTGGAAGTAGATGCTGCTGTGTCATCGTTCCAAGAACGGCCTACAGTATGGTTAGCATTAAGCCATGTTTCATCCAAGAACACAACATTTTGCCAATTTTTGATTTCTTTCACTTGCCGTAAAAAAGTATACCTTGCCATCGCTATATCAAATCTTTCCATCAATATTTTGCGTTTGTTACATTTTTTGTATCGAAATCCAATGGTCTTCAAAATCTTCGTTAAAGAACTTTCCCCACCGAAGAATAATCCAGCTTCCTTCAGTGAATGCACCAACTTTTTTCTTGTTGGATACTCCTTCTGTAAATAGTAGCCGTAAACATGTCTTCGGATAGCATCGGCATCAAAGCTATCGATGCCTACGACTGGTTTTGCTCGTTTTCTCTTTTTTGGTGTGTGAAGTTTATTTTCTTCTGTGCCAGTCTCGCCATATTTTTTTTTAGTTATCCGTCTAACAGTTCGTTGTCCAATATTAAGCGCATCAGCTACGCGTTCAACCACTGACGTTATAGGTAAAATTGGCCCTCCATTTTGAGCTTCACGATCGAAATAGTTACGAAGGCGTATTACGAACTCACGTGTCTGACTATTTAGAACAGTTCTCTGCGTACGTTCGGTCATATCGACGAAATCCACAACAAAGGGCTTGAACAGAGTCCAAATTAACGAGCAAGGGTCAACAGTAATGCAGTATCAATATTTGAAATCCAAAGCCAGGTCAAAACTATATCACAATCGCATTGCACTGACAGTTTATACTTTTCGAAGCAACGTCAATTCGAAACTGCTTTGTTTTGCATTGAGCATTGACGCGAGTTTGCCGGAGGTAGTAGTTGTGCTAGCCAGCGATCCTATGTGACGATCGTATTAGATTCCATTTTTAAAAATTTTCAATTTAGAAAACCAAATGCCGAGTTGTGGTATATATCATATAAAAATAAAAATTTTACCTTTTGTATGAAACAGCTGATATTTTTTTGCGATTTCAGAGGTTTGTCCACATAGTGAAAATTGTTCATATTCACAAGTACATTCACCCCTTAAATGGTGCAAACTGATTTTTCTACACTTGTATACATTTTAGAAATCAATTTAATAAATAAATTTTGAGTCCTAAACCTAAAACTACATTCGATAAAATTTATGAATCTCTGCACATCACTATCGTCAATAAAGTAATACAATTATTTCCTTCAAAGTCGTTATCAATTAATACGGAACTTCATGAGCGGACAAACGTCAAACCGGCCATCATAGCGTGCCGCTAGTGTAGTCAGATCGAGCTGAAAGGAGAATGGGCACCTTTGTATGAGTTGCGTCCCCAGACTGTATCAAGTTGTGATATATGTCATTTTAAAGGTCACGATAATAGCTTCATTTTATTATATGACACCAAGTATGAGACACGTGCAGGAAAAGAACTAGAAATCATTTAATTTTTTTAAGCCCGTGATAGTGTTTTTTAGATTATACGGTTTTTTCATTCCTTATGTCGACCAAGCGGCATATATTCAGCTAGCTGATGCCTGTTACTTCATCCTCGTGGATTTAGTTTTTAAAATCTCGCGGGAATATTTGATTTTCCGGGATAAAAAGTAGCCTATGTCACTCTCCAGATCCTCAACTATACCCATGCAAAACATCACGTCTCTGTTGCGGCGTGATTGAAGAACAAACAAACTCTCGTATTTATAATATTAGTATGATGATGTCGCTGTGATCAATAGGGTGAAAACCGGGAGCGATCACCGGATGGTAAGAGGCGCGTTGAATTTTAATGTAAAGCTGGAAAGGGAAGTCAGCTCTCCGACCTTCTCGTGCTCATATCCAAAACCCCAAAACCTTCCAACTCGAACTGCAGAACCAATTCGATTGCCTAGCAGCCTGCGTTTCTGGGGCCGATCTAAACACCAGGCCTATGGAAACTGTCCATAATCTGGGTCTAAATTCTTTAAGACCCATCGGAGGAAAAGAACCGAAAAGTTCTCTGAGCATATTCTCAAGCTCATGGAGGAGAGACAAGAGATAAGACTGCAGTCATCGGCAGACTTACGCGGCTGCTTACCAGAGGATTAAAAGGCAGATCTCTACGGTACAAACTCGTGACCTTCGTGTCTTTAATACCAAGTGTATTAAAGATACCATCGAGCGGAACAGAGGCTAAGTGTTCGCGAGAGATCAGTTTATCGGACAGTCGTCTCGTCTCTTCTCGACCTGAGATCTTGGGAGAGGTTGAGAGGTTCTATGAACAGTTATATACTATGACACAAAAACCTGTTGAAGATTTGGCCAAAGATCCCAGAGCCAAACTGACCCGACACAATACCGAAGATATCCCGGACGTCAGCCTATACGAGATTAGTATGGTTCTCAAGCAGCTCAAAGAATCACTGCGGAACTGCTGAAAGCGGGTAGAAAACCAGTACAAGATTTTAAGCGATTGTTAAATTCCGTCATTCACGAGGGCATAACGGTTCTTCAAAAAAGTGATAATACCTTGTTGAAGAATTATAGACCCATCTCGTTGCTGAGTCAGGTTTATAAGTTGTTCTTGAGAGTCATTACGAATCGCCTTGCTCGTAGGTTTGAAAACTTCCAGCCTCCCGAACAAGCCGGATTCCGAAAAGGCTTTGGCATAATACTTAGATCACATTCATACGCTGCGGTAGATTTTATATAAAAGACGGAAGAGCATAACCGGCCACTTGGCTTAGCGTTTGTGGACTATGAGAAAGCCTTCGATTTGGTGGAAACTTGGGCTGTATTGAGGTCGCTGCAGAGATGCCGGATTGACTGCCGGTATATCCAAGTGTTGAAGTGCTTGTATGAAAACGCAACTATGTCAGTACGTATACAGGACCAGACTACGAGGCCAATCCACTCACAGTGTGGAGTGCGACAGAGAGAAGTGATCTCTCCGAAGCTCTTTACCGCTGCGTTGGAGGACGTCTTTAAGATTCTAGATTGAAACGGACTTGACATCAACATAAACGGCGAGTACATCACTCACCTGCGATTTGCCGATGACATAGTAGTTATAGCAGAGACTCTGAGAGACCTCAATACACTGCTCAACGATCTCAGTAGGGTTTTTCAACAGGTGGGCCTGAAAATGAACATGAGCAAGACGAAAATCATGTCCAATGTCATGTCTCATGCTCCACTCCACCCAGTATTCGTTGAGAATTCTGCAATCGAAATTGTGGACGAGTGTATATATACCTGGGACACACAGTCCAGCTAGGTAGGTCCATTTTCGAAAAAAGAGATCAACCGCCGAATCCAACTCGGCTGGGCAGCGTTGGGAAAGCTCCGAGATGTCTTCTAGTTCAAAATCCCTCAGTGCCTGAAGACTAAAGTCTTCGAACAGTACGTGTTGCCAGTGATGACTTACGGATCAGAGACATGGTCGCTAACTGTGGCCTTCATAAGAAGGCTCAGGGTCACTCAGCGAGCGATGGAGAGAGCTATGATCGGAGTATCCTCGCTAGATCAAATCAGAAATGAGGAGATTAATAGGAGAACCAAAGTCACCGACATAGCACAGCGAGTCGCGAAACTGAAGTGGAAATGGGTGGAGCACATAGTTCGAAGAGCTGATGGTTGTTGGGGTCCCAAGGTGCTGGAGTGGCGACCCCGCACCGGGAAGTGCAGTGTGGGCAGAATCCCATCAATTAGTCGTAGAGAGCCGCTGGATTCAGGCGGCGCTAGACCGAGGCCTGTGAAAGTCCATGCAAGAGACCTTTGTCCAGCAGTGGACGTCTATCGGTTGATAAAGAAGAAGATAATAAAAAATTAAAAAATGACATAGTTCTTTCCCTGCACGAGTCTCACAGTTGGTGTCATACAATAAAATGAAGCTATTATCATGACCTTTCAAATGACATATATCACAACTTGATACACCACTGGGGACGAAACCGCCCATTCTCCTTTGGCATACAGATAGCAACTATGACGTAGGCATCCGGATTTTTGGAATGGATATTGTATAGGTGAACCAAAGTCACCGACATAGCTCAGCGAGTCGCGAAACTGAAGTGGAAATGGGCGGGGCACATAGTTCGAAGAGCTGATGGTCATTGGAGTCCCAAGGTGCTGGAGGTGCGACCCCGCACCAGGAAGCGCAGTGTTGGCAGATGCCCCCACTAGGTGGACCGATGAGATCAAACGAGTCGTAGGGAGCCGCTGGATTAAGGCGGCGCAAGACCGAAGCCTTCGGAAGTCCAGTCCAAGTCCAGGAGACCTAGTTTGTCCAGCAGTGGACGTCTATAGGTTGATAAAGAAGAAGAAGATAGTTGAGGACCTCGAGTGTCAAAGATTACTTTTTATCCCAGAAAATCAAAAAGTTCTCGCGGGATTTAAAACTAAATCAGCTAGTATATAATAAAAAAACATCAGTCCCTTGAATAACCTCATACCAGATTTGACGGAAGCTGTTTCCACAATTTTCAGGAGGAACAAGATAGATTGACCATCCATTTGTTTTGTCACCAGAACATCAAAATGATTAACATAGCGGGCGTGATCTCGATCATCATCTTCTATGTGATGATCCTGGCGGTGGGGATATGGGCGGGGAGGAAGAAGGAGGCGGGCAACGACTCAGAAGAAGAAGTGATGCTGGCGGGCAGGTCTATTGGACTCTTCGTGGGCATTTTTACGATGACAGGTATGGTACTTCCCCCTTGTATGACCTCATTGGACTCATTACTCAGGAGTGAGGATAGTGGGAAGAGCTGCGATGCAGTCTAAGATGGAAGCGGGCAAACTTCGGAGGGGTCATCATCATCAGCAACCCATTATCGTATCAATACTGATGCCAGGTCTCCTCTCAGAGAAGGTCCACCACGATGGCCTAATAAGAATTGGTTGACTTCACACACCTTTGAGAACATTATGGAGAACCTCAGGTGTGCAGGTTTCCTCACGATGTTTTCCATCACCGTTAAAGCGTGTGATATTTAATTGCTTAAATGCACATAACTCCGAAAATCAGAGGTGCGTGCCCGGGATCGAGCCTGCGACCCCTCTGAATAGGAGACCGCAGTCCTAACTACTAGGCTATCAATTGAATATAACCCAAATTAGGCTTTATGCTTAACGGTTAGGCGGTAACTATAGCCACATCCAAACGATACCATCAGGTCAGAAAATTTAGAACAATTCCTGAATTGCTCCTGCCAGAAATCAGTCCCAGGATTTTCCTGGATTTCCCCTGGGCTCGGATCCCAGGCAAGCACATCTGAAACTATTTGAAGTTACGTGTGTTTCAAGCAATTAAATAGTATCACTTGCTTATTCGAAGCAAGTTCGATTTATTGAAGAAGTGTTAGCCTAGTGGTTAGGACTGTGGTATCTTATTCGGGAGGTTGCACCTCTGACTTTTTGAAGTTACGTGCGTTTAAGAAATTAAATATCACATGCTTTAACGGTGAAGGAAAATATCGTGAGGAAACCTGCACACCTGAGAATTCTCCTTAATGTTCTCGAAGGTGTGTGAAGGCCACCAATTCGCATTTGATCAGCGTGGTGGACTGTGGCCTATAACCCTTCTCTGAGAGGAGACCTGCGCTCAGAAGTGAGCCGTTGATGGGTTGATGATGATAATGATGATGATGCTTATTCGAATCTATGACAGTACGGATTTCTGGCCGCCCATGAAACGTTGAGTTATGGGAGCAATTCAATTCCATTCTTTATTTGCATTATATCCCATACCTAGATCAACAGTCAGCCAACTTATTTATTAAAGGTTCTCTGTTCCATGAAAAATAAAGTCTTTCTGAATCTTTTTTTAGTAAAGTTATGAAACTTATTTTAGTTCGTATTTTACAACATATGTATGTGGGTACGCCAGTTCAGGCGTACTATGAATTGCCGCAATTTACTAGTACGCCGATGTGACGGTATCTAGTAGATGCGATACTACCAATCCTAAATCTATGGAGTACAACTAATACCAAAGTAGGTACCTTTAGTATCAAAAGATTCAGAAATACTTTTTCGTCTAGGGAACAGAGAACTTTTTGATCTAGGTGTGCGACTTACGCAAGTACAAACAAGGATGTCAAGAAAAATAATGTGTTTCACCACAAATGACGCTACAATGGCGTGTAAAAGTTCAGCAGTCCTATGGAGGTTAATGTGTTAGCTAGTAATTGCGCAGATGACAGCGTGTGTTTGTTGCAGCGACGTGGGTGGGTGGCGGCTACATCAACGGCACCGCCGAAGCGATCTACACCTCCGGCCTGGTGTGGTGTCAGGCGCCCTTCGGATATGCGCTGTCGCTTGTCTTTGGTAAGCAAAGACTTACGCCCTTTTGACTTTTGATCGTTGATTGTTATGTTACCTAAATCATGTACAAGTAGAAGTAACTTACGTACGTAGGTAGCCTTTTCTTCTTCTTCTTCTTTATCAACCGATACTACCGTCGTAATAGTAAAAGCAGTAATCGACATTTGGCGATTTTCGGTTTTTATCGAAAATCAACTTAGAAAAGCCTTACATACCTACTTATATAACAGGAAAAAAATAAAATTAACTGATAATTAAATAATTAACTGATTTTATTTTGTTAAATGAAAAAGTAGAGATCTAAAAAGCGTTTAAACACAGTTTTCTCGAAACTTTCATTTTGTGATTACTTTTACCATTACGACGGCAGAATAGACGTCCACAGCCGGACAAAGGTGTTCTGCATGGACTTCCACAGGCCTCGGTCTTGAGCCGCCTGAAGACTGCCTGCGACTCGTTTGATGTCGTCGGTCCACCTAGTTTCCACCTTTAGGGAACACTTAAAGGTGGAAATGACATTGTGAAGGGATTGGGTAAGGGAGGGGATTGCGATCGTCACTTTGTAGCAATAATTTTTAGACAATCCCACAGCAGTAGTGGTATTCTCTAAAAATGATTGCATCAGTTTAAAGATCGCAATGACCTCTGATTGGCTGGAATTATGCCGTACTTGCTGCATCAATGCATTTTAGCCAATAGCGGGAGAGTACCAGCCAATCAGAGGTCATTGCAATCTTTACACTGATGCAATCATTTTTAAAGAATACCACTACAAAACTCGTATGGCCCTTCCACTTCAGCTTACTAATCCTCTGATGGGCTTTGTCCTTCCTTCTGATTGTTTATGTCTTGGATTTTCTTGTTGCTGATTTTACCCCTCCGAGAAACACCCGACATAACCCGCTCAGAAAAACACGCGACATAATCGAATAACGGGTTATGCTGTTATGCGATTTTGAGTTTAAGGGAGAGGCCAGCCGTGAGGGTTCACTTTTCCATCCAATACGTCATCACAAACAATATTTAATTAAGCTTAAATTAAGCTACACCCGCTCAGGCCGAAGCGAAGTCGAGCAGCGCTTGACACATATTTGTTGTTTAACGAGGCCCCTTTTAGCTGCCATCTCACGTCACTAACTACTGTTACAACTCTTATCTACTGGCCGTAATTACGTAGTTTCAGGTTAGACACAATTGCAATACGCTCACCTTGGTTCGTAACTCGACCGCGATGTGATTTGATGTTAATTGCTGCGGTGTTTCAAGATGTCTACATCCATAGATTAGGTACCTACTCAGCTGGGCATTCATAGTCGGTCAATCTTGTAAATGGTATGATTTACAGCCAAAATTCAATCGTAAATGTCACTTCGTAATTTCATTGTGGCGTGTTGATAACCCGCGGATTTTATATGGCCGCTATAAATAAAATCCACGGCATATCATCGCGTAGCCCGTGAACGTGCGAAAACAAGAAAACTTGAGAGGTGTCAAGGGACACCCGGATGGTACGTAGTTCCTTTCGATTACATTGTGTTCGGTATTTTCGCGGTACATCATCTCCGTAGCCTAGTGGCTCCGGCAGTCGCCTAACAGTTCAAAGTCGATGGTTCGAATCCCAGCTCGAGAGACCGAATTTTCCATTTTTAATTTCTAAACAATTTCTACACGTGGAAACTTTCCCTAATTTTTTATAACTTATAAGTTATAAAAAATTAGGGAATAATTATAAAATATAAAAAAAAATTATAAAATATAAAATAATATAAAAAAAAATTGAAAATAGAAAATTCAGTCTGTCGAGCTGGGATTCGAACCATCGACTTTGAACTGTTAGGTGACTGCCGGAGCCACTAGGCTACGGAGACCCAATGTTGTATCGCGAAAATACCGAACACAATGCAAAATTCACATTTAACAAAAAAGTGTCGGTTTCAAAAATATGTCGAGTGTCGGTTCCTTACGGTCACTGTGGCTCTTATGATAAGTCATGACTCTACCATCGCGGTTCGGAAAGCAGATTAATATATTTGTCATTTCTAAAATGTGGTTATAATATTTTTTTGGATGGGCTGATTTTTCTTCAAAAATCGATCCGAAGCGTTTTCGAAATCATAATTTAAAGACACCATTGTGTTGGGAATATTTATTTGCAAACCTCTCAGACCACAGATATTACCAAAAATTGGACTATACAGATTTATATCTCAGCTGTAGGTATATTTTCTTCTAGATTTTCTTCTCGTACCGACAGCTTTTTCCACATCTAAGTTCGCTCGCAACTAACAATTAAAATTGGTTCTTTATAGGTGAGATAAAAAAAAGTGTGTGTGTCAGCTCCGACGCACGACTGGTGTTTCTGTTTCTGGAGACTGTTTCGATTCGTGCAAAATTCACATTCAACAAACAAGTGTCGGTTTCAAAAATATGTCGAGTGTCGGTTCCTTAATTTTTTCCGTCTAGCCCCCTTCCGTACCGCGCGATAAGGAACTTACGTTCCAAAAACAATCGATAGCAATTAGTAACCCCACATTATTAGCGATGTACTACGCGTTCGCTTCAAGTTGAGCCCTGCACCATAGAGTAAAGAAATCTTCACCCCTCGCGCTTCCCCGCTCCGCACCTCAAGTCAGACCCACAGTAAAGACACAGTATAAGAAGATGCAGTATAATAGTTTTCGTACCACTTGCTCAAAAAAGTGACATTCTGTGCCACAAAAAGCGAACATAATAATAGTCATTTTAATCTGTTAAAAACAGGGAAAGAAAATTGTACTGAATTTCATTCATCCTCTAGGGGGAGAATGTGATTTAAATTTGGAATACTTACCGAAATTTATACCGAACTAAATCTGTGTTTACACCATTGAGTTTGTATATAAAGCAATAAACATCTTTTTGAAAAAGGAATACGCATTTATTATGCAGTTATGATTATTAAATAAAATTACGAAAACCGACGAGGCCGTATGAGCTTGATGCCTTTGCTTTTCCTACAAAAAAATATTAGTCTAGGAATTTGCCGAGTTTTTGTTTTCTTCAAATACATAAACGTTAAGTTTATTTTAATTTAATTTTATAAATAAGTTAATGTTCTAAAAATACGTTACGATGTTAAATCAAAGCGACAGTGACAGTGAATTGTCGGATTCCATCAGTGCAAAATGCTCAGACGCAAGAACAGAGAAATACTCAAATCAACTCATCAACAATATAAATGTACCAAACAAAAATGTAACTCTCTCTATCAATTATTGGACCAATGTTTCGAATGTTAACTTTTACTTTTAATTGTCATTATTTTTAATAAATACTTATCTCATATTATTATTGTGTTAATTTTTTCACAAATGGTACGAAAAGTAGAGTATTTTCCTCGGTGATAAAGCTGTCTTAATCTTGGGTGTACTTAAATCGCTCGCTACACTCAGGACTCGTCTTAAATCCCTCGCTTCGCTCGTGATTTAAGTTTTTAACACCCTCGCTACGCTCGGGAGTAAACCTCGGGTCCTTCGTTACGCTCGCGATTTAAATCGTCACCCGCGACAGAAGACACTGCTTTATCCCTTTGGTTAATAATCTACTATTATCTATTGTTTTATTTATTAAGTACTAGCTGACCTGTCTTAACTATGAATAATGAATTCGAATTGGTATAAATAATAAAAAAATATATAAAAAAAGTGTTTATTATTCTAATGCTTTACGATATACAACATTCTTAGTTTTTTTTTAACCAAACCTACCAAAACTCCTAATATCCAAAGTTCAATTTAATAAATTGAACTTTTAATACGTAAACTTAGAATAAGAATTATTATTAAATATTATTTTTGCATGCCTATCCGGCAGATTGTAAGGACTTTTATTATAATGTAACACCATTGTACTACTCAATCTGTGCAAATAAATAATTTGAATTTGAATTTGAAATTTATTTTTAATAAGCGGTGCTTCGCGAGCGTTTTACTAAGTGGGTCTGACTTGAGGTGCGGTGCGGGGAAGCGCGAGAGAGCTAGGGGAAATTTGAAACGCGCAGTACCACTAGATCAAAGGTTTGACACCTTTGATCTAGTGGTACTACTGCATATCCTATACTGTGTCCGTACTGTCGGCATGGAACTAGGAATTACGACTAAGTCGATTACTTTACTCTATGGTGCAGGGCTCAACTTCAAACGAACGCGTAGTAGGTACCTAATGTTTCATTTCAACTCCAATTATAACCAATCAACATCACGTAATCAGCACTAATCATCGCGAGTGAGATAGATTCGTACAAACAGACCGCAGAACACACCTGCATATGCGATAGCATTTCACATTTCACGTGTACATTGCTGAAATAGGCATGTATCCGACTTCAACTGTTATAATAATTAATAAATAATTTAAGATGTTCCCAGGGATGTTTTTGCTGTTGTTTTATCTTTCTGTATGACAGCTTGTATGAAATTGGGTATATTGGTGACGTCATAATATTTGACACACTTTTTGTAGTTTTTTTTTTAAATTTTCCATAGTTTAAAATAGTTATAACACCTAAAACTAATAGCGGACGTGTATTTTACTTATTTTGGAAAACCATTAAGCATAGTTGAAAAACCAATAAGTCACCAAAAGCATCCCATAAAAAAATTATTTAATAAACTAGCCTTTGCCCGCGGCTTCGCTAACGTTAAGTTGTATTTTGAAACCCCTACTTTATCCTCTTATGGGATACATTTTTCAAAAATCCTTTCTTAGCGGATGCCCACGTCATAATAGCTATCTGAATGCCTTTTACCCATCCAGTGGTTTGAGCTGTGCTCATAGATCAGTCTGTCAGTAAGTCAGCCAGTTTTGTCACCTTTTCATTTTATCTGTGTATCTGTGTGTCTGTCTGTTCCCTCGTAACTCCCTAACTAATGGACCGATTTTGATGCGATTTTTTCTGTTTGAAAGCTAACGTAATCAAAGTAGATCTTAGCTATAATTTATGAAGATCTGCTCAAGCGTTTGAAGATTATCAGCTCATTTCCTAATGACCTACTTGATTAAAGGGTTTTACAAACTTTCATTGATGAGATTGATTTGAAAGGTGTTACTGTTACTTCGGATTATTTCAAAGGCAATAATATTATGTCGGGGATGTTTTAAATTTTCAATTTACACTCGTGACGTTTATAGACTATCTCCATAGCCACCTTAAAACAATATGTGGTTTCCACACTCTCAGGTATTATTGGCGTACTAGAGTTTGAAAAATTTAAAAAGTTTTGAATAAAATATACAATGAGGGTAACAGTAATGGGTAGCAGTTGTTTAATTGACTTAACAAAGTGAAAAACAATTTTCACAGCATTTCCAAAATTACTGAGCATCAAATTGAAAAAGGGTATACACGTATACACCGCAGAATTTTCAAAATTGTCGAGCGATCGGTATCCGAGACCTATTTTCGGATTTAATTCATTCAGAGCTCAGTGCGATCGCATTGAATAATGGAATAGCTATTATATATACCTACCTTAAAGGAGCCCTATCTTATACCGTGGCGTTAATAAACGAATCAAAATCTATTCCTGTATTGCTTGGTTTTATTTCATCCACTATTGGCACTCTTTCGATTTCATCAATTGATAATAATATAAAGGTCGGCTTTTTGCAACGATCTAAAGCTGGATTCGCTTCCTAGGGCTATTGTATTAATACATAATTAGGTATAGTCATTATAAAGCCGTGCAAATCGACTAACCTAGTCTTGGAAGAAGGATTTCAAACAGTTTCTTCGCGAAGAAAAAGTTATCCATTTCATGTTTTAATTCACTTACATATTATTTTCAGTGTAGTATATTGAGTAACTTTTTTCTCTTTTCTTACGCAGCAGGTAAGAGCAGTGATTGCCTAGTAGGTAGCTCCGGGCTCCTGTTTGGATGATAGAGCGTTTGATCCCGGGCGTTTATGCAATTAAATTACACATGCTTTAACGATGAAGGAAAACATCGTGAGGAAACCAGCACGCCTGAGAGTTCTCCTTAATGTTCTCAAAGGTGTGTGAAGTCTGTCAATTTGCATTAGAACAGCGCGTTAGACTATGGCCTATTTTAACCCGTCTGTGAGAGGAGACGTGCGCTCAGGAGTGATCCGTTAATAAGTAACTGATGATGATGATGATGATGTAGGAAAAGCAGTTTCGTTTCAAAAAAAATGCAAGTGTCGTGGAACATTCGGTTGGAACGAAGTGCCTCTAATAATGTGCCTTTTAAATTAACAATAAACATAAATAAAATAAAAAAGCCGGCCAAGTGCGAGTCGGACTCGCGCACCGAGGGTTCCATACTCCAAAAGTAAAAGTAAAACGATAATATTATATTAATTTGCATAGTTATCGTTAACTTTGTTTGTAGAGGTTTATTGTTAATATAAAAAAAACTATGCTTGTTAGAGCGTTGGTTTTATTTTTCCTGTAAAATATACATGAACCTCTATTGAACATAATTATTTCAGATTTTTCGATTGGTAAACTTCGGAGATAAGGGGGGGGGGGGAACGGTATTTTTTTCGACATTTTGGCCGATTACTCAAAAGCTATTATATATATAGAAATAAACAAAAAACTGTTTTAGAATGCACACGTAAAGACCTTTCATATGATACCCCACTCGGTATAATTATCTTACTTTGAAATTTCAAACCCCCGATTTTCCCCCTTTTTTAATCAAACTAAAATAATTTTCGCGTTGATTTTATTTTTCCTGTAATATATACATAAACCATATTATATATTGACCATAATTATTTCAGATTTTTCGATTGGTAAACTTCGGAGATAAGGGGGGGAACGGTATTTTTTTCGACATTTTGGCCGATTAATCAAAAACTATTATATCTAGAAATAAATAAAAATTGTTTTAGAATGCACAAATAAAGGCCTTTCATATGATACCCCACTCGGTATAGTTATCTTACTTTGAAATTTCAAACCCCCGATTTTCCCCCTTTTTTAATTAAAATAAAGTAATTTTCGCGTTGCTTTTATTTTTCCTGTAAAATATACATAAACCTCTATTGACTATAATTATTTCAGATTTTTCGATTGGTAAACTTCGGAGATAAGGGGGGGGAACGGTATTTTTTTCGACATTTTGGCCGATTAATCAAAAACTATTATATCTAGAAATAAATAAAAAATTGTTTTAGAATGCAAAAATAAAGGCCTTTCATATGATATCCCACTCGGTATAGTTATCTTACTTTGAAATTTAAAACCCCCAATTTTCCCCCTTTTTTAATCAAACTAAAGTAATTTTCGCGTTGTTTTTATTTTTCCTGTAAAATATACATAAACATCTATTGACCATAATTATTTCAGATTTTTCGATTGGTAAACTTCGGAGATAAGGGGGGGGGGGGGAACGGTATTTTTTTCGACATTTTGGCCGATTATTCAAAAACTATTATATATAGAAATAAATAAAAAACTGTTTTAGAATGCACAAGTAAAGGCCTTTCATATGATACCCCACTCGATATAGTTATTTTACTTTGAAATTTCAAACCCCCGATTTTCCCCCTTTTTTTAATAAAACTAAAAATAATTTTCGACTTTTCTTTATTTCAATGCTTTTGGGCCACTATTATACACAACTATGCCAAATTTCATGTCGATAGCTTTAATAGTTACTGAAATAATCGACTGTGACAGACGGCCGGACGGACGGAGAAAGTCTCACCATAAGGGTTCCATTTTTACCATTTTGGTATGGAACCCTAAAAACAATAATCTGAAGTGAGTTTCGAACCCCGAACCGATAGTTTCACTCCTTCATTTTAATTGGTTTTTAATAAAACACTATGTAAATTTCTATTTAGTATTTATTTATCGATACGATATATCAACATATTTTTACATTTAATTCCTACCCTAATGCAGTGGGTGTACGGGTAAATACCAATTCCCCTTGCACCCACTGGTGGGAGAAGCCGGTGGGTGCACGGGTCGTCGGCCCATTTATCCGCTACGCAACCAAAGCTATAGTGCAATGTGTGTATTAAACGAAGGCAAAAGTGTCGTGACGGAAAATTCTTACACTTTTTTCGCGTATCCTCCATCCGCCAAACCGTCCGAAAAGGAACTCAGTTCCATCTTCGTCTGTTGTTGTCACCAGGCGGGATCTTCTTCGCGAACCCGATGCGCAAGCAGGGCTACATCACGATGTTGGACCCGCTGCAAGACTCGTTTGGCAGCCGCATGGGCGGCCTGCTGTTCCTGCCGGCGCTATGCGGCGAAGTGTTCTGGGCTGCTGGCATCCTGGCTGCACTTGGTAAGTTTAACAGTACTTAATTATTTTTATCTATGGCCCGCCCCGTGGGCAAAAGCTTTAAAGAATATCTTCAAATCGTCTTCGATCCAAAAAACCGCTTCAAAATTAGTTCATTAGTTTTTCAGGAGCAGGAAATATTAGACATCCCTTTGTAGAGCTCCTCTTTTTGGTCTAAGAACTTTGGTGCTCAGCGCTGCATAGGCTGCTTACGGGTATCTTTAATCTTTACGGGAAAACAAAAATTGAACGCGCATGAAGTCGCTGGTGATTGCTAGTTATAAATTGCATTATTATTCTAGCATTCACTTTATGAGTAACTATACCTGTCTTGGCAAATCACATAATATTATCAGATTCTGGTTTAGGTAATTTTAGGCTAAAAACTGTAGGATATTTGTTAAATAATTATTTCTATATGAAATCCATTTTTTGACGACACGAATAACGTCTGTCTCCCTCAGTTTCTACCGCAGCTCAGACATTACGAGTATAAGCGGGAATTACGTCTCTCACACGTCCAATATAGTATCTTTGAGTTTTAGGAACCGTCAGTCAAGGAAAGTTTGCTCCAAGGGCGTATCAAAACTTTGTAAGAAAATGTTGCGACATTTTTTTATTGTATTTATAGGAAAAACTATAGGTAGGTTTACATCTTTACCCAACAATGGCAGAGCCAAAAGGAAGGGCACTTATTATTTTAGCAGTCTATGTATTAAGAAATTTAGTATCACATACTTCAACGGTGAAGGAAAACATCGTGAGGAAACCTGCACGCCTGATAGTTCTCCATTATGCCCTCAAAGGTGTGTGAATAGTCTACCAATAATTCGCTTTGGGCCAGCTTGGTAGATTATGGTCTATAACTCTTCTTTGAGAGGAGACCTGCGCTCAGTAGTATATGTAAGTATGTTTGTATTCAAGTAAGCGCCTAAGCTACGAAGTCGATTTTGAAGAGTGAGGTGTCAATAGATTCGTTATTAATGTTCCTAGTTCCCTGGTGATTAAAATCCGATCAAAATTAATATGATGGATGTTACATCCAATTTACCGTGTTCCGATTACAGTTTTTACTTTTTACACTTTCATCTCTGTTATACAGGTATTAGGTAGGTAGCTTCTAGCTTTTGATCATCTTATATTAAAGCTGATTAAAAATCCTGCAAGGAGTCTCCGGCTAAATCTCCGCAGGATTTTTATCCGAATTTTATTAATCTTATCACGTTAACTCTATGCCCATTTATACATCATTTTTAGGGTTCCGTAGTAAACAAGGAACCCCTATAGTTTCGCCATGTCCGTCCGTCTGTCTGTCCGTCCGTCCGCGGTTTAGCTCAGAGACTATTGGTACTAGAAATCTTGCTAGAAATCTGTAATTTGACAAGGGTATAAATATCAATCACGCAGACAAAGTGGTGAAATAAAATTTTGAAAAATAATTTTTTTTCTCGACTATCTCATAGTGTGGGGTGTCGTTGAATAGGTCTTTCAAAAATATTGTAGGTGTGGGAACACCATTTTTCAATTCAGGGATCCGTTTGTGAAATATGATATTTTAAAGTGCAAAATTTTATTAGAGTCAAGTGTCCCCTCCCTCTGCCAGCTAAATGGTTGTATAAAGGATACAAGAAAAAATTCACAGCAGTAGTATATATAATGAATTTTAAAGGAAAACTATCACGGCTAAGTAGGGTTCATTAGTTAAGGAGTTATATCTGTTTTTTCTAAGTTAGGTATTACACGTAGTGTAAGTTGCATATTTTGTAGTATATTATAGTATTTAAATTTTAAAAATATATTATTTTATAAAATCACCCTTGATTTGAAGTTAGCAAAATTGTTAAAAACACGGAAAAACGGAAGCCAGAGGTTTGAGCCGGGAGGTGGGATTGGGATTTCAACCACGTAGCGATGCAGACCTATTCGATGCGTTGAGTTTCGATAGGAGACTGATGATCATCTATCATTTAAAACTACACCAGAGTCAAGTTATATTAAAGTAGACGTAGCGTCGAGAGCAAGTAAGTGGAATAAAATATTCACAAGATGTTAGTCGAGCGGACCGTTCCGTTCTTACCACACTAAATTTAACTATTAAATTTGCAATGTCTTCTTTTGGGTTTATGCTTCTCGTGTTGCCATTGTCAACTGGAATAATGTTCTTGCTCGTTGCATACTTGCAACTTACATAAATAAGTCAAAAAGTTTATTAATATTTATCCTAATATAGGTAGGTAACTTATACGAACTTACCTATACCTGTAAGTGTAGTTCGATCATAACTATACGAGGATTCGTCCGAAGAGATTATTTATTAACGATTTTAATTTTACAGAATATGGTGTACTGTATTTATTTTAATCCATTTCCCTGAAAGGGTTATGTGCTTCCTTCAAGCTCGCCCATTCTGATGATAGCTTTATGTCCCGTGCCTGCTTTGCCCACTATGGACCTGCTATCGTCACGATGTCTTTTCTCCAGCGTTTGAGCGGGCAGCCTATTCTACTTTGTCCGAAGTATGGCCCTCTAAATCTTTTAACAATAATGTTACAAGATTGGTGCCGGGGCCAGGTTCCATACATGTTTGCTCATCGCCCTATACACCATGAACCTATATTTTACTATACGGAACAGAGAATTTGAAATTCAGCGGATACTTTTTATCCGACTAGCCAAAGCAGGGTAATTAATGTTTTTGATTTCTCTGTAGTCGTCTATCTGACGAACGTAGTAATATGAACGTAAAATATTATGTTTTTCAACATACCTACCTATTTGAAAAACGAAAATTGGCTTTAGAGTTTAGCGAGAGCCAAATCCAATTTTGTTAACAAGGGAGTTTGAGCTTCCTCTGTTCTGATTGGTAAGTATGTGTTTATCTGGTAGTAAATATAATAAAGTCTATGGTGTTAATGTATGAAGAAGCTATACTGGCCGGTTACGTTTTGGCGGCAATGCGATCGATGTCTTTGTCAACAGCTTTGCCTATCTCATTAATCTGTGGCTTTGTCTATTTCGTTTCATTACTTTCTCGAGACATTTGGCTCGGTCATGAGCCACAGATTACTTTTGTATATATCTCTCGGTTAGAGAGTAGTATGTTCCTTGGTATATAGTATAAACCTCATGAGCTTAATGGAAAGCGCGTCCTGCCGCGTCCAAGGTAGGTACGTTGCTAAAATTTATCGATACGTAGCTGCTCGCGCTGCATGCATCTCACTAATCGAAACATTGACCTAAAGGTTAACTGTTTCATATTAAAATCTCAGTCGTGGGAAGGTGTATTCGATATTTCCATTTTTCTATCCGAAATGGAAAGCGCGCATTCACCTTCGTACGTGTTTAGCAACTTACCATTGTCGACCCGTACCTAGTTGCTTACGCTGCATGCATCTTGAATGGTCTAAGCATGCATCTGACTTATCGAAAAGTTTAAAAATTAACTGGTTTATATTAAAAATTCAGTCGAGGCAACCTTAGCATTGGTTATCGCATTCGACATTTCCATTTTCCTATCCGAAAACTAAATTTGAATTCGGTTTGAAATGCGAAAAGCTTCACGAGTATCTGTTTTTGTGATGTTTTGTTTAGATTTGGGCTGCTTTTTGTTAGGAAAAGAGTGCTCTAGTCAGTGGTCCCATTTTATGTGAGTGTTTCAATTCAAATATCTCGATGAGT
This sequence comes from Oeneis ivallda, assembly GCA_029955525.1. Taxonomy (NCBI): domain Eukaryota; kingdom Metazoa; phylum Arthropoda; class Insecta; order Lepidoptera; family Nymphalidae; genus Oeneis; species Oeneis ivallda. The sequence continues at coordinate 22,417,556 of JARPMR010000009.1, forward strand.
TCTGAAAACTATAATAACATCAAAGTAAAATAGATCTTATCCACCTCGTTTTATGGCTCGAGTTCATTCATAATATTATTATCTAGTCTGCGTCTCAAGCGCGAACTTTGCGAATAAAAATCTAGGTATGACACATTACTTAAGATCCATTTTAATATAACATGAAATGTTTCAACATTACCGAGATGACAACAGAAAATACCTTTTATCCGAGCGTGATATTTTGGCACATTTTCAATACAAAAAATGTCAGAACGCTCAATTTATTCCTCGGTTAAATGTGACTTGATTTTGGTGAAATTGGCACTAAGGTTGAGATCTGTAGATCGTACTCTGCTCTAGACTCAAGATAGAGTTAAATGAGAATCAAATATGTCCTGACATAAATCTGTCACGTTTTAACTCAGTCTTGAGTCTGAGCTGAGTTAGAGTGCCATCTGTAGATCTCACCCTAAGTCTCTAAGTCTACGTACCTACCTAGGGCAGAACAGTGACAAAGTACAAGTGTAAATTTAAAATTTAAAACACCCTCCGACATGAGAATCTATGGCTGTCGAAGTTATCAATTGATTGTCATTAGGGTTCCGTACCAAAATGGTAAAAATGGAACCCTTATGGTGAGACTTTCTCCGTCCGTCCGTCCGTCCGTCCGTCCATCCGTCTGTCACAGTCGATTATTTCAGTAACTATTAAAGCTATCGACATGAAATTTGGCATAGTTGTGTATAATAGTGGCCCAACATCATTGGAATAAAGAAAAATCGAAAATTATTTTTAGTTTTATTAAAAAAAGGGGGAAAATCGGGGGTTTGAAATTTCAAAGTCAAATAACTATACCGAGTGGGGTATCATATGAAAGGCATGTACTTGTGCATTCTAAAACAATTTTTTATTTATTTCTATATATAATAGTTTTTGAGTAATCGGCCAAAATGTCGAAAAAAATACCGTTCCCCCCCCCCCCCCCCCCTTATCTCCGAAGTTTACCAATAGAAAAATCTGAAATAATTATGGTCAATAGAGGTTTATGTATATTTTACAGGAAAAATAAAAGCAACGCGAAAATTATTTTAGTTTGATTAAAAAAGGGGGAAAATCGGGGGTTTGAAATTTCAAAGTAAAATAACTATATCGAGTGGGGTATCATATGAAAGGCCTTTACTTGTGCATTCTAAAACAGTTTTTTATTTATTTCTATATATAATAGTTTTTGGGTAATCGGCCAAAATGTTAAAAAAATACCGTTCCCCCCCCCCCCTTATCTCCGAAGTTTACCAATCCAAAAATCTGAAATAATTATGGTCAATAGAGGTTTATGTATGTTTTACAGAAAAAATAAAAGCAACGCGAAAATTATTTTAGTTTGATTAAAAAAGGGGGAAAATCGGGGGTTTGAAATTTCAAAGTAAGATAACTATACCGAGTGGGGTATCATATGAAAGGCCTTTACTTGTGCATTCTAAAACAGTTTTTTATTTATTTCTATATATAATAGTTTTTGAGTAATCGGCCAAAATGTCGAAAAAAATACCGATACCACAGACAGACACACACACAGACAGACAGACAGATATCGACGTCAAACTTATAACACCCCTCTTTTTGCGTCGGGGGTTAATAAACGAAACCTAAAATAAAAAGGAAATCTAAAAATAAATCCTATTCATAACAATTCCGACTATTTCTAATTAAACGTCGCGAAGGTTTTCCTCAAGCGTGTAGCGTACGTAGGTATTTAGTGAAAGTTAATGAACACAGTTCCGAAGGGCGAGGGTCAGGCTTGTTACAATGTTCGCGGCTAGGGCATATTATATCCGGTGAGCTGGTACCTACATGTGAAAGGGGTTGCTGGTAGATGCCATTACTGCTACTATGAGAACACGACTGGCTATTTTTATATTATACACGTATCTACACGATTACTAAGCTATTGCATAGCTTTTATAACGGGCTTTGAACTAACACAAACAGTTTGAGCGCGGCGACCGAATCAAGAAATTCCGTAACGGAAAAAACCTAACACCGTCGTTCAGTAAGCGTTCAACATTTTAGAGGTTCTCAAGTAGCTCTATTTGGCGCAGTGGGCGAGCGGCCGCTTTCTTTACCGTATGGTGTATGATGTCGCAGGTTCGAATCTCACTCGCGAAGTAGTGACAGTTCGCTTTTCTTGTTTGTTTGTTTTTTAATATTTTTTTTTGCATAATTTTTATTATGCAAATAAATATTGCATAAATATTATAATTGCATAAGTTGATAAAAAATGCTATGCAATAGCTTTACCGCGGCAGTCCCCGAGTGCCACTTAATTTTTAAAATCTCGCGGGAACTCTTTGATTTTTTGGGTAGTCTATGTCAATGTCCAGGTCCTCAACTATACCTATGCAAAAAATCACGTCGATCCGTAGCTCTGTTGCAGCGTGATTGAAGGACAAACCAACAAACAAACACTTTCTCATTTATTAACCAAGCTGAACTTGACTAATATTCTCTTCCTTTCTCCAAATAAGCAGAAAGCTCGTGTTCGGAGTGGGTACAAAAATAATGCACCAGGTAGGGATTGAACTATCGACCTTTCAGTTTTCAGTCCGAACCTTTAACTGTTGGGCTATTGAGGCTACTTCATTATTAATAGGGTTTCCAGCATTTCCGGACTTCGTCCGACGTCCGGCAGAAACTTCGTCCGCGTGGAGTTTTAAAAATCCCGCGGGAATCCTACTGTTTTTCCGGAATAAAATGCCTATGTCACTCTTCAAGTCCTCAACTATACCGATGCAAAAAATTACGTCCATATGTTTCTCAGTTGGTGCATGATTGAAGGGCAAACCAACGAACAAATGCACTTTCGTATTTTATTTTAGTAAGAATCGTTAAGTCAAATCTAATAGCGGGTTAACTATGGCTAGACTGCATAGTAGCTGTGCTAGTAGGTACTGCTAGGGGCAATACTATAATACTATCTACCTGCCTTTAGGGTATTGCCCCTAAAGGCAAGTAGCATAAATCTCCTGTTGTTCAAAATAAATATCAGCTTCATAGCAAAATGATAATTGAATACTATCATACTTCATACTAATATTATAAATGCGAAAAATGTGTTTGTTTGTTAGTTTGTTGGTTTGCCCTTCAATCACGTCGCAACAGAGCTACGGATCGACGTGATTTTTTGCATGGGTATAGTTGAGGCACTGGCGAGTGACATAGGCTACTTTTATCCCTTAAGAGGAGTGTCTAGTTGAAAATTTTCATACAAAAAGCGCTAACGTTTTGCTACCCGTAAATGTTGTCCAATGTTCATAATTTTTTGAAATGTTGCAGATACAATGAAAAACTATGCCCGTACGTTTTAATTTTAAAGAAATATTGCTTATGTTAAAAGTTATTAGTGACTAAATATCCATATTTTTGACTAAAAAACTTCCTCGACTAATTTTATTTTTTTAAATTTAACTAAACTGAAATACTAAAAAAATGAAACGTACGAGCCTAGATTAAGGTGTACTGAATCTAATGAGACCAAAATTGTCTAATTTTGTAAACGTTTAGGGGGGTAAAAACGTTATGACCCGAAACAATATTCCAAGAATAAAATTTAGGCAAATAACTCCTGGACTTGCAATTCTCTCTATCGCACGATGCGGGTCGGGCAGCGAAGCGTTGTGAAACAGATAGCATTTTGGAAAATACCTACTCGCGTCGCGTTTCGTCACTAGACACTACTCTAGAGTTTCCGAGGGATTTAAAAACTAAATCCACGCGGACGACGTCGCGGGTATCAGCTAGTAAACTATAATTATTTAACTTAATTGGACAATTTATGACATCGAATTATCGTCCCTAATAAATGTTCGAGTAACCCGAGTAGGGGACATTATAGGGTGATGGTGGAGGCAGTGTGAGGCAGTTGGGAGCCTACATTCATACGTCAATATATCCACACCCACTACCAACTGTACACATGCAAAGTAATGATATTACCAGCTGTATAGTTACGGTCATATTTTGCGATGTTTGAACAAACTGAATGGCGTATTTTCTGCGCCGGCCGGTTTCAATAACCTATTTTATCCAAAATCTAAAAATTTAATTATAACCTAAATAATATGTAGGGTTCGTCATCGTCAGATACTGGTCTCCTCTCAGGTCGTAGTCCACCACGCAGGTCAAGTGCGATTTAGCAGACTTCACACAGCTTAAAGAACATTATGGAGAACTCTTAGGCATGCAGGGTTCCTCACGATATTTTCCTTGACAGTTAAGGCAAGTGATATTTAATTACTTAAAACGCAGAAATAACTCCGAAAGCCAGGATTCGAAATTGAGTCATAAATATCTTCTTCTTTATCATCCACTGCTGGACAAAGTTCTCTTTCATGGACTCCCACAGGTCTTACGCCGCCTGAATCCAGTGGCTCTCTGCGACTCGTTTGATGTTGTCGGTACACCTATACTAGCGGCACGCTATGATGGCCGGTTTGACGTTTGTCCGCTCATGAAGTTCCGTATTAATTATAACGACTTTGAAGGAAATAATTGTATTACTTTATTGACGATAGTGATGTGCAGAGATTCACACACCAAAAAAGAGAAAACGAGCAAAACCAGTCGTTTCCACATCACTATTGTAATGTGTCAAACCGGCCATCATAGCGTGCCGCTAGTATAGTTGGAGGTCTGCCAACACTTCCCGGTGCGGGGTCGCCACTCCAGCATCTTGTTGAAAAGGCTTAATAATTAATAAGTGGTAATAATACGATGATTATAATCATACGAGATTAATAAAAGGCATTTATTTTTTAATTAGTAGTTGTCAGTAACCCTTTAATTGAAGAGTTACTGAAATTGAAGGCTTCAATTTTATTATTTTAGACATCGATGATAAAATTATAGATTCTTTTATTTATATTTAGGCGTATATTCAGTAAGTGCCAATACCAATACCAGCTCTTTTATTTACGGTAGGTACCCGATATGCTCAGGTACCTAAATTATTCATGTAACTAATTTTAATCTTCCTTAAATAGAAACTGTTCGGCAGAAACTTGGCGAAGGCAAGAATTCTAGGCACGTTTCTAGTTTTGCCGCTCATACATTTTGTATTGGTTGCCGTGATTGGAAATATAATGTAAAAGATAATTTTGGCATTAGAAGATAATACTACAGAAATTGTTTATTTATTGATTTGATATGGAGCCGATGGCTTCATTCTTTTATTACGTGTAAAGTTACACAACACACAATTACAGAATTTAGTGATCAATCAAATCTAATTATTAAAACGATTTTATTAAATAATTATTAAATAGGTACAATAAAAAAATACATAGATACCTAGTTGTAATACTTGCATCTTTTCATGTAAGACTTTTAAAACATTATAATGATATAGAATATTCATATTAGGTATAATCTATTTCATGAATTATTAATATGAACTGAATTATTTAATTGAAACTGAAGTGGAACTGGGCGGGGTACATAGTTCGAAGAGCTGATTCGTTGGGGTCCCAAAGTGCTGGAGTGGCGACCCCGCACCGGGAAGCGCAGTGTTGGCAGACCACCCCACTAGGTGGACCGACGACATCAAACGAGTCGCAGGGAGCCGCTGGATTCAGGCGGCACAAGACCGATAACTGTGGAAGTCCATGCAAGAGACCTTTGTCTAGCAATGGACGTCTATCGGTTGATAGAGAAGAAGAATAATTAATTTTCTAATTGATGCCACCGACTTCTGCCGCGTAGAATTTTCATTGTATAAAACGACAGATCAAGATCGTCTCACGGCCGGTACTAATAATAACCTATCTCATCCAAAACTTAAAGATTGAAGGTCGAATATTTAATCTAGAGATGTAGTAAAGCTTAGAATTAATCAATCTGTAATGAGATAGCAATCTGTTTTAACATTTGTAAAGACTACTTTTTACTCCATATTATCTGGATATTTCACCTTCAATCTGAAGATATTGGCTTAGCGAGGGATTGGTAACAGCTTAAAACATGATCTGATTAATCATGCTTGTCCGCAGGCGCCACTCTGGCTGTGATCATCGACATGGATCACCGCACCTCGGTCATCTTCAGCGCCTGTGTAGCAGTTTTCTACACGCTGTTCGGAGGCCTCTACTCCGTCGCCTATACAGATGTCATCCAGCTGTTCTGCATCTTCATAGGCCTGTGGATGTGCATACCCTTCGCCTGGGCCAATGAACACGTCAAGCCCCTGAGTTCCATGGAAGTGGACTGGATTGGGAGAATCGATTCGGATTACTACTGGTTCTATGTCGATTACGGGCTCTTGCTGATATTTGGAGGGATCCCTTGGCAGGTAATCTTTGCTCACAACCTTGAACTCTAAACGAGATAAGTCTTTATCATACAACACGCGTATCTATCTGTATGATACAATAATAATATGTCCTAGCCACTACTCGATCTCTTGCTATATAGGACAGGAAAAACAAGCAATTTCCACTCATACTCTCAAAAATAAACTGTGACCGTTGCCCTCCGACACTGGAGAATCCTTAAGAGAAATTGACTCTGCAATTGTTGCAAAAAGTGCATATTGCTTGTTGAGATGTTTGCTTTATCGGAAAGTTTATTAGACTATACAACCCAAATAGTCTAAGGCTTTAGGGTAGTAGCGGAAGTTCGGACAGTGCGAAGCTACTCATGCAGCACATTGCACGTCACATATTGGTTTAATTTTGCGGATTATAGCAGAGTAAGCTTGTTGTTCCTTGCGTATCATAGACTTTTTCAAAATAACGCCTGCTTGTTTTTCCTTCATTTAATAGGGAGTACAGACATTTCGAGCTGACTTGTGTAATATATGTGTGCAGGTATACTTCCAAAGGGTGCTCAGCAGTAAGACGGCAGGTCGAGCCCAGGTGCTCTCCTACGTAGCGGCTATCGGCTGCATCTTCATGGCCATCCCACCCGTGCTCATTGGCGCAATCGCTAAGGGCACAGGTAAGTGAACAATTGAATTTATGTACATACATACATCTGGCCATATTGTGTCTCTTGCAGGAACTTCCATCGCTTGTGTCAAGCGTTTCATCTAATGTCGTTAGTCCACATAGTGGGAGATCTTCCAGAATACCATTCCAACACCGTGGAACTCCAACTGTGTACATACTGCTTTATTATCGACTTAAAAAAAGACGGAGGTTCTTAATCGGGTGCATTTTATTTTCTATGTATGGAACTATTTTCTCCGAGATTTCTGAACTAATTTCCATGTTATTTTTAGTCGATTAAAGAAGTTTCTTAATTTTATTTTATTATGTGGCACCTCTCGTTTACTACCATCAAGGAGTTGATGATGTTTTGTAAATTATATTACTTTTTAACTTAATACCCCCTACATATGGAGCAATTTTGTCGTACCAATGCACTCTGCCAAATATTAAATCTTTGTTAAGGTACATGTGCACGATAGATTATTCTCATGCTGCATTAGTTGATACAACCCGCAACGGGAAGCGCAGTGTTGGCGGACCCCCCACTAGGTGGACAGACGACATCAAACGAGTTGCAGGGAGCAACGGGATTCAGGCCGCGCAAAACCGAGGCCTGTGGAAGTCCATGCAAGATACCTTTGTCCAGTAGTGATTGATAGAAACTGTACTTTTAAAAGAAATTCATCAGCAATTTTTTTTAGCTTGGAACGAAACTGCCTACCGCGGACCCTTAACCCCCGAGGGTGAACTGACCTCCGAGCAGACGTCCATGATCCTGCCATTAGTGCTGCAGCACCTGACACCGGATTTTGTCTCCTTCTTCGGTCTGGGGGCAGTATCTGCCGCCGTCATGTCGTCAGCTGACTCCAGCGTGCTTAGCGCTTCGTCTATGTTTGCCAGGTTAGTGTGGTACTGTGCTATAGCCTGATGTTTCTTGCCACGGTCTTATGTTTATATCATCTCCAGCGTCAGCTGACTCCAGCGTGCTTAGTGCTTCATGTAGGTTTGCCAGGTTAGTGTACTATAACCTGTCGTTTCTTGCCACGGTCTTATGTTTATATTATGTCGTCAGCTGACTCCAGCATTCTTAGCGCTTCTTCTATGTTTGCCAGGTTAGTGTGGTACTGTGGTGTGGTCTGATCTTTCTTGCCACGGTCTTATGTTTATAGTAATCGAATATTGGCGGAAATTTAATTTTGTTACTAAAAAAGGACATTGAATACATAAAGTAAGGGATTCCTTCATTTAACATTTTAATTTTGAATAACAAAAGTACCTAGGTATAGAGAAATTTGAATAAAGTGACCATAACGTGACAAACAGAAGCAGAATATCCACTGGCGTTAGTACTCGTTGGCTTTTATCTAGAATCGATGGGTAACAATACACGGTTAGCATTATAAAAATCTATCCTCTTATCATCATCAATAGCCTAAACAGTCCACTGCTGGACTAAAGGCCTCTCCCAAGGGGAGGGTTTGCCCGTAATCACCACGCGGGGCAGACGGGTTGGTGATCGCAGTAGATGGTAGTAGTAGCACAGAGGACGCTGCTGCCCGTTCTCCGCTATATTCCCTTAGTCGCCTCGTATGACACCCGCGGGAAGAGGAGGAGTGGTGACAACTGTATTCTGATCTGCCGTCACCACACGGCAGATCCTCTTAATACCCGAGCTTAATTCAGTGAAATTATGGTTATAATATTGGATGTAAATATACGTAGATTTTTTTCTTTCGCTTAGGAACGTGTACAAGCTGATCTTCAGGCAGAACGCTTCGGAAATGGAAATAATTTGGGTGATGCGCGTCTCTATCCTGATAGTGGGCGTGCTGTCTACCATCATGGCACTCACCATCCCCTCCATTTATGGCTTGTGGTAAGTTGATTTATACTTACTTACGTATAATATTCGATCGACATAGCAAATTATTCAAGTGGCCAATTCAACAACAATAAGTCGATTTAAATTTTTTAAGCTATTGCATAGCTTTTATCGCGGGCTTTGAGCGCGGCGACCGAATCAAGAAATTCCGTAACGAAAATAAACCTAACACCGTCGTTTCAGTTCGGCAGACTTCGGCACGGTGTTTGTGTGCGTGCGACTAGAAAATGCTATGCAATAGCTTTACCGCGGCAGTCCGCGAGTGCCACACGTATTTTTTTTACAGTTTATTTAAAACTAGCTCTTGACCGTGACTTCGCCTGCGTGGAGTTACCTATAATAGGTTTTTGCAAGCCCTCTCGCAAAGGGAAACTTTTGTTTTTCTGCAATAAAAGGTATGTTACTCTCCCGATCCTCCAACCACACTCATGCAAAAAATCACGTCATGCAATGCTCTGTTGCTGCATGATTGATAGACAAACTAACAAACAAACACACTTTCGCATTTACCTATTAGCAAGGATTGCGTGTGGGCAACTGCTAGTGTAGTATCCTACACACTTATTCTAACCATTGTGCTTCCTTTTTTTGCTGCCTATAGTCACGAGTAGAGATCTCTCATAGAGACTCATCATCATCATCATCTCCCTCTCCTTGTGCCACGCTATGTGGGGTCGGGACAACATGGCTTGTAAGCCATGTTGTAAGTGGTTCGGCTTGACATTTTACGACCGGGCGCCTGCCTGACGTCAACCCTCCTTGGGAATGCTTTTGTTGGTGGAAAGGATAGAACCGCCACCTTTCGGTTCATTAGGGTAGTGCTCTGGACTGTATGCGGGCACTATGTATGTAGCGTCCACGCATTGATGAGCTTCCAGTTCTTTTTTATTCGTGGATAGCAATGTGGTATCCCCACAGAATAACTTCAGTATCCTCTTCATCATAAGGTTCTGGGTTCAAAACTGTGCTCACTTGATACATAAAGGTGCTGAAATTTTTCTTCATAACACTAGCAGCTGACTCCGAACTGTGCAACTTCAACGTTTTTCCAATGACATTATAAGGAGACCTGAAAACCTGAATAGCCTCACTCTTAACAGCAGCTACACTTATTTCATCAAGAACCTTCTTCACCATTGTATACACTTCTGCTGACTTTGATTGACTGATCTCTCATAGAGACTATTGTTGTTAAAATTGAACTGACCTTAAAAATCTCAGACGATTTCTCAATAATGAGGTGTCAACGAGTCTATTCCAGTCCAAGTACCCACTCAAGCTCAATTAGGCTCCTTCGCAAAAAGGCTTTATGGCCCATTGTCGGGCGTGATCTAGCGCGCTTCGTAACAAACTTGTATATCATGGCGCCGCGCCGCCGTTGCTTCGTATACCTTACCAGGTAGATAATACGAGTATATATATCAACAGCAGTGTGGTTAGTCCGAGTTTTAATTCGTTTGATCGTAATAGTTAACTATGACATTAGCATCAAAGTAAAATGTTATAGTTTATTTTACTTTGATGGTAATGTTTACTATTCATTGTTAACTATCCAATCTTGTACTAAGCCTACTGATCTCGTGAGATATTTTCGTTTCCCGTACTTTTATACAGTACCTAATGTCCCCTATCATTTAAAGGTTTCTTATAATGAAAAAGTTAAGAACCCCTGTAGACTCAAGACTAATTTGAATCATTAAAGAGACAACTAACATCGACAAACTACACATCGCCCCGATTTCCGAATTCCAATCCTAACCTCGTGAAGAGTTTGAGAGTGAGAGGTCTCGTAAAGACGCGTCATCTTCAAGAAACCCGTACCTGCGTCCGTACGTCGTCCTAAGCCAAAGATCCGCGCCTTATCGGGCTCATATCACCCGTACTTGTGATGTTGTAATTGTATACAGTCGTTTTGACAAGCACTACACAATCTGAGAAAAAATCGTACTAATCCTACTTCCTAAACTACTTCTTACTAATATTATAAATGTGAAAGTTTGTGAGGATGGGATGTATGGATGGATGGATATTTCTTGCTCTTTCACGCTACAACGAATGAACCGATTTGGCTGAAATTTGGAATGGAGATAGCTCATACCCAGGATTAAAACATAGGCTACACTTTTTCCCGGAAATGTAAAGAGTTTAATAAAAAGCGGGAATTAAAAACCTACCCGTCGGCAATTGTTGTGTTTAGCGTCATTTGTTTGGTGCAGTGCCGAATTTTCCCAGTGTAAAAAAAATTCTACTGGTTATTTTAAGCTAAATATGATTATTTTATTCAAGAACACTAATTATTTTATGAATTTAATGTTTAGGGTATAGTTTGGAACTGCGTACGCGTTTATATTGATAGCGTTACTCCATAAAATTAAAAGTATTAGACTAGAGGCTACTTTATATGTTACTTTTATGTGACAATTATGTTACCATTTTTAAGTTACGTAATATGAGCTAAATATGATTATTTTATTCAAGAACACCAATTATTTTATGAATTTAATGTTTAGGATATAGTTTGAAACTGCGTACACGTTTATATTGATATTATATTGATAGGAGTAACGCCTCCATAAAATTAAAAGTATTAGACTAGAGGCTACTTTTAAGTTACTTTTATGTTACCATTTTTTAAATGACGTATTCATGAGGCCAATTTTACGGCCTTCCCTATACCTATTCGTAAAGCAAATTCTTTTGAGAAGAGCTGGTAAGAAACTCAGCAGTTGCTCTTAAAAAAAAAAACTAAAAGTTGTCCAAAGACGTAACATCCAAAGAATAACGACCAAATTTATTTACGCCGTCATGTCCGCAACTTATGTGGAACTGTAAAAGTTTAGCGCCAAGGGCTTGTAGGATATTTATTTTATTAGACAAGTAATGGATCACGTAACTTAGGGCTTCTTTACCAGAGAGCCTTTACGGCCCATTGTGGGACGATGGTCGGCCGTGTTTCGTAACTTAACAACTAATATAAACACTATAATATGGTGTTAGTGTGCTTCACATAGGTACCTAATGCTCTGAAGAATTTATTGTGAAATCACCCCTTTTTACCCGATGACGGCGAAGCCAAAAGAAAGGTTATGATTTTAGCAGGCTACTCCTACATTTATTTTCAACTAGCTGATGCCCGCGACTTTGTCCGCGTGGATTTAGTTTTTAAAGTCCCTCGGGAACTCCTTGATTTCCCGGGATAAAAAGTAGCCTAGATGTTGACCCGAGTAATAAGCTACCACGGTATAAAATTTTGTAGAAATCTGTGCGGTAGTTTTTACGTGAAAGAAGGACAAACAAACAGACAAAAAAAATTTAGCTTCTGTTTTGATATCTGTATCTTGAACACAATTAGAAGCAAAAACCCTTTTTTCAATCTATTTCATGTACGGAATTGGTTTCGTTTCTGTTTTATTATATGTATAGACTACGATTTCAACATCGATTATTTTCAACAACGACTTTGATGAATGAGGCGTAGGTCGATTACACTAGCGGCACGCTATGATGGCCGGTTTGACGTTTGTCCGCTCATGAAGTTCCGTATTAATTGATAACGACTTTGAAGGAAATAATTGTATTACTTTATTGACGATAGTGATGTGCAGAGATTCATAAATTTTATCGAATGTAGTTTTAGGTTTAGGACTCAAAATTTATTTATTAAATTGATTTCTAAAATGTATACAAGTGTAGAAAAATCAGTTTGCACCATTTAAGGGGTGAATGTACTTGTGAATATGAACAATTTTCACTATGTGGACAAACCTCTGAAATCGCAAAAAAATATCAGCTGTTTCATACAAAAGGTAAAATTTTTATTTTATATGATATATACCACAACTCGGCATTTGGTTTTCTAAATTGAAAATTTTTAAAAATGGAATCTAATACGATCGTCACATAGGATCGCTGGCTAGCACAACTACTACCTCCGGCAAACTCGCGTCAATGCTCAATGCAAAACAAAGCAGTTTCGAATTGACGTTGCTTCGAAAAGTATAAACTGTCAGTGCAATGCGATTGTGATATAGTTTTGACCTGGCTTTGGATTTCAAATATTGATACTGCATTACTGTTGACCCTTGCTCGTTAATTTGGACTCTGTTCAAGCCCTTTGTTGTGGATTTCGTCGATATGACCGAACGTACGCAGAGAACTGTTCTAAATAGTCAGACACGTGAGTTCGTAATACGCCTTCGTAACTATTTCGATCGTGAAGCTCAAAATGGAGGGCCAATTTTACCTATAACGTCAGTGGTTGAACGCGTAGCTGATGCGCTTAATATTGGACAACGAACTGTTAGACGGATAACTAAAAAAAAATATGGCGAGACTGGCACAGAAGAAAATAAACTTCACACACCAAAAAAGAGAAAACGAGCAAAACCAGTCGTAGGCATCGATAGCTTTGATGCCGATGCTATCCGAAGACATGTTTACGGCTACTATTTACAGAAGGAGTATCCAACAAGAAAAAAGTTGGTGCATTCACTGAAGGAAGCTGGATTATTCTTCGGTGGGGAAAGTTCTTTAACGAAGATTTTGAAGACCATTGGATTTCGATACAAAAAATGTAACAAACGCAAAATATTGATGGAAAGATTTGATATAGCGATGGCAAGGTATACTTTTTTACGGCAAGTGAAAGAAATCAAAAATTGGCAAAATGTTGTGTTCTTGGATGAAACATGGCTTAATGCTAACCATACTGTAGGCCGTTCTTGGAACGATGACACAGCAGCATCTACTTCCAAAGTTCCTGTAGGAAAAGGATCGCGACTTATAATTTGTCACGCCGGAACCATCAACGGGTTTGTCGAAGGTTCTCTCATGGCTTTTGCGTCAAAAACCACTGGAGACTATCATGAAGACATGAATGGAGAAAAGTTTACTGAATGGTTTACCTCAATGTTGTGTAGCCTCCCTGAACCATCTATTATAATTATGGACAACGCCCCATACCACTCGATGCAAATTGACAAGCCACCTGCCCAATCCCAAAAGAAAGCTGATATCGTCGCATGGCTTCGTAAAAATGGCGTAGATGCAAACATGAATATGTTAAAAGCGGAATTAGTACGTCTTTTAAAAGAAAACAAACCAACCAAGATCCGATACGTCATTGACGAAATAGCATTAGAACATGGGCACAGAGTTATACGGTTACCGCCTTACCATTGTGAGTATAATGCGATTGAGTTGGTGTGGGCTCAAATTAAGGGATATGCTGCAAGACACAATACAGAACCCCCATTTACCACAAAAAAAATGCTAAAATTATTAGAAGAAGCTTGTGAACATGTGACTAAAGGAGACTGGGAAAAGGTTGTGAATAGAACTGTTAAATTAATAAGGGAAGATTATGAAAGAGATGTGAAAATAGATAATATTATAGAAAACGAACATATAATTATTAATGTAGGTGATGATAGCAGTGACGACAGTGAAAATAGTAGTATGGACGAATCTGATTAATTATGGCCTTTTGTGGCACCTTTTTTGGTATCTTTTGTATTCATATGTTTCTTGTGTGCATATAAAGTATGTATATTCATTTTCATTCAAATATTCAGTTCGTTCAAATAAATTAAATAAACATATACATTTTTGTTTTATTAAACCTATTTAATCAGGTACAAAAACAAAACTTAATTGTTTTTTGTTCGAGAATAAATTGACATTCCACATCACTATTGTAATGTGTCAAACCGGCCATCATAGCGTGCCGCTAGTGTAGGCTACATTTTTAACCGACTTCAAAAAAGGAGGAGGTTCTCGATTCGGAATCTTTTTATTTGTATCATTATCAACCTTTAGATGTCCACTGCTGGACATAGGTCTCCTGCATGGACCTCCACAGGCCTCGGTCTTGCGCCGCCTGAATCCAGCGGCTCCCTGCGACTCGTTTGATGTCGTCGGTCCACCTAGTGGGGGGTCTGCCAACACTGCGTTTACCGGTGCGGGGTCGCCACTCCAACACCTTGGGACCCCAACGACCATCAGCTCTTCGAACTATGTGCCCCGCCCATTTCCACTTCAGTTTCGCGACTCGCTGAGCTATGTCGGTGACTTTAGTTCTCCTGCGGATCTCTTCATTTCTGATTTGATCTCGCAGGGATACCCCAAGCATAGCTCTCTCCATCGCTCGCTGAGTGACTCTGAGCCTTCTTATGAGGCCCACAGTTAGCGACCATGTCTCGGATCCATAAGTCGTCACTGGCAACACGCACTGTTCGAAGACTTTAGTCTTCAGGCACTGAGGTATTTTGGATATTTGGATTTTATTTGTATATTCACCGATAACTCGAAGACGCCAGAACCGATTTGTTAAATTCTTTTTTGTTTGAATGTGGTCTTTCCCAGGTGGTCCCATTTAAATTTTATCCGAATCGGTCGAGCGGTTAATAAAGAATAAACTATATACTTTGTAGTGGCGTGGGTGTTTGAAGTCGGTTTTTTAAATGAATTTTTTTATATTAAATTATACATAAACGAACAAAATTAATGTGATGGATGTTGCATCCAATTTTCCTTAGTCAGGTTACAGTTTTTAGGGTTCCGTAGTAAACAAGGAACCCTTATAGTTTCGCCATGTCCGTCCGTCTGTCTGTCTGTCTGTCTGTCTGTCCATCCGCGGTTTAGCTCAGAGACTATTGGTACTAGAAATCTGTAAATTGACAAGGGTATAAATATCAATCACGCCGACAAAGTGGTGAAAATGTATTCAATATTCATAAATAAAATAAAAGCACTGTCCTAGGTCAGCAATAATATTTGAGACTTTCAACTACGGAACCCTACACTGCGCGTGGCCCGACACGCACTTGGCCGGTTTTTATTAAGATCTTTTGTTGTTTCGTACCCACTATAATTTTTCTTGTTACGTTGCCGTGCCAAAAAGTACCATACCTATTGCAATTTATCGTCAGATAAACGAATATCTAATAATACCTAATTATGAAATAATAGGCAATATGATGATGTTAATTTTTTTGATTTTCATAATTATTTGTTCTATAGTGTTGGTTATATACTCAAAGGTTCTATATAATAAACATAGTTAATAAATCAACTATCACCAATTAACGTATCAGCGATTTGGGAATTGATAAACATGAATAAATATTTATTATCTCTTTCATAAAACGTTGCTTTATATTCGACTGATATTTAATGAGAGTTGAATCTCTAAAATCTCTTTAATCTTGATGAGATCGAAAATGTAGATCACGAGCTAATTAGAATACGGTCCACGGTTATGAGAACTATTTGTTCGAGTGTTATTAAAATGAGATTAAAATCAAGTAAAATTGCAATTATACATTATTAAAATTGACAGTAGAACTCATGTTTATTTACGTTTACAATAAATTATATTATCCCTATATTATATTAATATCACAAAGATACTACTAAAGATAAAACTAAACGAGCAACTCCATAGTAATATATTGTGTTCAGTATTATATGTAATATAGTTAAGTCTACTTACCTATAACAATCTTATATATACAAAAATCTCGTGTCACGATGTATGTTCGGGATAAACTCGAAACTATTGAACAGATTTTGATCGAACTTTGTAACTATCTGTAATTTGGTTCAACTCAAAAGATAGGATAGTTTTTATCTTAATTATCTTAGTTTTTGCAAATTAAAATATGTTAATTACACGACAGTCATATAATCAGTGCGAGATTTAGGATGCTACTAGCAACCTAAATCTGGAACGGATTTCGTTTGTCTAGATTTTTATAATTTTGCATTATTGATATTATAAATGCAAAAGTGTGTTTGTTTGTTAGTTTGTCCTTCAATCACTTCGCAACGGTTTGATGCGATTTTTTGCATGGGTGTAGTAATGCGTGTAGTAGTGGGTCCTCAGACCGGGAGAGCTACTTTTTATCTCGGATAATCAAAGAGTTCCCGCGCGATTTATGAAAACTAAATCCATGCGGACGAAGTCGCGGGCATCAGCTAGTATCTATATAAAAATTCAAACCCCACTATAAGGCATAAAATAATATTAGTTTGTTGTGTTAAAATAGTTTTTTTTTAAAGAATAAAAATTATTATTTTACTTTGTAACGGAGTGGATCGGCCCGGCTGAGAGCGACCCACTTCGTTCATTAGATGTGAGGGATCGAACCTCGCTTTTCACTATTTCCTAGGACAAAGAATAAAATGCTCGATAAACAATAGCGACTTTTATTTACAATTCTCTTAACCTATTACATGATATCGAGAGACGTTGACGCAAGCCTAAACACGGTTACAATATTATATGAAGCGGGACCGCCCGGGCGGCTGAAGGGAGGACGACGGACTCCCGGTGGAGCGCGGGTGACGCGGCGGTCGCGGGGGGAACGCAGACGCTCGGGGTGGTTGGACGGGCCGGGCCGCGAGGCCAGGCGCGAGCAACAGCCCCTGTGGGTCCACCAGAGAGCTCGTACCACTCGTCAACCCAGAGGGTAATCAGGCCGACGATGGGATCGATCCAGAGGGAAATCAGACCGACCCCGATGGTACGAGCGCCGCTAGCGAACTGACGCTGGACGCTCTTGTTCGGCTTTTATACTTTTCTGCTGGCTGCTTCGGTGGGCCTCGGCGCGGTTCGGCGGAGATCGCGCCGCTGATGTCATTGGCCTGGCGAGTGCGTTCACGCCGGCCCCGCGTGGTGAGTCAGGCGGCACGTGTATTGTGGGCTGCTTGCGCTGTGACGGCGTGTTCACGTGGGTCCCTCGTGCGATGATTCACGCCGCCCGTGTAGGCTGCTTTGCGTTGTGACGGCGCTCGTCACACTCCCCCCTCTCGCTTTGGGATGTTTACCTGTAAACATCACCGTTGGTTACACACCATCCTCTGTATCAAAAGAACTAGAAAGTGGTTTACTGTCGTCTGTATGTCACTTTGTATTTTTCGAACCTATGCGTTTGGCTGTGCCTTCCCTCCTTTGTCACCCTTTTTGTATTTGGGTAACCTCACTATCCCCTTTCGGTGGTTACCCATGCGTTTTCTTCCTCTCCTTTTCTTTTTCTTCTTCTTTTGCCCCTCGGCTGCCACTACCTCTGTGGCCATTGCCTGGCATTTTGGTGACATCGTTCGGTCGTCATCGGGTTCCTTTTTGGTTGACGGACCTTGCATTGCCGCTTCTTTTTCCGAGCACGCTGGGGTTGTCGCGTCCGCCATCGTTTACTCCACTGTAAATGATCCTTTTTTGACGTTTTCTTAATTTCGATGTTATATTTTTTTGTCTTGAGGGTAGGTTGATTTCTTTCTAGTGACATTTGTGTATTCTGTGCTCTTTGTCTATGCTTTCTTATAGTCCGATGTTTGTTTGGTCGGACCTTCCCGGTCGGGTCTATGTTGGATGGTGTGTGTCGTCTTGGACTATTCGTGTTGTGTTCTGACTTTTAGCGGTTATGTTTCTTTCGTTTTATTCTTGGAATCTTTTTATATCCTTTATGTGTGCTGTGCATATTTTGCCTCCGTTGAGTGCTTTTAATAAAAATATCACGGGCGATTTTTTCTCTATTATCTTGTACGGGCCTGAGTATTTTGGTGCTGGTTTCGCGCAGAATTTTTTTTCTGCGTTTGACAGTGGAAAATCTCGTTTAAGTACGAGTTGTTCCATCTTTGGTTCCCATTCGCGTTTTGATTTATCATAGTTTTTCTTTTGGTTTGTTGATGCTAGTTTCTGGTTCTCTCGTACCATTTGATAAATTTCTTCTAGTTTTTGTTTTTCTTTTTTCTCAACCGTCGGTGTCGGGAGACTCTTTTCGTCATTGAAGTTTCTTAACTCGGTGTTGTATTCTGATGTTTTTTTCCTTATGTACTTATTCCATTTTTCCCGATTTTTCCCTATAAAGGCGGCTATCGTGTTTTCGCGTGTTTTGTACCCTCGTTTGGTCGGACTACACTTTGGTGAGTACGGTAGGCTGAGTTTTTGTCCTATATTATACTTCCTGAGTGTGTCTTTATAATGTTTGCTTGTGACTGATTTCGCGTTATCACCGAGCAAAGTTTTTATTTCGCCACCTCTCATCGGTACGCATTCTTTTCGTGCGTTTACGGCTGCGTTCGCGCGTTTATGTTTCTGACATGTTTCGCACTTTTTTACGTATTTTGCGACGTCTCTAAAAATGCCTGGCCAATAATAACGTTGTGCTGTTTTGTTGAAGGTTTTTGATACCTCTAGGTGTCCTGTGCTAGGTTCGTCGTGGTTTTGTGAGAGGATTCTTCTTTTGTCGGAGTTTTTGACGCATAGCTTCCATTCGGTGTCGGGATCTAATTTGCCCCCGTATCGTGGATTGATTATTCTCCTATACAGTTTATCTTCCTGTATTCGGTAATCTGGTTCTGTTTCGGGGTTCGCCGTTACCTTCTTTAATTTTCTTGTGTACCATTCGTTTTCGCCAACTGACGCGGCGCATACTGAGTTTCTTGATAGTTCATCTGCTATCACGTTTTGTTTTCCTGGTTTGTATACTATGTCGAAGCTGTATTGTTGTAGTTCTAATGCCCACCTCGCTAGTCTTCCTGATGGGTTTTTTAGATTGTTAAGCCATTTTAGTGCTTGGTGGTCGGTTATGATGGTGAAGTGGTAACCTTCCAGAAATGGTCTCATTTTCCTAACTCCCCATACTACCGCTAGGCATTCTTTCTCTGTGGTTGTATACTTCACTTCTGGTGGTTGTAGTGTGCGGCTTGCGTACATTACCACCTTTTGTTTTCCCTCGTCTTCTTGCATTAGTACAGCCCCTAGTCCTGTGTCACTTGCGTCTGTTTGTAATATGAATGGTTTCGAGAAGTTGGCTCGGATTAAGATTGGGTCTTCTATTAATAATTTTTTTATTGCCTCGAATTGTTTTTGTTGTTCTTCTCCCCAGGTGAATTTCGTGTCTTTCTTCAGTAGTTTTACTATGGGTGACGTTAATTCGGCGTAGTTCGGGATAAATTTCCTATACCACGATGTCATTCCTATGAATCGCCGTACGTCCTTTACGTTTGTTGGTGCCTGTAGTTGTTTAATTGCCTGTATCTTTCCCTCATTCATCTTTAAACCCTCTTCCGTTACCACATGGCCTAGATACTCTACTTGGTGTTGACAGAATTCGCATTTTTCCTTGTTTATCCGTAAACCTGCGGCTCTGATTCTTCGAAATATTTCTTTTAGGTGTGTCATGTGTTCTTCGAACGTTTCACTGCATACTATTATATCGTCCAAGTAGACGTACGCGTATGGTTCCAAGTCTGGGCCTATCACCCTGTCTAGTAGTCTTTGGAATGTCGCTCCACTCGAATGTAGTCCGAACGGCATGACTTTGAACTGATATAGTCCTCTTCCTGGTGCGGTGAAGGCTGTGATTGGTTTGCTGGCGTCATCCAACTTCACGTTCCAGTATCCATTTTTCAGGTCGAACTTCGAGAAGTATCTTCCTTTATTTAACTTTTCTAGAGTGTCGTCTATTTGTGGTATCCTACTCTGTTGCTAGGTTATTTCGCGGTGCTCAATTTAATTATTCCGGCGGTTACAGCAAGTACGGTCGGTCGGCGAGCGTTATTTCTACCTACTGTATTTTTATTATTAATTTTTCCCTAATCCTCGCGGTGTTCCCCCTTGTGTCGTACGTGTAGTAGTTTTCTAAACGATGAGATGCTTTTCCCGTGATTTATCTAACTACTCGAGGTTAATCAAGCCGACTAATCCGGGATAAGCATCTATTTTCGCGGTTTCTTATTCTTTTCCCTACGTTTTCTTTCTCTTTATACGATCGGTTACTCACCCTTTCAGTGGACCCGATAAATCGAATCGATTACGTGAAAGAGTTTGTAACCGTTAAGTTGTAAAAGTCGCGAGTATTCCTAAAGTGAAATGACCTACTGTTTGATTGCCACTCTGTGTTTTTCGGTACGGGTAGATACCACCACGGTCGCGTGGAGCGTGTCTATTTTTACGGAATATGCCTGTGAACGCGACGCGGTACTTTTTCTCGCGACGCGACGCGGGCGGACGGACCGGCCAAGCGTAACGGATTGGCGCGGGTGAGTGGTTTTACGGATGCGACGCGATTCTTAAGCGACGCAAACGGACCGGCTACCTAATTGGTTCGCGCGGTATTTTCACGGACGAGTAGGTGGTTTTTTTTTTTCACGTGTTCACGGAACGGTATCGCGGGTTTTTGCGGTGGGCGCCAAATGTAACGGAACGCACGTTGGACGCCAAATGTAACGGAACGGTATCGCGGGTTTTTGCGTTGGGCGCCAAATGTAACGGAGTGGATCGGCCCGGCTGAGAGCGACCCACTTCGTTCATTAGATGTGAGGGATCGAACCTCGCTTTTCACTATTTCCTAGGACAAAGAATAAAATGCTCGATAAACAATAGCGACTTTTATTTACAATTCTCTTAACCTATTACATGATATCGAGAGACGTTGACGCAAGCCTAAACACGGTTACAATATTATATGAAGCGGGACCGCCCGGGCGGCTGACGGGAGGACGACGGACTCCCGGTGGAGCGCGGGTGACGCGGCGGTCGCGGGGGGAACGCAGACGCTCGGGGTGGTTGGACGGGCCGGGCCGCGAGGCCAGGCGCGAGCAACAGCCCCTGTGGGTCCACCAGAGAGCTCGTACCACTCGTCAACCCAGAGGGTAATCAGGCCGACGATGGGATCGATCCAGAGGGAAATCAGACCGACCCCGATGGTACGAGCGCCGCTAGCGAACTGACGCTGGACGCTCTTGTTCGGCTTTTATACTTTTCTGCTGGCTGCTTCGGTGGGCCTCGGCGCGGTTCGGCGGAGATCGCGCCGCTGATGTCATTGGCCTGGCGAGTGCGTTCACGCCGGCCCCGCGTGGTGAGTCAGGCGGCACGTGTATTGTGGGCTGCTTGCGCTGTGACGGCGTGTTCACGTGGGTCCCTCGTGCGATGATTCACGCCGCCCGTGTAGGCTGCTTTGCGTTGTGACGGCGCTCGTCACAACTTAGTAGGTAATAATTATTATTTTAACCTTTTTAGACTTGATCATAGGATCAAGTCTTCATTTATTCTCTGATCTCGAGCGATTTGCTCTTATTGATTGAGGAGTTCCGTCCTCCATCACCGAAGATATGCATTAGATCTTCACCAAAGAATGGGACCTTTCAAATAAAAGAAAATTATTGAAATCGGTTCAGATTTTACGGAGTTATGGACTAGGTAATATCGACAAAAAAAAAATACGCCTCGAATTTGTAAGCTCCTCCTTTTTGAAATCAGTTCATAATTTAAAATGGTAATCACACTTAGAACTAATCTAACTAACAGTGCTACGTGTATTTTTACTTATTTTGGAAGACCCTATTAAAAATCCTTTACTAACCATGGATGTACCTACGAATACTATCTTCGGTCGGTGTTCTGCAACCAACTTCGCTTCTTTTGTGGCTGGCAGGTTTAACTTTAACGGTTACTTTAACCACCTGAGGTGTAACTGATATAATTTTCTAAAAATGATGCTGGCTGACTGGCAATCTCTCGCTATTGGTTACAATACATTATGAACATACATACATAATACATTGTGACCATAAATTCAGCCAATCAGCGGCGATTGCGATCTTCATACAATAATTTTTAACAAACGTCAAAAAAGGAGGAGGTTATCAATTCGTCGGAATCTTTTTTTTGTATGGCCACCGATTACTCAAAGACGCCTTAACCGATTTGGAAAATTCTTTTTATTGTTTGAAAGGGTATACCCCCCAGGTAGTCCCATATAAATTTTATCGAAATCGGTCGAACGGTTTTTAAAATATTGACAGTAAATTAAATTTTGAAACTTTGTATAGTATGTGTGTAATGTAGTCAAGCGGGAGTTTGAAGTCGGTTGTTTAAAAAGAATTTTTTATATTAAACTAGCTGACCCATCGAACTTCGTACCGCCAACAAAAATATTTAGGGGTAGGTCACCCTTATCATTTAGGGGTATGAAAAATAGATAGTAGCCGATTCTCAGACCTACTGAATATGCATATAAAATTTCATATAAATCGGTCCAGCCGTTTCGGAGGAGTAAGGTACCTAACTAACATTGTGACACGAGAATTTTATATATTAGATTATTAATTAATAAATAATTTTATATATTAGATTAAATCACACAGCTGGGCTAGGTACCATGGCGTGATTAACGAAGCGTACTTCCACAGGTCAATGTGCTCGGACCTGGTGTACGTGATACTGTTCCCGCAACTCCTCATGGTGGTGCACTTCAAGAAGCACTGCAACACCTACGGCTCCCTGGCTGCCTACATCGTGGCGCTGCTGGTGCGGCTGTCGGGCGGAGAGAAGCTGCTAGGGTTGCCGCCGCTGATCCATTACCCAGGGTGGGACGCGGAGAACGAAGTCCAGCTGTTCCCCTTCAGGACCATGGCGATGGTGATGTCGCTCTTCACCCTGGCATTCATATCCTGGCTGTCTGTGTGAGTGTTCTTATATTTTAATCCTTACTCATATTAAGCAGTGATAGCCTTGTTGTTAGGACTGTGGTCTCCTATTCGGAGCGTCGCAACTTCGACTTTTCGGAGTCAAGTGCGTTTAAGCAATTAAATATCACTTGCTTCAACGGTGAAGGAAAACATCGTGAGGAAACCTGCACACCTGAGAGTTCTTCATAATGTTCTTGAAGGTATGTGAAGTCCGCCGATTCGCATTGAGCCAGCGTGGTGGACTACGGCCTATAACCCTTCACTGAGAGGAGACCTGCGCTCAGTAGTGAGCCGTTGATAGGCTGCTGCTGCTGCTGATGATGATGATGATGATGATTATAAATGCGAGAAAGTGTTTTTTTGTGGTTTGTCCTCTACGTGATTTGAGTTGAGGACCAGAGAGTGACGTAGACCACTTTTTATCCCGGAAAATCAAAGATTTCGCTCGGCATTTGAAAAACTAAATCCACGTTGATGAAGCCGCGGGAATCGGCTAGTTCTTCCATAAATATACGATAAAATGCATATTCTGTGTGTTACTGTTCACTGTTCAGCCGCAAAATGATTGATGTTGAAGTTTGAAACTGAGGATAGATTGCATCTGAGATACTGTCATTGGACTTTGAATGTATGACCATTTGTGGTACTACGAGTAATCTTTATTAACAAGAAAAGGTTAGAATTATTTTGCTATAATCCGCCAACAGAAAAAATCTGTATGGTCAAGCAAGAAAGCCAAGTTCCCAAGCAAGCAATGCCACCACCACTCACATACACCACCACACAAGACTTTTACACTACTATAATTATACAATTATAGTGTAGAATAGTCTATTATTCTCATTAAATGAGAAGAAAAAATCCAAGGTCTGAATACTTGCCCTTTGAAATTTCAAGAGACTCTTCGTTATGTGGATGTTACGTCTCGTATGAATGAATAATGTATCCAATACACATCTCTTGACGATACATTGTGTTCAGAGATTTATTCAGATTGTATTTTGCTTACTCAGATATTTTGATAAATTGTCGGAACTTAATTCGTCAAGTCAAAGTCGTACGTACAAATAAAATGCTTTGACATTTAGCCCAGTTTTTGTACTATATTGTGCAATAATATAAGTGAATTAAAAAAGAGCTTCTCTAAGTATTTTTTTTGGTTAGTTTTAAAGAACGTACACAATTATTTAAGAATGTGAGCACGAAGCCCTTTCATATTAATGTGCTTTTAGTAAACGCACGGCAGTAATATAACAAAGATTATGACATAATTAACCCCAATCTAAAATTCTGATCCCCAGTTGAAATGAAAACAATACATTAACAATAACATTTTGCAATATAAAACGAAATAAAAAGGTGACTGACTGATCTAATCAACGCACAGTTCAAACCACTAGACGGATCGGGGTGAAAGGCAAGCAGGTAGCCACAGCCGCTAAGAAAGGATTTTTAAAAATTTTAGACCCCTCAACTTCACAACAACTTCAACCCCTAAGGAGGTAAAAAATCGGCCAAGTGCGAGTCGGGCCTCGCTCTTTTAGGGTTCCATTAAAAAAAATTAAATTAAAAGATTTCCATCTACCCACCTACCCATTTTAATTTAATTTTTTTAATTTAATTTAATTTTTATTATTTGTTGTTATAGCGGCAATAGAAATACATAATATGTGAAAATTTCATCTGTCTATCTATTACGGTTTACGAGATACAGCCCGCTGACAGACGGACGGACGGACGGACGGACGGACGGACGGACGGACAGCGTAGGCTTAGTAATAGGGTCCCGTTGGTACCCTTTTGAAATTTGAAATTGAAATTATTTATTTCCTTTCCTTGATTACATAGGTGCTTAAAATCTATGAACGTTGACGACTGGAAAAGTTTAAACTGCGTTCCAGCCGTCACGCCCACCTCCGAGACTTAATTATTTATATACGGAAATATTAACACGATTCAATTTATCCATTTATATAATATTAAATTAAATTTACAGCATGCAGGAAGTGTGAGTGAGTGTGTGTGTGTGTGTGTGTATGTGTGTGTGTGTGTGTGTATGTGTGTGTGTGTGTGTGTGCGTTTGTGTGAGTGTGTGTGTGTGTGTGTGTGTGTGTGCGCGCGTGTGTGTGGGTGCGTTCGTGTGTGTATGTGTGTGTGAGTGAGTGAATGCGTTTGAGTATTATTGTACTATTTGAGTGTGTATAAAAGTCTTTCGGTCTCTTCATAGGAGAGTGATTTTAGCCATTTGAAACATTTAGATTTACATAAATTACTTGTTAAATGGTAGATATTTAAGGCGAGGAGGCAGACAAAGTTTAGGTATTTGAGGGGGTGAAAAGCAGGGGAAGGAGCGGAGTCGTAGTCCCGCCCACCGCGGGGCGCCCCGTGCGAAGCGCAGAAATGGCGCGAAGCAACTCTGGCGGGAAACAACTCCCGACTGACAAAACTGGTTATTTATCTAAACTTAATAGGTACTGTAACTTATTTTCGTCAATCCTATTATACTTTATTTGGCTCAGTTAGCATGGTTCCAGTTCATGTTCATAGATAATCAAAAAAAATTTATACAGGTTCAATTCCTAACCAAATACAATAACATGCTTTTTTTAATTTTTTTTTTTGGTTAGTCTACCGATTTCGTTCAAAATCGATATTTGGGCTTCCCTGGGGTCGAGAAAGAGAAAATGAATGCCTGCCATAATTTTAAAAAGTCCCCGCCATATTGAAATTCTATATTATTGGGCCGATTACGTTCAAAATCGATATTTAGGCTTCCCTGGGGTCAAGAAAGAGGTAATGGGTGCCAAAATTTTAAAAAGTCACCGCCATATCGAAATTCTTTGTTATTCGACCGATTTCATTATAAATCGATATTTGGGCTTGCCTGGGGTCAAGAAAGAGGAAATGGATGCCAAAATTTTAAAAAGTCACCGCCATATTGAAATTCTTTGTTATTGGACCGATTTCGTTCAAATTCGATATTTAGGCTTCTCTGGGGTCAAGAAAGAGGAAATGGGTGCCAAAATTTTAAAAAGTCACCGCCATATTGAAATTCTTTGTTATTGGACCGATTTCGTTCAAATTCGATATTTAGGCTTCTCTCAGGTCAAGAAAGAGGGAATAGATGCCAAAATTTTAAAAAGTCACCGCCATATTGAAATTCGCTGTTATTGGACCGATTACGTTCCAAATCGATATTTAGGCTTCCCTGGGAAGAAAGAAGAAATGGGTGCCAAAATTTAAAAAAGTTACCGCCATATTGAAATTCTTTGTTACTGGACAGATTTCGTTCAAAATCGATATTTAGGATTCCCTAGGGTCAAGAAAGAGGAAATGGGTGCCAAAATTTTAAAAAGTCACCGCCATTTTGAAATTCGCTGTTATTGGACCGATTACGTTCCAAATCGATATTTAGGCTTCCCTGGGGTCAAGAAAGAGGAAATGGGTGCCAAAATTTAAAAAAGTTACCGCCATATTGAAATTCTTTGTTACTGGACCGATTTCGTTCAAAATATACATTTAGGCTTCCTGGAGTCAAGAAAGAGGGAATGGGTGCCAGAATTTTAAAGAGGGAATGGGTGCCAGAATTTTAAAAAGTCCCCGCCATATTGAAATTCTTTGTTATTCGACCGATTTCGTTCGAAATCGACATTTGGGCTTCCCTGGGGTCAAGAGAGAGGAAATAGATGCGAAAATTTTAAAAAGTCACCGCCATATTAAAATTCTTTGTTACTGGACCGATTTCATTCAAAATCGATATTTAGGCTTCCCTGGGGTCAAGAAAGAGTAAATGGGTGCCAAAATTTTAAAAAGTCACCGCCATATTGAAATTCTTGTTTACTGGACCGATTTCGTTCAAAATCGATATTTAGGCTTCCCTGGGGTCAAGAAAGAGTAAATGGGTGCCAAATTTTTAAAAAGTCACCGCCATATTGAAATTCTTGTTTACTGGACCGATTTCGTTCAAAATATATATTTAGGCTTCCCTGGGGTCCAGAAAGAGGAAATGGGTGCCAAAATTTTCAAAAGTCACCGCCATATTGAAATTCTTTGTTACTAGACCGATTTCGTTCCAAATCGATATTTGTTCTTCCCTGGGGTCAAGAAAGAGGAAATCGGTGGCAAAATTTAAAAAACACCGCCATATTGAAATTCTTTGTTACTGGACCGATTTCGTTCAAAATATATATTTAGGCTTGCCTGAGGTCAAGAAAGAGGGAATGGGTGATAAAATTTTAAAAAGTCCCCGCCATAACAAAGAATTTCAATATGGCGGGGACTTTTTAAAAGTCTGGCACCCATTCCCTCTTTAAAATTCTGGCACCCATTTCCTCTTTCTTGACCCCAGGGAAGCCTAAACATCGATTTTGAACAAAATTGTTCGAATGACAAAGAATTAAAATTCGCTGTTATTGGACCGATTACGTTCCAAATCGATATTTAGGCTTCCCTGGGGTCAAGAAAGAGGAAATGGGTGCCAAAATTTAAAAAAGTTACCGCCATATTGAAATTCTTTGTTACTGGACCGATTTCGTTCAAAATATACATTTAGGCTTCCCTGGAGTCAAGAAAGAGGGAATGGGTGCCAGAATTTTAAAGAGGGAATGGGTGCCAGAATTTTAAAAAGTCCCCGCCATATTGAAATTCTTTGTTATTCGACCGATTTCGTTCGAAATCGACATTTGGGCTTCCCTGGGGTCAAGAGAGAGGAAATAGATGCGAAAATTTTAAAAAGTCACCGCCATATTAAAATTCTTTGTTACTGGACCGATTTCGTTCAAAATCGATATTTAGGCTTCCCTGGGGTCAAGAAAGAGTAAATGGGTGCCAAAATTTTAAAAAGTCACCGCCATATTGAAATTCTTGTTTACTGGACCGATTTCGTTCAAAATCGATATTTAGGCTTCCCTGGGGTCAAGAAAGAGTAAATGGGTGCCAAAATTTTAAAAAGTCACCGCCATATTGAAATTCTTTGTTACTGGACCGATTTCGTTCAAAATATACATTTAGGCTTCCCTGGAGTCAAGAAAGAGGGAATGGGTGCCAGAATTTTAAAGAGGGAATGGGTGCCAGAATTTTAAAAAGTCCCCGCCATATTGAAATTCTTTGTTATTCGACCGATTTCGTTCGAAATCGACATTTGGGCTTCCCTGGGGTCAAGAGAGAGGAAATAGATGCGAAAATTTTAAAAAGTCACCGCCATATTAAAATTCTTTGTTACTGGACCGATTTCGTTCAAAATCGATATTTAGGCTTCCCTGGGGTCAAGAAAGAGTAAATGGGTGCCAAAATTTTAAAAAGTCACCGCCATATTGAAATTCTTGTTTACTGGACCGATTTCGTTCAAAATCGATATTTAGGCTTCCCTGGGGTCAAGAAAGAGTAAATGGGTGCCAAAATTTTAAAAAGTCACCGCCATATTGAAATTCTTGTTTACTGGACCGATTTCGTTCAAAATATATATTTAGGCTTCCCTGGGGTCAAGAAAGAGGAAATGGGTGCCAAAATTTAAAAAAGTTACCGCCATATTGAAATTCTTTGTTACTGGACCGATTTCGTTCAAAATATACATTTAGGCTTCCCTGGAGTCAAGAAAGAGGGAATGGGTGCCAGAATTTTAAAGAGGGAATGGGTGCCAGAATTTTAAAAAGTCCCCGCCATATTGAAATTCTTTGTTATTCGACCGATTTCGTTCGAAATCGACATTTGGGCTTCCCTGGGGTCAAGAGAGAGGAAATAGATGCGAAAATTTTAAAAAGTCACCGCCATATTAAAATTCTTTGTTACTGGACCGATTTCGTTCAAAATCGATATTTAGGCTTCCCTGGGGCAAGAAAGAGTAAATGGGTGCCAAAATTTTAAAAAGTCACCGCCATATTGAAATTCTTGTTTACTGGACCGATTTCGTTCAAAATCGATATTTAGGCTTCCCTGGGGTCAAGAAAGAGTAAATGGGTGCCAAAATTTTAAAAAGTCACCGCCATATTGAAATTCTTGTTTACTGGACCGATTTCGTTCAAAATATATATTTAGGCTTCCCTGGGTTCCAGAAAGAGGAAATGGGTGCCAAAATTTTCAAAAGTCACCGCCATATTGAAATTCTTTGTTACTAGACCGATTTCGTTCCAAATCGATATTTGTTCTTCCCTGGGGTCAAGAAAGAGGAAATCGGTGGCAAAATTTAAAAAAACACCGCCATATTGAAATTCTTTGTTACTGGACCGATTTCGTTCAAAATATATATTTAGGCTTGCCTGAGGTCAAGAAAGAGGGAATGGGTGATAAAATTTTAAAAAGTCCCCGCCATAACAAAGAATTTCAATATGGCGGGGACTTTTTAAAAGTCTGGCACCCATTCCCTCTTTATAATTCTGGCACCCATTTCCTCTTTCTTGACCCCAGGGAAGCCTAAACATCGATTTTGAACAAAATTGTTCGAATGACAAAGAATTTCAATATGGCGGTGACTTTTTAAAATTTTCGCATTCAATTCCTCTTTCTTGACCCCAGGGAAGCCTAAATATCGATTTGGAACGAAATCGGTTCAGTAACAAAGAATTTCAATATGGCGGTGACTTTTTAAAATTTTGGCATTCATTTCCTCTTTCTCGACGCCAGGAAAGCCCAAATTTCGATTTTGAACGAAATCGGTCGAATAACAAAGAATTTCAATATGGCGGTGACTTTGTAAAATTTTCGCATCCTTTTTCTCTTTCTTGACCCCAGAGAAGCCTTAATATCAATTTTGAACGTAATCGGTCCAATAACATATAATTCCAATATGGCGGGGACTATTTTATATTTTAGCATCAATTTCCTCTTTCTTGACCCCAGAGAAGCCTAAATATCGATTTAGAACGAAATCGGTCGAATAACAAAGAATTTCAATATGGCGGGGACATTTTTAAATTTTGGCACCCATTTCCTCTTTCTTGACCCCAGGGAAGCCTAAATATCGATTTGAAACGTAATCGGTCCAATAAAAAACGAATTTCAATATGGCGGTGACTTTTTTAAATTTGCGCATCCATTTCCTCTTTCGTGACCCCAGAGAAGCCTGAATATCGATTTTGAATGAAATCGGTCGAATAACAAAGAATTTCAATATGGCGGTGACTTTTTTTTAATTTTGGCATCCATTTCTTCTTTTTGACCCTAGGGAAGCCTAAATATCGATTTTGAACGTAATCCGTCCATTATCAAAGAATTCCAACATGGCGGAAAAGTGCACCTGTGTTTGCACACATACTTGAGACTAGTAGGGCGCGTGGGTGCGCGGCCCGCAAGCGGACCGCGGTTTTTCTATCGTCAAGTGGACTTTCAGGTCCTGATCATTTTCTATCAAATAAACACTCTTCCATCTTTTATACTCTCCGAGATAGATGCCGATGAAATTGGTATGGCCGCTATCTTGAATCGGCCATTTTGGTTTTTTTTTCAGCTCACTGTCAATTGGATGAGGTTTCGAGTGACTTTTGTTCGAGCACCCCCACCTATCTTCATTACCATGGCCGTGCTCCTCACCCACCTTCCAAACCCTCGATCATCATAATTATATCATCATTTGTCATAATGAAAATTCTTCAATAAAAACAAATCTTGAAAAGGAACCGTATCAAAGTCTTGCATGATTCCCGGCTTATAGTCTCTTCAATATTAGCCATATATTTTGTATGAAGAAAAAAAAACCGCCATCTTGGATTTTTTTTCTATTCATCAAATAGACCTTTAGGCCCTGATCATCTTTTGCCAAGAAACCGTTCTTCCATCTTTTATACTCCCCGAGATAGACACCGAAGAATATTGTATGGCGGCCATCTTTTTTCCGCCATTTTGAATTTTTTTTCAGCTCGCTGCGAATTGGATGAGGTTTCGAGTGATATTTGTTCGAGCACCACCCACCTATCTTCGATACCCTGGCCGTGCTCTTCACCCGTCTCCGAAATCCTCAATCATCAGCTCTCTCCATAATTTTCCTCCGAATGAATTTTTGTCTTCTGTACGAAACAATCAGTGAAAAAAAATTTTTTCATACTAAATTTTACAGGAGAGGTGATCAATCAGTCAGTGAATCAGTGAATCAGCACGAACAGCTATATATATATTAATAGAAACTAATTTCATCGATTCGATATATCGATACTTTTTGGCACTTCATGCATTGCCCTAGTTGCCAAAGACGCTTTCGCACGCGTAAGGATCTGGAAGGATCCGTGCGCATCCTTACGGAACCAAGGATGCGAAAGGATCCTTTCGCATGCGAATCGTGATCTACACTGTAATTTTAGGCACTTTTAGGTACAAAAAAATTGTGAGCCGTCGTGGGACGCCTGGCAGATGTGAAACATCGACATTATTTTGTAAAAGTAATATGCAGAAAAGGACAGATTGTGATAGGAACTAAATATGTCACTACGTATACATATAATAAATACTACTACTACCACTACCCCTACCCCTACCCCGACCCCTACCCCGACCCCTACCCCTACCCCTACCCCTACCCCTACCCCTACCGCTACCCCGACCCCTACCCTGACCCCTACCCCTACCCCGACCCCGACCCCTACCTCTACCCTGACCCCTACCCCTACCCCGACCCCGACCCCTACCCTACCTCTACCCCGACCCCTACCCCTACCTCTACCCCGACCCCTACCCCTACCTACCCCTACCTACCCCTACCTCTACCCCTACCTCTACCCCGACCCCTACCCCTACCCCAACCCCTACCCCTACCCCTACCCCTACCCCTACCCCTACCGCTACCCCGACCCCTACCCTGACCCCTACCCCTACCCCGACCCCGACCCCTACCTCTACCCTGACCCCTACCCCTACCCCGACCCCGACCCCTACCCTACCTCTACCCCGACCCCTACCCCTACCCCTACTCCTACCCCGACCCCTACCCCGACCCCTACCCCGACCCCGACCCCTACCTCTACCCCGACCCCTACCCCTACCCCTACCCCGACACCTACCCCTACCCCGACCCCTACCCCTACCTCTACCCCTACCTCGACCCCTACTCCTACCCATACCCATACCCCAACCCCTACCCCTACCCCTACCCCTACCGCTACCCCGACCCCTACTCTGAC
Source organism: Oeneis ivallda (assembly GCA_029955525.1). NCBI lineage: Eukaryota > Metazoa > Arthropoda > Insecta > Lepidoptera > Nymphalidae > Oeneis > Oeneis ivallda. The sequence continues at coordinate 22,449,982 of JARPMR010000009.1, forward strand.
CCCTACCCCGACCCCTACCCCGACCCCGAGCCCTACCTCTACCCCGACCCATACCCCTACCCCTACCTCTACCCCGACCCCTACCCCAACCCCTACCCCTACCGCTACCCCGACCCCGACCCCTACCCCTACCGCTACCCCGACCCCTACCCTGACCCCTACCCCGACCCCTACCCCTACCCCGACCCCGACCCCTACCTCTACCCCGACCCCTACCCCTACCCCTACCCCGACCCCTACCCCGACCCCTACCCCGACCCCGACCCCTACCCCTACCCCTACCCCTACCCCTACCCCTACCTCTACCCCTACCTCTACCCCGACCCCTACTCCTACCCATACCATACCATACCCATAAAGTACCTAACTACCACCTACCTACCTTTTTTTTTTTTTTTATTCGATGACAAACTAGTCCTTGACTGCGATCTCACCTGATGGTAAGTGACGATGCAGTCTAAGATGGTAGCGGGCTAACTTGGAAGGGATATGGCAGTGAACATTCAACCCATACCCCTAATTGGTTTCTACACGCCATCGTGCCGGAACGCTAAATCGCTTGGCGGCACGTCTTTGACGGTAGGGTGATAACTAGCCACGGCCAAAGCCTCCCACCAGACCAGACCAGAGACAATTCAGAAATTATAAATTCCCAAATTGACCCCGCCGGGAATCGAACCCGAGACCTCCCAGGTATAAGACAACAGCGCTCACCACTGAGCCAGGGAGGTCGTCAATTTGACCTCAATTTGATTAGCCAAACTGTACGATGTACCTATATGATGTACTTACTTTGCATGATGCATCCCACCATTATTAGATACCTTACTTGATGATGAAATTGATATTTCATGATCCATTACATTACATGTTACACAAATCATCCTTTACAAAATATTGAAATAGGTAGGTACCTACTTACTTTACAACTTCCATCATCTGCTTTTGTTATTTTTAGGGTTCCGTACCCAAAGGTTACCAACGGGACCCTATTACTAAGCCCACGCTGTCCGTCCGTCCGTCCGTCTGTCAGCGGGCTGTATCTCGTAAACCGTAATAGATAGACAAATAAAATTTTCACATAATTATTATGTATTTCTATTGCCGCTATAACAACAAATAATAAAAATTAAATTAAATTAAAAAAATTAAATTAAAATGTTTCAATGGGTACATGGAAATATTTTAATTAAATTTTTTTAACGGAACCCTAAAAGAGCGAAGCCTGACTCGCACTTGGCCGATTTTTTTATACTGTACATTCTTAGATTTTGCTTTTTTTCGGACCCATTTTCAAAATTAGTCTACTCTACTACTCAGTCCCTACTTATTTACAACTTTTTTGATGGATAAATTATTTACAATATTAATATATACAAACTTATAATTAGGTACACTCTATTTGACTTCTCTAAAGTCTAAAATATCCAAAATAATAGTTTTCAGTATAAACATAAACAATTTTCAATTATTACAATTTACGATAATATTTGATAGCCGAGCGAGCGCAGCGCGACGCAGGTCCACCTAGCAGCACGCCTCGGCGATCACTGTCTAATTGAGTAGGAGAGACAAAGAAGTCGCTTCTGCGAATAGAAGGGCCAAGTGACAAATTGTAATGGATAATATTAAAATTATAACAGTTGCAATAAATAAAATCTAAAACAGCGATTTGTTGTATTAAAATATGAAAAACAATTGTAAATAATTTTACCAAAATAAATGTATGCATAACAGAGAACGATGGGAGTTTATGTATTTGCAGAGTCAACTTTGCAATTTTTTTCTATCGAGAAAAGTTTGCGTCATCGTGTTTAGGAAACAGCCATCAGGCCAGAAATACGATCAATTATAACTACTTTTTTTTTCATAATATTATGACCCATAGATTTTAAATTGGACGATCTTCATTCGGCTTGTGATATGAAGATCGTGACTGACTACAGCGCCTTAATAACTTATTGATTCTGTTGTACAGTAAACAGCTTAAAAACGGGTAATGGCGCCTTGAGATTGCCGTTCGAATCGATTCCATTGCACATACCATGTAGGATCTGCGTTTGGAGCAAATTTTTGGGTCATAGGGTAGCTCAAGGTGTTTACGTAGAATTGTGCACAAAATAAACAATTGTCTCACTGTTAAGACCTTAGTGTATGCATAATATATATATATATATATCCTTTGGGTACGGAACCCTAAAAAGGGGGTTGAAAAATCAAATTTAATGTGAGCGAAGACGCGGGCACAAGCTAGTTTACAATAATGATAGCTGATAGCTTGCATTGAATTCCCACTTTTTTGTTTGGGTTTAAATTCTAACATACCCCTTTCAAGTAAGCCCGCTAATATCTTCACGGTATCGTCATTTACCATCAGATGGAATCGCAGTCAAGAGCTATCTAATCATCCAATACAAAAATTATATTGAACCTTGAAAATAATAAATTAAATTCCCTGTTGATGCAGACATTTCAATTTAAAATGAAAACTGAGTAAATTAAATTGTGAACTGGAAGTTTCCAATTACCTACCTGAAAAGCTCCGTCCGTAAAATAATTTCAAACAGCTTGTTAATACAATATTTGCTTCGTTTTGTATATTATTGGACCTCGAGATCTGATTCCGTGAATATAATAAATAGGTATTGAATTTGCCTTGGAAATGTTAGAATCACATTCGTTCTTTTTGTAGCCGACTACGGCAAAACCAAAAAGAAGGGTTGTGTTTTTGGCAGTCTATATTCATATATTATGTATGTAATATGTAGGTATGTATGTGATTATTTACGAATATTCCATAACGTATTTATCAAAATCTGCTCAGTAGTTTTGGCGTTTAATGAAGTTTTGGCGATTATCTAATGAGATGTCAATCGGTTCGTTATTATGGTTCTGGTGAAATCATCATCATCAGCAACCCATCAACGGCTCACTACTGAGCGTAGGTCTCATAAAATAATACTTATAATCTATCTTATAATTTATCTAACTTTCGAATATGGTATACTTGCGCCTCACAGCTGAAACTCGTCATCTGAACTCGAAAATGGTGACCACTAGGCGGTTAAAATAAAAAATAATAATGTCATCCCGACTGAATTCGGTTACGGCGGCCAACCTCCTCAAAGATTAGGCATCTGCGCGGGAGATATTATAGTGCACAATTAGTGTGTGCACTCTCTATGCCCTCACTCTTAATCCGATGGGACCGAAGAGAGATAAAGCGCATTATACCGACGGCTTTACGTGCTCTCCGAGTTAAAATACGAGTAGGTACATCAAGATTAAATTCCAAAATATTGTCCCCAGATACCTCTTCAACTCTGGCTACTTGAGCCCAGAATCCGACTACTTCAACTGCGTAGTCAACATCCCAGAGGACATTCGTCGAGTCGACGAGCCATCCGAAGCTGGCGAGCAGATGTCCGTCCTCGGGGGAGTACCTGGTAGGTTGTACGGAGCTGCATCGACCCTGGTGGGGCCTGACGAGAAGTCCGGAAGAATAAATCCGGCTCTGGAAACCGATGATGATGATCTAGACGACCCGAACGATGGACCGACCGACCTATTTGGTAACAGTAACGCGCCCTCAGTTCAACCGTTCGGCAAACAGACGGCTTTCTGAGACGATTATTACTTTTATTAGTTGGTTCATTTTTACTTTATGAAAAAAGATATAAAAAACCAAGTTGCCCGAAAGTAAAAACCAAATATTTCCAGACCTATCTAGAAATTGATGGATCAATTAGTCGTCATCTATAGTTGCATCGATTCTGGTGGTCCGGAGGAATAAATCCAGCAGTGAAAACCGATGATCTAGATGACTGAATCATCATTCGGGTCATCATTAGTTGAAAGCTATGAAAATCCTTAGGTGTTAATTTCTAAGGAACCGTGATCTTGGTTTTTTATATCTATGTTCTAAGCATTATATTTTAGGTTGTAACTGCACTGGGCATCACTGATTTAGGATTATTTCTGAACTCTAAACGATCAAACATCGAACAGTGGTAAAGATATACGTTATTCGAAAATACACTTTGGTGTGCTCAAGATATACGACATTATGAATATTTTTCGACAGTTTCTTCCGGAAGCAAAAATTTTGTATCGAGAAGCACAATCTTACGATATAAGTTTAAGCACATGTTAAGGATTGGTTTACACTGGTGGCGCAGCTAAGCTATGACTATGATGGAATCCAAAATAATTCTAATTAAGGCGAATCCTTTTATGTACCTATAGTACCATTTTTCATTTCACCATTGGCAAATAACTTTAATCGAGAAATTGGACGTTCTAACAGTTTTGAAAAATCTACCGAAACATCATTATTCCTAATTAACTTTTTCCTTAAAAAAATTGCTGAGGAAACACCATGGAAACACCATCGATTTATACCAATAAGTCTATGAGAAACAGATATTTTCACAAATATTATAATATATTTATAATATTATAATATATTATATATAGATATTTAACAGATTTATATATAAAATATTCTGCCATCATCAAATTCTTTTTATATGATCTACAATTTCCCATGACATGTCGGAGTTTATTGCGCGCTGCCAATGTATTCGACCCGTTATCGCATAAATGATAATTCACACTGGCGGCCGAGTTCGCCGGCTTTATACCGTTGCAAAAACATAGCTTTTGTATTTGAACAACTAAAAACCGAAGCTGCGATTGTCTAAAAATTGCCGATCAATATCTTAATAATTTCATGGCATTAGTGTCAAAGTAAAATATTCCTGGAATGTATTGATTTAAAGTCACAAATTCAGTACAACCGATTCTAACATGGAGCGTTATGGAGCGTATCGTACACACCTAAACGTATGTGAATGCATACACGAAATTGAGCTCTAATTCAATGCCGTTATGGTTTATTTTACTTTGACGCTAATGCCATGAAATGAATAAGATTTTGATCGACAATTTTTAGACAATCGGGGGGGCGAGACAGGCTACTCATTCATATCTTGCAGTAAAAGCCGGCGGAACGCGTGCCGCCTTTATATATAAGTAATATTATATCCCTATAAAATGTGTGAGACGTAGAAGACATTAAAGCAATACTTTAGTGGATTTGTAAAGAGTATATAAAGCGAGGTACTCACTAGTACGCGAGCTCTTTACTAAAATCAAGATCGGAACAAAATGCACGATTTCAGTGCAACGATCGATCTTAGTTAGTGCGAAAATGCGATACAAAATCGCGATTCGGAAACCCAAAGAGCAGTATGTGTACATTGGCCCATAAGTCCATGGTTCACCGCCATTACCGTTTCCGTGATTGTAGACATCGCGTTAAAACTAATCTGCAACGATTACGGCAACTGATGCTCGCATGTGAGTACCCGGCTTAAGAGAGTTTATTTTGTAGCAAATATCTGTATAGCTGTACTTGATAATGAAACGCATACATATCAAAGAAATGTGAAATTAATTGTAACTATAGTATCTATATTTGTTGTTAGTAAAGATAAAATTATTTATTGAAGAGATTCCTTATTTAAGTCAATTATTGTAGGAAGAGAAGCACGATTATATTATTCTAAGTGCTACGCTTCTAGATAAGGGGGATGTTTGCGTAATGCAGTCATTATGAGCAACCCTAGTATTTTATTATTGCTTTGCTGACATTTTTATCATGTATTTTAACTAATAGTAAAGCGAGGTTATCACCGCGAGCCGAGCTGATTCCATGCGGACTCCGTTTAACTCGCAGAGGGAAACTGCATACAAGCACTTTCAGCTACAACAAGTTTAGTGGCTTTCCACTAGACTGTCCTTTCCTGTCCTGAAACTCAGTCTTTGACTGAGTGAGCAAAAAGAATACAAAAAGACTCATTCATGAATAGTGGAAGTGATGTAAATGCAACTATCAAAACGCTTTGTTAGTGGAAGTGTTAGCTATTTTGTCTACACGGAGTCCGTTTCGTTTAGCCGTTTTCCGCGCGTTAACCTTTTCTGGGAACCGCGCTTGTCAATTGAGAGAATAGCGATAACCGCATCGAATGCATCAGCATTTTGTGCTAGAGGTAAAAGTGAAGACCCTTGAATATTGGTGAAATAGTTATTAAAATATTTTAATCCAACCATCGTGCATAATTTTTTTTATACACTATAAATTTTTTCAAGGGTATGCGATTTCGTTGCGCAACAACCCCTCAGTTGATTATAATTTATAAGTTTACGTTAGCTGCGTCAAACGACCAAAATATGAAGCCCTTAGGTTGTTTTTGTAATAGAGAAGATTAAAATATAAACCGATATAAAAAGCTATCTTAAATAACATTTAGATTGTTTTAATAATATTTAATGAATTTTTTAGATTTTAAGATTATTACGCTTTTAGATATTTTTGTTATTTTTAATGTTTCAAAAGTTTAATTGGCTAAAGCCGTAGATCTAAAATTTATTAATAAGGCGAATTGTCACATCAATTTCTATGATAAAATTTGGGACACGTCCATTTTTTAACATACTCCTTATACAAACGTAATGTACATTTTATGGCGAAAAAATATATATAAATTAAGTAAGTAACTGTTTTAACTTAATTATTGAACATATTTTTTTAAAGGTTTTATTGATTTATCATCTCATAGTTTTATACTTAATGAATTTAAGTATCTAAATGGAATCTAGAATCTTGCTTTGAAGTTAGTTCTTTTTGAAAATAAAGTAAATAAAAAAACAGGATTACTCCTTTAATAAGGGTTTTTGCTGGCAATTATAACGGTATGAAACTAACTTGTGAATTAAAAACTTAACGACAATTACAAGAAATCGCTGTGACATTTCATTTTAAAATATTTATTGTGTTTTAAGCAAAACTTAGTGGCTGTTACAAATTTTTGAGCGTATATTTTTTATAGATTATGATTTTTTATTTATACCTAATTAGAATGTACTTTGCAATATTTAACTGTGAAACTATGTTTGGTTTTAGTGGTAGCTCAGCTAAATAATTTTAGGTAGCTTCATAATATCAGCTGATTGATTAAGCTATTTAAAAATGTAAGTAATATATTTTTAAACGAAAAGATTCAGAATTTATAAGATTAAAATATGACTAACAGACATCATATAACAATTTACAGAACATAATATTATATCGTAAGCAATTTAATACATACGTAAAATAACATTAGTGTTTTTGAATATCATTCATGACACACCAATTAAAACAAGAATGACAGTAATCAGGTTTATGTACGACTGAGAGAAATAATACATTATGTAAGTGAGACAAAGATACTGTATTGTATTATCGGCTGTCATTCGTTATATTTGGTGTAGAAAGTTAACATAATACATATTAATATTATTTCCGATACTCTATTTAAATCCATTTTTCGCTGATATTGTGAAAACCCTGATATCGTTTATTATGAATACCCTGAATCGTAGGTTAAATGTATTGGTGTTCAAAAATATATGGATGTGTTAAATGTTTACCCGAAACGTCGAGCCCTTTTCTCTATATTATGTAAAACAGGGCGTTGATCTAAAGATTTTTAAAGTGTTTAACTCCTCTTTGTATTCTGTATTGAAACGTTGGAGATGGGGCTTTTAATAAAGGTTTATAAAAGCACATTTCTTATAGAATGGAATATAATTATAGATATACGTATTATACCTATCTATCAATAATTGTGATATAGTCACCTGCCTGATGTTAATACTTCGCGAAGACTCAACCAATACATATCATTATATTGTGAATTAAATTAATATAAAATATATCACCTATGTTAGTGACTAGATGGAACGGATACATATCAAATATTTTTAAGGTAGTTTTAGATTATCGTTGTTGTTCTTAACACTGTCTCGTGCTAATGTCATTGCAGACGGACATTGTCATAATAATATATGTAGTACCCAGTAGTAAATATTACTATCGACGCAGAGCATCGTCTCTGTCACACATACCTATGTTACGTTTTGTTGCTTCGTGGGACAGACACAAAGCTCTTCGAAGGCGAAGACAAACGATGTGTAATTTTTACTGCCGTTTATATGTACTTAATATATCTGTCGCAGTAAGATGGTTGTAGCCGTGATATAGCTATATACCGTAATATAGTTAAATGAAAGCGGTTCGTAACTATTTTACTAGACTCTAGTAAAATGATTAATAAACATTGTACTTAATGGGCGTAATGACATTATTTAATTATTTCTTAAAAATTTATACTTATACATTTATTTTACTAGATTAATCTAATAAGATAGTTAATATATTACTAAATCGTGATTGTATATCGCTGAAGATATAACTATATTACGGCTTTAACCATCTTACTGCGACATATCCACCTACTACTGCTATTTTTTGTGAACCAATGTTGTTTTTTGATTTTTGATTGATAGTTATCAATTTATTATCTGAACATCGAACAATTTAGTAAATACAAAAGACTTTAAAGAAACTCATTTTATGAAACATAATAATTATGTTTGTTTAACAATGTCTTTTAGCAGGAACTGATTTATTACCAAGTTTAAACTGTGAGCATTCGCCTTAAGATTCATAAACATTGTTCTAATTGAAGAAAATAATTATAATATATCTTCAGATAGACTGTATCGTCACTTACTCAGGTGAGATCGCAGTCAAATGCTTTCTTATCATGGAATAAATATAAAATCTATACTAAAGACATTTTTAAGTAACGATTAGTGACTCTGAGTAATGACCAGTGACTATGAGTCACGATTAATGACTCTGAGCCACATTTTATTAGTGGAGGAATACGCAATTTTAGTTTGGAATATCTTGTATACCTAGGTACTATGTTTATACGTATATTATATTTTTAAATTATAATGAGATTGTCAGCCTGCTTTAGCGTTAGGACGGGCCGGGCCCTGTTAGCTAGTAGTTATACATATATTATACCTACTATTGACTTATTCCTAGTTCTTGTTGAATATTTGAAATGTGTAAATTGTGTAATGTTGTGACTACAGCAATCCCTGCGACGTAAATAAAACAATATAGTATGTTGATGGGCTCATTTTGTTTTTATGATCTCCTTACGCTAACCTTTCCCTTTACATTATACAAGTTACACAATATATTTATTTAAAAAAAAAATGTTCTCTTTTTACACACTTCTCAAACTTCACTTTTGAAAGCAGTGATAGCCTAGTGGTTAGGACTGCAGCCTCCTTTTCGGATGGTCCCAGGTTCGATCGGGCACGCACCTCTGACTTTTCGGAGTTATGTGCGTTTAAGCAATCAAATATCACAATAATTATTATGGTTCTGAGGGCCCAAGGTTCGATCATCGGTTCCATCTCCGACTTTTAGGGATTATGTGCATTTTACGAATAGATATAATTAAACGGTGAAGGAAAACATCGTGAGGAAATCTGCATGCCTGAGAGTTCTCCATAGTTCGTTTCCTGTACTTGTTCTACTACTGGAAGATTGGCAATTTAGAGCGCGAGCGGCACGTTGTACCCTACAGATCGGCAGCATAAATCGCGAGCGACACGTTGTACCCTACAGATCGGCAGCGTGCAGCATGAGTGGCACGTTGTACCCTACAGATCGGCAGCGTACAGCACGTGCGGCACATTGTACCCTAGAGATCGGCAGCATACAGCGCGAGCGGCACATTGTACCCTACAGATCGGCAGCGTGCAACACGAGCGGTACGTTGTACCCTACAGATAGGCATCGTACAGTGCGAGCGGCACGTTGTACCCTACAGATCGGCAGCGTGCAGCTCGAGCGGCACGTTGTACCCTACAGATCGGCAGCGTGCAGCGCGAGCGGCACGTTGTACCCTACAGATCGGCAGCATACATCGTGACCGACACGTTGTACCCTACAGATCGGCAGCGTTCAGCATGAGTGGCACGTTGTACCCTACAGATCGGCAGCGTACAACGCGTGCGGCACGTTGTACCCTAGAGATCGGCAGCATACAGCGCGAGCGGCACGTTGTACCCTACAGATCGGCAGCGTGCAACACGAGCGGTACGTTGTACCCTACAGATCGGCAGCATACAGCGCGAGCGGCACGTTGTACCCTACAGATCGGCAGTGTGCAGCGCAAGCGGCACGTTGTACCCTACAGATCGGCAGCTAACAGCGCGTGCGGCACGTTGTACCCTAGAGATCGGCAGCATACAGCGTGAGCGGCACGTTGTACCCTACAGATCGGCAGCGTGCAACACAAGCGGTACGTTGTACCCTACAGATCGGCAGCGTACAGCGCGAGCGGCACGTTGTACCCTACAGATCGGCAGCGTGCAGCACGAGCGGCACGTTGTACCTTACAGATCGGCAGCGTACAGCGCGAGCGGCACTTTGTACCCTACAGATTTTTCTGGTTCATCGGATTACAGCTAAAGAATTTTTTTTCCTTGAGATGTAATTGATTTTAAACTTACAATTTTTAATTAATTTACTTTACAAAAATCTAAGTTTGAAATTCACTTAATAGTGTTTAACAAAAAATAAGGGTAAAAGAAGACGCAGTTATTTTATTTACACATTTATTTTATTCATACAAATAACAATTAATTGGTACTTACATACTATTCGTTTGTACATTCGGTTGTTACAAATTAAATATTACCTAAAACAACATATTTTACTCGTAAGTCTAGGTACTTAAAATTCAGGCATGGAAGAAGCTTTTGTTTAGTTCAATTAAACTTAAATTAAACAAAAAAGATGTAAGCAGAGAAGACAATTTCAGTAAAAGAAGTTTGACATAAAAATTTCACTTTTTTGTGTTTAATGCGTGGATGGCGCAAGTGCCATTGTTAACACTTAATTGAGCTCATGCTCCATCAAATTTTTGTTTTTAGTCTTTGTAGATAGAGAGACAACGCTTGTAGTAACTAAAGGAAACCAATTGCATTAACAGAAACAATACAATTGTTTGCAAAATGGTAATAATATTAATAACAATACAATAGTGATAGTTTGCGAGAAAGTGGTTAAACTCAAAAAAGTCGTAATATGAGTAAAAGTTAGGTTTTGATGCGAAAGAAAATTGCCTTATCTTGATCAAATAAAGCATTAGATTAAAATTGTGTTTTAAAGAAATTACTTATTAGGACGATGCTTAGTATGGTTAGACCTGCTGTGGGATTTAATGGCAATTGTGAAACAAAATCGTATTTGTTTGACAGCTCAAAATAAGGTTTCATTTATCGATTAGCTTAGCGTTGGTTTGATACTCAAAGGTAATTATGCCCGTATTCACCAACAATTGCTAAAACGTCACTTAAGTAGGAATCTCTTTATGTGGTAGCCCCTAAATACAATCCCCTACCCAATGTCAATGTCATTTCCATCTTTAGGTGTTCCGTGTTCCTTAAAGATTCGTGAAAATGAAATTAACAGAAAGCGTGACCTGTAAGGAATGTTGGTGAAAACGGGCATTAAGGTAAGAAAATTGGCACATTAGCTACTTGACATTGGCGTAATGCATTGTACTGACTTGGCAATGCGAATAGCCACCCAAGAAAAGAAGAACGTCTAGCTGTCAGTCAGCTGTCTAATCGATACGATGTTCTTAAACAATCGCATGGCGGTTTTGCAGATTGAAACAGGGAACAATCAATTTAGTGAATTTTTTAAAACCACTCCCGCGCTGATGTCACGAGTTTGCAGTTTGAGACACGGTAACTTATTAATACTGATCATAATTCCACTAAGAGTTTGCGACACGCGCAATTGACTGTTATCCATTACTGAATTGAATTAGTTTAGTCTTAGTACACATAACCGCCACTAGAGTCGTAACTCTGGCTAATGGTGGCTGGCACTGCCGCTGGGTATCCGCCTCCTGACCCGTGACCTCCTCCACCACCTCCTCCTGAAGAGTATCCGCCCCCTGAGCTGTAACCACCGGAACCACCAGAGCTGTAACCACCTCCAGAACCGCCAGAAGAATACCCACCAGACCCATGCCCACCTCCTGAGGAATAACCGCCGGATCCACCCGAACTGTACCCACCTCCGGAGCCGCCTGAGCTATAACCACCAGAACCATGCCCACCACCTGAGGAATAACCGCCGGAGCCACCAGAACTGTATCCACCTCCTGAACCTCCAGAGGAGTAACCACCTCCAGAGCCACCTGAGCTGTAACCACCAGAACCGTGTCCACCTCCAGAGGAGTATCCACCCCCAGATCCACCAGAGGAATAACCACCTGAGACGCCAGAACTATATCCACCTCCTGAACCACCTGAGCTATAACCACCTCCGCCTCCCGAGGAATATCCACCAGAGCCGTGACCACCGCCGCCGCCACTAGGAGCTCCATAACTACTTGAGGGAACAGCCGCGGGGGCTCCGTAGCTAGAAGATGGTCCACTGCTTCCAAAGCTGCTACCTCCAAATCCTGAGCTACCTCCGCCAGATGACGGAGCACCATAAGAACTAGATGGGGCTCCATAAGAGCTAGATGGGGCACCATAAGAGCTAGATGGGGCACCACCTCCATGAGAACCAGATGAAGGAGCACCATACGACGAAGAAATACCTCCTCCTGAGCCTGAAGAACCAAAAGAAGGCGCTCCATAAGAACTAGACACTCCACCTCCAAAGCCACCTCCTCCAGACGATGGAGCACCATAAGAGGAAGAAATTCCAGAGCCAGACGAACCAAATGAACTTCCACCCCCAGATGAACCAAACGAAGGTGCTCCATATGAGCTAGAAGGTGCACCGTATGAGGATGATATTCCTCCGCCGCCTCCGCTTGAACCATGTCCACCGAATCCACCGCCTGATCCAGATGATCCAAAGCTAGGAGCACCGTAGGACGAGGAGATACCTCCACCGCCACCTCCTCCGCTTCCACCATGTGATGGTACTCCGTAGGAAGATGATATTCCACCGCCGCCGCCGCCACCGCCATGTGAAGGGGCTCCATATGATGAGGAGATACCACCGCCCCCGCCGCTGCCATGTGATGGTGCTCCATATGATGAGGAGATACCACCGCCACCGCCGCTGCCATGTGATGGTGCTCCATATGATGAGGAGATACCGCCACCGCCGCCGCCGCTGCCATGTGAAGGTGCTCCATATGATGAGGAGATACCACCGCCACCGCCGCTGCCATGTGATGGTGCTCCATATGATGAGGAGATACCGCCACCGCCGCCACCGCTGCCATGTGAAGGTGCTCCGTATGATGAGGAGATACCGCCACCGCCGCCGCCGCTGCCATGTGAAGGTGCTCCATATGATGAGGAGATACCACCGCCGCCACCACCACCGCCGTGTGAAAATCCTCCACCACCACCACCTCCTGATCCGAATGAGGGAGCACCGTAAGAGCTTGATGGGGCTCCATAAGAGCTCGATGGCTTTTTAGGAGCTCCGTAACTGCTCGAAGGTCCAGTTGGCACACCATAGCTCGTCGCTGGGGGTCTAGGGACTCCGTACGAACTGGATGGCTTAGAAGGGGCACCGTAACTTGAAGACGGGCGAGATGGGGCACCATAGCTGCTTGAAGGGGGTCCGTATTTGGAAGATGGCTGTGGAGCGCCGTACGACGAGGAGGGTCGGCCGAAGCCACCGCCTCCTCCTCCACCACCACCTCCCCCTCCGATGCCTGGGGCTCCATAGGATGAGCTTAACGGTGCTGCGAACAAAGGAATAGGAGCTCAATTCATACTTCGTAATTTGTCCTCGATTTAAATTGACTCTTTGTTTTATTAATGGGGTTCAATTCAATTTAAATCAAATAATAAAAGTACATTTATTAGTACCTCCATTAATTTTTTATTAATTAACTTATCTCAAAAAATTAAATTAAAATTGTCAAAAACTATAAATTCAAATTAAATTATGTCCAAGTTAATAGTTGGCATTTATTTTTGTGCATTGAAAACCTTTAAAACAAGTCTTACCAAAGTACGACTTGTTTTATTTACTTTGCTTACGCCTCGGGAACTATACGAGTAGGTATATTACAGACTACACTATAATTATTGCTAATGTAAAGTTATTAGATCCGGATGCAGGAGCCCTTCAAAGTTTCATTTAGAAATCACTTGCTAAAAAGTAAAAGTCAAGCATCGTCGAATACGACGTGACGTGACCTCTCATCAACAGCGTTGTCATTTTGCACCTAACTTCGAAAAATTTAGGACTTATGTAATGGATATGAATGGGTAAAATGTTATGCTCCTTAAAGCGAAGCATCGTCGTCTTCAACTGAGAGAACTGACTAGCGAAAACTTAAACCAGGGGTTCAGCATAAACTATGATTTCGAGTCGCTCAGCTTTGGAATTTTTCATCGTTCTTTTCATGACCGAGTTTTTGAGATTGATTGAGAGAGATTTTTGGAGTTTACTCCTTAAGAATCAATTTTCATATATAAGGCGCCCGGTATGAGAAAAATTCGAGGAGTAAAATCTACTTATGAATGACCTCGTTACGTTTTTCACAACGATGCAAATTTCTACCCTAACGTTGAGTAAATAAGGTTGGTTTTCGCTTGAGTTGTGTCTATGGTCCGAATGCGAAAGATCGCTTCGGGAAGCCGAGCGCGTACCGATCGGGTCCAAGCGGCGCCGAGACGCAGCGAGCGCCGCGAATGCATTACGACCGATGTTTAGACAATCGTATTTAAGGAGTAAACTCCAGTCGTGCGTCGGAGCTGACACACACACTTTTTTTTTTATAAATTACAGCATTTCTCACCATCACGTTTGTTGTGCCTGCGGGGAGTGGCAGCTGTCACCGCTATCAGGAACCCCAGCAGCTGGAAGACAAAAAAACTTTATGAGCAACGATCCTTCACAACGATCCTAAAAGCACATAACTCCGAAAAGTCAGAGGTCACTTTGGGGGCGTCCATAAATTACGTGAGGTGTTTTTTTAAATTTTCTGTCCCTCCCTCCCCCCCTGGTGAGATGTCGTGAGATTTTATTCAACCCCCTCCCCCATCCCCCAATCTCACGTGAGATTTTTCAAAATGTGGGTTTCTTACGTAAACGCGGTGGATTGTTATTGTAAAAACGAACGAATTAGTGAATGATCTTAATCGTATTACGATTACGCATACGATTAAATCTTAAGCATGTACAATCTGAATTAAATGGACCAAAATAGTATAATTTTTTTTTGTTTCAATCAGAAAAAAAATTGCGTGATATTTGCCGAGACCCCCCTCTCTCCAACGTAAGGTTAGATGAGATTTGAATCGACCCTTAAACATCTCACGTATTTTATGAACGCCCCCTTTGTTGGCCACTGATCGACTTGTTTTTTGCGTGGGTATAGCTGAGGACTTGGAGAGTGACTAAAAGCCAGTTTCACCACTATCCGTTAAAGTGTCTTGACATATATTATCTAACAGATAAAATAGCTGTTAGATGTCTGATATTATTTAAATTATATCAGAGAGTTTATCTGCTAGATTTTCCTTAACGGGCACTTGTGAAACAGAAATTTGAACGCTATCTGTCTGACAAGTTGTGGATAGACTATCAGGCACTTTATCAGCAAGTGAATTTTTTAAACAACTAGGTTAGCTGCTAATTTTCAATGTCGGATCGACGTGATTTTTTTGCATGGGTATAGTTGAGAACCTAGGAACTGAACGTAGGCTAAGTTTTACGCTGGTAATAGAACGGTTTTATTTTAAAGGCTAATCCAAAAAAACCCAACTCCACGCGGACGTAATCGGTTATTTGCTACTTTTGCTTTTCCTCGTATAATGTTTCATGTTTATTTATCTACCTACTACTTGGTAGAAATACTGATGTTCCTTAACATTTTTCTCGAATTTTCCACAAAGTACTTAGTTGCCATGACTGCCAGTGTTAATTATTATTATAGTGTAGTTATTTAAGTTTCGCAAGTTTGCGCAAGTTGTGGAACCTGTACTTAGAGTTGCTGTACACGTTTGCCAACCCGGTAGGTATCAAGGTCAATAACATAAAACATTTCTGTTCTATTCTATTCTATTCTAATAGCATATTCTTTTTATTCGATGACATGATTGCCCTTGACTGTGATATCACCTGATGGTAAATGACGATGCAGTCTAAGATGGTAGCGGTATAACTTGGAAGGGGATATTACCTTAGTTAAAGGTTTCTACGCGACATCGGCACGTTTTTGACGATAGGGCGGGGAGAACTAGCCATGGCCAAAGTCACCAGGCACATTTAGCTACTAACTAAAGGTACATAATATTATACAATGTTATTATCATACCCGAACGTTCAAATGAAAGGAATACAATTAAAATACAATAATTTATGATTCTTTGTCATTTTTTCCCTATACATAGGAAGGAGGAATATTTGATTGTGAAAATCAAACAACAAATCAAATGGAAGTGAAATTAACAAGAATGTACAAAATTGTAACAGAAGAATGTACAAGAAATCTTCGCTCAGCCGTGGGCAACTCAACTCCTTAGATCAAAATGATGAAGGCGACAACGAATAAATATTTAAAGGAAAACTCCTTGATATTGAAACTCATCAAACTTCTAAACATAATTAGGATTCATCATTCGTCGGCAGAAGATAAAACGGCGAGAAATCGGGTGAAATTGGCAGTTACCTGATAATCGGGTATTTTGCCTTGTTTACGGGCATTTTGTACGCGACGGACGTCCGCTATACGTGCGCGATAAATAGAGTTTCACGTTGTTTATCTTTATAATTTATTGCATGTGGGAGATCGAGAGAATTTGTATTAGGTAGATGAATTAAGTTTTCTTTGACCGAGATACCTCTGGCGCATATGTGAAATGCTTTTTTTGCTCTTTAAAACTTCGAAATTTAAGATAACCAATTTTATTAGCAGACGAGTCGTTCAGAAACTCCTTATATATTCGAACATTGTTTTATTTCAATTTATATTAATCTACATTATTAAAAAAACTATGGGTATTTTACGACATGTATTTTTAAATTACACTTATAAATAATAACTTAATGTCACAATAGATACCCTATAGTTAACTTAAGATTGGACCGATTCATTTAAGAATAAAATAATTCGACCTTTTTATGACATCGGTAGACGGATTTTGTGACAAAGTGAGTATCTACATTCGAAAATTAAATTTCGACTACAGTGGGAATTTTCATTATACGCAAGTAAATTGTTTGTTATCGATAAAATTTCTAACTTTTTGCTTCATAAAGGCTGACTAGCAGTTAACTATTTTGAAAAGGAAATAATGTTGGTAGTTAGGGGTCATTTAGTGTCAGTATAAATTCTCTAGCGTTTCTTTACATACAGTCATTATAAAACGCTTAACCTTTATCATGAATATGATAATTAGGTATATTTATCTAATTCAGTGATTCACGAAGAATAATGCAGGAGTTGATAAGACTAATCGAACGGGAACACCTACCCGTTCAATTTTTATAATCATCATCATCATCATCAGCAATTCATTAACGGCTTACTACTGAGCTAAGGTCTCCTTTCAACGGTTGTAGGCCATAGTCCACCACGCCGCCCAATGTGAATTGACAAACAACACATCCGTGTGAAAATTATGAAGAACTCCCAGGGGTGCAGGTTTCCTCACGATGTTTTCCTTCACCGTTGAAGAAAGTGATGTTTAATTGCTATGCACAATCTACGAAAAGTGAGGGCTGCGTGCCTGGAATTGAACCCGCGACCTCCCGAACAGAAGATCGCAGGCCTAACCACTAGGCTATCACTGCTTGATTATTATCATACAATCGCTTAAACAGAACCAAAAAAAATCGTAAAAAGATCCTGCAAAATGAAAGGAACCAAGTGCAAGAAAGTTAAAATTTTCTGCATCTAAAATGGTGTCCCAGACAATAAATGTAACGCACAGAAATTCTGAAAGAACTGAAACAATGCAGAGGAATAAAGAATACCAACTCTACGAGTAATTTTGTCCGGAAGAGTCGACGATAGAGAGCAATTTAAATTTGCATCTTTTAATGGTAGCGCTGTGCTAATCTTTTGAATAAAATTTCTTATCTTTCCTTTTATCTTCAGTGGACTTATCTTTGTTTCATTTGAATGTTTGCGACGCGAATAATTTCGATTAAGTTACTGAAAATCATGAAAGTTTCTTCGGTTCCAAAGTCTCATTGGACCGTCTTCCGAATTCGTGATCATTAATCTCTCAAACCCTTTTGTGATTTATCTAAGTACTATATAAAAGGGAAAGCGCCTGACTGACTGAACCACTGCAGCACTGGAAGGATCGGAAATTCGGAATTTGGCATACAGATAGAGCAGCTATTTGACGTAGGCATCCGCTAAGAAAGAATTTTTGAAAATTCAACTACTAAGGCCTGCCCGCAGGGTCGCCGGGTTAGGCTTAACCTGGGTTAGGCTTAACCCTGGGGCTAAATTTGTAATTTTGACAGAAGCTGTTTACGAAATCTGTCAAAGAAGCAGCTAACTCTGGGTTAAAAGATTATACCGGCGTTTCTGCAAGCGGGCCTAAGAGGGTAAAATAGGGGTTTGACATATCGAACTTGAAGTGAGCGAAGCTGCAGGCAAAAGCTAATTAATTATTTTATTTTATTTTGTTCTTTTGTTTTATTTTGTATTTCTTCTGTTGTTTGTAGTTTATTTTTATTTTATGTGCTTGTCTATGTAGCTTTTATTCAATTTCAATATCAATCAAGTAATTTGAGTCAACCACTGTAACTGTTCTGTCTTATAATATATAATTATTATGTGATACATAATTTAATTCGCATGTTGTGGCTACCTATAAGTGGTGTTTATAGCATACCTAAGAACCGTATTTTGAATTTAATATGACTGCATGTTTTTATTGCTGTAAAACTGTTGGTGCCCTTAAATAAATAAATAAAAAAAAAAATAAAAAATTAATAAAGGTGAGAGGCAAGGTATACAGGTTTCTTCACAATGTTTTCTTTCACCATTAAAATAGTTGATATTTAATTGTTTAAAAAGCCCGGATCCCGAATTCGATTCAATTCCGATTCGATCCCGAATCTCGTTTCCCCCAAAAACTTAGGGTAGTAAATATAAAAAGTCTATGCCCGAGAAGTATAGACGGAGTTAAGTCTCAACTCTAGAGGTCCTCTTCTCAGTTGAAACGCATAGAACATGTTACCTTCTATCAACATTCATGTAATCTATTTACCTACCCAAAGTTACTAATAGTACTTTAACAGTTACTTAAAGTCGGTAGTTAAAACGCGGCTATGTAAATACTGCAGTACATAATGCGTGTAAATAGAAAACTGAGCACAAAAGCAATCGTGTGTAGACTCAGTTACACTGGTATTTACTCGCACAATAGATACATACCTACACATTACTAGGTATATACCTACTCGTATAATACTAACTATTGTACCTATAGCTTTTAGGTTCTGTTATAAATTTATATGCTCGGAGCTATGCTCGGAGTGTCCCTGCGGGATCAAATTAGAAATGAGGAGATCCGTAGGAGAACCAGAGTCACCGACATAGCTCAGCGAGTCGCGATACTGAAGTGGAAATGGGCAGGGCACATAGTTCGAAGAGCTGATGGTCGTTGGGGTCCCAAGGTGCTGGAGTGGCGACCCCGCACCGGGAAGCGCAATGTTGGCAGACCCCCCACCAGGTGGACCGACGACATCAAGCGAGTCGCAGGGAGCCGCTGGATTCAGGCGGCGCAAGACCGAGGCCTGTGGAAGTCCATGCAAGAGACCTTTGTCTAGCAGTGGACGTATATCGGTTGATAAAGAAGAAGAAGAAGATAAATTTATATTATTATTCTCAGAAAGAAAGCTTTATATGTATTGTAAGTTCTTTGGTATTTAGTTCACTAGGTAGTTCACCAGGGGGACTGAAGATATCAGACGAGTCACCAGGAACCTTTGGATACATGCGGGGCAAGATACATACATTAGAATAGCTTTTACTAATGTTCGGTTTTTATCGGTGTATGCCCGACTGCCTAGTCGGGTCGATAGCTCTTTCGTTTCCATCCACGTCACTTTGGCGAAATAACTTCGGTTTAGTCGGCTATACACCGACAAAGAACCGAGTAGGCTCAGAATCGTTTTCCACCAAAATTCTGATAATTGTTACCAATTTACGATAGAGTTCGGTCAATAAATTGACCTTTACATTATTAATGTGCAGAGGAATATCGGAAAGTGCCATTCGCTGTTTCAAGTAATAATTTATTTATTGAACCTTTTATCCCTCACCTTTCATAAGTCACAACCATTGACGTAAATGTATAGGTAACTATTCAAAACAGTTTTGGATGAGATAATATTTTTAAGAACTTGGTCTGTCCTTTTGACTTCATTTGAGCCTAATGAAGTCGGATTATAATATTATAGGGTTATCACTGGTGGTAACTAAAAAGTTTGGCGCAGCATATTTAGGTTTTCATTTAATTTGTTTTTTTAATCATAAATAAATCCACGTGGATAAAATCATGAGCTTGTCTCTTACGGTAGTATGTACTACCAAATACTATGTTTATGGGGCTAGTTTAAAAGCGCTTTCCTTTCATATTATCTAGCTTAACAGGCAAAAATTTAATTTTTACATATAAGTTAACACTCTATGGCTAGCACCTTTTTTTCTTTTTTTTTAAATGACCTTTTTATTCAAATGTTACTGTAAAACTTATAGCTTAACTAATTTAATTACTATACAAATCAGGCCCACGTGAAGCCGCGTGGAATGGTGCCAAGAATACTGGCTGCATTTCCTGGATCCTTTGATCTTTTGTGCAAAAATGTGCCAGTCCTTTTATCACCAGATGGACAATTAACCGCGGTGAAATGTGTCGTAATTTTTTTAACTCCTTATTATTGATTGATTAAACGGCGATACGTGAATATCGCCGTTTAATCAATGCATAATACCATATTGATGTAAAGTCCATTCTAGTATTACTTGATTAAATTATGATGGTTTTTGCGTATGTTTGACATATTGTAGCTATATTATTATTCAACTTTGAAGAAACAGTTGGTAAACTGTTTCTGCTAAGCGGTTATTGATTAATACCTAATAATTCAATGGATAAACGGTACTAAAGACGGCACTAAATTCGAAATTACGTAACACTATGCCGTAGTGTTGACCGGTGTTGTTAAATGAAATAATTTATCAAACGCATTTGTCAAACGTTTGGTAGGTATAACTTATTTACACATTATGTACTTTGCGTCAGATGATAAATAGAATCATTTGAACTCTAAAAATAATGAATTATTCAATAGAAACAAAAGATTTGTCCCGTAGCAATGTAGTAATAATAATAATTATAAATCCATGTTGCTTAAAAATATAACCACGTATTAAAGAATATACAATCTTGATATCAATCTCAATAAGTATTTGTTTCCAAAGGGTTGAGGTTCGAAAGTCGTTTCAACAAATAATAAAATGGAACTCAGAATAAGTTTTCGAGGCGCGAATTTCCTTATGAAAATATACGTTTAGAGTATTTCAAAGATCCATTTGGTAAAGAGGAAAAGTGTGTCAAACCCTAAAACGGACAGATGTGGCACTTCGTCTCAGTCCTCAGGGAGGCTGATAGCGTTGCTGCGGTAGAGGTTCAGCCAGTTTAAACATTAAGCACAAAGAGAGACAATGTTTCCCTATAGGGCTATAGAAAAAGTTATCTTGATAAAGGCATTAGTTACTTGCATAAAATATAATGAAAATATTCGTACATTGAAAAAAAGCAGTCTTTGTAACCGACTAGCTAGATTTTAGGTAGGTACCGACTAGAATATGTTTTTGATTCCATTAATTGTTATCCTTTGACTGTGATTGATGGAAGCAGATTCTACTCGACATCCTACGCTACCTAAGAAATGCTAAATCCCTTGGCGGTAGTACGTCTTTGTCGTATTGTAAGGTGTCAAGTAGCCACGGCGTCAGCCAAGTAATTTTCCCTTTACAAAACTGCATTTTTTACCAGATTGCCAAAAAGAGCTTACAGATATGTCACTCTCTTACGTCTTACGACACTCCACTTGTCTCACAATATTGTGTCAGTGAATGTTTTGAGTTTTTTTTTTCAAAATTCAAAATGATTTATTTCACGTACGCCAACCTGTGGCTCTTATGACACGTCATGATTCTACCACCGGTTCGGAAAGCGGATTCTGCTGAGAAGAGAACTAAAAGTAATCAATTGCTATTATAATAATTAAAGTAAAGAAACGATTGCAGCAGAACAAGTGCATTGCTCCAGATTTCTATTATTAACGTCACATAATCAATTTCGCTGTGTGAAAAAAGTAATATTACGGAGCAGGGCCTAATAAATCAGATCATAGATTAGACGCACAACGCAGATGCGTCTCACGGGAATCGGGAGCAACAATGGCATAATAGTAATGTACCTAATGTGTGCAACTAACCGGTATTGTTCTGAATTGTGCAAATTAAACTCATACACTGCTTTGTGTATGGAAGATATTTGTGAACAATAGAAGATATTAAGCTACGTTTACACGCTTGGCAAGTCTCGACAAGTGTCCACAAATACAAGCGTGTGAACGGGGTGTTTGGCTTGGCTTGCGACGACTTGCGTGAGCTTGTCGCCGATCCGGGCTTAAGTCGGTTTTTGAACACAGATCAAAAGAAGCTTGAGGCAAGCGCTTGCGACGTATTTACACGTTGGTGCGTGTTTAGTGTCGCTCATGAGCTCGCGCCGAACGGGTATTTTTACGCTGCGCTGTATACGACGGCGTATTTATCACTAGCTGATGCCTGCGGCTTCGTCCGTGCGGATTTAGTTTTTAAAATCCCGCGGGAACTCGGGATTTTCCGGGATGCCTATGTCACCCTCCAGGTTCTCAACTATACCTATCCAAAAAATCACGTCAATCCGTAGCTTTGTTGCAGCGTGATTAACGGACAAACCAACAATCAAACACACTATTTATAATATTATGTAGTAGTAAGGAAGAATTAATACTACTCGTACGACAGTAAAGGCAATCTAATTAAATTTTAGAACACAAAAGTTACTATTGTGACTTAAATATGATAGCTAGATATATTCCCTTGGGGACTTTTTTGTAGAAAACAACTCATTGTTTTCTTATCATGTAGTACATAATTTTTATGTATCATCAATAGTTTTCTCAGCACACGCCAAATAATGCATTTTATAGGCAAAATTTTGCTACCTTGGGTTGCATTATTGCAATTTTCTTAAGGATCTCTAATTTTTTTGAAAATAAATTATAGCCTATGTTACTTCCTGATAGCTTTCTATTGGTGAAAAAATGGTTAAAATCGGTCCAGTAGTTACAGAGCCTATTCTGTACAAACAAACAAACAAAAAATCTTTCCTCATTGTAATATTAGTATAGATCAGTAGTTATTCAAACGACGAAACTATGGCCTTTCTTGAGGCATAGTGTTCATGCATATGGAATCCAAAGGACGTAAACCACAAAGATAAAAAGAAAGTCTACGTCTACGTCTTCCATCACTTCTGTTGTTGTATGCACAGTTTGCCTGTCCGTAACACACTACACACTCGCAAGCGTGTAAATGGCATCCAAGCGTTTGTAAAGGCTTGGAGCTTTGTGGATGTTTGCCAAGCCTTAGCACGCATGTAAACGTAGCATTAGATAGGGACCAATTAATGGAATAAGATAACATGACACATAACGCGCTTGATATTGCTGTAGACTTTTATCTAAAAAAGTCTAGAACATAATTCATTTTAGACCTACAGCGCTAGAGTGTGGGATCTAGGCTCTTAATTATTGGGAAAACTGCATTAAAATGCTTTTTCATACGAATTTAATTTACGAGGGAATATTCAATTTGATATCTTAATAATCATCATTACGCGATATATGTTTTTTTCTAGTTTATGAAATAGGATCTTGTTTTTTAGATGTAAACATAATTATATATCTTTTCGGTTTGAGTTAATCGTGTACATGATTTATATATTAGGTGCTAGCTTATGCTCGCAATTTTGTATGCGTGGTGTTAGGTTTCATGTCACTCTCTAGGTTCTCAAATTTTTATAGCTATGCGAAGAATGTGAATTAAGTCGATCTGTACCTTTTTAATGGCATGATTGAAGGACAAACCAACAAACAAAATTATTTGCTGAGCTTACAGACACATCACTCGTCTCTTAATAACTGTTAATTACTAATATTCTAACTGCAAAGTGTGTTTGTTTTTTGGTTTGTCCTTCAATCACGCAGCAACAAAGAAACAGATTGATTTGATTTTTTGCATAGTCATAGTTGAGGACCTGAAGAGTGACATAGGCTACTTTTTATCCCGGAAAATCAAAGAGTTTCCGCGGGATTTTTTAAAACTAAATAAGTAATAAAGTAAGTATTTTAAAAAGGACCAAGTCGAAGTCTAGTCTTCTTCTTCTTCTTTATCAACCGATAGACGTGCACTGCTGGACAAAGGTCTCTTGCATGGACTTCCACAGGCCTCGGTCTTGCGCCACCTGAATCCAGCGGCTCCCTGCGACTCGCTTGATGTCGTCGTCGGTCCACCTGGTGGGGGGTCTGCCAACACTGCGCTTCCCGGTGCGGGGTCGCCACTCCAGCACCTTGGGACCCCAACGACCATCAGCTCTTCGAACTATGTGCCCCGCCCATTTCCACTTCAGTATCGCGACTCGCTGAGCTATGTCGGTGACTCTGGTTCTCCTACGGATCTCCTCATTTCTGATTCGATCCCGCAGGGATACTCCGAGCATAGCTCTTTCCATCGCACGCTGAGCGGTCCTGAGCCTACTTATGAGGCCCTTAGTTAGCGACCATGTCTCGGATCCGTAAGTCATCACTGGCAACACGCACTGTTCGAAGACTTTAGTCTTCAGGCACTGAGGAATTTTGGACGAAATGACATCTCGGAGCTTCCCGAACGCTGTCCAGCCGAGTTGGATTCGGCGGTTGATCTCTTTCTCGAAATTGGACCTACCTAGCTGGACTGTGTGTCCCAGGTAAATATACTCGTCGACAATTTCGAGTGCAGAGTTCTCAACAATTACTGGGTGGAGCGGTGCATGAGCATTGGACATGATTTTCGTCTTGCTCATGTTCATTTTCAGGCCCACCTGTTGAGAAACCCTGCTGAGATCGTTGAGCATTGTATTGAGGTCTCTCAGAGTCTAGAAGTCATAATATATATATAATTCATAATATATAATTTTTATACGTAAGTACCTGCTTCAAATGGATGGTATTGTTCTGTATTGTGCAAAACCAATTTTAACTACACCAGTTTGTTTACTGCGCGAAGAGATCCCAGTGGGCGTGACAAAAGCGATTACATTGTTAACATGCATGTCTGTCTGGTTACATTACCATTTAAAATGGAAGCTTTTATTGTACAAACAAGTATAGAACTTTTTATTTATGATAACATTCGAATTATTAAAAAAAAAAAACTGACAACCTTAAAAAAGATAGGAACGTGCACCATAATATTAATTTTATACCCTTTATAATTCCCACAATTAAGATGAATTTAAATTTAATTTGAAAAGAATTGAAAACTTAATTTCTTTTTTATTCAAAATAGGATGAAAACCAAAAGCTGAAATGGAAAAGACAGAATTTTAATTAGGCAAAGAACTAAGAATATTTCCTATAAGTATAAACACATTAATTAATGACACTTCTAAACTCGGAAGTACCAAAGCAGCATATCAGTGTAAGCTAATTATGTAATTCCTTAATTAAGACTGATATATCAATAAAAACAGATAATCTTTATCATGCGTCTAGAACCTAAGTCTATAACGCTGTATTTTATGAGAAGTAAATCTTCTCACGTTCACTGTCAATTGTCAAAGCGGTGAACGCGATGGTTTTTCAGACGGAAGCAATGTAAATGCACGGAACCACGAACAATGCGACGTGACACTTTCGAATAACATCTGGTGTAGATCGCTTTATATCAGACGATATATTGTTATCTTTGAGATCACGACCTGACACACCTATGTTTGTCAGTTCGACAGTCGTGTGACAGTCTTGTCACGGTAATATTATCTGTATACAGTATTGTAACTTCATACAAACGGACGAAGCGCGAGCTATGCCTACGCGCCTCGATCTCGGTAAGCGCTCGGTACGCAGACAGTCGCGACTGTGCCGCAGTGACGAACGGACGGTGTTATGTTTTTTAACAATAACTGCGCAATTTTTTTACTAAAAATAAGTTCAAGTACATATTTAATATGACGAGGAGGATATATTGTGCTGTTTTTGGTTGCATGAATTCGTCAATAACGCATCCAGAGATAACTTTTTTTAAATTACCTGGAAACTCTGAAAGGTAAGACTCTAAAATAATTTTACTTACTAGTAGGTAGGTACAAAATGTGTGTATTTTTAATGGATAAGGTATTTCCTTTTATCTCCCGAAAAAAAGATGTCTGGATTAATAAATAAAGTGAATAGAGTAAAGGAAAGTGATTGACACGAGTGAAATAGGTAGTTATAGGCGGTTCATGAATCACGATACGGTACGTACGCTTGTGTTAAAACCTCGGGGCATGTGTGTTTTGTTTTGTTAGTTTGTATAATTCAATGTAAAGACGTGGTATTTTATTATTAATAATACAGCCGACTCTCGTTGATTCGAAACTCGAGGGACTATTACGAGATATAATAAGGGAAATATTACGAATTATCGAGTGTTTGAAATATCAAATGGTTCGAAATTTTTAAGAGAAAATAAATAAAATTTCGAATTATTAAGTGTTGATGTTTTTGATGCTTAGAGTAGACGCGAACTCTTTTGCTTTTTCCTTTAACAAGTTTCCGCTAATAGACACTTTTTGTCCTCTACACTGCTGCTATAACAACATATACCACTAAAAACCGTTTTTTTCTCTCGGTATTAATAACAACAACAATAGCAAGACTCATGAAATATTCACAGAATATTTAGATATTTGAGAGGGTTGTGAATAGTTGTGTATAATAGTGGCCCAACAACATTGGAATAAGAAAAAATCAAAAATTCTTTTTAGTTTAATTAAAAAAGAGGAAAAATCGGGAGTTTGAAATTTCAAAGTAAGATAACTATACCGAGTGGGGTATCATATGAAAGGGCTTTACCTGTACATTCTAAAACAAATTTTTATTTATTTTTAAATATAATAGTTTTTGAATAATCGGGCAAAATGTCGAAAAATATACCGTTCCCCCCCCCCCCCCCCTATCTCCGAAGTTTACCAATCGAAAAATCAGAAATAATTATGGTCAATAGAGGTTTATGTATATTTTAAAGGAAAAATAAAACCAACGCTCTAACTAACATAGTTTTTTTTATATTAACAATAGACCTCCACAAACAAAGTTAACGATTAATAAGCAAATTTATATAATATTATCGTTTTACTTTTACTTCTAGAGTACGGAACCCTCGGTGTGCGAGTCCGACTCGCACTTGGCCGGTTTTTTTTAATTAAATCTACCAATCAAAAAACAACACGCATTTTTATTGAACACTTCCTATTTAATTCACAAAGTATTTTATTTGTTTATATAAAAAAAAGTATATTTACAATCACAAAACTAAATGGAAACACAAAGTAGGCAAATGTAATTAAAATGCTGGAGGCGGGCAGCCCTATCGCATGTTTACGTACCGCGCGGCTGTAGGCATTTATGTCAAAGATACGGCCGAGTTACAATACTGTATACAGATAATATTACCGTGGTCTTGTATACGTATAATTCACTTGCTTTTTTGAGGTTCACGTTATACTCGTAATAATAATATATGTAATTCTTTATGACAGTTAGTCTATTGTAGGACATAGGTCTTCCCTTGTGAGAACCACTTCACCTTTTCCGTAACTACCCTCATCCTTTAATTTTCCACTAGCCTCTTAACTTCACTAAAGTTCGGCCGTTCAGAGAATGCCGAATGAGAATGTTCAGAGAATGAATTATTTGACACTCAGTTTGGCACAAAATTATAACATTAATTGATTATTGATATAATAATGTTGTTTTAATGCTCATCAATTGTTAAAACGGTAAACAACCAGCAATAATATTTTTATCGTAACTGCAACGCCATTACAAAGTTACGCCGTCAGTTCAATCGCGACGTGTCAGGAACGCATTCTCTGAACGGCCGTAGTATAATAGCTACATGTCTATAGTTTTAATATATCCCTGCAATAATCCTAAGAGTAGGTATGTAGTAACAGCTAAGTAAAGAGGTTTTGTAATCGGTTCAGTCTCTCGCTGCGTCGATTTCTTCATTTAGGTTAACTTAATGAAGTCCTCTGAAGTCAGTCATCCATCCTGTCAAACACTTGGGTTAACGTTGCTTAACCAGCGCGACATGACGTGTATATGATAAGCTAAGCTGCACGCCCTTCTAAAGCTTTCTCTAGAAAGCACAGGAGTCTATCAAATCAAAGTTTATTGGTTCGGTATTACAGTAATCGTCAAAGCTAAAATGATTATACAATACTACTATTTCCGTCGGTCTTATTTTAAAGTCGGTGGTCATTCAATCTATGACATGATTCTGCACGAAGTTATCTTCGTGCAGAATCATGTCATAGTTTGAAAGCAGAAACCTTAATCAAAAACTAATCCTCTTAATCATTTCCTATTCTATGATGACGATGCAATGATTTAAGTCAACGTAATAGAGCTATGAACTTGGATCCTTTCACTCAGTGCACTTAGGTATCTAGAAACCAATTTCCTCGTAGAGTTTGAAAGACAATAGGCATAAATATACATAAATTTTTTAATTATTTTTAGTCTTTGAAATATGAAAATATTTTCGTAAAATAATGAAAAGTTTGCAGTCTTTGGGAAAAGTCACATCGCAATTAACATGAGCCATGATGATAATATTACGAGTATGATGATGAATTTTTACACGTGTTATTGGAAAATTCGGGACCTATTATCCCGGAACATCTCGGAAAATTCGGGGTGGTTGGTAACCCTACTTTTATTGCACCAAGTTGCGGGAACTAAGACACCAAGTTTAAACAAAACCAAGAAACTGTTCTATGAATAAAAATTCAAGTATGTGTGTCGTATGGAAACATACATTCTAATTTTATGCCAAATTCCAATTTTTTTGCGTCATACTGACAACAATGATATAATCATATAACACAATCAAGTGCTTACTTACAGCGAAAGTAAAAGTTACATTTACACTTAGTTTACGATTCTTATGATTTCAACGGTATGCATTGACCCGTTTGTAAGAGGAACTGAAATTCAGGTTAATGTATAGCCGCCAATGTATTTAAAGCGTTTGGTTGAAAGTTAAGTAACGTATAGGTACTTCCTGCGATATGTGAATTATGACCGAGGTTTGTTTGCTGCTTGTAAGAGTAGGTA
Organism: Oeneis ivallda; assembly: GCA_029955525.1. NCBI lineage: Eukaryota > Metazoa > Arthropoda > Insecta > Lepidoptera > Nymphalidae > Oeneis > Oeneis ivallda. The sequence goes on from JARPMR010000009.1 coordinate 22,479,344, forward strand.
TTATTGTGACATCTTTTTTTATAAAAGACTAGCTGATGCCCACGACTTCGTCCGCGTGGATTTAGTTTTAATTTCCCTCGGGAACTCTTTGATTTTCCGAGACAAAAAGTAGCCTATGTCACTCTCCAGGTCCTCAATTATACCCATGCAAAAAATCAAGTCAATCCGTTTTTGCGGCGTGATTGAAGAACAAACCAACAAACAAACACACTTTCGCATTTATAATATTAGTAAGGATTAGTAAGGTAAGTAGTCTATTTGGGTTAAGACTATCTCGCAATCTAACATCGTTCGAGATTTAGGTTGCCTAGCAACATAATAATAGGTACTCGTAATAACATCGTTCGAGATTTAGAATTTAAATCTCGAACTGTATATAATGACTGTCATATTATAATTTTCAATAAAAAATATTGATGTGAATAATTAAGATAAAAACTATCCTATCTTTTAAGTTGGATCAAATTACAGATGATCAAAATCGGTTCAGTAGTATTCGAGTTTATCCCGAACAATGAACATACATCGTGACACGAGATTTTTATATAATATATAGATTTGCTATAAGTTTCAAAGAAAATGTGAGAGGGCGACTTTCGCGTGTCTTACAAAAAGCTTAAGCTGAATTTAATGAGAGTTTTTTGCAATAGCTTCTTTGTAATCTTTTTGGGTTTTTGGATTGCGTTAACATGAAAAAGGTAAGGTAACGTATTTTTAAATAGCAGAAGCAAAATTACATATCCTGAATCCCGGCTAATTAAATAGTGCGAAAGTGTGTTTGATCACGAAGCAACTGAGAAACTGATCGACGTGATTCATTGCGTGGGTACAGGTGAGGACCTGGAGAGTGACAAATGACTTCCAATCTCGGAAGAATAGAGCGTTCTCCCGTTGATTTTTTTTTTGAAACATTGTATAAACCTACTTAAAGTTTGGAAGTTATTAGCCAATACGTCAATAAAAAACGGTTTGAGATTAAAATTTAGGTATATTTAGAGAAGAGCATAAAATTTTGAAGTTTTGTTTGAACGAGAAGTTTATTGAATAAGACGTACTAGAGAAAGGTCAGCGAAGTTTGCGAAGGCTTGATCAAATTATGTCGCAGCTTCATAGTTGGGGTTCCTTTGCAAATAAGATCTTCAAAGACGATGGAAGACGGAGATCAAGGCAAATTGGAAATGTCAGTCTAAGTACAAATATTTGTCTTAGAAGGGTTTTAAATACCGGTGAAATGGGGATTGTGGGTTGTGTGATTATAATATAGGTGAAATTTTATATGTACTAACTAGCTTTGCCCACTACTAGTGTCCGATCGAAGTACGATTTCTGCCGAAGCCGAAGGTTTACAAACCTTAAGAAATTCCGTTCAAGATTGACTAAAAGTAAAAAACTTGAGCATGGGCGCCGGCAGGGGGGTGCCAGGGGGTGCACTTGCACCCCTTGGGAATCTCGGGATCAACAGGAATTATTGAAATAAAAAGCCGTCTGTTGGTACCTATAAAATAAATTCATAATGAATAGTCAGAAATTTGTAAATGTGTTCGAGACATTTACAAATTTCTGACTATTCCGACTAAAATTTCATCTTTTTATTAACAATCATATACGGCCAAGAGAAAGATTGTAAGAAAACTAAAATCTGCACCACCTGGAAATTACTTCTGCCGGCGCCCATGAACTTGAGAGGTGTCAAGGGACACCCGGATGGAACGAAGTTCCTTTCGATTAATTAATTTGGCATTGTGTTCAATAATAAATTAATAATAAAAATAAAAAAATTAGGGAAAAATTCCACATGTAGAAATTATTTAAAATAAAATTGAGAATAGAAAATTCAGTCTGTCACACACACACACACACATACACACATACAAATTTTCACCTATATTATATTAGTGTGATACTAGATGATAATTATCTTGTAGAATTTGGCCTATTGTCTTTAAACAAAAGAAACACGTGTCTTTAAGGATTACGACAATCGTTCTGGTTATGAAGAAAGACGACAATAATAGGTATTAGGTATCCACCCGGATTCAAGTTAATATTTTAGTATGAGATAAAATGGAGATGAATACATAATGAGAATGGAACTTAGTATATGACGCGGAGAAAATAATTTTCTATACGAGCACGGGATAAAGTTTCATAATACATATATGTATAATTGGGTATGTGGGAAGATCATTGTTTATTCTTTGCACATAAAATAAGCGCAGACTCAGTACGGATAACTAGGTAATTCATAAGGCGCTCGTGACTCGAGTCAATATCGCGCTCCGGAAAATAATAATACTTACATTTTCACTAACTTTTGCCCTTTTTCTTTCTTCTTTAATTCTTAAGAGGGCAAAATAATACCAGCCAAGTGCAAGTCGGACCCGCATACAAAGGGTTCCGTACCATCGTGCAAGATTTAACACCAGCTATTATTAATTTCTTTTTTTTTATTTGTTGCTATAGCGGCAAAAGCACAAAATTTGAAAATTTCAAGTACCGACATACCTGCCCATTACATACACGTTTCATGAGATACAGCCCGCTGACAGACAGACGAAATGATGAACAGATAGACAGCGCAGGCTTATTAATAGGGTTGCGGAGGCTTACTAAAAGGGGCCTGTTGGCACGCTTTGAGTACGGAACCCTAAAAATGAATTATTTATAAACGAAGTGCATTGCCCCCCTAATACCATAATTTTAAGGCCAAGGTGACTATATATAACTAAATGTCCTTTATCCACTTCATCTATTATTATTTTTAAGTTTTTTTTGTACATAAATAATAAAAATAATATAAATAAATAAGTAACCATATTATGTACCTATAAAAATACGTGTTCTTGTATGTTGATTCTTTTCCTCCTTGAAGTGGGCTTGCTTACATTATATTTTATTTCTTCATATTAGCGTGCAATCGTGCATGTTCTAATTATTAGTTTTTGTATTGTATTGTTTGCGTTGTATTCATTTAAGTTACTTTTTTAAGAAATCATTTTACAAAATTCCGAGAGAGAAGCCCGGTCGGATCGGCTAGCGAGTGCCATATGCATTCCCTCGGTACGCAACGAGATGCGCGTGCGCACATTACGTCACGCCCGCTGCGGAAGTGTGCGTCAACCTTGACCTTCTTTAGCGCTTTCTATTTGTGCCTAATCACCTGCTTTGCATTTGCATACAAAAGTAATAAATACGAACTAAACAAGTTCGTTTCGCGAACTGTTATCAACTGTCGTGCAATTTATTATGCATTGCAAATAAATTTTGCTTTTGCGTGCAGTGTCGCGTGCTTTTGATTTTGTAACTTTACGTTTTGTGGATTATGCAAATTTTTAGGGAAACTACAATAACTAAGTACTATGTTAACAAATGAAGGTAATGGAAAATCAGCTATTTTTATTTTGAGTCATCTTAGTTGATGTTGGTGAAACTTTTGCCACTTGATTAATCTATTTGGCATTTGTTCTATTTGTGTACTGCTAGGTGTAGAAAATTTCTCCGGTGTTAGAAGTACGTATATATTATACGGACTTCTTACTAGCAGGTCCCCTCAGGTAGGTCCCAGGGTGATTAAACCAATGGGGACTTTAAAAGAGGCTACAATGTACTTCATGTTTAGATTCAATATGCCTTTACCAAAACGATAGAAATGCCCTCTAACCTTAGTATTGATCCAGCAGGGCCCTTTGTTGTTTTAAGGCTGATAGATTTGAGAGACTTACTTGACGAAAGGTTTTTCGATGTACTTATTAAATTATGGATTCAAACTAGAAAATCTTTGATGGCATCGGAAAGATTCGGTCTGAAAGTTTTGTCGAGCTAGCAGCTGTCGATAGATATTGTACAAGTATAAATACCTAATGAAATGAATGTACTTTTCAGTTTTCCAATAAAAATTTTGAAATATAAATATTTTTGTTTAGGGAAAACTACTCTAAAACTCTATACTACAAAAGCTAGTAAAATATATAAAGCACTTTATGAAAAATATTAAGAATGTTAAAACTAAAATAAAAAATGCTGAAAGAAAGGAAAAAAAACTGGCCAAGTGCGAGTCGGACTCGTACGCCGAGGGTTCCGTACTCTAGAAGTAAATGTAACGATAATATTATATTAATTTGCTTAATTATCGTTAACTTTGTAGAGGTTTACTGTTAATATAAAAAAACTATGCTAGTTAGAGCGTTGGTTTTATTTTTCCTGTAAAATATACCTAAATTATAAATATAATATTATAATATAATTTCAAACTCCCGATTTTTCCGAATTAAACTAAAAATAATTTTTGATTTTTATAAATTCCTTAATTATAATTCCTAAAATTTTTATAAATTAAAATATGTTGTTGGGCCACTATTATACACAACTGTTCCAAATTTCATGTCGATAGCTTTAATAGTTACTAAAATAATCGACTGTGACAGACGGATGGACGGACGGACGAACGGACGGAGAAAGTCTCACCATGAGGGTTCCATTTTTACCATTTTGGTACGGAACCCTAAAAACGACTTTGTCTATGCCTAATTCTATTTTTGTCTAATTTCAGCAGTGCCATATTAAAGCACGCAGGGCCTGGGTCGTGACGTAACCTGCGGTCGCGGCGCGGTGACGCAACGGCCGTGCGGCGTTTTGCGGCGTGTGACGATGGCCTTACGGGTGTAATTGCATGGGGTGACCATCTTTTTCGGAAAAGCATGTTGTCTCTGGTGTTGGAATAAAGTGATTTTGGAACACATTAGTAATTGGGTATTTGACTGTGGTCAAAATGTTGATATTCATTAATTATGATCGAAAATGTAACAAGAATAACATTTGTAAAAACCGAAGAAAAATCTATCAAAAAACAAATAATTTATAAGCTTTTTTACTTTGACTGTATCCGTCTCTTTCTAAAACGAAATTTTCTATGGAGCGTGTATGAAGCTGCTGACTTGTGACATCACACTTCTATAGCGCTCTCTCTGTGTCTAATAGGAAACTTTAAAACTCTCTATTTCCAACACTAGTTAAGATATTTAAAAAAGAAAAATGGCATAGTGTTATAATGTTCAAAAACGTTATTTTAAATAAATAGAAAAATATCAGTCAAAAACCCTATTCTGTTGAACGTCATTTGTAATTTTAATTTAGTTTAGAGATTTTTGCGGAACAATTAACATCAGTCATCATCACGTATTTCTTTAAATCGAATGGCCTCTAGATCCCTGCTAATACTAACTAAAATATAATGCGAAAGTGTGCTGGTTTGTTTGTTCTTCAATCACTCTGAATAGAGCTACGGATCGATGTGTTTATTTTAAATTTTATTGAGAATCTCGAGAGTGGCAGTGGTAGATACTTTTTAACTCAAAAAAACATATTTACTATGGAAACTGTGAGATCAAAAAGCTTAAAATAAAAATTCTTTTCAAAAAACCGACTTCTAACGCCACTACAAAGTATAAAAATAATTTTAGTTTGTCCAAATTTGTTGAAGTCGGGCGGGCCTAAATATAAACTATGAAACCGAGGGGACAAAAAAGAGGGGTGTTATAAGTTTGATTTGTATACCTATCCGTGTTAGATAGATGATGATCAAGGATCGAAGAGGAGGATCTGACGATGGAGCAGAAAACTGGGTAACAGTATGTCAGGCATATCGTAGGTGTTTTAAATTTTCAATTTACACTTTGTTGTCCACTGGTTTAATATGTCCTGCGAAGGACCGAGGAGAGATGGCCACCGCGTAATTGCGCTCATGTCGTAGTAGAGATGCCAGCCTTGCGGTTTATTCTGCACTTTCCACCGAACAGAGAGTGACGAGCGTTATTTATCATTCTTACGTGCATGCTTTCATAGTATTTTATTGGTATAGGCCGCTTCAACTACCTATAACTTGGTATCCGCCCGAATTTAGAGTTAGTCGGAAAAAAGAAAATCGGAAGGGAATTCCTTTAGAAATTACGAATCACGAAGCCTCTATAGCCCGATGGTTATAGGTGCGGACTGAAAACTGAAAGGTCGGGGGTTCAATACCCGTTGCACATTGTCGTAAGTGCGCGACGGATACTCTCTACTAACAGAATTCACCCTCACTCTACCGAGCGCTTCCGAGCGTGCCCCATACAAACTCAGTTTTATTCTTCTTTATCAACCGATAGACGTCCACTACTAGACAAAAGTCTCCTGCATGGACTTCCACAGACTTCGGTCTCGCACCGCCTGAATCCAGCGGCTTCTTGCGACTCGTTTGATTTAGTCGGTCCTCCTAGTGGGGGTCTGACAACACTGTGCTTCCCGGTGCGGGGTCGCCACTCCAGCACCTTGAGACCCCAACGACCATCAGCTCTTCGAACTATGTGCCCCGCCCATTTCCACTTCAGTTTCGTGACTCGCTGAGCTATGTCGGAGACTTTGGTTCTTCTCATTTCTGATTTGATCTCGCAGGGATATACCGAGCACAGCTCTCTCCATCGCTCGCTGGGTGACCCTGAGCCTTCTTATGAGGCCCATAGTTAGCGATTAATAATTAATAGGTAGGTAAGTAAAGTAGAATCAATAATACAGTAGACTAAAACAGTTGATAATGTCACTTTGTAAAATAATATTGCCATATTTATTGTAATAGTGATGTTCTAGTTCAATAGGTAGTGATAGCTGTAGTACTGTACTATTACATTTCATTTTGTAAATCTCATAAGATCACATAATATATCATAGAAATAGTAATAAAGGTCACCTTTTTAAAGCTGTAATAAAGAAAGCACGAATAGAAATATTTAAGATCTATTTTTAGTACTAAAAGTTGTTTTATAGGCCGACAAAGAGGAGATCAGATCTTCGATAAGATCATAATTGCTATTCGAAATATTTTTGTATCAATTATAATAAACACAATTTGAGAATTTTCTTAGTAAATAAAAAAATAAGGGTTTTGGTACACGACGTAATGAGTAAGTGATTGAGTGGATCCTTTAGTCACAACACTATTTTATTTTCATCAGAAACTGACAACACTGTACATGTTAATTCTGTCTACTGAATTATTGATTCTACTTTAGTTTTCAAAGTGACCTGGGATAAAAGTTTTTTTAATAGTTTTTGATAAAAGTTACTTACTAAAATCTTTATGTAGATTGATTTTTTCTTATTTTATAAGCTTTCCAATAACTTTAAGCTTTCAAAGTAAGTAAACCTAAAATTCCAAAATAAGTAATAGACGTGGAAAAAAAATTAATAAAATATATACGCGACGATTTAAGAACCTCCTTTTCTCGTCGGTTGATAAAATATGATAGGTATCAAGCAAGATAAATCTTTTGCATATTGAAAATAAAAAAATAGCACCCAACTAACAATATTACTATAGATTATAAAATGATCAAACATATTATAATAAATTTTCTAGCGTCATTATACATTATAACACATTCTGATCCCACAAGCTACGAGTATCTAACGTGATACTAGAACCATTTCACACGTTCCGGTATTGTTCTCGACTGATCCCGAGTAAAAACCGCTAAAACACGGCCAATGTCGAAATACGACAGTGTTTTGTTTGTATGGAAATCTTTATGGGAGTAATCTGAATACGATAATTCATTTGGTTCTTCAGCGATATAAAAACGTAATGCCATTCTAGGCCTATAGGTTGAAATATAATTATGTATGTGAAATGTATGGCTTCGTATTATGGAATGAATAGAGGTGGTAGAGATCATTAACGCGTAAGTCTTTTTAATCTCTGGACCCCGAAAAAAGAAGGGTGTTTGCCGTGTGTATCTATGTGCCTGTCTGCTCTCTGTTCCCTCGTAGTTCATCAGCTAATTTCTTACCTGGTTAAAGGGTCTTACAAACTTTCACAGGTGCGATTGATTAGAAAAGACATTGCCGAAAATTGTATGGAATGTCCAGAGATGAAATCTGTGTTATTCAATAGTAGGTACAGACCTGATTTGTTTGGTGTATTGTTAATTCGGATTATTTTCAAGATATGGTAACTTTGAGCTGATGCTGCGTCATCAAGCAGTCTGCGGGATACCCAACCATTCAGCAACTTACAGCAGATATGGTGTATTAGGGGTCATTAGAATGGTCTCATTGAATATAGGTGTTAGATAGATGATGAGCGAGGTTCGAGTAGGAGGATCTAATGATGGAGCATCAAATTGGGTAACAGGATGATGGGTATGTCACAATATGTTTTAAATTTTTAATTTACATATTTTGTTATTTATCCAGATTTATTTTTAAAATACAAATAAATAACAAAAATCTATTTGGTACAACGTGCCTCTCGCGCTATACACTGCCGCTCTTTTAGTATGCTTTACTTAGCTCAGCTTAGTAGGCTTTGCATAGCTGAAGTTTATTTTAACAGTATGTACCTGTATGTAGCTGTAGCTGTAACAGTATGTAGCTTGGATGCCAGAGGGTTTTAGACCTTTCAAATTATTATTTCTGTTAGAATTAGTAACCAAATCGGCGACACTCGGTCCCGGTATTAAAGACAGCAGCTTGGGGTTGATTGCAAGTTATGACATCGCAAAACTAAGTCATAAGGTTTTCGTCTTTTTCGCGTTCAAAAGAGCCTTGGATTTTGATGCGCATAAATTACTGAGATTTAAATCCATTTAAATAGGTAACTGCCATTTGAATGAAATTGAGTTTACCCCATACTTTTCTTAAATATTAAAAATTCTATCTACACGCGTACGAAGCCAAGCAAATTATAATTATTCAACTTGTACAAACTTAATATTAAATGAGGTGGATAAAGATGAAGCTTATCTCTATAATAGAAACTTCCAGCTCTCTTGAAAGTAGATAAGATGAAATTACAAAGTTATACGTTCCTTTTCAAGTAATGGCGCCTCAGGGGATGAGCCGGACTTAGGTACACTTAGCCGGTTTTATTTTTAAACAAGGTCTGCTCCATGTCTGCTTATTATAATACGTTGAAAAACTTCTTAGCACGTCCCAACTCAATTGTAAAGGGGACAAGAACACTTTGCAGATCGTAGACTTAATAAAAAAAATCTATAAAAATAGGCCAAGTGCGAGTCAGGCCTCGCTCTTTTAGGGTTCCGTACATCCAAACAAATCACTTTCTTTAAAACTAGATACATACCTATTTAGATATCTTAGTTCTTAGATATTACTAAATTGGCATATGAGGAAAAAATGCTCGTTTGTTTTGGTCACAATTTTGATTTGTGATCCCCTTCATGTTTGAAGCTAAAAAATAGTAAAAAAATATATTTGAACTCCACTTAATGAGCTCTAGACAATGACACCCCACATGCCAGGGTGAAAAATAAAATTTTATTTCGATTCCATTTTCATGTATGGGAGACCCTTTATTTTTATTTAATTTTATTTTTATTATTTATTGTTATAGCGGCAATAGAAATACAGACTCTGTAATAATTTCAACTGTCTACCTATTACGGTTTACGAGATACAGCCCGCTGACAGACGGACGGACGGACGGACAGCGGAGGCTTAGTAATAGGGTCCCGTTAGCACCCTTTGGGTACGGAACTCTAAAAATGTAAATGTAAAACCAGGCTTTTAGAAACTCTACCAATATTGTAAATTGCAAAAAAAGAAATTGCTTGCCCGCATTATAAAGTAACCTAAAGATAACTTTTGCCCTGAAAAATCTGGGGGTTTAGGTATCAGTTATGTGTTTTGGATAGATACAAAGTGATTTATTTCTGGATGAACCTCCAATTAATTGAAAAGTAAAATGATAATAATTAAGAAGTTTTAAGTTTTAGAAGATTTTATGTAAAAATTTATTATCTGCAATTAATATCGCAATTTATCAGCTAATAATTAATTTAATAATTTTGTAGCTTTACTTTAAAATACATTTTATTAGGTACTTTTTTATTTTAATTAAAAACTTCCATCTGTTTCATGACATTTAAAAAAAAATTTAAATTGACTTAACTATGTAATTTGTTAGTTAAATGTTTTTTATTTTATTTACAAAGGACTTTTTTACGATACAAAAATTTAATTAGGGTTTGCTCACAAAATTGATATTATCACAATAAATAGGTAAATTTTTTTTTACTTACAACAGTTGTTAGGTGCACCATCTTGGAAAGCGTGCCCGCCTTCTGCAAGCAAACAGTAGATATATGTTTATCCAACGATACCACATTTACATAAATTTATATAAAATAAAAAAACTAGCAATTATTTTGCGGTCGGGCTTCAGAAAAAACCTCACAATATCATTTTTCCCCATAATTCCCCCATAATTAGGTAAATCACGACTTCAAATTATAACCGCCCATCTAATTAGGATTCGCGAACTTTGTTTTACAAATGAATAAGTTTTGTTTATATAAACCTACTTGTTTTTTTTTGTAATAAAATTTAATATGTGAGTTTGATGTGAACTCACCAAAAAGTCACCAAATCCTTATTCACTCAAAGTATCCAGTCACGAAACTTTTAGTTACTAGTGTTTATTTTTTAATAAAAAAAATGAAATGTACCGCGAGTGCGCGGTTAGGTACTGTCTGTTGTGCGCAGGCGCATCTTCGCTTTATATAAGAGCCCCCTCTATGTGACTGCGCACATCTCAACAGTGCTCAAAAGTATCTTCTCTTTTAGATTGCATTCTTCCTGAAAATACCTGGAAATTTTGACAAAAATTGAATTTATCATTACTCTATTTAACAGTGTTGGTTCACAACATAAATTCACGTTAATTTAAAAGTAAAATACTTAAATTCTTCGTAAACGTCTCTTATAAAAATCCTCAGACATGTGCGGTGGGTTATAATTATTTTATTTTATAGTCCAGACAAATTATTTTAACTCTCACGCCCGCGTACAAAATAAAAGTGATAAAATAAAATAAAATATCATAAAAATACATAATATTTGCAGCTATTGTATGATTACACCAAGGCGGGTTTTAAATATCCTATTTGGATATTAACTATCTTATTTCGAGTACCTAAGTAACCCTTTGGTGCAAAAATATATTAAAACAGTACTTATGTACAATTTAAATTATTTTCCTATCGCACGGCCACCGTGATTCATATCCCGTACTTATCTTGAAAATCATTGATTAGTCAAAAAAACGGTAGTTGTCCTAAGTACGCATATTTGGTCGTTTTTGAAAATTTCAACAATTCAATTGTTCCCGAGTGCGGAGACATTAGTTTTCTTGAAAAAAAACCAAACCATTTCCAAATGTTCTATAGGGATGTTACGCATATGTAAATGCCCGTACAAATTAAATCCAGCAGTTTTATCCACATAATTACGAGATTACAAATAGTAAACAAAAAAATTTCATTTGAAATAATATTTCAGTTGGCGCTCATATTTTACATGTGTTGATTAGTATCAATAAAGCTAAGTTAAAAGTTAATAAACAAAAATACGTCTTTGATATTATTCTAAAATAAATATCTGAAAAGGTAAAATATACTCGTATATTAGGTAGATACTTGGGAATAAATTACATAGGTTGTAACTACTACGGTTGTTATTCTATTTTAATCCGCCTTTTATGAGATTTCCTGGAAAAAAAATAGCACTAGGTACGGATGCTACGGATGATACTAGAGACTATAATTAATAAGAATTACCTATTTGATATATAATTATTTCGTAGTAGTTTTTGCCTGCGAATACGTCTTCGTGGCGTTAGGTTTGTAAGAATCCCGCGGAAGCATTTTCCGGGATAAAAAGAAGCCTATAAGTACTACCTTTTCAGGTCCGCAATTGTACCCATACAAAAATCACGGACGTCCATAACTCTATTGGGGCGTGATTGAAAGACAAACATACATATTTTCACATGTTTAGTATTAGTAGGGATAAAGATACGTAATAATAAAATTATAATTTCTAAAAATTTATGCGCAAGAATGTATAATACGTGTTATGAACGAATTTTCGGATTTCGTAGGCATACAGTCAGTCAGTCTACTCATATGTAGATTAATCGAAATTAACTGATTATTTATTAATATTGAAACGGAATCGTTATGTATAACTTATTATTATTAAAGAAAATATTATTGTAATATTAAAGTTAAAAAGAAAAATTAGTCATTTTAAAGCGATAAAGTGTGGTAGAACTAACGCAAAAACTTTTTTTTAAAGTTAAATTATATTTTGGATTCGGTGGATCGACGCGCTAGAAGACTCATCGGCGACGAATCGCTGGTTAACTCCAGACTTCAAAGTCTGGAACATCGGCGCAAGGTGGCTTCTCTGTCGGTATTTTACAAGATATATCTATGTATGAAGCAGTGATAGCCTAGTGGTTAGAACTGTGGTCTCCTGTTCGGGGGGTCGCAGGTTCGATCCCGGGTACGCACCTCTGACTTTGGGAGTCAAGTGCGTTTAAGCAATTAAATATCACTTGCTTCAACGGTGAAGGAAAACATCGTGAGGAAACCTGCATACCTGAGAGTTCTTCATAATGTTTTCGAAGGTGTGTGAAGTCCGCCAATTCGCATTAGGCCAGCGTGGTGGACTATGGCCATAACCCTTCTCTGAGAGGAGACCTGCGCTCAGTAGTGAGCCGTTGATGGGTTGCTAATGATGATGATGATCTATGTATTTCGGAGAGTGTGCTCAAGAGCTATTCAATTTAGTTCCACCATCACCTTTCTACCACCGGACCGCAAGGCATTGCTTGAATCTGCGCCGCTGCGTAGTTGAAATCCCACGATCTCGCACTAATCGCTTTGCTTCCTCATTCCTAATGCGCACCGCAAAAATTTGGAATGCCCTTCCCGCTTCCGTTTTTCCAACTAACTAACTTGGGTGCATTTAAATCAAGAATGAATAGGCATCTTCGAATCTCAACCTTTCAGTTTTTCAGTCCGCACTTTTAACCGTTGTGCTATTGAGGCTATGACTATATTAACCATCAGACCGTGGTGTAAAGTAAATCAAGACTATGAAATAAAATATGCTTCACCAATATTTTGTTACCCTGTTTTTATCACAATCACTTATCTATTGTTTCAAAACATTAAATTCACAAAATAACATTCAAAGAATTAAATTTCGTCCAAGATATGGTTTTCCAGGCTTCTTGATTATCTCTTCTCATAATACTTGACTTTTTTGCTGTGGTCACTATCATAGAAAATACGAAAAAAGCTCTTCTTCTTCTATCAATCCATAGACGTCCACTGCTGGACAAAGGTTTGCTGCATGGACTTCCACAGGTTTCAGCCTTGCGCCACCTCTATTCAATGGCTCCATGCAACTCTTCTGATGTCGTCGGTCCACCTATTGCCAACACTGCGCTTTCCGGTGTGGGGTCGCCACTCCAGCACCATGGGACTCCAACAACCATCAGTTCTTCGTACTATGTGCCCCACCCATTCCAGCTTAGCAACCTAAACCTGGTATAGTTTAAAATTGATAACTTTACAACAAAAGAGTGAATCTTAAGAGAGTATCTTAGTGGGTCGACGGCACTAGAGTGGCTTTTCAAATTTTCATATTCTCAAATTGTCAAATTTTTGATTATGTAATAGATTTTGTATTATATAATATGTATATTATAATTCATTTAATTTATTATAGTTTACCTAGCTAAGTTTCGGAATCACGTCTATGCACACTTGGGTTGCCCCTGAAAACCAGCGCTGCAGCTTCTTGCTGAGTAGGATGTCTTATTTTTACACGGCTACTTATATTTCGTTTTTTGGATTCACGGACTTTACTTTGTAAGCATTTTTATTGTAAATGTTTCGTGGGAAAATAAAAATATCTATCTATCTATCTATAACTTTAATCCTGGTTTGACGAGAAAGGACAGAAAATAATAATATAGAAACTTGGCCAATTACGTCATAGCTGCATCAATCATTGCTGCAGTCTCAATTGCGGTGATTGGCTGAATTTATCGCGTTCTTTCTGCAGCAATACATTTTAGCCAATAGCGAGTGAGTATCGGCCCATCAGAGGCGATTGCATTCGTCATACTGTAGCAATAATTTTAGAGTATCGCTGTATCAGCTGCATTTAGCTGTTATTGAATTTAAAAAACAGCTGTATCATGTTGTAACTACTCGTAATACTTTCTTGGGGTAACGCACTTTCTTGTGGTAACGCGCAAGTGTGTTTAAACTATTTGATTGGTTAACTTAAGTATGGTGGATGTAAGCCTGGAGCATAATGAGGATTAAGTTATTGGCACCTGTCCATCAGAGTTACGTCACAAAACATTATTGTAGTTATGGCTCTTATTTGGAGTATTTAATTATTACCTATCTATTAAGTGCTCACGAATCGGCTCTAATTGAGTACTCTAAGGATTACCCAATACTGCAGTGAGACTGTAGGATGAAGCACCTGAGAAATATCCAATAATTCTTTGGTTTGACCCGGGAATCAAATCCAGGACGACGATATTGACGAGATCGTCATCCGTAGTCGAACATCTGCCACTAGACCTTCTGTAGACACTACATAATGGAGGTGGAAGGATGCTACAGCAACTTCAGTAGATAACAGTTCGTTCATCGAATTATATATTTTACGGGTCCTTTTATCGATAAGACAGCCTTTGATCTTATTCTAAAGGATCTCTAAATCACTTAGCAACGCCGAAAACCAAAATAAATGTCTGACCAAAAAAAAATTAAATTGATACAGCCGAGATTCTAATTCGGGCGCTGACACTTTTAAGACACACTCACCACTGCAACAGGGAATTGTATGCGGGCTAAAGATGATTGGATCCTGATTCAGGAATACATGGATTGCTAAATGACAGAGAAGAAAAAAAATCGAACGCGAGGGAAGATTTTGAAACGTACTGGCAACAGTGTCTGTCATCATCATCATCATCATCAGCAACCCATCAACGGCTCACTACTGAGCGCAGGTCTCCTTTCAGAGAAGGGTTATAGGCCATAGTCCACCACGCTGGCCCAATGCGAATTGATGGACTTCACACACCTTCGAGAACATTATGACGAACTCTCAGATGTGCAGGTTTCCTCACGATGTTTTCCTTCACCGTTGAAGCAAGTGATAGTTAATTGCTTAAACGCACTTGACTCCGAAAAGTCAGAGGTGCGTACCCGGGATCGAACCTGCGACCCCCCGAATAGGAGACCACAGTCCTAACCACTAGACTGTCACTGCTACTATACTACTACTACTAATTCTAGGGTAGGAGGGTTTAAGCCGGTAAAAGTCCGATACTATCCATCGCTTCGGATGTCCATAAGTATTTCCCCTCCTATATATAATGTAAAGCTTCTGTGCCACATCTATCATCTTTATTAGTTATGCGTGATCACTCCAAATAAAAGACTTTTTGGTCTTCAAGGAATCTCCATTAGTCAAAGGTTTATTACATTGGTATTTTCACACTATACAACAATACAATAGTAGCAATACGTGTAGTAACAACAATAGTAACCTCCGTAGACATAAGTCGCCACACCTGCGAGAAAAAATGGGGGGGGGGGGGGGGGTAAAAAAGTGCTGACGTATGCAAAAACCCTACTTTCCTCGTAAATCTTATCGAAGAGGATATTCAAAGAGGTCGTTACAAGCGTTTGCATAATTAACTCCAAAGCAGCGCTTGGTATTTTCATTCAGTAGTAGGTACATTACTTATGAATGCACCTCTCTAGATAATGAATTTACCTTCCTAAGGTCATGCCTAGGCTATTAATAATGTTCTGACCGTAATTAGAGCACGGCAGGAACTCTCATAAGATTAGCGAACTACGCATGAGAGATTAAAATATGAGACGACCTACCTAGCAGAGTGGTTGTATATTTATAAGTGGGTGATCTCAGGTTCGATTTCCGGCGGGGGCAACGTACAATTGTACGATTTAACAATTTCTGAACTGACTCTGGTATAGTTTGGTGGGACCCACACCGAAGTCAAAGAATTGTCGTGTAATTTAGTGTAGAAAGAATTGATCTTTTTGAGGTTTTTTTGTCATAAAACCCTAGATTGGGAGTCCAACCCTTTCTCTCGAGATCCGTAGCTACTGTATTACACTTAGGAATTACACTGGTGACTGGGTAAATGCAAAATACTACAAGTTTTTAAAGAATATTTGACATGCTTAACATGACTAATTTTCCCCTACCCCTCCAACTAAGCGTAAAGCTTGGTTAGAAGAAGTGCGAAAAAAGTACACAGGGTCGGGTTTGAACCATCGACTTCGCAGTTTTTAATCCGCACTTTCGAGCCTATAACTGCGAGTGTTTCATTGAGATGTCTTTGGCACATCACCGACCACGCCTCCTGCGAATACGTTGACATACATTTACCCTTCCTCTTATAAGTAGTACTTATTACCACTTATGATTTAACAACGATGTGTCGCGTGTTTAAATCAGGGTTGTCAAAATTGTCTCAAAAAAGAAAAAACGATGACACTAATATTTTTGTATCGGGGAATTGCCAATAATAATCTAAATCTTAAGAAATAGGAGACTCTTTTATTAGCAATGCAAAGTAGGTAGTTGGTGTAGGTAGCTGATAGAGCCAGTGGAGGAGACGAGGCGCGTTTTTTCTGGGTTAAATTAAATACTTTCCCTGTTGGGTTCACAAAGTACAATTTAATATTTTTACAAGCTTTTATTTAGCTTGACCAGATTATTTATTTGTTTGTTTGGGTCAAATCTTGCAAGATGAATTAGACCCACTTCCCGGTTTCTGATCGAGCTGAAATTTTGCATTTATGTGTAAATCGGATGACAATGCAATATTATTGTGACATGGAGCTGATCTGATGATGGAGACGGAAGATGGCTATCAGAAGTCTGTAATAAAACGACGTAGCCCCATCGAGTTTGGGCTCGTTTGATTCGTCATAACAAGTACTCTGATCCTAGATGATATCCAGAGTCTAATGATGTAGCTACTAAAAGCTTGCATTTAAAAATATTTTTTTTAATTTACACTTGTAATAACTAGTAACACGTTACACGTCACCTACGGTTCAGTCTGCAAAAAGATGGCGGACAACATTCGTCAACGGACTATACATAGGTTTTAGCTTTAGTGGAGCCATCTAGTATCTAATACTTATTTATTAAATAATTTTTCTAACTTTTTAATTTTACTTATTTACACATAATTAATTTTCCTAGTCTAATTCACACTTAATTCTTATTACACTTCATTAATCATAATTCTTATTTCATCATCATCATCATTAGCAACCCATCAACGGCTCACTACTGAGCGCAGGTCTCCTCTTAGAGAAGGGTTATAGGCCATAGTCCACCACGCTGGCCCAATGCGAATTGGCGGACTTCACACACCTTCAAGAATATTATGAAGAACTCTCAGGTGTGCAGGTTTCCTCACGATGTTTTCCTTCACCGTTGAAGCAAGTGATATTTAATTGCTTAAACGCACTTGTCTCCGAAAAGTCAGAGGTGCGTATCCGGGATCGAACCTGCGACCCCCCGAATAGGAGCCCACAGTCCTAACCACTAGGCTATCACTGCTTCTTCTTCTTATTTACACTTCTTTAATTGTATTAGTCTAACTAGGTAATGCCCTCGACTTCGTCCGCGTGGATTAATTTTTTTAAATTCCCGCGGGAACTCTGTAATTTTCCGGGATAAAAAGAGGCTTATGTGTTAATCCTGGGTATGAGCTATCTTCATTCCAAATTTCAGGCAAATCAGTTCATTCGTTGTGGCGTGAAAGAGTAACAAACATCCATCCATCCATACATCCATCCTTACAAACTTTCGTATTTATAATAATATTATTATAGTAGGATATTTTCATAATTTTTTGTTGTGTTTCGGTAACAGTTGGAATAAACAATGGGGTTTCAAGATGCTAGAATAGCAATCTTGCCCTGGCAAGCGGAGTGCTGGCAGAACTTTCATTTGGTGGGCAGACGATAATATGAAATAACCGGCCAAGTGCGTGTCGGGCCACGCGCAGTGTAGGGTTCCGTAGTTTCAACTACGCAACCCTACACTCTCAAATATTATTGCTGACCTAGGATAGTGCTTTTATTTTATTTATGAATATTGAATACATTTTCAGTTCCATGGTTTAAAAACTATAATATACTACAAAATATGCAACTTACACTACGTGTAATACCTATCTTGGAAAAAAATAGATATAACTCCTTAACTAATGAACTCTACTAAGCCGTGATAGTTTTCCTTTAAAATTCATTATATATACTACTGCTGTAAATTTTTTCTTGTATCCTATATACAACCATTTAGCTGGTAGAGGGAGGGGGGACAATTGACTCTAATAAAATTTAGCACTTTAAAATATCATAATTCACAAACGGATCCCTGAATTGATAAATGGTGTTCCCACGCCCTCAATATTTTTGAAAGACCTATTCTTCTGTTTCCTGTTCCTTTAGTTCTGTATAAGATTAGGCCCTACATTAGTATTAACCTCAGAATTAAACTTTGTGACACACTAATTTTGTCAAAATTAAATTATTGTTTAACAGTTTATGGACTATGCTTGCTAAGTAAATCGTGGCGATTACTTCAGCGCGTACAAAATGCTTGCGCTCGTTTTTGTTTTCCTATTCCGCCAAGATCACACGTTACTCCTTTTTTAAATGTACACAATATGCTAAAAATGAAAAACAGATATAATTTACTTTTAGGCACTCTATTGTTCGGTGTTGTTAAATCCCAAAAACCTGAATATCTGTATTCGAAATTGAAATGGCGCGAGCCAAGCTTTGGGCTTAGGGCGATGGTGCCACTTTTATCAATGCCACGCCACCGGTTGGCAGCATTTCGTGGCAGCTTTAAATATCTTGCCACGAAATGCTGGAATGACATCCCTCCACCTTTTCGCAATGCAAGCTCTAAATTTGTTTTCAAAAAACTTTTCAGAGAACAGTTATTAATAACACAAAAAAACGAATAATCATATTAAAATACATAGTAAGATAGCCGTGGTAGTACATTTACAAATATTAAATTTAAAAAAAAGGAAAGGACATTATCGATTCAATTTTATAATACAATTTATATTTTACCTAATAAGTTATTTTCATATGTATAATATTTATTTACTTTAAATGACTACCCTCTTATTCGGGCCCTAGCAGAATATCAGCGCTGTGGTTACATATGTATCCACAGCATTTAGCTGAGCTAGAACCCTTTCATTGGCATGACACATAGTAGACACTAGTTAAGTTAGATTGTAATTACTTTCTGTTTTTCCATTTTCATGTGTATTTCCATTTTGTTTCTTATATTTTGTTTTCATGTCAATGAATAAATAATATTCTATTCTATTCTATTCTATTCTATTCAACGACACCCCACACTATGCGATAGACGAGAAAAAAAAATTCATCCCCACTTTACATGTAGGGGAGGTACCCTAAAAAAATTATTTTTCTAAATTTTATTTCACCACTTTGTTGGCGTGATTAATATTTATACCCTTGTCAAATTACAAATTTCTAGTACCAACAGTCTCTGAGCTAAACCGCGGACGGACAGACAGACAGACAGACAGACAGACAGACGGACGGACATGGCGAAACTATAAGGATTCCTTGTTTACTACGGAACCCTAAAAATGAGTTGGAGATAGTGGCTGGGTACAGGTGGCGCAATGCCGCAGTGTGTGATTCCCTAAGGTAGACCTTAACCTAGCTGTAGTTAACTACGTCAAGGCGATTAATCTAGTGAAATTCTGGGAATTAAAACTGATCTGGGAACGAAAAACAATTCCATCGCCATTTTTTCTAAAAAGAAAGAAGTAGGTATCACCAAATGAAATAAATTATAATCTCGCTGTATCTACTTGTACCTACTGTGTAACTGTGCACTTTGTTCCTGGCCTAAGCACAGACTACAACATGGTTCATTTTTTTTTTTACTTTTGATTGACTGAAATAACCAAATTTTTTACGGTCGACTTAATTCACCAATAGAGCATCAGTAATTATGACTGTCAGTGATTGCAACTGCATAGCTGCTATCATCTCGTTTCCTAGATGCATCATAGGTGACCTTTAAAATACTTAATATTTTTTTATGAGTATTGCGTTGGTTTTGTTAATTGTATCAAAAATTACACAAACACTTTTACTTTTTGACCGTTATTGGTGTTTTTAAGAGAGCTTTATGATGCTATAAATTTTGAAATACAAAGATTACATTGCATTTTAAAAAGTTTTTTGTGAGCTTACATAAGTATCATCATCATCATCATCATCAGCAACCCATCAACGGCTCACTAATGAGTGCAAGTCACCTCTCAGAGAAGGCCTATAGTCCACCACGCACAAGCGCAAACAAAACCTTTCACTTAAAGTTATTTATATTCCTATGCAATCAGGTAATAATTTTTATTCATAATTTATTTTTAACTACGTAATTTACACAGTTAATTTGTATTTTCTAAATAACTTATGATTATATAAAAGGAAAAGGCAAGGCTGACTGATATCTATCAACGCACAGCTCAAACTACTGGACGGATCGGGCTGGGCATACAGATAGCTATTATGACGTAGGCACCCGATAAGAAAATTTTTGAAAATTCAACCCCTAAGGGGGTAAAGTAAAGGTTTGAAAAATCGAACTTAACGTAAGCGAAGCCGCGGGCAAAAGCTTGTTATCATATATTTTGTTTTTAGTGTCCTTGAAGTTAGCACTGCAGCCTCCTTTACGAGAGGTTCAGGGTTCAAATCTCGGGCTCTAGCTTTACGAAGTTAGTAAAGAAGAACATCGTTAGGAAACTAGGTACATGCCTGAGAGTTCATCAGAACATCGTAAGGACACCAGTACGTCTGACAGTTTTCTCTAATGTTTTCAAAAGTGTGTGAAGTCTGCCTAAACCCCTCACATTCTGCGAGAAAATCCGCACAGTAAGACTGAGTTTCCACGGCGCGGTTCGCGCCCGCGCCCGCAGCGGCTGCGGGCCCGCGGCCTCCGTAGAATGCAGATTTGTATGGAAAATGAAGTTTCAATTTCCACGGCGCGGTTTGCGCCCGCGGCGGGCGCGGTAACAGCGATACCGCAACCGGTGCGGGCGCGTGTGTTAGTTACTATGGGGGTGTTTTAAATTTTCAAAATACACTTTGTTGTTTGTGACAACCCTGCTTGCATCAGTGCAGCTGCGGGCGGGCACTCGTAGCTACAAACAATAATTGATTTTACGCAATAATAAGTATACAAAATCCTTGTTTTACGCGTTTTACTGTTTAGCTGCGCACCGCGTTACGCGGTTGTCATATTTTATTTGTTTCCTTGCCTGTTTCACCACCTTCAAGTAAATTTTAACCGTGATTTTAACCGACGAATAAAGTTGACGTTTTGACAGTTGACAGTTGACAGACGGGCAATCTGTCAAATGCCAAATTTATTTTTCGGTTACCGTTCACGTATTAAAGGTGGTGAAACAGGCCGGAAAGGTAACACTACGCTGAATGGAATTGTCGGAGTGATATTATGGCCAAATATCTATACTTATAATAAAACTGTAACTGGACGATTTCGTGTCTGTTTGTTTGTCCTTCTTTCACGTAAAAACTACCGCACAAATTTCTACAAAATTTTATACCGTGGTAGCTTATTACTCGGGTCAACATCTAGGCTACTTTTTATCCCGGAAAATCAAGGAGTTCCCGAGGGACTTTAAAAACTAAATCCACGCGGACAAAGTCGCGGGCATCAGCTAGTTTTTTAATAATAGCTGATGCTCACGATTTAGATTTTTTAAATTCCGTGGGAATTTACACCTTTAACCGGCTTTCGGCTATGGAGGATATTATTAAATATTCATCATCATCATCATTAGCAACCCATCAACGGCTCACTACTGAGCGCAGGTCTCCTCTCAGAGAAGGGTTATAGGCCATAGTCCACCACGCTGGCCCAATGCGAATTGGCGGACTTCACACACCTTCGAGAACATTAAATTATTAAATATAAATCACCATAAATGATGCCCGCGAATTTGTCCGCGCTGATTAAGAGTTTTGATTCCCGTTGGAATTCCTTAATTTTCCGGGATAAAATATAGCCTTTGTGCTGTTCTGATGTATTTAAAGCTAAAACATTGTGAAGTTTCATCAAAATTTGTTCACAAGTTTTTGCGTGGAAGAATGACAAAAATCCATCCATCCATCCACCCAAACATCCATCCATCCTCACAAACTTTCGCAATTATTATAAGTGGGAATTACTAAGAAAATATGAGACTGAACGCTTCTGAAAGAAATTTCTCCAGTGTGTTATAAATCTATATAAATTGTATATTTTTTAGATTTCCTTCCTTACTCATAATCCTTACTGATATACTTATTAAAACGAAAGCACAAAAGTGCATTTGTTAGTTGGTTTGTCCTTCACTCACACACCGAAGGAGCAACGGATCAACGCTATTTCTTGCATGGGTGTAGCATTAGGTATTGTTTATTGCAAAATATCTTTTCGCACCGTCACAGAAACTTGTTAATTATTATTAATAGTATTTAAATTAAATGTGATGGCGTTTGCATAAATTAAGCTAACTGTTCCCAATTTGAATTATTTAGCTACACACTTCTGCAGTTTGCATAATAAATTACCTACTCTTTTGATCATTCATCATGTCTCAGTTTATTTATCGTTAGACAGTAATTTTTGCGCATCCAAATTATAATATAATGAAGGAATTACATAATAAATATAGAATAGTTAAGTAATTAACAATTCATATAGAAAGGGAAATGTAAATTTGTGCATTCATTTACCTAGCTACAAGGGCAACGCGGTGTTTTGATTTCAGTCAAAGTATCCTTAAAACATTGAACTCAGAACTATAACACTTAGAAGCGCATTAGTAGACGAGATGATAAGTTTTCAAGATTTTATTGTACAACTTTGTCGGCGTAAATGTATGTATCACCTTGCCAAATTTATGACTTGCTCTTTATTACAAATAGTCTCTGCGCTAGACCGCGGACAGACGGACAGAAGGACGAACTTGGTGAAACTATAAAGGTTCCTTGTTGTTTTACATTTTTAGTAAGCCTATAAAGGCCGACTACGCTGTATCGTCGCGTCTAGTACGACGAGCTCGCAGAAAATTATTGAAAAACGACGTACTGTGCTGTGAAAAGGTGTCATAATTCATCACAAGAACCTTCAGAAATGTAATTTATCAGTAACAGGCATACCAGTTCCAGAAAATAATTTCATGGCACTGACACATTCATTCGCTGTTTTGAGCCAACGTTTGGAGCGGAACTTTGTTAGAAACTTCTGTTCTAAGCATTATAGTTCGATGCCTATAACTAGGTAATGTATAATATTATAAGTATGATAAATGTGAAAGGAACTAGGAAAATGAATAAAGTCTCAATAGCCAAACGGAAGCGCTGTGTTGGCAGACTAGGTGGACAAACGACATCAAACGAATCGCAGGGAGCCTCTGGATGCAGGCGGCACCAGACCGAGTCCTGTGGAAGTCCATGCAAGAGACCTTTGTCCAGCAGTGGACGTCTATTGGTTGATGAAGAAGAAGAAGAAGCCCAACGGTTATAGGTGCGGACTGAAAACGATCCCGTTGCACTATAGTCGTACCCCCTCCTGACACAAGCTTTACATTTCCTTTAGGACCAAACTCCTAAAATAAAGATTTAAAAAAAAAGCTTTACATTTATTTGGTGGGGAGATTATTCCCCATATAAGTTAAGTTAGCATGGCTAATAGGCTTTGAGTAATAAACCAAACAGGTTTTATTTTTTGAAAAAAAAAAATTGCAAATCGGCGCGAATGAATTTGCGGCATTACACTAGCGGCACGCTATGATGGCCGGTTTGACGTTTGTCCGCTCATGAAGTTCCGTATTAATTGATAACGACTTTGAAGGAAATAATTGTATTACTTTATTGACGATAGTGATGTGCAGAGATTCATAAATTTTATCGAATGTAGTTTTAGGTTTAGGACTCAAAATTTATTTATTAAATTGATTTCTAAAATGTATACAAGTGTAGAAAAATCAGTTTGCACCATTTAAGGGGTGAATGTACTTGTGAATATGAACAATTTTCACTATGTGGACAAACCTCTGAAATCGCAAAAAAATATCAGCTGTTTCATACAAAAGGTAAAATTTTTATTTTTATATGATATATACCACAACTCGGCATTTGGTTTTCTAAATTGAAAATTTTTAAAAATGGAATCTAATACGATCGTCACATAGGATCGCTGGCTAGCACAACTACTACCTCCGGCAAACTCGCGTCAATGCTCAATGCAAAACAAAGCAGTTTCGAATTGACGTTGCTTCGAAAAGTATAAACTGTCAGTGCAATGCGATTGTGATATAGTTTTGACCTGGCTTTGGATTTCAAATATTGATACTGCATTACTGTTGACCCTTGCTCGTTAATTTGGACTCTGTTCAAGCCCTTTGTTGTGGATTTCGTCGATATGACCGAACGTACGCAGAGAACTGTTCTAAATAGTCAGACACGTGAGTTCGTAATACGCCTTCGTAACTATTTCGATCGTGAAGCTCAAAATGGAGGGCCAATTTTACCTATAACGTCAGTGGTTGAACGCGTAGCTGATGCGCTTAATATTGGACAACGAACTGTTAGACGGATAACTAAAAAAAAATATGGCGAGACTGGCACAGAAGAAAATAAACTTCACACACCAAAAAAGAGAAAACGAGCAAAACCAGTCGTAGGCATCGATAGCTTTGATGCCGATGCTATCCGAAGACATGTTTACGGCTACTATTTACAGAAGGAGTATCCAACAAGAAAAAAGTTGGTGCATTCACTGAAGGAAGCTGGATTATTCTTCGGTGGGGAAAGTTCTTTAACGAAGATTTTGAAGACCATTGGATTTCGATACAAAAAATGTAACAAACGCAAAATATTGATGGAAAGATTTGATATAGCGATGGCAAGGTATACTTTTTTACGGCAAGTGAAAGAAATCAAAAATTGGCAAAATGTTGTGTTCTTGGATGAAACATGGCTTAATGCTAACCATACTGTAGGCCGTTCTTGGAACGATGACACAGCAGCATCTACTTCCAAAGTTCCTGTAGGAAAAGGATCGCGACTTATAATTTGTCACGCCGGAACCATCAACGGGTTTGTCGAAGGTTCTCTCATGGCTTTTGCGTCAAAAACCACTGGAGACTATCATGAAGACATGAATGGAGAAAAGTTTACTGAATGGTTTACCTCAATGTTGTGTAGCCTCCCTGAACCATCTATTATAATTATGGACAACGCCCCATACCACTCGATGCAAATTGACAAGCCACCTGCCCAATCCCAAAAGAAAGCTGATATCGTCGCATGGCTTCGTAAAAATGGCGTAGATGCAAACATGAATATGTTAAAAGCGGAATTAGTACGTCTTTTAAAAGAAAACAAACCAACCAAGATCCGATACGTCATTGACGAAATAGCATTAGAACATGGGCACAGAGTTATACGGTTACCGCCTTACCATTGTGAGTATAATGCGATTGAGTTGGTGTGGGCTCAAATTAAGGGATATGCTGCAAGACACAATACAGAACCCCCATTTACCACAAAAAAAATGCTAAAATTATTAGAAGAAGCTTGTGAACATGTGACTAAAGGAGACTGGGAAAAGGTTGTGAATAGAACTGTTAAATTAATAAGGGAAGATTATGAAAGAGATGTGAAAATAGATAATATTATAGAAAACGAACATATAATTATTAATGTAGGTGATGATAGCAGTGACGACAGTGAAAATAGTAGTATGGACGAATCTGATTAATTATGGCCTTTTGTGGCACCTTTTTTGGTATCTTTTGTATTCATATGTTTCTTGTGTGCATATAAAGTATGTATATTCATTTTCATTCAAATATTCAGTTCGTTCAAATAAATTAAATAAACATATACATTTTTGTTTTATTAAACCTATTTAATCAGGTACAAAAACAAAACTTAATTGTTTTTTGTTCGAGAATAAATTGACATTCCACATCACTATTGTAATGTGTCAAACCGGCCATCATAGCGTGCCGCTAGTTTAGTTGCTCCATTATTTTAACCCCAGTCGCAAAATGAGGGGTATTATAAGTTTAACGTATCTGTATCTGTGTATCTGTGTATGAGTTTATTTGTGTGTCTGTCTGTTCCCTCGTTCCAATGGACCGATTTTCTTGCGTTTTTTTTCTAATCGAGTTGGATTTTAACTATAATTTATGAAGATTTCTTCAGACATTTGAAGTTCATCAGCTAATTTTCTACTTGATTAAAGGGTCTTAACAGCTTTCAGTAGTGCGATTGATGTGGGTGTCCTGTTACTTTGGATTATTTCCAAGGCATGGTGACCTTGAGTTGACACTGCAGCATCAAGAGTATGCGGGATAATCAACTTCTTAGCAACTTATAGCAGGTATAGTATGTTATGTTTGGGCTAATTAGAATGGTCTCAATGAGTAGGTGTTAGATAGATGATGATCAACGGATCGAGGAGGAGGATTGAAATGAAATGAAATGAAAATGAAAATACACTTACATGTACACCAATCAACACAAAACAAAAGAACAGCTTCTTCAGCCGTACAATTGGCGGCCTTATCGCTAAGAAGCGATCTCTTCCAGGCAACCTAAAGATGAAACACTAACAGAAGAAATACTGGAGGGGACAAAAAGGAATAAATGATGAAAATAATAATTAAGTGAAAAAAAAATGCGTGAATGTCGTGGAACACTCGGTTGGAACGAAGTTCCTTTTAATAATAAATTAATAATAAAAATAAAAAAATTAGGGAAAAATTCCACATGTAGAAATTATTTAAAATAAAATAGAAAATAGAAAATTCAGTCTGTCGAGCTGGGATTCGAACCATCGACCTTTATGCGACTGTAGAAACCACAAGGCTACGGAGATCTAATACTATAGTGTGAAAATATTGAACACAATGCCAAATTCACATTCAAAAAAGTGTCGGTTCAATTTAGTCTTAATTTTTTCCGTCTAGCCCCTTGCGCATCGCGCGATAAGCAACTAAGTTCCAAAAAAAATATAATAAACATACCTACATACACATAAATGTTACATACATACATACAATATGATCTGATGATGGAACAGAAAACTGGGTTGACTTCTTACCCAGTCCTTACCCAGTCCGGTATATCGTGCACAGTCTGGCCATAGATTCACATGTCGGAGGTGTTTTTTTCAGTTTACAATAATTGAGGAGCTGGCGAACAAAAAGGGGTAATTGCATGATTTTCTCAATCAACTTTTTTCATGAAATCGTGTTCTTATCATACCTCTCCATCTATTAGGTGCAAAAAAGTCTGGCAAAACGGCCTACAAGTGGTATAAAAAAGCACTCAAAGTTGACGATTGCGTTCAAAACGTGTTAATTGTAAAATAAAAATCGCATCTCTCGAATATTTATTTGAATACCAATCAAAAGGGGCTAAATTTCATATTATTTAAGATCACAGAACATGGATTTCAATCAAAACGAAGTAATTGACATTATTTTATGGGGAAACCCTTTTATATTACACTGGCAGCCCCGATTTAATCAAGGCAAAATTTTAGTTTGTTATTTTGTGTATCTTTGAAGTCGATTCCGCGCCAAAAAAAAATTGGCAGTCATAGGGACTGCCGATAGAAGTGAAAACTAAGAAATTGTGATGAATTAAAATATCAATGTATCAATTTATTGTAATGAGTAAGTGAACCAACTTTAAAACTGGGCCTGTGCCAGTGCTTGTGCCAGTGCCTGTGCCTGTGCCAGTGCCTATAACTGTGTCTGTGCCTGTGCAACAAAACATGACCCTGTTTTTTTACCAGAACTTGAGTCCCTCATACAAGACAAGTTTGTATACTAATAACGCACGGAGGTATATCTATGTACATATAGACACAGTATAAATATAGCTCATGGAAAGCTCGACGGTGATGGTAACGGTGACGATGACGCGAAATGCATGTTTTTTGCTCACCCACAAAAATGCTCAACGCGCCTAAAGAAGTTTTCACTTCAAAAAGTTTTAAAATGTCTCCTTAAAAAAAAGAGACATGGTAAAACTACTCACTACGTGGTCTGAAAACCCTGACTTAACATGGTCACGGTAATATTATGTATACAGTATTGTAACTCGGCCGTATCTTTGACATAAATGCCTACAGCCGCGCGGTACGTAAACATGCGATAGGGCTGCCCGCCTCCAGCATTTTAATTACATTTGCCTACTTTGTGTTTCCATTTAGTTTTGTGATTGTAAATATACTTTTTTTTATATAAACAAATAAAATACTTTGTGAATTAAATTGGAAGTGTTCAATAAAAATGCGTGTTGTTTTTTGATTGGTAGATTTAATTAAAAAAAACCAGCCAAGTGCGAGTCGAACTCGCACACCGAGGGTTTCGTACTCTAGAAGTAAAAGTAAAACGATAATATTATATAAATTTGCTTATTAATCGATAACTTTGTTTGTGGAGGTTTATTGTTAATATAAAAAAAACTATGCTAGTTAGAGCGTTGGTTTTATTTTTCCTTTAAAATATACATAAACCTCTATTGACCATAATTATTTCTGATTTTTCGATTGGTAAACTTCGGAGATAAGGGGGGGAACGGTATTTTTTTCGACATTTTGCCCGATTATTCAAAAACTATTATATTTAGAAATAAATAAAAACCTGTTTTACAATGTACATGAAAAGACCTTTCATATGGTACCCCACTCGGTATAGTTATCTTACTTTGAAATTTCAAACTCCCGATTTTCCCCCTTTTTAGGGTTCCGTACCCAAAGGGTACCAACGGGACCCTATTACTAAGCATACGCTGTCCGTCCGTCCGTCTGTCAGAGGGCTATATCTCGTAAACCGTAATAGATAGACAGATGAAATTTTCACATATTATGTATTTCTATTGCCGCTATAATAACAAATAATAAAAATTAAATTTAATTAAAAAAATTAAATTAAAATGGGTAGGTGGGTAGATGGAAATTTTTTAATTTAATTTTTTTAACGGAACCCTAAAAGAGCGAGGCCCGACTCGCACTTGGCCGATTTTTTAATTAAACTAAAATAATTTTCGCGTTGGTTTTATTTTTCCTGTAAAATATACGTAAACTTCTATTGACCATAATTATTTCAGATTTTTAGATTGGTAAACTTCGGAGATAAGGGGGGGGGGGGGAACGGTATATTTTTCGACATTTTGCCCGATTATTCAAAAACTATTATATTTAAAAATAAATAAAAATTTGTTTTAGAATGTACAGGTAAAGGCCTTTCATATGATACCCCACTCGGTATAGTTATCTTACTTTGAAATTTCAAACTCCCGATTTTTCGCCTTTTTTAATTAAACTAAAAAGAATTTAAAAAAAGTTATCTCTGGATGCGTTATTGACGAATTCATGCAACCAAAAACAGCACAATATATCCTCCTCGTCATATTAAATATGTACTTGAACTTATTTTTAGTTAAAAAATTGCGCAGTTATTGTTAAAAAACATAACACCGTCCGTTCGTCACTGCGGCACAGTCGCGACTGTCTGCGTACCGAGCGCTTACCGAGATCGAGGCGCGTAGGCATAGCTCGCGCTTCGTCCGTTTGTATGAAGTTAGAATACTGCCTATACATAATATTACCGTGACATGGTATCGCGAGGATTTGGGTGATTGCAGTTGGTGATGTAGAAAACGGCGATAAAAGTGACGATAATGAGGACATTGAAGGTTATGGAGAAAGTTGCGAATGTGTTGAAGTAGATGTAAGAGGAAAACTCATAAATTTTTCATAAAACTCTATTTATTAAATTACTAATGTAACAATAAGAAATTCTTAAGTTGATTAAATAGTTTTTCATCCTAGAACAGACTATTTTTTATTTCTACTTAAGTAATCGATAATTTCAATCAAAATGTGGTAATTACACATCAGTTTCAATCAAAACGGAATAAATTAACCGATGGCTAACAAAATGGGTTAATTGAAAACTTGTCTAGTCTGTATTTCGTTAAATTTTGAGTTCTGAAATTTAGCCAAAACGTATATAGACTTGTAATTTGACAGTCATATTAATCTTAAAATCACAACATTATAGGTGGTCTAGAACCTAGTGTTTTAGTTTTTTGCCTCTACTGTAAAATTTAATATCTTGCAGTTACCCCTTTTTGTTCGCCAGCTCCTCAATTATTGTTGATGCAGCTGCGGGATTGTCTGTGGTTGTTAATAGTGTGACAATCGCTATCACCTCTGATTGATCCACATTCGACACTCTCTCATTATTGGCTGAATTGAATGAAACACCGTTAAGTATATTTTTTTTATGGGGCAGCCGGTTTCCGCTTCACATCACGCAGTAAGGGTCAAGGATTTTTGCTAATATTGTACGTATAATGGGGAAGGCGGGCGAGAAGTAAGGATGAGAAAGGGTAGAATGGGGGTTCTGTGCTCAGCAGTAAAACGGTGATAAGTTGAAATGAGGATGGTGATGACGATGATGATCGTACACGAAATCAAAATCGCTTGGAGGCATGCTTACTTAAGCCGTAAACCTAACATAGAGATGAAGCAACTATATAACTTCGATAGATAGATAGGCAAACATTTGAAATACCTACTTTCAAGTAAAAATTATGTATTCTTGCATAATATGGCTGTAAAATAGCACTAAGCAAATGTGATAATTGAAAGATAATGATGATGATATGCCGTTTAAATTGTTTAAAACGCACAATCTACGCCCTAAGGGCTGACGCAAACGACTGCTTTTTGTTTGTTACGATTTTTGTGATTTAACGGCCATCTTTTATAAACGGCTGTCAATCTATCAATGTATTGAAGCCTTTATAGGCCAGTTTGTCTCTTAAAAATGTCTTGTAAAAATCTCTTACGGTTTGTACAGTACTATTTAGAGCCTCAATAGCCCAACGGTTAAAGGTGCGGACTGAAAACTGAAAGGTCACAGGTTCGAATCCCACTCGTTGCACTATTGTCGTATCCACTCCTAGCACGAGCTTTCCGCTTAGTTGGAGGGTATAGGAGGATATTAGTCAACTTCAATTTGACTAATATTCTTTTTAAAACAAAAAAAATTTAGGATTTTGTGGTCAAACACCAAACCGAATGCATTCGGTCGTCTGCGATAGGCGTAATGCTCATTATAGCAAATCCCAAAATGTCAAGCGTTGAGTAAAAGTGTTCGTCGTGACGACATCAAGGAGGCTTGTACCTATTATAAGTGCGCTATTCGCTCACGGAACTGTTATCGCGACGGCAAGGGATTTAAAGATTAGCAAAAAGAAAACCAGATAATAAAGTTTT
This sequence comes from Oeneis ivallda, assembly GCA_029955525.1. NCBI lineage: Eukaryota > Metazoa > Arthropoda > Insecta > Lepidoptera > Nymphalidae > Oeneis > Oeneis ivallda. The sequence goes on from JARPMR010000009.1 coordinate 22,510,655, forward strand.
GAACAACTTTGTAATGTACCGCGAGTCAAAGGCCTCAGTTACTATAGAAATCTAAATAAATGCGTTTACTCCAAGACCAACTTTTGTTAGAGTTTATGTACAACTGAACTAGCACCAAGTTAATTGAATTAGTAAACCCAAGCTCCTGGGACTTACTTTTAGCTCTTGAGAATTCCCAAAGGCCTCCTCTCATCTCCATCATTGTACCATCTCGATGGTACCATGTTAGTGTCGTTGCTATTAGAGTGGCAATTTAATTAATCATTAATCTTATATATAAAATTCTCGTGTCACAATGTTCGTTCCCGTACTCCTCCGAAACGGCTTGACCGATTCTCATGAAATTTTGTGAGCATATTGAGTAGGTCTGAGAATCGGCCAACATCTATTTTTCATACCCCTAAATGATAAGGGTGACCAACCACTAAATATTTTTGCTGGCGGTACGAAGTTCGCGGGGTCAGCTAGTTACTATCTAATAAAAAGAAGTGACAGCGTAGTTGTTCGGACTATGGTCTCCTATATTCGCAGGTCACAGGTTCGATCACAGGAAAGCACCTCTGATTTGTATGAGCTATGTGCGTTTAAGCATTTAAATATCCATGCTTCAATAGTGAAGGAAAACATCGTGAGGAAACCGGCACGCCAAGTGTGTGAAGTCTGCCAATTCACATTAGGCCAGCGTGGTGGTGAATAGTGAGCCGTTGATGGGTTGCTGAATAGATTCGAATAGAATTGAATAGTTATATTTTTTATTCAAATGAACTTTTACAAGTGCTTTTGAATAGTCGATGAATCTACCATGCACTGGTTCGGAAAGTCGTTCCTGCTGAGAAGACCCAGCAAGAAACTCTGCGGTTGCTCTTTTCAAAATAGTTTACAATAGGTACTATGCTATGTATGCAGTGTTACCACAATGAGGGGAATTTCCAAAAATGCATACCTACTTACAATTCAATACATGTTAAGACGGGCAGACAGAATGATCTGATGAAGATCATGGTGACTATTTAATATTTCAATTATTCCTTACTGCCATATTCAAATCAATCCATCCATTTAAGACACAGACACTGCCACGCTTTAGGATGAAACTGGCATATAGACAGACAAAGCGATCAAACTTATAACACCCATCTTTTTCCATTCGGGGTAAAAAAGACGCCAAAGGTACCGCTGGTACATCGGCAACTTACTAAGTCACAACACAGCTAAGACAATGGCTTAGAAGGGTCCTTAAGTGTCAAAAGATTCACACACCACGAAATAATAGATCCACGAAACCGGGTCGAGGTCACAACGTTTTGTGATCTACATGCCCGTAAGGTCAAAAAAGCCGGTCAAGTGCGAGTAGGACCGGACACGAAGGGTTCCATATCTACAAAAACTATTACTACTAGCTATTATTATGATCGAGCAAAAACAAAAGCTTATTGGTGTGGATCTATTTACAATTTTTTTAACTGACTTCACAAAAGGTGGAGGTTCTCAATTCGTCTGAATCTTTTTTATGTATGTTCACCGATTACTCGAAGACGTACGAACCGATTTGGAAAATTCTTTTTTTGTTTGAAAGGGTAGTCTTCCCAGGTAGTCCCATTTAAGTTTTATCAAAATCGGTCGAGCGGTTTTTAAAAATAAATAATATATATACTTTGAAGTGGCGCGGGTGTTTGAAGTCGGTTATGGTTATTTTTTGTTAAAGCGGCAATACAAATTCTATGAAAATTTCAAAGGGTCTACTACCTGTTACGGTTCATGAGCAGGGGTCTCTTTACGTAGGTAGCCCCTAAATCAATTCCCTATCCAATATCATTTCCACCTTCAGGTGTTCCTTTTAAGTTCGTGAAAACGAAATCGAGAGAAAGCGTCTTCTAAGTTTAGGTAGTCCGTAAAACTTAAGGAACGTTGGTGAAAATGGGCATAAATCATAAGGTCACTTTTTAGACAAAATACTGCCTTATTGTAAGTAGGCATACTTACCTAGGTAATCTTATTAAAAGTTTTTTTAACGATATCCGTCTGTGATTTTGTGGTCATGAAAGTTTGTTTGTTCTTTGGTTTGTCCTTCAATCACGCAGCAACGGAGCAACGGAGTGACGTATTTTGCATGAGTTTATTTGAGGATCTGGAGTTTAGACTGCTTTTTATCCCGGAAATATAATGTGGATGAAGTCGCTGGCAAAAGCTTAGTAATCTAATCTAATCTAATCTAATCTAATCTATCTAAATATAATATATAAAAGAAAATGTGACTGACTGACTGACTGACTGACTGACTTATCTATCAACGCACAGCTCAAACCACTGGACGGATCGGGCTGAAATTTGGCAAACATATAGCTATAATGACATAGGCATCCGCTAAGAATTTTTTTTTGAAAATTCAACCTCTAAAGGGGTAAAATAAGAGCTTGAAAAATCGAACTTAACGTGAGCGAAGCCGCGGGCAAAAGCTAGTAAATAATAATACTGAAAGAATCATGAACATAAAATTAATAAAATCTTCATAAATAAAATTAATAAAATCTACATAAATTCTTTTGACCTCTAGATGAGGTACTTGTTGATCCTAATTTATTTCAGGCTTCCGGTCGACAGTAATGTTATACGAATTTACAGTATATTCTAAGTAAAGATTGTAAATAGCATACATAGGGTAAAGCACATTCTTCAATGCGTGAAGATTTTTAACTTCCGCAAAAGCAGCATTCAAAAAGATTGTGTCCATTTTTCGAGTTACTAAGAAATTAGCCACTTGTAATGTCATCATTATGTAGACGGCTATTATTTGCAGAGGGTTATGAGCTAACATTTGAAAAACGACATTCTATTTGTCGAGTCATCATAGTTGAGAAGCTAAAGTTCCTAATGTGGAAGTGGACAGGTCAAGTTTGTCAGAAAACCGATGGTCTCTGGAGCAGGATATATTTCTTTTTCTTCTTAATCAACCTATTATCCACTGGTGGATACAGGTCTCCTCTATGGACTTCAACAGGCTTCGGTCTTGCGCCGTCTGAATCCGGCGGCTCCCTGCGACTCGTTGGATGTCGTCGGTCCACCTATAGTGGGCTTCTGAAAACAGTGCGCTTCCCGGTGCGGTGTCGCCACTCCAGCACCTTGGGACTCCAGTGACCATCATATCTATATATCATCATCAGCGATATCTGTGTAGATACACAGATACATTAAACTTGTTGACACCACTCTTTTCATCGGGGTTCATACAGAAACCCGCAGAAAGAAAAACCGCATTAAAATCGGCCCATTGGGAGATAGACTCATAATATACAGATATATATTATGAGTCCATGCAGGTGGCCTTTGTCCAGCAGTGGACGTCTGTAGGTTGATAAAGAAGAAGAAGAAGATCAAAAGTTATAACAGTTTTAAATAATAGTAAAATTCAATCAGCTTCCCTTGAAAAAAGTAGCATTTTTGAGTTGCAACAGTATTCTTCCAAGGCAGCGAAGCGCACCTCTGATGCAATCGTTTCTGGACAATCCGACATCGGGTCGTGCGGCACAGTTATTATCGTGACACCACTAATGGCCCATCAGCCATCAGTCCGATCACCGCTTTATGACTTGCACAAATGGTAGTAAAGACGTGCTTCTATTCTTCAACGTCATCTCTTATTACGTAAACCTTTACCGCTAGGCCTAGACTGAATCTATGTTTAATAGTGTGCTAATGTTAATACTAACTTAATTAACTAAGTACCTAGCAACTTTTCTGACCCGTCCAATAAATCTATTTCTGATGTAACACAATTATATTTAATAATAATTTTAATTTAATTAATTATTTAATTAATTTAATATCACCGGCCATCAAATCTCTGATGTATTTTCAGTCCAGATCTTCCGAATATTAAGAAAGCGAATGTTTCGATCATGCAGCAATGGAGCAACGTATCGTCAATAATATTTATCGTCATGTAGGGATTTTAAACAAGTGTAAATTAATAATTTTATTTTTAAAAACAAGCTTGTTAGCTTGCTAGCTAGTTGTTAATAAGCTCAAAAGTTAAAGAAACTCGATGGGGCTTGGTCATTTTATTAAAGATTTGCCATAGACGATTACCAGGAGGCCATCTTCTGTCTACTTCATCAGACCCTGAATATCATGTTGGACTAAAGTAATTGTTATGACAAATCAAACGTGCCCAAACTAGATGCAGTTACGTCCTTTAATTACAGAGTTCCTGTAGCCACCTTCCAGCTCCATCAGAACCTGGATATCATCTAGGGCCAGAGTACTTGTCAAGATTAATCAAACGAGCCCAAAATTGATGGGGTTACGTCGTTTTATTACAATCATATTGCACTGTCATCCGATTTACATATTATTGCTTTCAGCTCAATCGGAAACCGGAAAGTGGTTCTAATTTAGCTTGCAAGATTTGACCTAAACAAACATATATACATACATATATTCATACATTTTTGAAAGTGTTAATTTGTTGTACTCAATATCTATATATTACTTAGCCCTTGATACATTTCACATGAGTGCTTACGCTCAATTATGCACGTAAAGTGGCAGGACCGAATACCCAACTCAGATATACTGCGGCGAACAAAGCTAACCGGGATTGAGGCCATGCTCATGAAATGCCAGCTGAGGTGGTGTGGACATGTCGTTCGTATGGATGACTCCAGACTTCCTAAGGCCGTTTATTACTCGGAGTTAAAGGAGGGAAAACGCAAGTCTAGCGGTCAATTCCTACGGTACAAAGACGTCTTGAAGCGCCATCTCATTTCTTGTCATATACCTAGTGAGAGGTGGGAGGGACTTGCGCGGCAGAGGCAAGAGTGGCGCAAGTCTGTAGATAAGGCTGTGGCGTCCTTTGAGGAGCGTCGACTAAAGGACCTCGACGCCAAACGCCATAACAAAAAGACCCAGCCAAGGACCTCCTACCTCTACACATATAATGCATCGGGCCAGTTACACTGTGCGCCGTGCAATAGGATTTTTCAGACGAAATTTGGTTTTGCGAGCCACATTCGCTCTCACCGGCTCTAGCCAGGATCGCCGTTGACGGACACGTCATGGAGGATCATATTACTTAGCTAACCTGACATATTTTAAAAGTAGTACTATCCTTTTCACAAGTTTCCTAGCAGTAAAGCATACCATATTATTAGAACTATATTATTATCTACCCATTAATTTATATTTAGCTTACAGATTCGGATAGGTACAACATAATTAGCACCCACGACATATTTTATAGTGACGCTTGGCCAAAATTCACATAACACCATCAAAACACTTCAAAGGTGCACGTAACATGTATACCTTACCTACATAAGTATTGGGTAATTTTATAAGGTCACCAACACTACTTCAATAGAATTCTAACATTGCCTCTACTAGTAAGTACTGTTTGAGTAGGTTAGTTTGCCATAAATTGTAACCTACATTCAACATTTTTCTACTTTCATCTACCTACATCATCAAGCTGTGATCATCAAGTGGTTCATCATCATCATCATTAGCAACCCATCAACGGCTCACTACTGAGCGCAGGTCTCCTCTCAGAGAAGGGTTATAGGCCATAGTCCACCACGCTGGCCCAATGCGAATTGGTGGACTTCACACACTTTCGAGAACATGATGGAGAACTCTCAGATGTGCAGGTTTCCTCACGATGTTTTCCTTCACCGTTGAAGCAAGTGATAGTTAATTGCTTAAACGCACTTGACTCCGAAGAGTCTGAGGTGCGTACCCGGGATCGAACCTGCGACCCCCCGAATAGGAGACCACAGTCCTAACCACTAGGCTATCACTGCTTCTTAGCCAAGTGGTTAGGTTAGGTTAGGTTAGAGGTGCGTACCCGGGATCGAACCTGCAACCCCCGGAATAGGAGACCACAGTCCTAACCACTAGGCTATCACTGCTTCTTAGCCAAGTGGTTAGGTTAGGTTAGGTTAGAGGTGCGTACCCGGGATCGAACCTGCAACCCCCGGAATAGGAGACCACAGTCCTAACCACTAGGCTATCACTGCTTCCTAGCCAAGTGGTTAGGACCACGAAATAGAATTTATCTAATCAGTGGTTAGGACTGTGGTCTCCTATTCGGGGCTCGCAGGCTCGATCCCAGGATGCACCTCTGACTATTCGAAGATAAAACAATGGTGAAGGAAAACATTCGCGAGGAAATCTGCACACCGGAGAGTTCCCCATAATGTTTGGAATCCGCCAATTCGGATTGGGCCGGCGCGGCGCGGCGCGGCGTAATGGACTTAGGCGTATATAACCCTTCTCTGTGAGGAGACCCGCGCTCAGTATTGATGGGTTCCTGATGATGAGCTATCATCATCATCATCTCCTTGTCCTTGTCCCACGTTATGTGGGGTCGGCCCAACATGTCTTGTAAGCCATGTTGTAAGTGATTCGGCATAAAATTTTACGACCGGCCGCCTGCCTGACGTCAACCCTCTTTGATTCCCAAAGGCTTTTGTTGGTGGAAAGGATAGAACCGCCATCTTTCGGTTCATAACGGTAGTGCTAGAATCCCCCCTTTTTTTTTAATCTCCAGACTCGATCTTTATATAATTACGATGGTTCAGGATCGCTCAGACAGCGATAGAAGGAGCTTTGTTTGGAGCATACCTGAGGGATCATATTGCGGATTCGATGCCTTAACATGGGTAGCCTAAGTATGTCACGCTCTCTTTAACCATTTCTGTGGTGGTGTCGTATGATGCGGGTTATTACGTTCCCTCAAATATGGTTGAGCGAAGCAACGGCTGGGTCATGCGTCATGCTCGTGAACGGGTGCCACCGGCGGGAATGGGGCTATTTTCTGTCTGCCCGTCTTAACATGTATTGAATTACAAGTAGGTATGCATTTTTGGAACTTAACCTCACTGTGGAAACACTGCATACATAGCATAGCCTATTGTAAACTATTTTGAAAAGAGAAACCGCCGAGTTTCTTGCCGTTTCTTCTCGGCAGGAAGGGAATTCCGGACCAGTCGTAGATTCATCAACTATTCAAAAGAACACCCACGGGCTTTTGGAATCATTAATTATTATTGTAATGAAAAAAAATGGAAAACCAACTTTCAGTGTTAAACGTTGGTTTTCCGTTAAGAACTAAACGTAAGACAAAACAAAACCAACGTTTGTATAAGCTGGTGCTAATACATAACCTTGGAAAATTTCCAATTTAATGTTAAATTTTTAAATTACATTATTTCATAAATACGATTACCCTTTGAAAAAGGCGGTATTTTTATGGAGCCTTAATTAATTAAACGCTTTAATGAAATTTAACGCTGCATTAATTACTCAGTCGATATTCGATACAGGCTGTATTATCGTTTGACGTTACCATTTTCCAGGTTTTTGGGAAAATTACTGCTAATTTTGGCTGTATTTATGTAATTAAGTATATAACATATATACAAAAAAAAAAACCTCTTGAATTACGCACCAAACGTATAGCCTCCTCTTTTTAGGAAATAGGTAGTTTAAAAAGATCTATCTTACTGTCTCATATTACATATTTTTGGGGGTTGTTACCCTTCTAGTCACATGGTAGGAACTTTCAAGGGATAGTGCTCAAATGGGTTACCAGATCTTTCAGCATATTAAGACTCCACAGAGTAGTAACGAGGTGACAGGTTGAGATGTTAAAAAACAGGACATTTGGTCAATTTTAATTCCAAACATCTTTGCAAAGTCATCAGAAGTGGTATAAACAATTGAAAAAAAAAGTACAAAGGTTCAAGCCTTAATTTTTAGTACAAGCAATAATTTGTGTATTGGATGATGTTTTGATTTTAAAAGTCTTACTAAGTATTACCTATAGCGTTAAGTTTTTTATAAATTAAACTTTAATTTATTTGCACATTAATAACCAGTAATAGATACACGTATTTTCATACTTACGGAATTTATATATAATCTTTCGTGGCTCAGCACGTAAAATAACATCATAACGAATGACGGATGCAGGTGCGAATGCAGCGTTTTCTATCTACCTACTGCTTAGTATAAAGTTATATACCATTCTGGGTTAGTATAGAATAGAATAGAAATGTTTTTTATTCAAATAAACTTTTTTACAAGTGCTTTTGAATCGTCGATGAGTCTACCACTGCATTCGGAATGCCGTTCCTGCCGAGAAGAACCAGCAAGAAACTCGGCAGTTGCTCTTTTCAAAACAAGTTTACAATATAATAGATATTATGCTATGTATGCAGTTTTTCCACAATGAGGGGAAGTTCCACAAAAGCATACCTAATTATATCTAATTATAATTCAACACATGTTAAGACGGGCAGACAGAAAGTAGCCCCATTCATTGTTGTTGACTCAGCCATTGTTTCGCTCGACCATATTTGAGGGAACGTCTAGTAATTATCTATAATGTTTTAATTTCGTGTTGTAATTACTAGGTTATTACTAACGACCCGCCCCGGCTTCACACGTGTGCTTGTACCTACTTCATACAAAAATATCATCCCCAGTGGATTACCCAAAAATTTTCTTTCACAATAATTAACCTTGTCCGGGCAATTAGTAATCATCACCATCATCAGCCACCCATCAACGGCTTACTACTAAGCGCAGGTCTCCTCTCAGAGAGGGTTATAGGCCATAGTCCACCATGCTGGCCCAATGCAAATTGGCGGATTATTCATTGTTGATTTTTTTTAAACCACTCGACCGATTTCTATAATACTTTAATGGGACCACCTGGGAAGTATATCCTTTCAAACAAAAAAAGATTTTTTCAAATTGGTTCAGGCGTCTTCGAAAATACATAAAAAAAATGATTCCGACGAATTGACAACCTCCTCCTTTTTTGAAGTCGATTAATAAATAGAAGATATATTTTTAATTATTTATAAGTGCCTATAGAAGAAAACAGATGAATAAACAGATAATCTTGGTAATATAGGTATCAATTTTAATAGTTCTATGAAATTCACGTACCTACAATAAAATTAAGATTAAAAAAAATCATCTTATAGGATGGTCATTTATGTATTGTAATACGTATCAGTGATCGGCTGCTAGCTCTTAGATTAGATTATGTAGCTACTTGAAATCCCTATTATTTCAATTTCTATTATGAAGCTGCATCTTATATTTACATAGATACTTGTTTGTCATTTATGTTTGTTTCGACCCTTATCAAGAACCAAGACACGTAGACTATAAAATCTTCGCAGCTAGGAATATTTAATTCTTCCTTAATATTCTTCAAGTGTTTAGATGTTTGTATCGATGCATGGTACGTAAATCGTAGTTTTCCAAGGCCAGGTCGCTTAAGGACACCAATAATACTGTTTAGTATCATAGACCATAGTAGAGTTGTATCATAGTAAGTAGACTAGCTGAAAAGACAAAAGTGACGATTGCTTGGGGTCCTGGACTGGACACCAAGGAACATCGGTAATGAGAAAGCAGATGAACTAGCTCGAATGGAAACAAGTATCCAATTTCATGGACATGAGCATTGCCTACCCATTCCGTACACGATTACCAAAAGAGTGATAGAGGGAAATGAGGAGAACCAAAGTCACCGACATAGCTCAGCAAGTCGCGAAACTGAAGTGGAAATGGGCGGGACACATAGTTCGAAGAGCTGATGGTCGTTGGTGTCCCAGGTGCTGGAGTGGCGACCCCGCACCGGGAAGCGCAGTGTTGGCAGACCCCCCACCAGGTAGACCGACGACATCAAACGAGTCGCAGGGAGCCGCTGGATTAAGACCGAGGCCTGTGGAATTCCATGCAAGAGACCTTTGTCCAGCAGTGGACGTCTATCGGTTGATAAAGAAGAAGAAGAAGATAGAGGGAATCGTATAAAGAGAATTGAATTCGAGATGGAACAACTCGATTCAATACAGACCATCGAAACTGTTCCTGAAATCGTTCGATAAAAATTAAAAAGAAGACAAGACAAATTATGCCACAAAGTAGGAATAATATTGCATTGGTAATAGGAATAGTAACTGGACACTGTTTGCTAAATAGACATCTCACAATAATGAGAATTAAAGAAGACCCAGCCTGTCCAGAGTGTGGTGAGGAAGAGACCAGCTTCCACGTCATAGCTGAGTGCCCTTACTCATTGGTAAGATGGGAACTCCAGGGTACGGATAGATTAAGTGAAGAAGACCTGACAAACCTTTCTATAGGGGACGTCGTTAGGTTTACGAAAATTACAGGTAGATTTGAGGGGGTAGGCTGCCTGGGCACCAGTAACCTGTGCCCAAACACGGGGAATTGGGTGGAATAGTTCTGACACAGGACTGATCACCAGCCTGGCGTTAGCAGGCGTCCCCTCCACTAATACAATACAATCATAGTAGAGTTCGTAAGTAGTGTAATTTTGTAAAAACAAGTAGAGTACAATTGGGGTTGGCAAAGCAGGTCAAGGTTGGTCGGATGCGGAAAAGCGGCATCAATCATTTCTACGGTCTCAATTTGTTGTGATTGGCTGAATTTATGGCGTTCATGCTGCAACAATGTATTTTAGCCAATAGTGAGAGAGTAAAGGCCAATTAGAGGTTATTACGATCGTCATTCTAACACAATCTGATGGTAGGTGATAGTTGTAAGCATAACACGAGTTACATCACTAATGTGATAATACAGTTAACTTTTATGATTCACCTTTGCTTAAACTCGAATAACTTGGATTTGAATAAAAAAGCTATATTTTTATCTTGTGCCACTTTTGATTGACGCTGTAATATATTTTGTAAGTTGTGTTACTTTTAATAATATGTATTGTTGTATGTAGGCTATTTTCAGTGTATGTATTCAGTGTAGTATGTTTCAGTGTAGGTTCTATCAAATGATTTACTTTAGCCGGCTCTTTTTAACAGAATCTGCTTTCCGAACAGCTGGTAGAGTTTTGACTTGTTATAAAAAACGATTTGTTTTTGGTTCATGTAATGTTTCAACAACTTTTTTATATCTGATGACAAATTAGCCCTTGACTGCTAATTCAGCTGATGGTAAGTGACGATGCCATCTAAGATGATAGATAGCGGACTAACGGGGATCGGTAAATCTCTTGTTGGCGGTAAGGTGAATCATTCCGCTAAAATTCATAAGTTCCCTAGTTTGCCCCGTCGGGAATCGAACCCATGACTTCCTACTTAAAATACTTGTGGTCTTTTCATTCATCACTGTGCTGGCTGGGGAGATCGTCAAAATATTTACTAGGTAGAACGTACTACATTTAAATATCGGTGGGTAGAACTGAATCCCAGGTGGCAAGTCGCCATTGCTGCATGATTGAAGGACAAACCAAAAAAAACACACTTTAGCGTTTATATCAGTAAGGGTATAAAATATTTCAAAGAAAAACGACCATTTACTTCTGTACATAATCTCAAAACTATCTAACAGCGTACTAAAATTAAGACAGCCAATTAAAATCGAATTACGAGCGCTAAAGAGATTTTATCTCGTACATTAACCTATAAAGCACACATTACTGTACGTTTTAGACCAAAGCGTTAGGCGTCATACGATAATTATTTTATTATTTAACGATTGTCTAATGTGTAATACATAATATTAATATAGCTTAATATCTCTGTAAGCTGTATAAATGAGTGCCTCGTTGGTTTTAATCCCACTTCTGACCTAAAAAGTTTAAAAACTGGGGTTTTCTTTCAAGAAAATCTCAATATAGAATCCTTTAGTTGGGATATTGGTGGTCTACACCCTTCTTACTCCAGGAGAGTACGTAAAGCCGTTGGACCTGAGCCTGATCCGCGATCGGTCGTTTGAACTGTGAGAGTGAGGGAATGGAGAGTGCGACTATGTTTACACATAGACTTGTGCACTATAGTATCTCTTAACTTGGCTCATCTTGCGAGCCACCTTGACTGAAATTCAGTCAGAATGCTATTCAATTCGCATGCATTCGCAATACCTACTCAATTTTTAGTATGAGTACAAGTACATCGGGTAAAAACATTACAGTATCCTGCAGAAAATATTACACATCCAGCTTTGGAAAGGGATTTGGAAGGCTTTGGCTTCGTAGAACATCGTCCCTGTCGTTCGAAGTGGGAAAAACACCACATAAGTCATACCTCACAGAAACGACTCTCTATGAAACCGAGGCTGGCTTATTGTTTATCAATTTGTAATATTTACTGTCCGGTAATGTACATGATCGTTGAGTATAAAAATTAAAAAATAAAAATATAAACCGACTTAAATAATAACTAAAACTGAAAAAGAAATAAATAATTTTATTTTATTACATATTTTTATAAACACGTCCAATTGAGAACCTCCTCTTTTTTTTGAAGTCGGTTAAAAAGTAAAGTAACACTTGAACTTTACTTCCTCTAGAAAAATTAAGTTTGACCTTTCCTGTGTCAAACGATTTTTCAAATAGTCTGAGAGACGGTAGATACCTTTCAAGCCTGTGTCCAAACAAGTATAATATACCTAGTGAGATGGCCCATTAATTATTAAATAAACTAGATTTTTTCACTTAAAGCTTATTGAATAAAAAATAATCTTTAACATCATCATACAAGAAAAAAAACTAGTCGATTTAAAAAAAAAAATAGCCATTTACATTATCTTTCTTTCTCTCTTCAATTTTTTATGTATACAAGCTAAAGAAATGCTACATAGTATACATTACTACAAAGTTCTTCTACTTCTTCTTCTACTACTACTATAAAACTGACTGACTGATCTGTCAACGAACAGCTCAAAGTACTGGACGGATCGGGTTGGGCGTACAGATAGCTATTTTGACGCAGACCTCCGTTAAGAAAGGGTTTTGCAAATTCAACCCCTAAGGGTTGTAAAATAGGGGTTTGAAAAATCGAATTTACATAAGCGAAGCCGCGGGTAAAAGCTAGTAATTTAATAAAAGGATATCTCCAATACAAAAACAAGATTTAATTTTTTTACGTTGTAAATGCTGTACATATTAAAAAGCTGCATATTTTATAGTAAAGATAATGTTTCACCTATCTCTCATGCTATAAGCGAAATATCGAAGTAATCTGACCAACTGACCTTATTTTGTAGCCATTCGTTACTACTGTTACATTGTTTACCGTTTGCGCTTATTGACAAGACGTATACGTATGGTTATCTAACTCCAGGAACGTTTCCAAATAATATGTACTTATTATACGATAATGTTATTAGATAACATACTTATGTCGGGAGAATGTTATGTGGCTAAATGAACTTTACAGCTGTCTAGTTTAGGTGACCCGTCTTCAATTTGGCATGGGCGTCGCCAAGGGGGGGTTAAGTAGGGGCAGCTGCCCCCCCCCCTAGACATTTGAAAAATATAGTAGGTACTACAGTAGATACTTCATCACTGAAATCCAGACACCGCTGCCAAATCTTCAACCGTGAAGCTAAAAAACTTATACTTAACAAGCTTTTGCCCCCGACTTCGTCCGCATGGGGTAAGGTTTTTAAAAATGCAGTAGGAACCTTGTTTTCTCGGGATAAAACGTAGCCTATGTCACTCTCCAAATACACAAGCATTGGTACCCCTGCAAAAATCACATCGATCCGTAGCATCGTGATTGAAGGACAAACAAACACACTTGGCCACTTTGATATCACGTTAACCCACACGTTAAAGATGTTTGTTAGATCCTTAGAATCTTTTTTACTGTTAGTTTGTTAGATACTTAGAATCTTTTTTACTGTTAGTTTATTAGGTACCTAGAATCTTTTTTACTGTTAGAGCCTGAAAAAGTATTTGGAATTTTTGGTAGGTTTCAAGAACCGATTGCTATGGAAATAGTTTGAAAATTATGGGGAACGAGCTTATTATACTGGCTACTGAACTAGCTTGCAAGAAATCTTTGACTTTCCGGAATAAAAAGTAGCCTAGGTATATATGTCACTCCAGGTCGTCAACTATACCCAGACAAAAAATCACGTCGATCCGTATACCTCTGTTGCAGCGTGATTAAAGGGTAAACCAACAAACACACTTTCGTATTTATATTATTAGTAAGGAAGTAAGGAAATGACCAAAATATGGATCTTACACACTTATCACAGAAAATAATATAAGCTTAAGACTATTTTTTACTCAGAATTCTGGCCACCATAATGGTACAAGCAATATATTCTTGGTTGCGGAGCGTAGCGGAGTGAGAGAGTAGTGCATAGCGGTATCATCATCATTCATCATCAGCAACCCATCAACGGCTCACTACTGAGCGCAAGTCTCCTCTCAGAGAAGGGTTGTAGGCCGTAGTTCACCACGCCGGCCCAATGCGAATTGGCGGACTTCACACACCTTCGAGAACATTATGAAGAACTCTCAGGTGTGCAGGTTTCCTCACGATGTTTTCCTTCACCGTTGAAGCCGTGATATATTTAATTGCTTAAAAGCACTTTACTCCGAAAAGTCAGAGGTGCGTACCCGGGATCGAACCTACAACGCCCCGAATAGGAGACCACAGTCCTAACCACTAGGACTACATAGCGCCTAGCGGTATGTCTCTGACCAAATATAAGCGGGGCAAATGGGTGATCAGTAGAGTGAGTGGCAGTGAGTAAGTAGATCGAGCCGTATGGCACCGAAACCTTCCTCTTCTGAACCTGGTAATTAAAGAGAAAGAATTTAAATCTCTCCTGCGCTGAACTCGAAGTAAAAAGACGCGACGGTCTTTGGCGTTTTAAAATAACTGTTATTATCTACTCCAAAGAAAATGTTGAGTCACAAAAATAAAACCGGCCAAGTGCGAGTTGGACCCGCACACGAAGAGTTTCGTACTATAACACCAGCTGTTATTAAGATTCAAAAAAAATTCAAAATTCGTTTATTAAACATCATTTACAATTAATTTATAACACAAGTAAGGCTGGAGCCCTCTTTTAAGTGTAATAGTACACTTGTACCAGAAGACACCGCTCTTCCATAACAATATCCGTCGATGTATTATGAAACAATAGCTACATACATTTATGTTCAAGAAAAAAAAGTTTATTGTTTATTTTTTACTTATTTTTTTGTTGTTATAGCGGCAATAGAAAAACATATTCTGTGAACATTTTCAAGTATCGACCTATTGAAATTCATGAGATTCAGCCCACTGACTGACGGACGGACGGATGGACAGCGGAAGCTTAATAATAGGTCCCCGTTGGCATCCTTTGGGTAAGTTACTGAATCCTAAAAAGCATCCGTAATGCTGGATTACCTACTGTTTATTTTCCTTAAATAACGTGTTAATGCTATTAAACTGTGGCTAGTGCAAAATACGTGGTACATTAGACTTTCTTCGAAGACGGTTCCTTTGTCACCATGTTATTACACTCTACGACCTCTAGATTACAGGCTAGATCGTTTATCAAAAACAGGCTTACAAGTGCTTTGAACTGTCTATGTAATTTCGCGTAACTGATGGGAGGAGCGGTTTTAGTTACAGCAATATTTCTTAGAAATAGTAGTTTATCCTAAAAATAGATACAATTGTTTTATACCTGCAGCAAGGTGTCGGCATACCAGTGGAGAAGTTTCATGATGTTTATTAAAATACTGACTTAATTATGTAGGCACCTACAAATCACACACAGTAATATTATAAAGACGAAAGTTTATGTGTGTGTATATGTTTGTTACTTTTCACGCAAAGACTACTGGACGGATTTGGCTGAAATTTGAAATGGAGATAGCTCATACCTAGGATTAAACCATAGGCATCCACGCGGATGAAGTCGCGGGCATCGTCTAGTAAACTCTAAATCAGAACTAATACTTCAGGTATTGGAATCTAGAGTTTATCTTTATTAGAATTTATTTGTAGGTACCCAATTTACCTGAATACATAATGAGAAATTCTATTCCACAAGAATTTACATCGAGTCTGTGTAAAATTTTTGCCGATATAGTTTGCGCAGGCGTTTAATATTATCCACAGAATTATTCTAAATATCGAGTTAGAATCGATTCGTTAAGTCGAGCAATAGACGTCCATTGCTTGAAATAGGCTTTGCAAAGATTGCCACAGAACCCGATCTTGTGCCGATTGCGTCTAGCGGCTGCCAACGAGTCTTAGAGGTCGTCCGTACCAACTAGCGGGACTTGGAAGATCTTGGTTCATTCATAACCGGGCCATAACTGGTCACAGGTCTCTTTCCGAATGAGAAGGGTTTAGGACATATTCCACCACGTTGACCAAGTGTCGATTAGCAGGCTGTGATGCAGGTATCGTCACGATGTATTAGCAGGCTGTGAGAAACAGCCTCTGAGAACACTGCAGAACTCTCAGGCATGCAGGTATCGTCACGATGTGTTAGCAGGCTGCCAGAAACAGCCTCTGAGAACACTGTAGAACTTTCAGACACGCAGGTATCCTCACGATGTATTAACAGGCTGTGAGAAACAGCCTCTGAGAACACTGTAGAACTCTCAGGCATGCAGGTATCCTCACGATGTATTAACAGGCTGTGAGAAACAGCCTCTGAGAACACTGTAGAACTCTCAGGCATGCAGGTATCGTCACGATGTGTAAGCAGGCTGTGAGAAACAGCCTCTGAGAACACTGTAGAACTCTGAGGCATGCAGGTATCGTCACGATGTGTTAGCAGGCTGTGAGAAACAGCCTCTGAGAACACTGTAGAACACTCAGGCATGCAGGTATCGTCACGATGTATTATGAGGCTGTGAGAAACAGCCTTTGAGAACATTGTAGAACTTTCAGACATGCAGGTATCCTCACGATGTAAGTATTAGCAGGCTGTGAGAAACAGCCTCTGAGAACACTGTAGAACTCTGAGGCATGCAGGTATCGTCACGATGTGTTAGCAGGCTGTGAGAAACAGCCTCTGAGAACACTGTAGAACTCTCAGGCATGCAGGTATCGTCACGATGTATTATGAGGCTGTGAGAAACAGCCTTTGAGAACATTGTAGAACTTTCAGACATGCAGGTATCCTCACGATGTATTTTCTTCATCGTTAAAACGCTCATGACTCCGAACAGTCAGCGATGCGTGCCTGGAATTGTATCTAAAAACTAACACTGTAGGTACAGGCTGCTGTCATGTTTTTTTGGACCTACTTGATTGACGCCATTTTGGCAATTGTTTACAAGTACAAGAGTAAAAGGAACTAAAATTAGTGTAGGCACTGATAGCTTTGATACTTTTTGGCATCCCTATATTAATTAGTTCCAGGGGCACTCGTATGGCAAATGTGGCGCTTCAAATTGATCTATATTAATTTAAAGTCATTTGTATAGGGACAGCCAATCCAGGGTTAAGCATAGAGGTCAGTGAAAACTGATTCGCAAAGGACGGGCGAAGTCAGCACTTGACTATCTCATTCAAAAAAATTCAAAATTCAATAGTTATTTGTGTTATATGGGGCCAAAGGAATTTTTTGTTCCCCGAGGGCGTTATTTTGAATTCAGAGCGAAGTGAAGGATTCTATAGTAGATTCCCGAGCGCAGCGAGGGATTCTAAAGTAGAATCCTGAGCGTAGCGAGGAATTCAATATACGCCGCCCGAGAACAAAAAATTTTGGCCCCGAATGACACACACTATTTTTCATCATTACCTATGAGAAAAAGCTAGGAGTATCAACCTACTATGTATAGAGTATAGACATTACCAATACGTATATTGAAAGTTTAAATAAAACATAAATAAATGTTTATGAAATAATTAAACATTAATATTTATGTTGAAAGTAGGTATGGGCGTAGGTATATGTCTAATCGACAAAGATCACGTGACTTATCGTAGACAACAGCTTCTCAAACATTTTTGAATTTCGACACAATTTTGAATTCTCTCTTCTGATTGGTCCGCGTCAGTGCTTTAGTATGCTAAAGCACTATAACGCGGACCAATCAGAAGAGAGAAATGAAAAGTCCCATGGGGTTAAAATGAAATTTTGCTCCCGCTGTCCTCTGAAGCCAATATTCGTTTTTCGAATAGGTATGATGAAAAATTATTTATTTCATGTAGGCCAACCTGTGGCTCTTATGACACGTCAAGATTCTACCACCGGTTCGGAAAGCGGATTCTGCTGAGAAGAGCCGGCAAGAAACTCAGCAGTTGCTCTTTTCAAAATAATCATTTTACAATATTAATAAGTAGCTATTACATTGTAATAAGTTTTTATACTATCTTGTGGGCAGCTGGATGGCAAGCTGATTTAACCCGTGCATCTTTGTTAGAATAGAATATGACATTTCCACAAAACGTACTACAATTCAATTCATGTCAAAGACGGGCAGACAGAAAGTAGCCCCATTCCCGCCGGCGGCACCCGTTCACGAGCATGACGCATGATCCAGCCATTGCTTCGCTCGACCATATTTGAGGGAACGTAACAACCCGCACCACACGACACCACCACAGAAATGTTTAAAGAGAGCGTGACATACTTAGTCTACCCGTATCAAAGCATCGAATTGAATAATATTATTCAAACACTAATTTTAAGATCCCATGCAACTTTGTCATTAAGAAAGTCATTAACTTTGTAATAAGCGCGACTCAGTAAGTGAGTTTTTACGCATTGTTTATATTTGTGCAGTGGCAAATCTAGCAATTCCTTCGGAATCGTACGCGTATCGTAAGCGTACGCTCAACCCCACAAAGGATTTTTGCACTTTGCGCAGGCGACATGATGGAATTTCTAGTTTATGACGATTTCTAATGAGTCGATTGTGTGTATTGCCTGAGTGGTTGTAATTCGAGCATCTTGCAACAGCATTTCTTGGCCTGTACCTTAATGATATAATATAGCAGAGATAGGTAAGACTCTAATGAATTGGTTAACACGAGAACAAGCTCTGCGGGCGCTATTACTAATAAATTAACTTAATTAGTCGAGTTCATTAGTGTACTTCACGACTCCACTACCCAGGTGCTCCAGAGAAAACTTTATGGGAATATTTTTAATTTTTCTGAGGAGAGTTTAAAGCTTTTGTTTTACGTTGTAACTTTTTAATTATTATGAGTTTGTTTTTGAATCGGATGTTTACCTAATTAATTGCTTCGGTCGATAATAAGGTCCCGTACCAGGTTCGATTCCCGGGTCGGACCCAAAACTATTGGGGTTTCAACATTAGTCCGGAGTTAGGAAGTTGGTTGTGTGTTACCCCCGTGTCTCGGAGAGCATGTAAACCAATAATACCAATAATGTAATATAAAAAAATAGTTTTAAAAAACCGACTTCAAACGTCCGCGCCAATACAAAGAATATAATTTATTGTTGATTATTTAAAAACCACTCGACCGATTTCGATAAAATTTAAATTGGACCACCTGGGAAGTATATCTCTTTCAAACAAAAAATATTTTCCAAATCGGTTCAGGCATCTTCGAGTAATCGGTGAACATACATAAAAAAAAAGATTCCGGTGAATTGAGAACCTCCTTCATTTTTGAAGTCGGTTAAAAATGTAGGTTTACTTTCCAAAACGTTTCCGTAGTACTCCGGTCTCAGGAGTTCGGAAGTTGGCGAAGTTTGAAGGTTGGGAGTGTTTGTGTAACAACAACTTCGAATTTCAAGGAGCACGTAAATCAAGCCTTAAGCCTGATCCCTCTCCGGTCGTGTCGGATTGCTTTCCCATCGAACTTTGCACTCGTGAAACAAGATTGGCAATTTTTAAAGGAGCTGGTAGGTCCACTATTAATAAATCAGTAAAGAGTATCTTAGATAAATTAACCTCTTATCAATATGAAGAAAGATTTTAAAAATTTTGTCGATTTTATTGAACTATTTTGGCTCAACAAAAAGTTTTTATTTTAATAAATATATATGCTAGAAAGTTAGAAAGTGCTCAATTAGGTATAATCATGCAAAACATTTTTTTTTTGTTTTAGATTATTGTAACAACAGTTGCCATCGCCTATTCTTAGGACAAATTGACAAGGGTAAAGTCACAAATCGTCTACAACAAGAAACCCACTGAAACCCGATAGCAAGGTTGATAAAACGAGACATTTTGTCCAAATGGCAGCCGAACGTTTTTCAGCACATCTTCAGTACCCTTAGTATGAATATTTTGCGAATTTTAAAAACTTTACTATTTCAAGTCGACACATAGTATTAATGTGTTAGTGGTTCGATAGTGCTGCCAATTTTATTTTACGTTTCTTGACTTGAAGATGAGAACATAGAGGATGTGGTGCGTTTGACACCAAAGTCGCGTGCAGTTCACAAAAGTAATCGTCATCATCATCATCATCTTTATCAGCAACCAATCAACGGCTCACTACTGAGCACAGGTCTCCTTTCAGAGAAGGGTTATGGGTCATAGTCCACCACGCTGGCCCAATGCGAATTGGCGGACTTCACAAGCCTTTGAGAACATTATGGAGAACTCTCAGGTGTGCAGGTATCCTCACGATGTTTTCTTTCACCGTTGAAACATGTGATATTTAATTGTTTAAATCGCACATAACTCCGAAAAGTCCCATGTACGTGCCCGGGATCGAACTTGTGACCCCTCGAATAGGAGACCACACTCCTAAACTCAAATTTTCAAAATTCAAAAGTGAGTATGTATTCACTTAGTGTACGCCAAGATATGTGACTGTTATTAAATGTCAAGACTAGCAGTTTGGAAATCTCGGTATCAGACTGTTCCGGATGCTGGCAAGAAACTCAGCAGTTTTGACGTGATAACGTCTTATAAATCACGTGTGAAAAAGTGTCACGTTCCGCCTGAGCCTGCGCGGGCAAGCGAGAGCGCGGAACAAGCGATAGAGAGGCACGATTGGCCCAAGCGTTGGCTTGTGACACATTTATTCATCAATGTTTCTTTATGACGTTTTCACGTAAAACTATCGTCCGTAAACCGACTTTACACACAACCAATATTTTTCCAAAATGCAAAATTTCGCGATAGTAATTAATTATTTCACCGACTACGACGCACAACGTAAATTATTGAAGCGCACGCGCCGCGGTATAAAGTTTTAGTGTTGCGATATTCGAAATACATTAAACGTTGTCGAAATTTGCGGACTCATAATAGGGATATCTTCAGTTATCGAGCGGACACGCCCACTCCCCCATCCCTCCCACAAGCCAAGTCGCGATAATCGAATTAGGCACGTCCGATCACAGACCGCTGTGAGCCCTACATGCCGATTGCATTGGCAAACTTTGTCTTGGATAAATCTAAATTAGTACAGATATTTGAACGGAAACCCAGATTTTCAATTTTCTTTTTTTTTTTTAAAGCCATGCTGAAGTTGATTGTGAATGGGTGCCACTGGTGGGAATGGGGCTGCTTTCTGTTTGCCCGTCTTAACATGTATTGAATTGTAGAATGCATTATTGGAACTTCTCATTGTGGAAATATTCTGTTCTAATCTAACAAAGTTGCATGGGATAATCGGCTTGGCATCCAGCTGCCCACAAGATAGTATAAAAAACTTATTAGGTACATAATATTATTGTAAAATGATTACTTTGAAAAGAGCAACTGCTGAGTTTCTTTCCGGCTCTCTCAGCAGAATCCGCTTTCCGAACCGGTGGTAGAGTCATGACGTATCATAAGAGCCACAAATTGGCCTAAGTGAAATGAATAATTTTGGATTTGAATTTGAATCTGATTAATAATCTCCTCTCCCTTCCAAATGAACGGAGAACTTGTGTTAGGAGTGGGTACGAGACTAGTGCAACGGGTGGTATGGTGCTTAGCCTTGGTCAAAGATTGTTAGCACCATACCTGCAATGCGTACTTTCCGGTACGATTAACTGGGCTGGGACATTAATAAAACTACCACACAACTTCCACATCCTTTTTTCTTCTTTAACAGCCGATAAATGTCCATAGTATAGGTCTTCCACATTCCCCAGTTTTGGGCAGCCTGTGTAGCGACTTTCTGTGACAAGCTTGATGTCGTCACTTCACCTAGAGGAAGATCTGCCTACACTAAGATTTCCGGTATGATTATTCGCATTATATTATCGATATTTGAATCTGTATTTCGAACCGGTGCGGTGCGGTGGTAGACTTTTGATCTGTCGTAAGAGCCACAGGTTGGCCTGCGTGAAATAATTTTGAATTTTTAAAAATTTGGAATTAAGTTAGCCTTCTTTCAATTTAGAATGTTTCTATAGCCAAAGAGTTTAAAAACTCTAGCCCGACTAAGGAAAATTGGGAAGGTGACATCCGACGTAATGATTTTGGGCGAATAAAATTTATTTCGACGCTGTCGTAGAAAAAAGTTGCTTCAACAAAATTGCTACTTTACAGGAGAGCAGCTTAAAGTTTTGAACTTGGTTTTTCGGCATTCCGTAGAACAATTTGGGTTCATATTATACGACATGGTTTTTTGTATTTCTTAATAATTATAATTAAAATTATACGAAACGCGACGGATTTCCAACTATACCCTGTCCAATCGTTTATTTTCCTTTTGACAGCTCAGTCTCTCTCACTCTCATTGACCGAGCGAAGCGAGGTCTCTGAGTCTACTAGAGTGAATTTGCACTTGTCTGTCCGTCCGTCCGTCCGTCCGTCCGTCCGTCTGTCAGAGCCTTATAACTTTAGAATTACTGAACGTAATTACTTCAAATTTAGATATAATATGTAAACTAATGGCCTTCAGCCGAATATTGCATAAAAAATTTAAAAACCTTTATTTCAGGGGGGCTCTCATAGAAGTGAATGCGAAGAAAAAAAAAATTTATCGCGTTACATAAAATTTTAAAGATAATTTCAAACCGAGTACAAAAATATATATTTTTTAATTTTTCCCTTAAAATTGACGAAATGGGGGGCTTTCAAAGTGGAGATTTAATACGCTCGCTCGAAGACGCTCTCTGGCAGAATCCGCTATGTATTTTCAAGCTGATTTTATTTTTTTAATTCACTTGTATCCTGTACTTGAACAACAAATACTAAAATTATATGAATATTATAAAGAAACGAGATTATTTAATTTTTAATGGGCATCAGTAATTCATATAGCATCAACATAGCTTCACAATAATGCTAATAGATGGCGCAGTCATGAACTATTCCATGGAACTAGCGTCGACCATTATTATTTAGTTACATAAAATAATAACTTATTATACAATTAAAATTATTGTTTAGTTAAATATCAAACTTCAATAAACTATTAATTACTTACTGCATTTTGTATATTTTTTATTCGCGTCGATAGATGACGATTTGTATAGATGCTCGTAACCCGTTTTCACTCGTTAGTACTTATTAATTCAGTGTTTTCACTAACGTTGCCTAACCTTTACGGGCTACCTATGATAAGTTAGGTGATGATTTCTGTCAACTTCTTTATCCTGTACGGGACACCTAAAAGGACTTTGGGACGGATGTTAGGACTTAGGATTGTATTTAGGAGCTACCTACGTAAAGAGACTCCTACTTAGGGGATGATTTAGGTATGTTTGGTGAAAACGGGCATAATAATAATGTCAGGTTTGGTCGTCATGTATCGATTGAATGAATAATCATGGGATACCGTTACCGCGAGGTCTCAGTTCGGGGCGAACCACTAGTATAGTGAGAGAGAGTGAGACTGAGCTGTCAAAAAGAAAATAAACGGTTGGACAGGGTATAACAACATCGCAACTCGCAAGTGACAATCAACTGGCGGCCGCCGGCATTTGACAATTTAGCGACAGCAGCGCTTCTTTACAAGCGACGTTTATCTTCGGAATGAGTTTCAGATACGACTTTGTCCGATTGAATATCTCCAAAACTACAGAATTTTTTTTTCTTTTGCTTATAAAAGCCGTTAGTGTCAAAATCATGATTTCGCTGTATATTCATATGCGACAGTGTTCTACGACAGTGTCGATTTATTTATTAACAGTTTACACACATAGAAAATAACAAAAAATTTACTGGAAAAACAGAATATTGATCACAATAGAACACATTGAAAATGTAGCCTAGTTAAGTCACCCGGATCATCATAACAAATCGATTCATCAAAATAGCCGATTTTGATCATCAAAATAGTGGGACATTCGTAAAAAGTCTCATACATACACAGACTGCTAAAACCATAGCCCTTCCTATTGGGTTTGCCGTACTCGGGTAAAAAAGGGCAGTCTGACCTTTAGACAAAGACTATCTTTCTTAAGTGTCACCCAAATGGGAAAAGGTTTCGTGACATAAGTTTATAAATGGCAGGAGATAGACTCTAATGAAAGAACATTCGTCTTCTGAAATTGCCGTTTTGTGGCGGACATGGGCGGACACGAAAAAGACCGTGTTATTGTAACAAGGTAAGTATATTATAGTCATTTATTAAGTTAACAGTTTTCATAATAAAAATTAAAATTATGGAAAAAATAAATTGAAAAACTACTATGTACTTACTAATTATACTTACAACAAATACACGCCGTCCAAGTGATCGCTAATGGGCATGGTGCCCAAAACACTGGCGCTATTACCTTTTTGAATATCTCTTTGAATAGTCACCTGAGGCGTGGATCAGTTTTTAAGCTATTGCATAGCTTTTATCGCGGGGCTTTGAACGGGGACAAACGGTTTTAGCGCGGCGACCGAATCAAGAAATTCCGTAACGAAAAAAAACCTAACACCGTCGTTCAGTAAGCGTTCAACGTTTAACACATTTAGAGGTTCTCAAGTAGCTCTATTTGGCGCAGTGGGCGAGCGACCGCTTTCTTTGATGATGTCGCAGGTTTGACTCTCACTCGCGAAGTAGTGACAGTTCGCTTTTCTTGATGGTTTGTTTTTTAATTTTTTTTTTGCATAATTTTTACCATGCAAAAAAATATTGCATAAATATTATAATTGCATAAGTTAATAAAAATGCAATGGCTTTACCGCGGCAGTCCCCCAGTGCCACTTAAGTTTTTTTTCAGAAAAAAGAAATATTATACACTAAGGACCCATTATCACACAATCACCAAGTAAACTTGATGACAGACGTTGAGGAAGTTGATATAATATGAAAAGGAGAACCATGAGAAGAGAGAAGATGGAGAAGAGAAGAATATTAGCTCCCAAGTTAAATCTCTTATATTATTATTATTCTTTCAATTTGACTAATCTAAAATTCCCTCGTATCTAAAGATAACCGAGAAATTCTTAGAAAATTGGCTCAGCATAATAATTTCTATTCGCCGTACTTAATAATAATATATTTTGTTGATTGTCAACAAAATATATTCTATTTCTCACACAATAAAGTCTATAGTTCAATGAAACGCATTAAATGTAAAAGCTCTCAGTAATAAAGATAAAATGTCATATGTGAATTTTACTGTTTATAATAAATTTATTACTATGCTGCGTTTGAAATAAGGTATAAAATGGAATGAATAAATGGGAAGATGAATGAATCTGATTCCCATTGAAGCTTGTTTCTTTTTGTCTTTGGCTTAGAACTTTTTCTTTGAAATAGTTAATGAATAATAATATTGTTTTTTTTTTTTACCAAATTGTTAGGTTTTAGGTAAAAAGTCAGTACTTATTACTTTTAATTCAATTACGTAGATTTAATTGAGAAAAATCAAGCTCGGAAACGAGCGCGCATTTAAAATAACAAGTAGTTTCTTCCAAAATTTAAGTATAATTAGGTATATAAATATAAAATAATTTCGTAACAGATTTTAAGTATGAAATTGCAGTATAACTATA
Organism: Oeneis ivallda; assembly: GCA_029955525.1. NCBI lineage: Eukaryota > Metazoa > Arthropoda > Insecta > Lepidoptera > Nymphalidae > Oeneis > Oeneis ivallda. Next base: position 22,536,264 of record JARPMR010000009.1, read on the forward strand.
ATATTGAAATTTAGAAAACGTAACGTAAATTTACTTTCCGTATAAAGTACGTTAATCGGTTTATTAAAAATAAAAAAAAAAATCGGCCAAGTGCGAGTCGGGCCTCGCTCTTTTAGGGTTCCTTTAAAAAAAATTAAATTAAAATATTTTCATGTACCCATGGAAATATTTTAATTTAATTTAATTTATTTAATTTTATTTTATTTTTATTATTTGTTGTTATAGCGGCAATAGAAATACATAATATGTGAAAATTTCATCTGTCTATCTATTACGGTTTACGAGATACAGCCCGCTGACAGACGGACGGACGGACGGACGGACAGCGTAGGCTTAGTAATAGGGTCCCGTTGGTACCCTTTGGGTACGGAACCCTAAAAATTGTTACCGAAACGCTAAGCAAGGACTGAAACCTAATTGAAACAGTGGCTAACATAAACGTAACATGCTCAATTCAGTGTGTCATGTGCGTGTGTGTGTGTACATTAAGTACCTATAGCACAAAGTACGGATACAGTTGTAAAGTTCCAAAATTAAATGCAGAAGCAATTTTGCATAATACCTTCCGGTCAATATGGACACGAATGTATTTGTTGGCACTCGTCGCATAACGTCGGCCCTAACAGCGCGCATGCGCGTCCACATCGACCGCCGCCATTTTCAAAACCCCCCCATCCCATTCTTAGTGGGGTAAACTTGGATCTGGTGGTCTAAATTTAAGAAACTTTGGCACTCGATGTTCATACACAACTTTAAATAGGTACCCTACCTTTTTCACAAGCTTAAGATCGGAAGCAAAATAATTGAAACAAAATAACATATGACATTCTTTGACATTTTTATAGCCATCCGCTTCAGAGGAAATGCGTTTGATGTCAGCCGCAAGAATCGCCTGCATCACGCGCATTGAAGACGTCGCAACGACGCTCGAGACGTCAAGCAGAGGTTGTCAATTTTCAGCATTGAAAACGATCTTCTTCTTCTTCATCTTGTAGTGCCGACTCCTATCGGAGGTTGGCAACCATTAGGGCTATCTGCACCTTGGACGATGCTGCTGCACGGAACAATGATCGGGCACTTTTCCCATACCATTGGCGTAGGTTTTTAAGCCACGGTGTTCTTCTCCGACCAGGTGGTCTTCGGCCAGCTATTTTTCCTTGTATATTGAGCTGCAGGAGGTCGTATTTGTAATTCCTAAGGATATGGCCAAAATACTCCAGCTTCCGCACTTTTATGGTCTTGATGGTTTCAAGATCTTTCCCTAGCCTCAGTCGTGTTTTTAACACGCTGAACCCACGAAATTCTCAACATTCGTCTGTAAACCCACATTTCGAAAGCTTCGCTCTTTATACACAAAGTTTCCGTAAGTGTCCAGGCTTTGACGGAAACGATGCCTCTACATATCATTTTCTTGGATATCTGGAAGCTTCCTTAGGCCTTGGTTGTACTAAGTAAGGCCACATGTGCAAGGCCACTGTCACCACGGACAGGCCCGCACGTGGTAAGATGATTGCGAAGCGACGCGGACGCGACAAATATAGTTTGTCCGCAACTCTGAGTTGCACATAAATATTTTTTCCATACATGAAAAAAAAAACTGCCAAGTGCGAGTCGGGCCTCGCTCTTTTAGGGTTCCGTACATATGATCAATTTTTTTTTAAACTAGATACATATTTAGATATGTATAGTTCTTAGAAAGTACTAAATTCGTTTGTTTTCGTCACAACTTACAAACCGAATTATGAATCGGTGTTTCCAGTATTTATTTTGAAACACACTATATACCATACTAAAATACCAATAATATACCAAAATTTCTAATTCCTAACTAGGTAGTTTAGTTTTTGAGATAGACCTCCTAACAAAATTGGTCTAAAACTGACAACTTTGACGGCCCCCCATTTTTTCATTTTTGTAGCTATAAAATAAAAATATATATATTTAGACAATGACACCCCACATGCCAGGGTAAAAACGGACGGACGGACGGACGGACAGACGGACAGACAGCGGAGGCTTAGTAATATGGTCCCGTTGGCACCCTTTGGTACGGAACCCTAAAAATGTCCCTATATTTTGCTTCTATGATTGATAGAGCAGTGTGGTCTACTTTAGGTGTGATTTTGCGATGCGGCGCGAAGCAACTGTCACGATCGTCGCTCACTTACCTATCTACCTGGCACCCATGGAACTAGGAATTACGACTACGATGCTGGCACCCGACTCCACTCGTTGTCAACGGGAGACCCTCGCGGTGAAGTCACGAGGCCGGTGAGTGGACGCCCAGTGGTCAACTGGTGGACCCCTCTTAGTTAACGCATCTTCCTCTAGTCTAGTCACAAAATAGTTCGAGTGTTCACTCGACCACGCAAGCAGTCCACTCGGGAATCGGGACCTGGTACATAGCGGGTGGGCACCGAGTTGTTTCGCCGTCCGCGTATGGACAGCTTGCGAGCGAGGTGATCTCGTGAGTCTACTGAGTTAATAAATGAGCGCATTTAAATGGAAGTCCATACTTATAAGAAATCTCAACCGCACGAAGCGAAGTGGTGCTGGTCAGGTTTATAAGTAAGCGATGACCTTTATACTGCTGTTATTCCCTTTTGCGTTTCATGACACTCGTTGCATGCTGCATGTAACACGCGACTTTAAACTTGCACATGCACAATACAAACATGCGGCCAAGTTCGCCGCATCTCGCGATTTGGTTCCAACAATGATTATTTATTTCAGCCTTGGGTATTATAGGTTCATCAATTCCATACTAGATATATTCATACTTTATTAGTCCTTTTTTGAAGTGGCTGGATGAGGAAGGCTGAGGACCAGGTGTGGTGGCGTTCTCTGGGAAAGGCCTATGTTCAGCAGTGGACGTCCGCAGGCTGAGATGATGATGATGATGATGAGTCCTTTTCACGTCTGGTATATTCAAGGAATAAACAAATCAACATGCACGGGTTATCACAACAGCTTCTTGATTCGATGAACTATGTCGATAACTCTGGTTTTAGATGAGAAAGACCGTCGTTTTCCCGAAATTTGGTTGATAAATAATTCCTTACTAGTCTTTTCCCGCGACTTTGTCGGCCTGGAGGTTTTAAAAAATCCCACGGTAGCTTTCTATTTTTCCAGGATATAAGGTAGCCTATAATATTCTCCAGGCCCGAACTAGCTACACTCTGCATGAGTGTAGTTGAGGGAAAAATCACGTCGATCACGTTGCTCCGTTGCTGCGTGATTGAAAGACAAATCAACAAACAAACACTTTTGCATCCATTCTTAGTATTAGTAAGAATGCTTTAGTCCATTGAATTGTTACATTTTTTAGGCCTTACCTTGCGTTTTTTAGAGGACGCAATTTTATTTTTTTGATGTGTAGGGGGGGGGGTCAGTGTAAAGCTAAAACCAAGTTTGTGGGGTCGCCACCCTTGTCCCACGGCCGCCATCTTGAAAATAGGGGTTGAAATGGTTTTTACGATATGGTTTTACGATATTTCTCTTAAACTATTTATCTGTTAAAAAAAAATTGTTAATATTTTTTGTTGCAAATTAAATTCTCTACAACTTTGGTCCAGTAACTTTTTGTCGTAGAACTATAAATAAAAAAGTTATAAGCGAAAATTTTCAGAAATTCGAGAAAAAATTTACTTGGGCAAGACATATATTATATCGAAATCAATAACAAAACATAAGTTACAGAAACAAAAGACAATAAGGCAAAGTGCGGTTCCTACCTGACAGCCTGCTTTTGCTGATTCATTTCTCAAACGGTACCTTTTTATTCCCAATGAAATCCATTAGAACATGTAGGATAGACCCGTGTCATCATGATTTATGAATTCTGTTCTCAATAATTCACCTAAGTTTTTTGGGTTCAAATATCATCATCTAAATGTGTCATATCATAGCAAGTTTGAGAATCAAGGTTAGACCCTCGTCCGAATTTTATATCTACTGTCCGGGATAATTCTTTTCGATGACAAGTCAGAACTTTACTGTGATTTCAGCTTTAATAATATCTATTTTTCCTCCGCTATCTAAAAGGATCTAAAGATATCGCAGAAAACGTTTCTGAAAAACGCCGGGCGAATGTAGCCTGGCGCTTACGACGTTATTCAGCTTGGGTTTTCAGTCGTAGCACCAGAGCGGTAAAAAAGGTGCGGTTCAAACCATATCGTGTTTAAATTGTGATCGTGGCGCGTCAGCAAGAAACAACAAAACAATTTCTAATGTCGTGTTGCTTTCTCAATCTAGGGATATACTTATTGTATAATTACAATGTTTTCTTTGTCTTTGGGTCTACAAAATTTCATAGACTATTAGGTATTCGTTAACCCTACTATCCTACTTCCTACTAATATTATAATGCGAAAGTTTGTGAGGATGGATGGATGGTTGTTACTCTTTCACGATACAATGAATCAATTGATTGGACTGAAATGTGGAATGGAGATATCCTCCTGGGTATGAGCTATCTCCACACAACACGTATCCTACATTTATCCCAGAAAATAAAGAGTTCCCGCGGGAATCAAAAACTTCAATCCGCGCGGACGAATTCTTGGGCATCATCTAGTATTCAAATATTTAGTCTTCATTTGTATGGGGAGCGCTCGATAAAACATCTCATAATGGCCTCAAAAGTGCACTTGCGGACCCTTGTTCCAATATATTGTTTTCAACATAAACATGAACATTGCTACCTAATATTAAAAATATCCCTTTGTTCAAATTGCGACTAAAGCAGCCAAATACAGTGTTAGTAAAAATAGATGCACTTTTTATTCCCTCACTCTCATAGTCTCGTAGATCTATGAGAGTGAGGGAATAAAAAGATCATATCTCTCATAGATCTTCGCTGGATCGGCAGTCCAATCTATTCAGTGGTCCAACTGCAACGAAAACCAATCACACCAGAAAATAACCTATTTTTCCAATAAATTCAAACTCATTCAGTGGACCCGTTATCTAAAGCCCTTTACATAAAACCGAGCTTTTCTCTTCCACTTGGCCCGGATCGCCTTGGCAGCCTCCCAAGCTTGGCAGAATGCAAAACTTTATCGCTACTTAAACCACGTCCGTCCCACTTTGTGTCTTATGTACAATTAATGATTTTGAAACAAGAACAATTTAAAGAACTGATTGTGAGACATAAAACCAAATGATAAAGAACACAGGAAAGTAGTTAAGCAATTAAATATCACATGCTTCAACGGTGAAGGAAAACATCGCGAGGAAACCTGCACGTCTGAGAGTTCTTCATTATGTTCTCAAAGGTATGTGAAGATATCAATTCGTATTGGGCCAGTGGTGGTCTATGACGCATAACATGTCTCTAAGAGGAGAGACAGTAGTGAGACAATGATGGGTACCTACTTAATGATGATGATGATGACATCTCTGACTTTTTGGATTTATGTGCGTTTTAAGCAATCTTGCTTTAATCGTAAAGGAAAACATTGGGAGGAAACCTGCTTGCCGTAGAGTTATAGAGAGCCATTATAATATTATTCTCAAAGGTGTGTCAAGTCTGCCAGTCTGCACTTGGTTTGCCTACGTGGTCGACTATAGTCTAAACCAGAGATTCCCAAAGGGTTCGATATCGACCCCTTGGGGTCGATATAGGTTTCTCAGGGGTCGACACAAATGAAAACTTATTTTGGGGGTCGACGAGGTCTAAAAATCGAACCCTATTAATTAACACAAGTTCTTATTTGAAACTTTCAAGATACTGTAGAAGTTGTGTTCCGCGTTATATTTTATTTTTACTTTGCGATTTTAATGTTTTTTCTTCAAAAAATAATTACCTAATTTAGTATTTTTACGTAATTTGATTAATAATTATTAATTACACTTGATATTCACTGAAATTTTATGTCTTTATTTTGTTAAATTTTGATGAGAAAATGATGTCAAGTTAACCAACCGCAAAGTTTTTGAGTTGGCAAGTATTGTGTATCAATAGGAAAACTAGAGATAGGATTTTTAAAGTAATTTGGCCATGGGGATTGAGGTATCAGTTCATTTTGGAAAATGGGTCTCTTGCCCAAAATAGTTTGGGAATCCCTGGTCTAAACCTTCCTCATTCTGAGAGGAGACCTGGGCCTAGTCTGTTGTGGACCGGCGTTCGGTTGAGATGTTTAGAACCTAAATAACCATCATCATCAGCAACCCATCAACGGCTCACTACTGAGCGCAAGTCTCCTCTCAGAGAAGGGTTATATTCCATAGTCCACCATGCTGGCCCAATGTGAATTGGTAGACTTCACACACCTTTGAGAACATTAATATGGAGAACTCTCAGGCGTGCAGGTTTCCTCACGATGTTTAACAAAAATTTTTATAACAAAAGCTAGTTAAAGACGCCTTTCCGTACTTTCTTTTTTTGTAATAATTTAATTTAAATATTATTTAAGTGTGTAGCAATAAAGATTTTATCTATCTATCTAATTTATCTAGCTAATAAAGATTACCTTGAGATAAATTAGATTTGTCTCATTAGTTGTATATTACATAAATTCGTAGCAAATTAGGTTTACTTTATTACAACAAACATAACTGACTAATTAGACCTGCTTAATTGATATACATACAACGTAGCGGAATTTCGTAGCGTGTACAAATCAAGATAAACGATCACTTTAGATGATATATGTCAACACTCCGGGTTAGAATCACTAATTTATGTTATTTCTTGTCATGTTGTATTTCCAACGTAAACTTCTCTTCAGTATCCTAACTAATAATACAGCTAACAATTTCAATTTTATATTCTTACTAGCTTTTGCTCACAACTTTGTCCGCTTGGAGTTAGGTTTTTAGAAATACCGCGGAAACCATCTGTTTTTCCGGGATGAAAGGTAGTCTATATCACTCTCTAAGTCTTCACTATACCCATATAAACAATCACGTCGATCGGTTTCTTCGTTGATGAGTGATTGAAGGACAAACCAACGCACAAACACACTCGCATTAATAATATTAGTAAGTATTTACCTACTCAATTTTTTCCTCAGAATTTCTCAATTCCATTAGGATTCTCCGAATAAATTTTATATTTTTTATATATGTCTATAATTGTTATAGTAAAAGCAATGTGGTATCTATCCTTTCAAAAAGAGCCCCATAATATGGCATCTTCATAATTTATGGTGTTTGATTTTCATTTGGGCTACAATCCAAGAAACAGTCGAAATTTCTAAATAATGGTCGTTTGTGGCGAGGCGTGAGATATCGACCGTGTCTTATGCCCAGGGCCTATTTTTAGCAATCGACCCATTTGCCTCTCATACCTACATGAAAATTTCAGGAGCGCCCCATTGGCTGAGGCACCGTGACGTCACAATGACATGCGGACCAATCAGCGATGGAGGCTTTGCGCATGGCCACGAAGGCTTCGCACCGGCCACGGCGAAGGATGTCAGTCTGGGCTTGCGAAACCCAGGTGTGCCAAGCTCGCGCCAACACAGCACAAGGTTAATATTTTTTCTTTAATTTATCCGCCATTTTGGATTTACGTTACGTTTAAATGTGTTCCATTTTCAACTTCAGGTGTTGTTATTGTGTTTTATATTCTGCACATAGGTATCATGTGTGATTGGAGGAAAATTATATAATCATGGTTTTGCTATTGCGTAATGTATGTGATGTGCGAGTGAGTGGAAGAATATTTCGGTGGGCGTGTGAGAGGGATGGCGTTAGTTAGTGATTTTTTTTAAGTGGAGGCTACTTTATAGGAAATGTATTTTATATGTATTTTGAATAAGTTATGTGGAATATAAAGGCGATTGTAACGCCAATGCGGCATGTCTGTAGACCGTCTACCGCACTGCTACAAACTTATTTCGTAGCGCGTAGCACAATATTTAAGGACCAAAATTATAATATTTTAGTAACATTTATAATGCAAAGGTGATTTAAACGCCATGTATAATAAATTGATTAAATTATTAAATTAATTTTAATTAGAAAGACACTAAAAAAGCTAAAATTTTAGTCATAATTAGTTAGTTGTTCAACTGTTTTCGCGTTATTTTTATTCTGAAATAATGCTTTCATTTTACACAAGACTCGATGGCAAATATAATTTATTTTCTAAAAAAATAATCACTTAACCAAACTTCTAAAACATTTCCTCTTCATTCATTCAACATTCTAATGTTTACCTTAAAGCCTTTTAAATTTTAATTTTGAGATATAATAGTTTCAAGGACGTGGATAAAAACAAATATTATGCATTGTTGTTTAAGAATGTTTTATTTTGGAGATTTATATATTAACTGATCTGATATATTCGCTTTTACTGCGACATAGTTCGTACAGATTTAAGCGTATTTATATTGGTACTTATTTTGTGGTACACTATCTCTAAACTAAACTGAGAGGTAAAAAAATAGTGTTATCTTTTTCAAAACACTCCTGCGACAAAAGTTGGTATTTTTGAGCTGGTTAGATAAACATTATGTAGAGCAGAATTGGCGTCCTTATTCTTGCCCCTTTTCACGGAAACTTGAAACTTAGCTCCTAAAATGGAATAAGTAAAGTGGTTGAGAATAAGTAAATAAGAAAAAGATAAACGATCAAAAGTAATTATATTCTTTCTTATTTTTTATATTATGCGTCAAAGTATGCTGTCCATAAAAGCAAAGTACTAATTCAAATCCGTTTATTTGCATATTTCCTTGCTTTATCCTTATTAAAAATGCGACAATGTGTTTGTTTGTTGGTTGGTCCTTCAATCACGTCGCAACAGAGCTATGGATCGACGTGATTTTGTGCATGGATATAGTTGAGGACCTAGAGAGTGACATGGCTCCTTTTTATCCCGGAAAATGAAAGAGTTCCAACGGGATTTCTAACATCTAAATCCACGCGGAAGAAGTCGCGGGCATCATCTAGTAACTGAATAATTATAGGGGTTTTATTGCGGTGGATTCCCATATCGTTTATTTGCATAAAATAAGACAATAAACAAACTCACATGCACTATTCTTAAGTCTAGTGACTTTTTTCTTGCAACATTTTTTGTAGTATTTTTCCACACACTGTCTAAGAGTGAAATTACGTCTCAAGATAAGTGCTTTCGGATGTCTACCGCCGGAAACCGGTGCTCTAAGCGTTTCCGGTCGCCATTTTCTGAGCGGAAGTCTGCTCGGTTTTATGACTTCCGACTACATTCTGGTACGAAAATTCAAAGCTTTAGTGAATGACTTTTTATGACACTGTTATATTCATTTATTCAACTCGAGTCTCAATCTATCGCCGGGCTCTTACTGGTCTACCTTCTAAGAGTTTTGGCCATAGTCCACCACGCTGACCAAGTACATTGGCAATCTTCTAAGAGTTTTGGCCATAGTCCACCACGCTGACCAAGTACATTGGCAATCTTCTAAGAGTTTTGGCCATAGTCCACCACGCTGACCAAGTACATTGGCAATCTTCACACTGCCTTTGAGAACATTATGAAGAACTTTCGGGCATACAGGTTTCTTCAGGATGTTTTCTTTAAATGTGCACATTATTGCACAAGACTCACTAGACTAGGCTACTTTTTTTTATTGATTGAGAAAAAAATTAAAAACTAATTACAAACAATTTTAAAAACGAATTTTAATTTATTTAGCGAGTTCGCATAATCTAATTACATAAATACAAATAAACAAAACCTTGATATGTAATATAAAATCGGCCAAGTGCGAGTCGGGCCTCGCTCTTTTAGGGTTCCGTTAAAAAAATTTAAATTAAAATATTTTCATGTACCCATGGAAATATTTTAATTTAATTTTTTTAATTTAATTTAATTTTTATTATTTGTTGTTATAGCGGCAATAGAAATACATAATATGTGAAAATTTCATCTGTCTATCTATTACGGTTTACGAGATACAGCCCGCTGACAGACGGACGGACGGACGGACGGACGGACAGCGTAGGCTTAGTAATGGGGTCCCGTTGGTACCCTTTGGGTACGGAACCCTAATAATACCTTAATATACATATAATAATTCAATTCAAAATTATTCATTTCACTTAGGCCAACCTGAGGCTCTTATGACACGTCATGACTCTACCACCGGTTCGGAAAGCGGATTCTGCTAAGAAGAGCCGGCAAGAAACTCAGCAGTTGCTCGTTTCAAAATAATAATTTTACAATATTATTATGTAACTATCACATTGTAATAAGTTTTTTATACTATCTTGTGGGCAGCTGGATGCCAAGCCGATTTAACCCATGCAACTTTGTTAGAATAGAATATTTTCACAATGAGGGGAAGTTCCAAAAATGCGTACTACAATTCAATACATGTCAAGACGGGCAGACAGAAAGCAGCCCCATTCCCGCCGGTGGAACCCGTTCACGACCGTTCACCCGTTCATAACTCTGAACAACTCCGAGAAGTTGAGAGATGTTGGCTTGGGATCGAATCACTTACCGCTAGGCAGGGTTCCTAGACCAGGGATGTTGCCATTTAATCAAACCAGGAACTCTTTAACAATTTAACAATAATGTCTAAATACGCGCATAGAATAGAAACTTGTATACAATAGTGAACTAGACATTTTTTTTTGTTACAGAAGACCAACCTGGCGCACCATGAGCGAGCTTTAACGCCCAAAATAAAGTCCTAATCAAAAACCGATACATATCAAAAAAATGCACTGATAGCGTTAACCGTACCATAGCTTATACTCAACATTCTAGATTATAAAACAAAATTTAAGTAAGAATCACACTTTGCTATTTTTTAAAAAGAAGTGAAAGACGTTCGGAATTTGAAAGTTCGCGTTTGGATTTGGCGCGCGCGTGGGGCAGTCGCCCCCCGGGCTTCGACCGTGGAGGACGAGGGGGGAGCGCTGCTCGGGCGGCTGCAGGGCGCGCTGCGGGGCGGCGCCGCAGCCGCTTCGCCCTCGCGAGTCGCCAACTCCATCAGAGGCTACATCACTAACAAAGTTGGCTCGCTTCAGTTGAGAGACACAGGTATGTATACTTTCCCTGTGGCAAACAATTATTTATTATACAAACAAACAAAATTTAGAACAAATTCGCGAATTTTCCGGTTGCTATAATCATTATGTTTATTATATTGGTCTGGTGGGAGGCTTTGGCCGTGGATTTAGCGTTTCGGCACCATGATGGCGCGTAGACACCGATTACTCAAGATTCAAAATTATTTATTTCACGTAGGCCAACCTGTGGCTCTTATGACACGTCATGACTCTACCACCGGTTCGGAAAGCGGATTCTGCTGAAAAGAGCCGGCTAGAAACTCAGCAGTTGCTTTTTTCAAAATAATCATTTTACAATATTATTATATTATAGCTATTACATTGTAATAAGTTTTTTATACATCTTGTGGGCAGCTGAATGCCAAGCCGATTTACCCCATGCAACTTTGTTAGAATAGAATATAATAATTCCACAATGAGGGGAAATTAAAAAAAAAACGTACTACAATTCAATTCATGTTAAGACGGGCAGACATAAAGTAGCCTCATTCCCGCCGGCGGCACCTGTTCATGACTGCCGTACTTGTATAGGTTAATAATTAAAATTGACAAATCCCCTTTCAAGCTAGACCTTTACCATCTTAGACTTACTTCGTCAATTCGACTTACTATCAGGTAAGATCGCAGTCAAGGTCCATTTTGCCATGAAGAAAAAAATTTACTTGAAGAAATGAGGGTATTTTGTAAAAGTTACACTCTACAGATGTATCACCACTTTCTGATAGAGCGCTGAGCATCTAAGGCGACAGTGGCTTTAGCATTTCGCAAGCGTTCCACGACTATCTATATCCATTCAAACAATCACGCGATCCCTTGCTCCTTGATTGAAGGACAAACTAACAAGCAAATTTTCGCATTTATAATATTAGTTAAGATATATATTATGATAACTAATTTACTACATTACAAGATTAAAGCACCCAGTGCCATATAATATTTTGCACGTCAAAATATTGTTCTATATTCTTGCAATAATATTTATTGTAGAAGGGAGCTAACGACGGGCAAATATTTGGCCCTTATTAAATAAAACGGGGACGCGGGCGGGATGACTTAACAAGGAGAAGACAAACAATGGCGAAGAGATGATGTTTCTGAGTGAAAAGATTGGTATTTCTAAGGGATAAAACTTTTTCCAGTATTATTTTAAGTTAAAATAGCAATTATTATTATAATTTTTAGACATGTAAACTAATATTTGTGTCAAAGGCATAATATTTTCAAAGAATACTATGTAGAATTCTAAAATAGGCTTTCATCGGGTTCCCATTTTTCCAACTAATCAAACCAATAACTCTTTCATATTATTTGTTACGATATGATATTTAGCGATGAATGTCATATCATTCAACAAACACATAAAATTAATAGCTGTGAGATTTTCTAAAATTAATTGCTACAGTGCCAGTGGAGTTAATATCGGTCCAGCAGTGTAAGAGTATCAGCTCTTTTCCAAAATGAAGTAAGGCATTTCTGACGTATGATTACTCGATTAAGTGCTTCACGTGTGCCAGTATAATCGTTAAATGACAATTAACTGATAACTTTGACCTGATGCCGCAACCAGAATCATACATAGTCCGGCCATGGATTCACATGTCGGGGGTGTTTTAAATTTACGCTTGTTATCCTATAGCGAGCGAGTACAGAGGTGCCAATCAGAGATGATTGCGAGCGTCACACTGTAGCAATCAATTCAATAGACAATCCCACAGCTGACGATATAATAAAAGTTAAGTCATTAGGATGAATTAATGTACAATTTCATCCAAGACTTAACTTGTAGTGTCTTAAATTCACTAAATCTGAGATATTGCGATCGTCACACTGTAGCAATCAATTCAATAGACAATCTCACAGCTGAAGTTACAATAAAGGTTAAGTCATTAAGATGAAATAATGTACAATTTCATCCAAGACTTAACATGTGTTGTATTAAATTCAGCCAATCTGAGATATTGCAATCGTTACACTGTAGCAACCAATTCAATAGACAATCCCACAGCTGAAGATATAATAAAAGTTAAATAATTAGGATGAAATAATGTACAAGTTCATCTTAAAGATTTAAATTGTATTGTATTAAATTCAGCCAATCTGAGATATTGTGATCGTCACACGGTACCCATAAATTCAATAGACAATCTCACAGCTGACGATATAATAAAAGTTAAATCATTAGGATGAAATAATGTACAATTTCATCCTAAACACTTAACTTGTGTTGTATTAAATTCAGCCAATCTGAGATATTGCAATTGTCACACTGTAGCAATCAATTCAATAGACAATCCCACTGCTGAAGATATAATAAAAGTTAAGTCATTAGGATGAAATAATGTACAATTTCATGCTAACGACTTAACTTTTCTTGTATTCGATTTTATTGGTTCAATCAAACTTTGTTGATATGGGCCTCGTTCGGGATATTTTACCGCGATCTCAAAACGTTATTAGTTAAATGTCAATTTGTACGCAACGTGTCGGATCAAAGGCAACTCAATTTGCTGACGTCACCCGCAGCCTCCCCGTCTCTGATTAGGGTGGAACGGGATAAAAGTGAAACTGTTCACATTTAATGCGCTGTAACGTTTCGAAGGTGAAATGTGTCAACTACATTCTAAAGACCTATAATTTTTCCAGTAACCAGTAATTTATCACACCATCCTTTAATATTCAACTGAGTACCTAGATAACTTTAGTTAAAAGTATAGGCACCTGCTATTAACATAATGGTTTAATGGTTCTTTTGTACACAATCTGTAATTAGAGACAGCTGTAATGTAGAGTTTAGTATTTTAGAGTTAGTTTTCCTTTTAGAGTGCTTATGGGATTTATAAAACATCTGATTTTACACGGAAGAAATCGCGGGTGTCGCCCAGTCTTGCATAATATATTGGATTTTAAGGATTACTTTGCGGAATTCTGTGATATCCGCCAAACCAGAACAAACTGTATGGTAATGCGCCATGGTGACTCACGATATGTACATTGTACACTACCGCTCTTCAAGTAGTTTTTTTTTTAATATATAGACTAGCGCTTGACTGCAATCTCACCTGATGGTAAGTGAAGATGCAGCCTAAGATGGAGCGCGCTTGCCTAGATGATGCCTATTTACTCTTGATTTAAAGGTACCCAAGTTATAGTCAGATGGAAAAACGGAAGCCGGAAGGGCATTCAAATTTTAGAGGTGCGTATTAGGAACGAGGAAGCAAAGCGCTTAGTGCGTGATCGTGGAATTTCGACCACGTAGCGGTGCAGACTCGAGTGATGCCTTGCGGTTCGATGCGATGGTAGAAAGGTGATGGAGGAACTAGTTCAAATAGTTCTTGAGCACAATCTCCGAAATAAATCCTGTAGAATACCGACAGACAGGCAACCTTGCGCCGATGTTCCAGACTTGGGAGTTTGGATTGGAGTAGTAATAGAACAAATACAGTAACAACGCAACATCACCCTTAACCCCTCCAAAATACACTCTTCGTATACGTTTCGCTCTGAGACCGGAGCATCCTCAGGAGACGTTGACTCTAGAATGCACAATTGCAAGTCTTATAGCAAAAGAAATTGGTTTTTCCTTTAATCTAAATAAAAATATAATTTACTTAGTATAAAAAATTGTTTTTTAAAAACCGACTTCAAACGCCTGCGCCAGTACAAAGCATATAATTTATTGTTGATATTTTAAAAACCGCTCGACCGGGAAGACCATTTGAAACAAAAAAAAGTATTTCCCAAATCGGTACAGGCGTCTTCGAGTAATCGGTGAACATACATAAAAAAAAAGATTCCGACGAATTGAGAACCTTTTTTGAAGTCGGTTAGAAAGGAAAGGGATATAAAGGGTATGGCTGATCTATCAACGCACAGCTCAAATCACTCGACGGATCGGGCTGAAATTTAGCATACAGATAGCTTTTACGGCGTAGACATCTGCCAAGAAAGGATTTTTGAAAGTTTAACCCTTAGAGGGGTAAAATAGGGGGTTGAAAAATTTGAACATAACGTGAGCGACGTCGCGGGTAAAAGCTAGTCTCATAATATAAATCTCGAAAGCAGGGAAAACACACCCGATTCTCCCCAGTTTCATAACTCAATGCGGTATAATATTTGAGCAGAGCGCAAACCGCGTAACGACAGTCTTCAAAGGAGAAACAATTTGCCAACTTTGCCTCTTCACCCCGTCTAATTGCATCAATTACGCCCACCGAGAAATTATGGCTGGGCTGCGAGACTGTTTTACACTGTTTAGTGCATTATTTTACTTGTTTTACCGCTGGAGTGACTATGTTACTTTCATTAGGCTACAAAAACTAATTTATTACTAGGTCTGCGTTCTTGCATTTTGTATGTACGCCGAGTTTCTTACTGGTTCTTCTCAGTTGAAACGGCATTCCGAACCAGTAGTAGATTCACTTGACTATTCGAAACCACTTTGTAAAAGTTTATTTGAATAAAAAAATCGGCCAAGTGCGAGTCGGGCCTCGCTCTTTTAGGGTTCCGTTAAAAAAATTAAATTAAAAAATTTCCATCTACCCACCTACCCATTTTAATTTAATTTTTTAATTTAATTTAATTTTTATTATTTGTTGTTATAGCGGCAATAGAAATACATAATATGTGAAAATTTCATCTGTCTATCTATTACGGTTTACGAGATACAGCCCGCTGACAGACGGACGGACGGACAGCGTAGGCTTAGTAATAGGGTCCCGTTGGTACCCTTTGGGTACGGAACCCTAAAAATGATTATATTCTATTCTATATTATATATTCTATACTGGGCTCCTCGGAATCTGGGTCTTTCTGGGCCCCTCGGAATGAGAAAGGTAAAGCCATACTCTACCGCGCTAGCCAAGTGCGGGTTAGTATTAGCAGACATCGCATACCTTTAAGTATGGAGAACTTTCAGGCATGTAGGTTTCCCCATGAGTTTTCCTTCACCGTAATGCAAGTTATATAATATTACTAGCTGACCAGGCGAACTTCGTACCGCAAACTTATCTATATATAAATAAAACAAATAAATTTTCCTAATCCAAAATAACTATCCTATCTTTTAAGTTGGACCAAATTACAGATAGTTACGAAGTTTTGATCAAAATCGGTTAAGTAGTTTTGGAGTCCATCGCGGACATACAACGTGACACGTAATTGACCGAGCGAAGCGAGGTCTCTGAGTCTACTAGAGTGAATTTGCACTTGTCCGTCCGTCCGTCCGTCCGTCTGTCAGAGCCTTATAACTTTTGAATTACTGAACGTAATTACTTCAAATTTAGATATAATATGTAAACTGATGGCCTTCAGCCGAATATTGGATAAAAAATTATAAAAACCTTTATTTCAGGGGGGCTCTCATAGAAGTGAATGCGAAGTAAAAAAAAAATTATCGCGTTACTTAAAATTGTTACGTATCATTTTAAAGATAATTTTGAACCAAGTACAAAAATATTTCTTTTTTAATTTTTCCCTTAAAATTGACGAAATGGGGGGCTTTCAAAGTGGCGATTTTATACGCTCGCTTGTAGACGCTCTCTAGGAAAATCCGCTATGGATTTTCAAACTGATTTTATTTTTTTAGGTCACTTATATCCTGTACTTGAACAACAAATACTAAAATTATATGAATATTATAAAGAAACGAGATTATTTAATTTTTAATGGGCATCAGTAATTCATATAGCATCAACATAGCTTCACAATAATGCTAATAGATGGCGCAGTCAGTAACTATTCCCATGGAACTACGAGTTACGACTACGACCTATCCCAAAAACAGTTTTACGTCGACCATTATTATTTAGTTACATAATATAATACAATAATTGTATTGTAATTTTTTTTGTACCATTTTATTCAATTAAAATTATTTTTTAGTTAAATTTTAGTTAAATATTGTATATTTTCTATTCGCGTCGATAGATGACGATTTGTACAGATGCCCGTAACCCGGTTTCACTCGTTAGTACCTACATAATAATTCAATGTTTTCACTAACGTTCCCTAACTTTTACGGGCTACCTATAAGTTAGGTGATGTTTTCTGTCAACTTATTTATCACGATCCTGTACGGGACACCTAAAAGGATATTGGGACGGATGTTAAGACTTAGGATTGTATTTAGGAGCTACCTACGTTAAGATACTCCTACTTAGGGGATGATTTAGGTATGTTTGGTGAAAACGGGCATAATAATAATGTCAGTTTTGGTTATCATGTATCGATTGAATGAATAATCATGGGATACCGTTACCGCGAGGTCTCAGTTCGGGGCGAACCACTAGTATATATATATTAAGAAGATAGTTGCTTAAAATGCATAATTAACTCCGTAAAATTAGAGGTCTAGGATTACCCTTAGGATTAGGAATCCCTTGTAGGTAATGGTACCTAAGCTATTTAAGGCTTAGTTAAATAAAAAAAATTGTTCCAGCTTACTTAACTTTTTTTTTTATTTATTTAATCATTTTAACAATCGCATTTAGTTCGCATGTTCGATGTTATCATCGAAATAAAGCAGAACAGACGTCAAACAGATATATAAATCTATAGTCTATATTATATATATAAAGGCAGCAGGTATAGCGGGGAGGTTGGGGTGGAACGGTACTCTAGCCATGAATATTTGATATCGCCCCTGCGCCCAGCATGGTTTTCAACTCGTGTATCACGCGAATATATTCATAGTTTCGTACGAAATTCGACAAGTAAAATAAAATCATGTTTCAGCCTTCGATCAATAATGTGTTGCGTAGAAGGTCAAAACGTTCAAATTCTGTGGTTGTGAATACATAATCCTAGACATTATTACATAATATATTTATTAAAGCTGGTATTTTACCTTAGTGTACTTAAAATAATTGTGGTCGACCTAAAATTTTTCATTCACAAGACATCAAATCAATAACCATTTTTGAGTATACCGATAAAAGTATCTAAATTTTTATTTGTATCAAAACTATCTTTTGCCCGCGACTTCATCCGCGTGGAGTTTTCCTTTGTTTTTCCGGTATAAAAGGTATAGGTTAGGTTAGGTTCTCTTCAAGTCATGCAAAATATACAACCTACTACAAAATCACCTACCTAATAATTTTGTAATACCTTTTACAAAATCAGGTCGATCCGTGGCTCTGTTCCTGCCTTACTAACGGGCAAACCAACAAAGAAAACACACATTCAGATATGATTTTAAATAGCGTTAAGTTTATAAAAATATTTGTATATTTTTTATACGATATGTAGTCTCGTTGTTAAGTGACATTAAGTTAAAAAAATAAATAGAAATCTATCTTAAAACACTGAAAATATTCTTCTTGACTTCACTATATCCAGAACTGAGACATCCTTAGACCCAAGTTCGACCCTATTACATATTTATAAAGATAAATTGGTTACCATTCGAGCCCGAGGCAACATGTGATAGGAACAGGGAAATGTATTGATTTTTACCTTTGGTACAGTTTGTTACGATATTTTCATCTTGTTTAGTATTTGGCATTGAGATTCTAAAGTGAAGCAATATTGTTTCTAGTACTTATAAAACGTTAAGAAACAGAAAAACAATACAAAAATTTAAAGAACAATTTAAAAAATTAAGTGGTACTCGGGGACTGCCGCGGTAAAGCTATTGCATGGCATTTTTATCAACTTATGCAATTATAATATTTATGCAATATTTTTTTGCATAATAAAAACTATGCAAAAAAAAATTAAAAACAAACAAACAAGATAAGCGCACTGTCAGTACTTTGCGAGTGAGATTCGAACCTGCGACATCATACACCATACGGTAAAGCCCGCGATAAAAGCTATGCAATAGCTTAAAATCCTGTATTACAGAAGATAGAGATGGCTATGGCTGTACAATCGCCGTCTCTATCTCCTGTAATACAGGAGATAGAGATGGCCATGGTGATATTCAACAAAAATCGCCTCGTGTGAACGCCGTATTAGAAGGTAAGTCGTCATACTCGTAGGTCTCTTGCAAGAATTAAAGAAGAAATAAGAAAAAAGGAATATGATCTTATGCTCCTTGTATCCAGTAGCTCCTAACAACTCGAAACGCAGCGTTTCTCTTCGCGGTTTCAGAAAAGTTTGTCATCGAATAAAAAAATGTGCAGACATAGGGTTCGGCCATAAAAGTCCACGTCGATTTAGATCAAGGATTAAGGCTATCTGGTGCCCCAAAAACCTCGAGCACCCCAATTATATTTATACCACACTAACATATCTCGCCTTGGTCGCCCCGGGAAATCCATTTGTCACGCGACGTCAAAGCAAGGGGGCCTACAGGGGGCCAACAAGGGGCCAACCCGCTAACAATCGATGACAATCGCGATTGCTGCTCAAGTACCATTGCCTGTTCTAATGACACTTACATCCGTTTTGAATTGATATAACCGTCTTGAATTAATTTTGATTGGATTTTCCGTTATTATTAGGTTTAATTAAGTAAGCAGTGATAGCCTAGTGGTTAGGACTGTGGTCTCCTATTCTGGGGGTCGCAGGTTCGATTCTGGGTAGTCTGGCTGGTGACGCACCTCTGACTTATTGGAGTCGAGTGCGTTTCAGCAATTAAATATCACTTGCTGAAACCTGCACACCTGAGAGTTCTTCATAATGTTCTAGAAGGTGTGTGAAGTCCGCCAATTCGCATTGGGCCAGCGTGGTGGACTATGGCCTAAACCCTTCTCTGAGAGGAGACCTGCGCTCAGTAGTGAGTCGTTGATGGGTTGCTAATGATGATGATCATGATTAGGTTTAATAATTTGTTTACTAGCTTTTGCATTTGTGTAGTTAGGGTTTTTTATTTACCCTCAGGACATCCTTCTTTTCTGGGATAAGAGATAGCCTTTGACACTCTCCAGGTCGTCAATTATAGTCTGAATGCTAATAATAATCAAATCAATCCGTTAGTCTGTGCCGTTTGATTGAAAAACTAACTAATAAACCAACAAACGAACGCACTTTAGCATTTATAAGGCCTGCTTGCAGAGACGCCGAGTTAGTTAACCCAGGATTAAATTTGTAATTTTTGACAGAAGTTGTATACGCAATCTGTCAAATTTGTCCTTTTAACCCAGAGTTAGCCGCTAACTCTGGGTTAGCAAAGTTCTGCAAGTGGGCCTTATAGTATTATTAAGTTAGATGTTCAACATGAAGAAGTGAAACTAACTTCGTTAAAAAAATTGTTTGTCTGTAAAGTCGGTCCACGGACGATAGTTTTACGTGATAACGTCATAAAGAAACATTGACGATGTCTGGCAGGCAGCGGCAGGCGCTGTCTAAGCCAACGCTTGGGCCGATCGTGCCTCTCTATCGCTCTCGGTTGCACGCTCAGGCGCAGGCGGAACGTGACACTTTTTCGTGCGTGCAGCCGGTGTTCATCGATTTATAAGACGTTATCACGTCAAAAAAGTAAGCAGTGTAGACTGATAAACAGATACACATTGCGCATTCGGATAAATAAAGTAGGCATTTTTAATGCATGAATTTGATTAGCATATTTGAATATGAAATTAAAATACAAGATTCACAAAACGAGGGGAGTCGTGGCGCGGACGACGCAGCGGCACCGGTTAGTTCGGATAAATGGCCGGCGGGGCAGAGGGCGCTGGTTGCTACGACGTGATTAGAATTTGTACGGGTGCAATTCCTTGCCTAATACCATTCACTATCGGGGGGTTGGATCGCTTAATCAGCTGATTTCAGATAGGAAAACCTACTCGAGTGAATTACAGTGCAGTGGTATGATTTGAGATAGGTACAATACCTTTATCAAATCGTAATACAAAATGAGAAAAGTATGTACCTATTCTGCTTTTGGATATCGGTAATATAATGAGAAATAGTCATTTTAACCTATTATTTATCGGTAATAAATCAAAAAGCAATCTATAATCTGATCTTTTAATAAGAAATAGTATTTTTTTACCTTTTTTCAGTAATAAATCAAAAGGTAATTTCAGAATTTTTCAGATCTGAATGAATGACTTGAATGAATCATAATAATCACTCATAATATTTTGTGTCATTCAAAAAATGCCACTTTTGAAAATTGAAATTGCCGATTTTCTACTACATAAATACTCTGATCGTCATAAAATCTATAATGAAATATACGTTCATATTTTTCATATTAAATTCTCAAAAAAAAAAAACAAAACAACATAAAATTTTCATCTAAGATAAATAATTTATTGTTACCATTAGGGAAGGCTGAACAAAGGCAACGTCCAATAAAGATACCAGGCGCATTTCCGGTATTACTCGGTGGTCTTCATGGACCCAAGCCGCCCTTAATCAGGGCTGCTACAAAAGACAATGCAAACGAAATTCGGGACCATCAAATACATTTCTTAAATATAAAAGTTTAATTATCTCTCAACTCGATTGTGTTATTAAGCTAACCTGCTAACTACGAGTAGTTATTGCTGTGAAAAAAATTAAGTTTCAGTATTTCAAAAAATGCCAACAGCCACAGAAAAAAGATATTTCGCTGGTTCCAGAATTTTGGATCTATTGTTATTTAATATTCATCCCGAATTTTTCGTCACGTATAATGTAAAGAAAGACCTTTAGAAGAAATTATAATTTAAACGTAGCAAATTCGCCAAAACACAACTGATTGTACTAGTACCATTTAAATATATGTTTTCATAATTTATTTTAAATAGCATTAAAAATAGTGTCGCAGGGAGCCGTTGGGTACAGGCGGTGCAATACCGAGGGTGGGTGTCTTTCATAGACTTCCGTATGGGAAGTCTATGAAAGACACCCATGTCCAGCTGTGGACATGGGTCTTATTCTTCTTCTTAATCGGTTGATTAAGAAGAAGAAGAAGATATCATTAACAAACACTATTTCATAGGCAAAGTTATTATATAAAGATTACCAACTATGCTACTGTATCCGATATGGAATTGTGTCACTAAATTCCCTTTGAAACAACAACAATCTATTGTCAATTGCAGGAATCCGGCAACTTTGGCACGGAACAAACTTAATCCCACTTTTAATAAACACCATTCCCCCTTTGTTAATATTCGCCCTTTCCTAGGGCTTACCGTTGTATTCCAACCGCAACAATATCAGGGTAGAGGGTGTGTGGGAGTATTCTGGATGTAGGGTTGACAACTTGTCCCGGAATTGGGTGTATTATCCAATAAAAACGGGACGAATGCAAACAAGATTTTTATTTTTATTTCTTAATTTAAAAATTAACTAAAGCCTTACAGGAATATAAATTATGTAGTGCAGGGTGATATAATACATTATTACAATATTTTTGGAGTTTACTCCTTAAGAATCGATTTTAGGCGGCCGGTATGAGAAAAATTCGAGGAGTAAAATCTACTTATGAATGACCTCGTTACGTTTTTCACAATGATGCAAATTTCTACCCTAACGTAGAGTAAATAAGGTTGGTTTTCACTTGAGTTGTCTAATGCCCGCGTTACGTTTTTCACAACGATGCAAATTTCTACCCTAACGTTGAGTAAATAAGGTTTGTTTTCGCTTGAGTTGTCGAATGCGAAATAGCTTTCGCTTCGGGAAGCCGAGCGCGTACCGATCGGGTCCGAGCGGCGCCAAGACGCAGCGAGCGCCGCGAATGCATTACGACGTTTTAAGGAGTAAACTCCAGTCGTGCGTCGGAGCTGACACACACACTTTTTTTTTCTACAAGGTGTGACGTCTAGTGTCTTATTCTTCTTTGTTAGTTACCTTTTTTTATAACTAGTTAATTAAATATATTTTTTTTTAAATTAGGTCTTTAATTTTTCAAATAGCCTCTTTAATATCAAGATAATATTATTATTCTTTTTATTAGTTAGTTCTTTTATAACTAAAACTAGAGCTAACGCTCTCTACATTGATTTCATAAAATATGGCTAGTGATATTAGAATAAAATTACTAGACTGTGGTATTTATCAATGCCAAGAAATGAAATATTGCTTATAAATATCAAAGGGACACCTCTGTATAAAGAAGAGTAAAATATTTTTAAGATTTTTCTCGGTGACCGTAAGATTCAAATCATAAATAAGATCTATCTATAAAAATATAATAGGGCTACTCAATAAATAGTTCGCAAATAATATTTATGATCATTCGACACGTTCCTTAATACGTAATGATGCGTGAAATGGAACGTATTATAAATATCTTCGGAGGCAGGGGACATGTGGGCGCATTATGATACAATAATATTATTTTGCAAGATATCCTACCCCTAACCGCTTTGTCATTATAAAGGCGGAGAACAAACGCTCGCTATATTTGACGCAAATATATAAACTAAATGAAAAAACAACATTTCACATAATATTAGGTAAAATCTAATTTTAATATTGTTTTTATTACACCTACTAATGTTACACAGTCATTTTGTAGTTATAGTCACGTTCTTCTCGTGTAAATTGGTACTAACTACAAAATAACTGGAAATATTTTATAAAATTAGATTCTTGTTAAATATTTATTAATAACATTAAATTTAAATATGACCGTACTATCTAATTGTGCAATACTTTTCTAAGCGGAACATTGTGAAAAAAGTAGCATTTATTTTTAGAATCGTCTATAAGTTTAGTTTAGAGATTGTGTTCCAGAGAAATATTACCATACTGTCGCTATCCTACTATCCTACTTCTTACTAGTCCGACTATCCTTCCTACTAATATTATAAATGCGAAAGTTTGTGAGGATGGATGTATGGATGGATAGATAGATGGATGGATGCATAGATGGATGTTTCTTACTCTATAACGACTCAACAAATGAACCAATTTGGCTGTTTGAAATGGAGATAGTTCATACTCAGGATTAGCACATAGGCTACATTTTATCCCGGAAATTTAAAGAGTTCCCGTGGGAATCAAAAAACCTTAAACCATCCAACAATATAGGCATCATCTAGTATTTAATAAATAATGCAACTGTGATCAGTTGCATTATTTATTAAATACTAGAAAATAATAAAAAATATAAATGAGATTGTAGCAATGCTATGCAGCTTTCCACTCTATGCATCTTTACAACATTCAAGAAGAAATGTCGAGCTACTTTCTTCGAGGAAAAGATATATCCTTCAGTCGCAAGATTGCGTCCACCCTAACCAATACACATGTTCCTTTGTCCCCTGTTAAATTAGCCGTCAGTAACGTGAGGCAGGGGAGATGATTTGTTGCGATCCAGATAAGGCTCGCTAATACGCGACGGAACACGTTCGGGAGGAAAATTGACCGAGATTCCCATCTCGAGGGCGCCTTGAATAATGATGATGATGCGACCAGCATCCGCTAGGGCAAGGGACATGTGGATTGTAGGAAAGAAAACGTTCTAATAATTTAATTAAGTCGGTACATTCAATGAAAGCTAGAATGTGGATGACCTTGATGAGAATAGATAATATATAGAATAGATAAATAAGATAATATAGCTGACGTTTCTTTAAAGAATGAATTCAAATACCTTTTAATAGATACATTAAAAGGTATTTGAATTCACCATAAATTGGATGCAATATGCCGGAAAAGCTTTTCGCCGACAATCGACACATCATCGCGAAGTAAAGTTATCTAAATATTTATATATTTATACCTTATGGTAGCATCTGGCTATTTATCGGTGAAATCCGATATGTAGTTCTTGAGATTATCATGGTAAGCAAAATATTTTATTATAGATGTTAGTAATGATAACCATGTAGGCTCGTTAGGCAGTGGCTTTAAGAAAACAGTTGAATTAAGACCATCAAAGTTTCGCCATCCTGCATCCGAAAACCCACTACGGCTGACACTGAAATATGCGTAGGGACTGATGTAGGACCTACGAGTATATTGTCGCCAGTAGACCTATACATCACCCTCGTTATAGGGTACGTCAGCACAAAATGGAACATGACAATTCAGTGGTGGGCGGCGAAGGCGATAAAAGCTTTTCGCGATGTAAGCACACAAATGGCTAATGCGGAGAACAAAGTGCTCATCGCGTTTACTGGCACCATATACGAGTAAAATAGAATCCCTATTTTATATGGCCCCAGTATAAGTCCTGAACACAATATATAAAGATACAGTATGTATGTACCCAGTGCTAACCTATTTGGCTAATTATGCAGGCAATAGATGGCAATGTTTACATCGATAAGATTGGATGTGTATGCATCAAAATGTTAATTTAGCTGTATAAATTACAAATATTTACTATTGAAAGTGCACCTGTTACCTTTTCAATGCTCAGAAAAACATTTTAGAAAAAAGCTTCCTTGGAAGAAAAATACTTTTTATACCTGTAAATTGTTATAAATACCACGAAAGAACGAAATATTTAAAACACAGAATATATTCTTAGATACGAGCGAAACAGAAGTTGTTTTATAAGCTTTTCTAGAATTTATTGTACACACGCCACTTGATATTTAGAATAAAAGAAACTTATCCGGAGGCGAAACCCACTTAACGGTGCCTACGTCCCTATATTTCCTTGATAGGCGATACTCTCAAATGGCATGCGAAATGCCACGGATTCATTCTCTTTTGTTTTGACATAGGATTGAAATGTCAAGTGTGCGGTTTTGAGGGGCTCAAGCTGCAGTGGGGTCGAATTTATGAATGAGAAAACGGATGTGGAAATAGGGTTCGATAAATTAGTTTTTTTAAAGCTAGCTCTTATAATTTTTACCGTAAATTTTAAAAATACAATGACAATTAAAACTGAAAATTAAGTAAGTAACTTGAAGCACAAAGTATTAAAATTTACTTAGGTAAACTTATCTTAAATAAATAAATAATTATATTCGTAGGTGTTCTTTTGATAAATAAAAAGAGACCTGCCAAATTCAGGTTCATCTTCTTTTTTGTTAGCCTGTTATAAAATAGATGAATGAACTATGAGTACTTACTCCATTCTTTTTAACATTTTTGCAGTCCATAATGTTGTATAAAGACTAAATTAAAGATCAAACTTCATTTTATCCATCGTCTTTTTAACTAGACAATATCTTAGCAAAAGAGATACTAACATACGGCTGTTTTGTTTACTTGAAGAAACACAATTTACGATGCATTCATTATCTAGAAACGTATCCCACATGTGTTCATTATTTACGTCAAACTGTAAGTATTTTGAAACACTACCCTGCATCCCCAGTGCTTATACAAAAATCAACTTTAATGTGGAAAAAATAAGCTTCTAATTAGCTTCGTCCAGTAAGAGTCGTCCAGTCGTCTGTGCTCGAGAGGAATGGTTTCATTCGTCCCAACCGTCCCTGCCTGCGTTCCGTTTTACGGGGAGCAATTATGCCGTGTCGTATTCCATGGCCCGTGCAAATTTAATGGCTGTAGTGGCGTGCTCCAATTAGTGCAGTATTGTGAACAGAATCTAATTCATTCCTACTTACAATGAGCGTGTGCTAGTCTTGAATTTTTTTTAAAGTTGTTGACTCACTAGCTGATGCCCGCGACGTTGTCCGCGTGGATTTAGCTTTTAAAAATATCGTAGGAATTCTTTGATTTTTCTAGATAAAAAGTATCCAATGTCACTCGCCAGGTCCTCAACTATACCCTTGCAAAAAATCACGGCGATCTGTTGATGCATGATTGAAGGATAAACCAAGAAATTGGCAAAATAACACACCCATTCAAAATAATGGTAAGAATTTATCTACGATTGTCTTTTACAAACTAAAAACTATAATTAACGACTCTTGAGGGGGAAATAATGGTACATAAATAAATAAATTAAATAGAATTGATTCAGAAAACTTAAATAGGGACAGGCGCTTGGTTCGGTCGAGCCCTAGAATAATATCCTATAGAAACTTTCTCCAGAATATTTAATGAGAACATAATGTTACTTTATGTTTAGAATATTCCCCTTAGCGTCATTAATATTTATGTAGGGTCGGCTGTTAATATC
Source organism: Oeneis ivallda (assembly GCA_029955525.1). Lineage (NCBI taxonomy): Eukaryota > Metazoa > Arthropoda > Insecta > Lepidoptera > Nymphalidae > Oeneis > Oeneis ivallda. The sequence goes on from JARPMR010000009.1 coordinate 22,563,196, forward strand.
TTTACTATCATTTATGTTAGGTATACAAAGTTAAAGTTTAAAGTTCATTTCATTTAAAGTTTTCACAAATGGACAAAATATTTATCTGTTGTTGGGCAGTCATAATGTGGCACAGTAGCGACGCGTGATGGCAACATAATATAGGTACCTAATATCTTAATATCGATCGAACTTCACTGTTAGTTCGATCACTTAACGTAAGCAAACTCTGAGAAAGCTTTCATCTTGATTGTTTCAGCGGTTAAGTGACGGAAAGATATTACTCAGAGAGACAGAGAATATTTCTATTTATCTAATGTATACTAGGTTTATTATAGATATATATATACTATTAAATTAAATTATTGGAGAGTGCGAATATTATCGAAAAATTAAACCTAGACATTGAATTAAATGCTTAGAAAATGTTCGCAATTCTCAAGTTATTTCAGGTAATGTTTCAAGTATGCAAGTGAACATGTAAAGAATGTACTTAAAATAAACTGACTGATATGACTCAACAGCTGTAAACAAAAATGTAAGTATCATAGTTATCTAAATCTCTAGATAAAGTCGTAATGCCCGAATCGCCACACTAACCCAAACTCGTCAAACGAGATTACAGTTGACTTAGCCAACTTTCCCGGCTCTCCCCTGCCTCCCGTGCCCCAAAGCGGCCCAGGGGACTCTGGCGATATAATCCAGTTTTGCTCGTTCTCCCCTTGAAAATGGAAAGCGAAAAAACCAATTTATTTTCTCTTTTACATTTCGCCGTTTCCTTGACGTCTTGGTTGAAAAGGTTTTTTTTGCTTATGGCTTTTGAGTTGATTTTTTCCATCAGGTATTCTTTGTCAAGCTTGTCACTTGTAGTAACAATTATGGGACTTTCTTTTTGTTTTGTTTGTGACTCCATAGTAGACAATGTTATAATGTACACAATTTGATACACACACACACACACAACACACAATTATAGTTTTATTGTACACAATCTCTAAACTAAATTAAATACCTAGTGCTAAGATCAGAGTTTTCTGTAACTTAAAGAACCCTATTTCCTTCTCCAGAATGAACGTTATATTTGTGCCAAATTACGTTAAGATCGATTCAGTGATTGAACGAGAAAGGTAAACAGACAGATAAACTTTGGTATTTATAATATTACTATGGAATATTTAAGTATTAATCATTATTGTGATGGTTTGATGGTGGATCGCAATAGTCCCACAGGTGGACATAGGCGTAGCAAATCGATGGGTAACTTAACTTTCGCAATTTCTTGCAGAACTCAAATCAGACACTAAAACTTGCAGAAATTGACTTGTTATGACTTCAACTAATTTTTCAATAACTTACCAAAGCTTACATTCGCTAGATTTATTTTAGGTCATTAGTCTATATGGTTTGAATTTATTATTAACTAGCTGATGCCCGCAACTTCGTCCGCGTGAATTTAGTTTTTAAAATCCTTCGAGAACTCTTTGATTTCCGGGATAAAAAGTAGCCTAAGTCACTCTCCAGGTCCTCAACTACACTCATACAAAAAAATCACGTCGATCCGTAGGCCTGTTGCGGCGTGATTGAAGGGCAAACCAACAAACCAACAAACAAACACACTTTCGCATTTATAATATTAGTAAGGATATTTGGAAATATTCTAACCCTTTGATTATTAAATCCGGTACTTAAGGCCCCTTGTGCATGTGCGACAATAATCGTGCGACGGCGATAGGGCACGGCCACACTCGACCTTTGCCTGGGGGAAGAGGTTTTCAAGTTAGTCTCCTCTGCTTTAAGAAGCTTTTTGCTTTGGAAAGCGTGACGCTAGCCTAGTACCTGCAAAGTGTACGCACACTTTTTTAAACGGTATTTGGAATTTTAAGTGCTTGTTTAAAGAAGACCTACGACCATTAGGATCATAATACTGTCGCAAAAGTATAGATAATAATTATATAAAAGTATGGGACAAGCTTAGAACTTGTCCATAAAATTTCATTGTCTTCATTCACAATTTCAAAACACTAACTTGGATAACTAACTTGAATTATAACGAACTTAGTACTAACGTAGTAGTTAGTAATCCAAGTTAGTGTTATAAGTAACCAATTACAGTCAATGAAATTTTGTAGGTTTTTCAATTGTCAGTGTTTTCAGTTCGGTTCAATGCATTAACGTAAATACGTGACTAGACATTTTGTCATCAACATTGTCTCAACCAACATAATATGTCCACCGGGCTAAACAGTTTGAGTGCGGCGACCGAATCAAGAAATTCCGTAACGAAAATAGACCTAACACCGTCGTTCAGTAAGCGTTCAACATTTTAGAGGTTCACAAGTAGCTCTGTTCGGCGCAGTGGGCGAGCGGCCGCTTTCTTTACCGTATGGTGTATGATGTCGCAGGTTCGAATCTCACTCGCGAAGCCGTGACAGTGCGCTTTTCTTGTTTTTTATTTTTTTTTGCATAATTTTTATTATGCAAAAAAAAATATTGCATAAATATTTTAATTGCATAAGTTGATAAAAATGCTATGCAATAGCTTTACCGCGGCAGTCCCCGAGTGCCACTTAATTTTTGTTTTGAAATTAAACCCATATACCGACATCGACATGGTATCGTGCCGGAATGCTTAGTCCCTTGTCGATACGTGTTCGTCGGTAGGGTGGTAACTAGACTAATTTATCATGTTGGATGCCTAGATGGATAGGTGGTGGGTGGATAACAATGAAACCCGTCGGTGATAGGGCACGGCACACTTGAACTTTGTCTAGAAAGAGCTTGGGGTACTTGAAGCTTTTGTGTTATAAGTGTTTCGGCATGCATGAGATGATACTTTGTACACTTCGGACTTGTTGTTATATGTGCCGAGCGTAGAATGTCTAGTACAGAAAAATACATTTGAATGTTTTTGAAAATTTGGTAGACTCATCGACGATTCAAAAGCACTTGCAAAAAACATTTCTATTCTATTCTAATGCATAGGATTTTAGACAATCTCCTGGGGGGCTACAAGCCCAACACGTAAAGCAAGTATTATTTAAAGGTACTTTAAGGTTGTCATTATATGACGCCTCAAAACAATATTGAAGTAATACTGTTATAAGCGTTGGTGGTGTAGACCCTGTAGCATTACATAATAATAATAATTACAAGGCAAGGGGAAGATAGATTATAGTCATAATTAGATAGTTCGGAGGCAATAAAAGAAAATGAATGAAAAATAATTGCAAAGTAGTTATATTCTTTTATAAGTATGTAAACTAAAAAACTCCTTTTTAAAAGTTAAGTCTATGATCCTTATTTCAAAGTTCCTTCCTTTTTTTTTTCAATTAATTTTCCGTAGATAGTGATCTATTTTCTTTACTAAGGGGCGATTTCATCAACGTAAAAAATTTGACAGAGTTTTCAATACAAAAACTGTCAGAACGCTCAATTTATCCCTAGGATAAACATCATTCGACGTTAAATCAAGAAATTAAAAAAAAGACGTAATGCTTGGTAACGCCAATTTTGTAGAGCTCTACCCCTATGATATCTGCACACGCAAGGTGCAAAAATAATTTAGGTTTCAAGCTAAAATCTACCCTATGCATCATGACTTAGAGTTGCAGATCACATTGCAGATGCGACTGTGACTGGTCTTTTTAGGGAAGGTCATTCCCCCTCCCCTGGGAGTATACACCCTCTTACCTCGCCCTCACCTGCCCTTTGAAGACACCGACGACCGTACATCTACAGGGGAACTTAAGAGATTTATTAATGCGAATTCTAAGCAATTTCTTTGATGAATTTTCTATAGTTCCCAAGAAATTTTTTAGGAAAGTAGATAATCGTTCCCAAAACACTTCGGAACAGCTCTCCATTTCTTTCGACTCTTATTCTTAGTTTTCAGTATAGGTGCCTCTAAAGGCAGAATAATGATATTTTCCTGGCTATAACTAACTTACTCAATAACAGACTAAAAACGGACAGATCTGATTCAAACATGGAGTTTGCCGTGGCCCTACTATTAACGTTTCCACTCCTAACACAAAGCTTTCCTTTTATTTGAAGGGGAGGAACTATGGAAACTGGTTTTTGGTGTCTGTGCGCAGTTTTCTTTCAGTTACTTGTCAATATTCAACCATGTAAAAAAAGTGATTAAAATCGCATTGTGGGAAATAAAAATTCTATAATTTTTTCTTGTTGGCTCTATAGTCAACAGGGAGATAAAATATTAGTCAAGTTCAGCTTGGCTACCTTGATGGTACCTACTTAAATCTGTCGGTTTTATCAGGCGCTATCAAACCTGCGACCTCCTGTAGGTGTGCGCAGCGGGGTGCGGCAGTGCTTCTATAGAAATTGCAATTTCATTCCGTTTTAATACGTCTGTTTACCTTCAATATAATTCCGTTAGGGTCGCGCAACGCTCCCCCTCCAGTAAAACAGTAATTATTTATATTTTCATCACGTCTCTTCCGTTTTTTTATGCGTTTGGTGCCTATGAGGTTTGTTTGCCTGTACCTTATTCAAATCATATTTGTTTATTTAGTGCCAATTTCACGAACGTAAAATAAGTCTTATCCAAGCATTAATTTCCTTTTTTGACACATATTTCAATACAAAAATTGTCAGATCGCCCAATTAATTCCTCGGATAAACGTCACTCGACGTTTGTGAAATCGGCATTTAATGTCAGAAACACGTCATCATACCGCTACGCGGAAGAACGTAGGTACATCACTCCACGCCACGCCAAAGTTGGATTAGCGTTCCGGTACGATGGCCGATTAGGGGTGTGGTCTTCATTTAAACTGGCATCCCCCTTCCAAGTTGGCCTGCTAGGTACCATCTAAGACTGCATTGTCACTTACCATCAGGTGACATTGCAGTCAAGGGCTATCTTTTTTTCAAATAAAAACAAAGGCCGTCAAAAACTTTTATTTATTTAATCAAATAATGCACAATATTAACAAAATAAAGTTGTTCCCGCCGAACTGAACAGGCTGTTTGTTGGCGAGTCCGCGGCTCGCGCTCATAGAAGCATTATAAACTAATTACTAATACTAACACGAATACTATAGACCAGTGCAGATGAAAATGATGAAAAATTAAAAAAAATTATAGTAGGATGAAACCCATTGGAAAAGGAAGAGAATGCAACAAAAATGAAAGGAAAAATAAATTACGGGCGGTCTGAGGTCAGGAAGTGGGGGGGAGGGGGGGGTTTAATGGTAAAAAACGGTTTATCTCAATTTCTTGAAAAACTACAAGTCCTATGGAAAAAAGTTAAATCGCAAAGTTGTAGGTAATAAAAAGATCTACAACTTTTGTATTTAGACTTTTTTCACATAACCTCAAAATATATGTGAAAAATTCAAATAACCAAGTTTTTGGTTTTTTATTTTTATCTTTTACAAAACAAAAATATTTTTTCACGTTTGGTGAAAACTTACCTTTTTATGTCCCAAACACACTTTTAATTTAAAAAAAAAAAAGGTGAAAAAATTAATATTTTAAATCAGAAAAATTACAGTGTGTTTGGGACATAAAAAGGTAAGTTTTCACCAAATTCAATTCAATGGGTTTCATCCAACTATAATTTTTTTGTTTTCAAAAATTATCTACCCTGGACTACTAATATTTTAAACACTACAATAATTATCTTATTATTATTTATCTAGTACTAAAGGGTTAAGCATGGGCCGGACGTGTGTGACGTGACGCCTCAAACGTTTCATTGCCACTTTTAAGACTGAGTTTCCACGGCGCGGTTTGCGCCCGCGCCCGCAGCGGTTGCGGGCCCGCGCCCTCCGTAGAATGCAGATTTGTATGGAAAATGAAGTTTCAATTTCCACGGCGCGGTTTGCGTTCGCGGTCCGCGTGTGCAGAAACGTGCCCTTACGTTTGCCGAGCTGAGTTCTCGCATCGGACAGTTACGAAAATTGAAAATGGTTATGTAGCTAGTTTGTGTTTCATTTTGATTGCAAGCAAATTGATTTACTTAAAACCCTCAATTAACCAAGATTTTTAGGATGCTTTGATAAAGTTTTTTCCGTATAACGTTAAACTGGTTTTCACGCGAGAAGTTTTGGCTGTAGCCATAATATGTAGAACACGCTACGTTCGCCCTTCGTTTACTCTTTTTATCACCGTTTAATAAACCTACAGTAAGGAAAGTTTTTCTTACCTATCTACTTCCGAAGTAAAAATATTCTGTATATCGATCACGAAATTCTTCTACCAAGGAGTAGTAATAATTGTAGCGAAACCTAATTTTTTGTGTTTTAGATAGTTAGACCCAGTTGCGTGAGGCGCCGTTATAGTTACGAGTACGTTGTAGTAAAGTTAACGATAACTTAACTATAACGGCGCCTCACGCAACCGGGCCTTAGTCAACATTTAGTCAGTTAGTTTTTAAATCACATCATAAAAATAATGCACAGCATCATCTCCTTCTCCTACGAATAAGCGAGTAAGTAGATCTAATTTATGAGTGTGTAAGAATTGCCCCGAACCTCTTTCCATAGTTATATCCACTTTTCGTTTTGGACCCGTTGTTATACAATTTGCTTGCATCGTGTTACCAATATGAACTGTATGAATGTTAAACTGTGTTCCGTACTTACCTTTGACTTACCGTAGCGTGAGCAATTTTCTACTCCGGCATCAAAACTTTATGAAAGTCACGCCATATTTTTCCTACAAGGTCTTTGCTTTTATGTTACACTGTAGGTACACTTTCTGATTTCAAGAAAATAAACTTTTGTAGAACGGTAGGTAGAACATACTTGAATTTCAGGTCAACTTATGGCTCAACTTTTCACAACCTATCTTATATCGATAAATTAAATTTCAAAATTATATTAAAAATTAATGGGTATAAAATTGATCCTACTAATATTATAAAGGCGAAAGTTTGTGAGGATGGATGGATGGTTGTTATTCTTTCACAATTTTATAGCTTGTACATCAGAGTAGCACATAGGCTATATTTTATCCCGGAAAATTAAAGAATTCTCGCGGGAATCAAAAATCATCATCTAGTTATAATATAAAAAATTATTTATTTCATGTAGGCTAACTTGTGGCTCTTACGGCAAGTTAAGACTCTACCACCGGTTTGGAAATCAGATTCTGTTGAGAAGAGCCGGCAAAAGCCAAAATCTCAGTAGTTGCTCTTTTCTGTTTAAAACAGTGTTACAATTATATTATTATTAATTAACTATATTGACAAGATAGTACTTGACTGCATTCTCGTATGATGGCAAGTGACGATGCAGTCTAAGATCCAAGTCTAAGTTGAAAGTACAATTTTTACTCCTGCAGCAAATGTACTTTTGAAGATGCAGTTTTATGCTTCTAAGATACATTTTTTACTAACTTAAAATGTTATCATTTTCTATTATTTGCTTCAGTCGTAGGTATTTTATATTTACAGAGCTCCTAGCTCGCTGGGAAGTGGGAGCACAAGCGTTTTTCACTGCCTGTAGACTTGACTCTTGACCCTATTTATCATCATTTTAAAATGTGAGGCGGAAGAGGCGAGCTGTGTAAAGAGGAATCTGCATGTTTACCATCATACTAATATTATAAATGTGAAATTGTTTTTGTTGGTTTGTCCTTCAATCAAGCCGCAACAGAGCTACGGATCATACGTTACTTTTTATCCCGGAAAATCAAAGAGTTCCCGAGGGATTTTAAAAACTAAATCCACGCAGACGAAGTCGCGGGCATCAGTACTCTTAACTGAGAAAAAAAAATATTGGGGACAAAGATACATAGTTTGCATCTTGATAACGGACTTTTTATCTTGAAAGATCAAAGATATCCTACAGGATTAAAAAAAACTTTTATTCGGAATGAAGTCTTAGAACTCAGTTTTTAGGGTTCCGTAGTAAACAAGGAACCCTTATAGTTTCGCCATGTCCGTCCGTCTGTCTGTCTGTCTGCCCGCGGTTTAGCTCAGAGACTATTGGTACTAGAAATCTGTAATTTGACAAGGGTATAAATATCAATCACGCCGACAAAGTGGTGAAATAAAATTGTGAAAAATATTTTTTTTTAGGGTACCTCCCCTACTTGTAAAGTGGGGATGAATTTTTTTTTCTCATCTATCCCATAGTGTGGGGTGTCGTTGAATAGGTCTTCTCCCAAAAACGTTGTGGGTGTGGGAACACCATTTTTCAATTCAGGGATCCGTTTGTGAAATATGATATTTTAAAGTGCTAAATTTTATTAGAGTCAAGTGCCCCCCCCCCCCCCCTCTGCCAGCTAAATGGTTGTATATAGGATACAAGAAAAAATTCACAGCAGTAGTATATATAATGAATTTTAAAGGAAAACTATTACGGCTAAGTAGGGTTCATTAGTGAAAGAGTTATAACGGTTTTTCTAAGTTAGATATAACACGTAGTGTAAGTTGCATATTTTGTAGTATATTATAGTATTTAAACCATGGAACTCAAAATGTATTTTGAGACTTTCAACTACGGAACCCTACACTACGCGTGGCCCGACACGCACTTGGCCGGTTTTTTATTTTAATCTACTTGCAAGTCTTGTAACCAGTCCCCGCTTCGCACGGGTGCAATAAGTACTACTTAATGTAGAAATTGAGATTTTCATTTTTCATACAAAAATATCATCCAGATTTCCGACATTTCCGGTGGATTTTCCAAGAATAAATAATTATGAATTTTTTGAATTTTCTTTTCCTTCTAAATAAAGCTCGTGCATATAGAGTCGAAACTGTATTAGTATACTTACAGAAAAAAATCACTTCTTTTACACTCGAACCATGACCTGATTTTTTAACGTGGCCTTTGCATGTTCTATATCAGATTGAAGTAAATTTGTTTTCGGCGAGCCAAAATTACTACTTGTGGTTGTTTATTACAATGTTCGAATTGAAGCCTAAGTAATTTAAGTACCAAATAAGGAGAAAGTGTTATTTATATACAGCCGATTAATAAGTACATATCTATATCAATTATAGTAAAACAATTCGTCTTTGAGTCCGTGACACTTTGAAATACGTACCTAGGGTATCATCGGGCATCGTACATAAATTAGTATTGTGATTGGCTGAATTTATGGCATATTCTTCTGCAACAATGCATTTCAGCCAATAGCGAGTGAGGATCAGTCAATCAGAGGTGCGATTGTCTAAAGTTATTCCATTGATTGTAATCGTATTCGATGACATTAGCGTCAAGGTAAAATAAACCATAACATCATTGAATTAGAGCTCACTTTCGTATATGCATTCTTATACGTTTAGGTATGTACGATACGCTCCATAACGCCCCATGTTAAAATCGGTTGTACTGAATTTGTGACTTTAAACCAATACAATCAAGGATTATATTTTACTTTGACGCTAATGTCATCGAATACGATCAATGGAATAACTTTTAGACAATTGGTACCCAGAGGTGATTGCGATCGTTACATTATAGCAATCATTTTTAAGTAATTCCGCGTCCAATTTAAACATTTTCAGAACATGCTTAAATGGATGGTTTCTTTCTTAGGGCTAATCTCAAAACTAAAATAGTTTTTAAGTTTGCTCAAATATGCTTCGATGTTTAAATAATTCTACCTATAGTGCTTATAAATCAGTAGCCGTGTATTATTTGAAAAAGTCGAATCTAAAATCCGTTTGTTAAAAGTACCTACTTCAACGTTGAATGGCTTTTTTAGGTCCAATTTATTCTAACAATGTTCACAACATCAATTGGCAGGCTACATCGAGCGTAAAGCAACCCTTCTTCGTCTTGTTAGGGATTTCTCTTCATTCGGATTCCTCCCACGTCCCTTACGTCCCACGTAGGCTGAGGACCCTTCTACAATTTCTTAGAAGACATCTTAAGTATTGCTTAGGCTTTGAATTATTGAGAAGTACGTATGTTTTTCAAATATACTATTGATATTGGAACGATAAGGTGCTCAAATGCGATTATTTTCTCAATAATAAGCGATCGTTTGGTGAACAAATCTTTACTAATATTATAAATGCGAGTGTTTTTGTTGGTTTGTCCTTCATTCACGTAGCAACAGAGCAAAGTAAGTATCGACGTGATTTTATACCTTATGGGTATAGTTGAGGACTCGGAGAGTAACATATTAAGCTACCTAACCCGGAAAAACAGAAGGTTCTCGAGGGATTTTTAAAAAAATAACTCCACCCGGAAGAAGTCGCGGTCAAAAGCTAGTTTATAATATTATCTAGTAACTTAGATGTGATGATCGAAGGCGGTGGTATACCAGCGCTTCTGTCTTAAGTTCTTGATTTGAAAACATTCAAAATTTTAGTTCTCGCTGACAGCAGATAGATTTCTTTGTCCGTGCACGGAAAATGCGCAAGGGGTTTTGTATGATGCCTACCTATACTTACTTAATCGACAATTATACTTAGTGCCATTTGCACCATCCGCAAATAAACTTTAACCGACAAATAAATTTGACATTTTGACACATTGTCAACATGAAAACTGTCAAAATTTCAACTTCATTCGGCGGTCAAGCACTTCTCGGCGATTGTGAAATAGACCCTTAATGCACTTTTGTTCACTGGAACATTTCCTCTCATTGAAAAAGCTTCAATAGCCCAACGGTTAAAGGTGCGGACTGAATACTAAAAGGTCGCAGGTTCGAAACCCACCCGTTGCACTATTGTCGTACCCACTCCTAGACAAGCTTTCGGCTCATCTAGAGGGGATATGAGGATATTCTAAAAAAGCATTGAAAAAGCGACAACTTATGCCCAATTTAGACGTTGCGTCGTTCAACGTTCATTTTTGAGAACATTTTTTGCGAAAATGCACCGTAAGGCCCTTTGCCCTAAGGGCGAATTTAGACGGTTCATTTTCGATGACTCATCGATGAAGCCTCGAAAATGAAAGCAACAATCTCGAAAAATGAGCCGTCTAAATTCGCCCTTAGAATTAGAGGATCTACTTAACTATTTATAACACAGATTCGCCGTAATAGGAATTACAAATTAAAATAAATATCTACTTATCTATACTTAGTAACAGCGTCGAACGATCACATAAAATATCGAATTACCGTTTGGTAAAAGAGAGCTTTTTTCTGCGAAATGAAAAAGTAGGAAAATCCCCTCGGCTGTTGTAATGAGGTTGCTTCACAGCGCCGCCTGACGACGCAAATTGGATTTAGGCTAAACAAGTCGTTACAATCGTCGCTTCATCAAAACAATTTATACAAACATCCTGCCTTGGCCTAACGAAGACGACTTTACGGATTGAAATATACGGTATTTTTCCTTGTACCGACACATTAATATTTCATCCGAGATGTACAACAGAAATATCGCCTCTGAGCCAAATTTTACTCCTCCTCAGGGAGGGTCAGGAAACTCCTCAAACTTCAATTTTTCAACATTTCGATCGTATATCACCAAGCTCTCAGGGAATATTTTTGGTGAATTAAACTCGACTATCGTATCTGATGCCGACTATCGTAAATGATGTCTTTTTCGAGTTGTGAGATGTCAAATATGTAACTCTAACTGCCATTATAGCAATACTATCCGCTAAATCTAAGACTATCCGTATCTTTGGACAAAGGGGATATCCCGGGGACCTCTGATTTTTCGAAGTTCGTTTAAGAAATTAAGTATCACATGCTTTAACGGTGAAGGAAAACATCTTGAGGAAACCTGCACACTTAAGAGTTCTCCGCATAATGTTCTCGAAGGTGTGTCAAATCCGCCAAGTCGCATTGGGCCAGCGGGATTTGACTGGGATTTATGTTAATTGGGAATGCTCATGTTTTATATGTTTATAGTGCTAAGTTCAAAAGGACTCTGAATCATCTTTGCGACTTGCCGATGTAACAACCCGGGATAGAGGAACCATGTCAACTAACAGAAACAAAGATCGACTCAAATTCCTTTTGAAACTGTGCGCTCGCTCCAGCGCGCCTTGAACTAGTGTGAAGAGGAAATGATAATTAAATGATCATTTCTGTTTGTTGTCAGGTTCCGAAGTCCCTATCGAGTGTCGCGGCGAGGGGCAACGCGTATGAAATGAACTGAGCCCGATATAAGAGGAGGCAGTACCATGCTTATAGTTTCTTGTAATACAGAAGCACATCATAACTTACGCTGAAGATTTAAAGATGGCGGAGCCACCACAGTCAATATGGCAGAAGATAGACAGCTCGGTTATTCCCGTCGTAAATCTGGAGGTGCGGGAGGTCCGCGAGATACTATGGGAGAAGATACAAGAACCGACGACGCAGCGGAAGATCATTTTAGTTATAGTAGCCATAGCTCTTCTCTTAGACAACATGCTTTATATGGTGATCGTGCCAATCATACCGGATTACTTACGATACATCGGCGCGTGGGGCGAAGAGGCCTACGATCACGTCGTCACTTTAGAGCCTATAATAGTGGGCAACAGAACTGTCATACCAACGAAAATCATCCCAGCCACGCACGAAGGTCAAGAATCAGCGACGGGGGTGCTCTTTGCGTCGAAGGCGATAGTGCAGCTCATGGTCAACCCCTTTTCCGGTGCCTTAATTGACCGCATAGGCTACGACATTCCCATGATGATAGGACTCATCATAATGTTTCTATCGACATCAATATTTGCTTGTGGTAGAAGTTACGGCATGTTGTTTTTCGCGAGAAGTCTTCAAGGTGTGGGGTCCGCCTTCGCTGATACCTCCGGATTAGCCATGATCGCTGACAGGTTCACCGAAGAGAACGAACGCTCAAAAGCATTAGGTATAGCACTTGCATTTATCAGCTTTGGATGTCTCGTTGCGCCGCCCTTTGGAGGAGCTCTGTACCAGTTTGCTGGAAAAGAAGTGCCCTTTCTAATTCTTGCATTGGTGTCTCTTTTGGACGGATTTATGCTGCTTCTGGTAATGAAACCTCTAAAGACGCAAATGAAGGAGGCGGCTGAACCCAAGACACCCGGCACGCCGATTTGGAAGCTTTTAATCGACCCATATATTGCCGTTTGCGCTGGTGCTCTTATGATGTCAAACGTTGCATTGGCATTTCTCGAGCCTACAATATCATTGTGGATGGAAGACAACCTGACGAAAGATAATTGGAAGATTGGAATGATTTGGTTGCCGGCGTTTTTCCCTCACGTTCTCGGCGTAGTGATAACAGTTAAAATGGCGAAGAAGTATCCGCACCTACAGTGGGCTATGGCAGCAGCTGGTTTAGCGCTTGAAGGTTTATGCTGTTTCATCATTCCCTTCGCAAGCTCATACAAGATGTTAATGATACCGATTTGCGGCATATGCTTCGGGATCGCTCTCATAGATACCGCACTATTGCCGACTCTGGGTTATTTGGTGGACGTTCGGTACGTCTCCGTGTATGGAAGCATCTACGCAATCGCCGATATATCTTACTCTTTCGCCTATGCTGTAGGACCGATCATAGCCGGAGAGGTCGTCGAAATGATAGGTTTCACGGCTCTGAATCTCTTCATCGCCTTCAGTAATCTGCTGTACGCTCCAGTGTTGATGTACCTCAGGCACATTTACGACTTCAAACCGTTCGAAAACGAGGCGAACATTTTAATGGCAGATCCGCCGGATAAAGAGTACCAGACGTATAGTATGCAAGACCAGAGGCCGGTGAACGGTGACTTCAAGAATCACTTAGAGTATAGTAATGTGCCTCAAGACGTGCAAGAGTCGAACGTGGACAGTTCGAGGCACGATTATCAGGATGGGTATCAGAATTACTCGCAAGGGTATGAGCAGCAGGGTTACCAGCAAGAGGCGTACAGCCAGCCTAGACAGCTGCCTGCGCAGCCGCAGCCGACTGCTAGCAACCCCTTCAGAGCCGCCCCCGCACCGGCCCCTGCACCAGCGCCCGCCCCCGTGCCTCCAGCCCCAACACCAGCTCCCATCAGAAACCCCTTTCGACAAGGCTTCTAGAGCTTTTTAGGATTGTTGTCTATATTTTTGAATTTACTTGTTGTGTATTTATAAATGTCTTATAGTTAACTTCGATCACTGAGCCGTGAACAGCAGGCGGTATTGTTTAGTGTCTGACTAGATGTCTATTATCTAACTGTGCTTAAATTTAACGGTATTGTAGTGTATTGCAGTTGCCTACAAAATTACACGGTGTACAATTAGACAAAAATATTAAGATAGGTACAAAATGTATAGATATTGCGCGAGGTGACTGCCAGAATGTGATTGTGAACTAGGTGTAATATAAGGAGACAGATTTTCGTTCAGGTCTACACAATGAGAAAACAAGTGTTGCAAGTACCCTTTTAAGACTGAATTTCCACGGCGCGGTTCGGCGCCCGCGCCCGCAGCGGTTACGGGCCCGCGGCCTCCGTAGAATGCAGATTTGTATGGAAAATGAAGTTTCAATTTTCACGGTGCGGTTTGCGCCTGCGGCGGGCGCAGTACTAGCGGTACCACAACCGCTGTGGGCGCGGGTGCGAACCGCGCCGTGGAAACCGGTTGATATTTTACTTCTAGCCTAAAATAATGTAAACTCAGGCTCCAATGGCATTTGACTTTGAGCAATGCCATTACTTATACCATCAAGATTGCCCTAAGGTGCAGTTATAACTTTGTAGGCAGCTATAACATTTCTTGTTGATATTGTATTGTTCAAATATACCTAACTGTTACAACTTCTCAACATTTTCGGTATTGACCAAACCAATTGGTTTTGATATTCAGATATCTATTTCTCACTACTTAATTATATTTTACAATAAAATATAATTATTATTGTAATTTATAATATCGGTATATGATAAAAATTTAAATTTACATAATATTGTGTGTGTAGAAAATCGACACTCGATAAAACGCTATTAGTAGGTACAGTATACATATTATAAATATTTAAATTATTCTTGAAGCAATTTTAATATACTTAATTTATGAGAACTAAGTACTTTAAGCGTAGTATTTAGAAAACCTGTAAAATATAAGAAGAAATCAAAAGGCGACGCAATTCAGTAAATGAAGTAGTTAGACGTTAAGGGCCTAACAAATATGTACATTAGAAATGGCACTTACGTCTATTATAATTAATTAATAATTTAAGTCATTGGTGTAAGCTGCGGATAAGGGACGGGCAAGAATGTCCTAAAGTATTGTAAGTACTTGTAACATTTTTGATCGCTCCCACGTAGAGTAACGTAAACGTATATTGGAAACAATATTTTGTATTTCTTCAACTTGATTAATATTTTATTCAAATCCAGAAAATTAAGAATAAAATGTATGCGTTTTTAACAAATTGTTTCTTTTGCATTTAAATAAATGAATTAAAACAAAGTATAAGTAGTTTCAAACCTTTTTGTCAGATAAGTTAGTCTACGTGGGTACCATTATAGTTCCATGATGAGTAATAAAATCATAATCTTATTGCTTGACACATTATTATTATAGTGATATGAAGTCTGCAAGTTTAGTATGATTACCGCAAGAGCGCAGTGTTGTACTGTATTAACGTTTTATACAGAAACCCGATTCCATTCTACGTTTACGTATAACTTTTAACGATACTAGCATGAAATATTTCCTAGTGGTCATACTAGTTGAGGTAGGCCCAGATTGTGTAAGAAAATAATATTAATTTGATAGTTTAAATGAAGAATGTATGGCTTCATTCATTAATTCATAAGATACATTTTAAATTACCAAATAAATTCAATTTACTTACACAATCGCATTTCTGGTTCTTTATTATGAATCTGATTGCAGTTAAGTTCAACATTTATTTGCATAAAACATGTGATTGACAAGAGCAACATTGAAATTGAATTTTATTCACAACTGCAATCTGAAGCACTTGTCTTATCATTTGTTTGAATAGATGTCAAATTTTATTTCGCGTACATTAAAAATTTCTATGGCAGAGAAACCAAGCTATGTACAGAGTAAATTATCAAAATATGTATCTAGGTGTACAAGGATTGGATTTACTTCCAATAGTTCTATTAATATCAAAGTCATATCTCACTATCGATAAGCTTAAACATAATCAATTATATAATATCAATTAGTAGTTAAGACCAACTTGTGATAAAGTTGCAACCAAGGTAACGAAACATATCAGAATCTTTTGATTCACTTAGTATTAAGTAGTATTAAATTCTAAAATAATTTATAGGTATAATGATTGTACTAACATATTTTTTTCTAAGAGTCAGGGCACATTGGGACGAAGTAAATCGTTCAATACGGCACGTACAATATACATACTTAGACGTAATTAATTTGAAAATAAATGAATTGTAACTTTCATAACTTCGAATTTTTAAAAATGCACTAAATAAAGCCAGAAAGCTAAAACAACAATGGTGATCTTGATTAGTGGTAACGATGCACTATTTACTAACTAATTTATAATGCATCATCTATATAAATAAAAATGAATGTTGGTAAGCGCATAACTCAAGAATGGATGAACCAATTCGGTTAATTTATTTTTTTGTATGTTCCTCAAGGTCCACGGAAGGTTAATAAGAAAGAAAAAAAAAGAAAAAAAAATTAATTTTTACTTTTAACTTTTGACAGTCTGTCCGGGCAGCTAGTTTATTATAAACACATTAGAATCATCTGATACAGGTTTTTATAAAAGGTACTATCATTAAAAGAAATAATATATGTATTTTTTATATGATTAGCGAGCAAACGAGCAGGCGGGTCACCTGATGTCAAGTAATTACCGCCGCTCATGAAAGTTTGTAGCACCAGAGGCACCACCAATGCGTTGCCGGCTTTTCAGGAATGTGTTGGTCCGCCCCTTGAATAACCCCATGTTGTAATTAAGAGGGAATACCGTCAATGGGAGTTGGTCCCACTTTTTGGTAGTGCGTGGAAAAAAAGATCGGGCACAGTGGACGGTCGAAGTGTTCCAGGTACCCAGGTGGTGAGGGTGAAATTGCTTTTGGTGGCATGCGGTGAGGTTGTAGAAGAGAGAGGGAGGGATAAGGTCAAATAGTTCTTCAGAATACTCCCAGTCATATAACCGATAGAGAGAGCGATACGCAGAGAGCTTACGTCTCTTGACTGGATCCCGGAACTGGACTTCGTTCGAAATGCTAACACCAAGAATACCAATGCTATTATTGGAAGGGGTGAGAGAAGTGTTCTGAAGAGGGTCTTTTTGGCGGTAAACGCACAAACTTGTGTTTTATAATAATAATATAATAATGTGTTTTATAATAATAGTAATATTTTGAAAAGAAGCGAGTGTGCTGCAAATTGCGTACGTATCGTATACTACGGTAGTTCCCAGGTAGACTATTGGAATTTGGAAGTGAGAAGTTGTTTCAAACTAAATTTTTTTTTCGGAAAAATCGTGATTAATTTATTCAAATGCCCACCACAGAAATTACAAAAATTTAAAGCACCTTTTAAAATATTTTATCAACGAAAGTCCTCATTATTATTAATATAAACGCTTAAAGACTAATTTATTAGTTCGTCCATTTTGTTGACCTACTAAATAACTGATTTCCTGAGTGAAATGTACGGTAGTAAAGGAGAGGTTAAAAATTACATATTTACGAGTACTCGTAGTCGTAGGTACTTGAGATACTGTTTCAGTGTGTCTTGACTCTTGACCCTAACTGTATAGTAGATATTCGCTGTGGTTTTTAGCGGCGTATTTGAATTTTATCTGTAATATATTTGTATTGTTTAGCTGTAACTTGGTGTCAAGATTGATGAGCACAAAGGTCATGCGGTGGGTCAAAAAAATTATTTTTTGAAGACTTAAGTAAAATAATATTAAAAAATGCAAAAGTAAAAAAAATTAATTCAAGATAAGTACACATTTTATAATATAAATATTTTTAACGCATCTGATACGAAAAAAAAATTAATGTACGAATTCTCTCACAATATCTTGATTGGGATTACTTGACAATCAAAAGTAGGTAAAAAGTAACAAGGACTGGGAAAGTACTTAAGAGTACCAATAAATTAAGCAAATTTGCAATTTGGGAATGAACACAGGAAATCCAAGCGTTATGGTATAAGAGTAATCACTTAGAAATAAGCTGGTGGTTTACTTCAGCCGTGCTAGTAGCGATTTAGGGATTTATGGTTTGGAATAAAATAAAATATAAATAGGTATATCCCACATGCATCTTTGAGGAGACGTAAAATAATAATGATGGGATACTATGATGGTGTGAATTTGTACGCAAGCCACGTGCTCACGTAATCAGAAGTCGCATTTTCGATATAAGTAATAGGCCACAAAAGATATCAAGTCAAGATATTACCACTTACAATATTATTGTAATGAGTAGGGGATGAGATTATCTTAATTCCAGAGGATATACCTACTTGGCAAATTATATGAATTTAACTTTATTTTATAAAATAATAGGCCTTTTTTGTACCCACCGATATGACCTTAGACAAAAATATAATCACAGACTCGGCTATAAACGAATACAAAATTAAAATAACTAAAGTTAATTGTACAAGAAAATGTGAAGAGCCCGACATGTCAATTGAAAGAGTGTATAAAGTGAAAAATGATTATTGTGAATAATTGATATTATTCTTTATGGTAATGTATTTTCAAGTGCTTAGAAATTGTCTTTACATGAGTGTTTTTTCCTTAAAATAGGCCAAATTACGCCGAAATAAAATAAAATGATTACTAAGCGATGTTGCTAAGCGAAAAATAAAGCTAAGTAATAAATTTAGATCTGTTAATTTGTTTTGACTTTGTTACCTTTTTACGCTCAAATGCTGAATTGATGGCATTCTGAAGCTGGACTTAGGATACTTTATTATGAGAGAAAATAAAAAAGAAGTCAAGAGCTATTAGTTATTATATAATTGCCTCTACTTTTGGACTGTAGGTGCTCTTACTGTAGCAATTGCGAATTTCCTCTGTATAAGATTTTTTTAGCTTACTTTATTTACATTCAAATTACTTCCAAATGGTGTTCTATGTGATGGCCATGATTGTAAAACAAGAGTAAACGCATATATGTAAAAAAGTTTAACGTAAATTTTTAACATTGTATACTGTTGTATCTACAAAATTTTAAAAGTTTGGTTTATAATAATGTTAACATTCATTTAAAAAGGAAAGATACACTAATGTAAAGATAGTTGGCATTAATTTGCATTCGTGTCAATAAAACGGAACATTGGTTTGGTATATTTTGTATCTTCTCGTGGAGTTAGTGGATAGCCTGCAAAGTACAATAGTATTCGTAGGGATTGTCCCGTTGCACATTATTTTATCACGCACAAATAGATACAGCTCCCGACGTAAGTTGATGAGTACTTTTAAGTAACCAATTTCAAAAAAATTGGACATTTGTTCAGGGCATTTTCTTGTCCAATAAGTTTTTTTAAAGATTTTTATTACTACTTATTATTTACATAATATTATAGTACTATACTTACTATATTTATATTCCTACCTCTCTCTTATTTAAATACTTGCTATTTGTTACGATTATGAGATGAATAACGTTATTTTATAAAAGTCAGAAAAAAATTCTTTTAAAACTATACTTTTAGTATTTCATGTACAATATGGGTAGAAACTTTATTGTATTGTATGAAGAAAGATACAACAGCTATTAAAAGCTTCTGATTTCTTACCCCATTGCTATTTCTTTTTCTTCTGTTTTTTTTCATTTATTTATCCCAGTAACTAAAAGTCCTGAAGATGGATTATTTTCTCTATAATGTCGGGAGCAAAATTATTACTATGTATGTATGGTTGCTAATTCTTATAGAGAGTAAGGGATATAATTTAAGGTTTTCGCTTTTTACATCGAATTGCACTATGATCGCGAATGTACCGACATACAAAGAATATAATAATTATATTTTATATGCTCTATATATGTAGGTTATCTCTTAGGGAATCTTCAGGTTGGATCTTTGGGTTTGACAGCAATATTATGTATCAATTTAAGCCCTGTTTAAGTTTATTAAAAATCTTGGAATCCTCTAAGGATTAGTACATAATATACTGGCTAAATATACATTTGCAGTTTTGCCCTCTATGTCTAAAAAAAATTCAGAGGAAAAAATGGTGTATTATATACATTACCACTATATCATGTATTTGTGATGGTATGTTCGATTCAGTTTTGTAATTCGATGTAGTGGACATGAAAACCTTTAATCGTAAGTTAAGTCAATTTTGTGTCAAATTCTCCCGAAATTCAATTACTTAGTAGAGTATCAATGCTGAGTGAGGCTTACTTTTAGATGAAATATGTGCTATCGTGGATTTAGATGAAACTTCGAATCAATGAAAAATGCTAGAAGTGGTAGATTAGATCATTTTCATTTTAAAAGTATAACTTTTAGTTTACAATTTTTGTAGATGCCTTCATAATTTAATTATAAAGGAGAGAGTGCATTTTCCTTTTATAAAAGTACGTAAATTAAACAAAAAAAAAATTAATACATCATACAAAAATTTAATTAAGTTGAAGCTAATGTAAAGTTATTAAATTATGCTAATGTGTTACATATTATTAATTTCTTCAAAGTCCACGATAAAATGTCGTATTTCGCTGTGTTTGAACTCAGTAATAAAATTATATTATTATTAAAAAAATGTCTATTATACCATAATTATATCAGCAATAACGAAACCTAAATATATCGCAGACATATCATTAGGCTAGGATATACAATATATTATTATGTAATAACTAGTTTTGTATTAAGTGTCTTTAAATATACTTACATTTTTATTAGTATATTGTATAATCATAGTAATATTGTATCTACATTTTAAAATTTTTGCAAGCAAATTAGTATTTTATACATATATATTCTTAATTTTTATATGAAAAAATAATTTGAAACTACTGAGAACAAAGTCGCTTAAATTTGAAAGCAAGTTTAATTTGTGAAAAATTTAACTTTTTTAAAACTTAAATATTTAAAATTTAAGAGATATTTGGGTATTATTCTTATTTTCATGATTTAATTAACACAGATATTAAAAGCGTGTTAATTTATATAATAATGACAGGTATTATGTCAAACTTCTAAAGTAAAAAGTGTTCCACTAGTTATCCATGTTATATATAGGTCCATGCAACATGCATTGGTCCATGCATTATACATGGACCGTGGTCACACGTAGATCCGTCGTAACCACAGTCCATGCAACTGGATAGAACAGAATAGAATAGAATTATTTTTTATTCAAATAAACTTTTACACTTAAGTGCTTTTCAATCGTCAGTGAGTCTACGAATCGTCTTTCTTACTTTTGAATCGTCTACGTCGGATCGAAATATAGAAAATTGCAACTAAAATATCTATCGTGGTATGTTCGAGCTCGTATAAAAGTTAAAACATCATATTACTATTTATGTAGTTAAACCATGAAATAAGTTTAAAATCTTTAGAGAAAAGTTTTGTTTTGCAATTATTAAGTTTAAATTGGTTGGCTGTTCTGTTTGCTTTGATATCCTATTTTATAAATTATATATAGACCCAGAAATGATTGTTTGATCTTTAAAATGCTTAGATTTGAATTTTGTATTTTATTTCATAATATAATAATAGTATTTTGGAACGAAGTTCCCTATGGGACGTTGCGGACGGCTACCCTAGCCGGCAAAAAACGTCCGCAATGTTAAAAAAAAGCGTAAGATTCACCTCTCCTGTAAAATTTTCATGTTGTGTTAGGTCCCAATAATAATCTCGAGTAGCTTTTGTGTGGATGTAAGCGTGAATGTGTGTCAGCAAGTGTATTGTGTATGTGTCTTTGTGTACGTGAATACGTAAACTAACCTATTTTCAATTTGAATGCAACTGCCAACATAACCAATTTTTAAACCGGGAGCCGGTAACATTGAAAGTAATAGCGAATTTGAAAATTTTGTATTCGAATTGATAGTTAAACATTATACGTTTATAATAATCTCAATATGCGTTAATTTGAAAAGCAGAAACAATGTTAATTTTGTTTTTCAAAGTCAAAAATGTTTCGTTTTCGCGGGTGTTGATTTTTTGCAGTGAATTCGATGGAAAATTTCTTATTCTTTCAGGAAAAAATAAAGCAAACCTTTTTATAATGGAATTAATATTGTTTTGGCTTTTCAAATTAAAGTAATACCTAACGAGCTTATTATAAACGTATAATGTTTGACTATCAATTCGAATACAAAATTTTAGAATCCGCATGAGGGGACTTTCAATGTTACCGGCTGCCGGTATATATATAACCAATTTGTGATTTTTACGACAAGTCAAAATTCTACGTCCGTTTCGGAAAGCAGATTCTGCTGAAAAGACCTGGCGAGAAACTCAGTAGTTACTCTTTTCCAAACAAAAGTGTATAAAGTGTAAGTAAATAAATATAAGTAATAAACCTCGTAAACAAGTTTTAGGATTCATAAATATTTACATCACTTACATACACGTTTTAACATATCGTCAATTTCACATATAATTTCTAGTTACATAGTGAACGATTTAACAACAAGTGAACAAGTGAAGATTTAGTGAACAAATTTTAGTACATAATTATTATGTATTATGTTTGCAGTTGATATTTCCTCTTAGATCAACACCCGTCCGTTAGTTGTTTGTCTTACCTATAATAATTATTGTATCTTAAAATTGATTATATTTTCTAACTCTTATGTAAAACTATTACGATAAGAATTTCATTTATTTTTTATTCTAGAAAGTATACTAGGTGATGCATATATTTTTTCTAAGTTAGCATGACACTGGCTTATTTTTATGATAGTCTGTGTTAAGGCGATAAACTTGAGTATTCACTTGTAAGGAGCATTGTAGCGGCAGATGAAACATGACAGATAGAAGCTCATATTAGGTTAGGGGCATAGGTTTAATTAAAACTATTATACCAAGTTTTATCAAGCATTTCTTTGAGCGTTCACTAGAATTAAGACGAAATATTCGTCACGGACGATTTCAATTCGATGTTCAGTTCGTCAAAATTAAAAAACAGAGAATGCTCTGTGTTTTGTTACAACTAAATGCTCAGGTTTATCAGAACTTTTAAATACAATATAAAAAAAAACTTTTTATTTGAATCAACGGTATTAGTGGCAGTAAAAAAAGTAATAAAAAAAGTTGTATGAATTGTAAAAATAAGTCTCAAGGCTAAGGAGCAAATCTCCTTAATGTGAATAAAGTGTGAAGGTGTATGTACTTATATTTATAGTAATATAATATTTAGTTACCACAGTCAATACTCTATACTTTAGTTATAGTCAAATGAAAATTTAATAGGTAGTTACGGACGAACTGTGTTATGTTGCGAACATTGAAATAAAAAAAACTCATGTCATATTCACTAAATTCTTAATCTAATGGGTGATGTAGGTTACTTTAATAACGTTTTGGACCCGTGACACCACCGGCTTGCACCACTGGTAGTGTAAAAAAATATGTCACGACGTTAAAAAATTTGTACATAGAGTAATTGCGAAGATAGTTTTGAATGGTGTAAAGTTATTGTAAGTTTAAAAACATTTACGTATATAAACATAATGAGGCGTGTCATAGTGCAATATCACTTAGATATATTATGATATATTATTTCTTTAAGTGTTCAGTTACGACTTTCGTCTTTATACGTTGTAACTAAAAGGAGTTAGTGATATATGTATGTTATGTTTTAATTTAAATTGTTTATAAAATATTCTTAAAAGTAAACTTGAAATTTGTTATGCAATCATTGTATAACCATGGTTGTGGAAGAATAAAGGATTTTTGTAATTAAGAATTTCAAAAGATCTAAAAATAGCAGTGTTTTAAATTGCGGCAATCTAACTGAAGCATTAAATTTTTTAATTCAAACTGTTTTAATGTAAGTACATAGTGGTCTTCCCAAGCTTTGAGAGATATTTAAGGCCGTGTTTTAATTTATATTGCATTTCAATATTCAGTTTCTGTTGACCTTATTTTATTGTATTTGTGGGTTAAATACTTCGAGTATATAGTAAAATTAGTATTAAATGAGTAAATATAAAATCTTTCTGAATACCTCATGTAAATATGAATACAATATTAGCACAATCATCACTACTTCAAATCACAAGATATTCCTATTGTGATCACCAGAACCTCACTAATGAGCGCTGTTGTCTTATATAAACGGGAGATCTCGGGTTTTACTCCCGGTAGGGGCAATTTAAGAATATATTATAGTATCTTAATTGGTTACCCTATCGGTAATGACCAAACTGTGTAATTTTCCACTATAAACCGCGTAGAAACTGATTAGGAACAAGGTTTTTAAGAAAACTCCATAACTTTTCTAGTTTAGCTAGCTTCCATTTCAGACTGCATCAATACATATGACTAGATAATAAACAGTTAAGGTTAGCTTGTCATCGAATACAAAAACTGTTTGTTTGTTTTTGCAACCTTAATAGTTGCTTAGCAAATATATAATGCACTTAAACCATAGTTAAACTTAGTTTAATTTGGATTAAGGGATTAGTAGGATAATGCATATTATTAGTAGGTATATGAGTGAGGTTTGTATATTGTCGCTTTTAATCAATGAAATCTTTATTAGATCTCAAGCAAATATACCAACTTATGCTTGTTAACATATTAATATAACTGACACTTTGAACATACCTATTTCAACCAAAATTTTACTAAGGTACAGAAACTAATAAGTTAGTTCACTACTTTTCAACGAGAAATTAATATCATCATTCTTCATATTGTTTTTCTTTTTCATATTACCCGATTTTAAGAGATTTACAATACAACCAGAAATATAATGTATCGGTAATAAAACTGTAGTACCTAGAATAAATTTTATAAATTTTATAAACACATATCAAAAATTCCGAAGCCAGCGGGATTCGAACCCACATCTCTTGGGAAACGCGCCCGAGTGTGTTAGCCACTTACACTATAGCCACGGTCGAACTACACGTCAGCATCGAAATTAGTGATATGTATCTACTTTTCTCAGTTTAAGCAACTGCTGTAGTACCTAGGTCCATTTTTCATTTTTAAGTTGTACATAATATTTAAATTAAATAATAAATTATTTTCTTAGAATACTGTTAAAATTGCTTAGAATTTCTGTTCTTAACTGTCATAAAAATATTAAATGAAGAAATGAATGTCAGTGATGATGATTAAACATCATAGGTACATCATTTTTTGCTTAACACAAGTAATAAAATAATTATATTTAATCGCCTTAATTATCAATATTTATAATATCACCAAATACTATAGGTACATTATTATCAGTTTTCACTATACATATTCATATATACGAGTACCTATAATTCATAAAATAACTTTGCTGATTTACATATTAAAAAAATTAAATAAATAACTTATATTTATAAAGTTGTAAAAATTAAACAAGTAGTATATTAATTTTTTTTTATTCATAACTTAATTTAACATGTAATCAATTAATTATAATCTGTAAAGAAAGAAATATACATTTATTTGTGTGCGTGTGTATATGTGTGCGTGAACATATTTCTATTAAACATGAATGCAATTTAATTATTATTCGTAATATTATAATTAGGTAAGGGACTCTGATTTTTAATTTTGAACATGCGAGTGAAGCAAATATGGTCTATTTGTTTGAAAACACACACATACACACACACACACACACACACACACACGCACACACACACACACACACACACACACACACGCACACACACACACACACACACACACACACACACACACACACACACACACACACACACTCATACATATAAAAACACACACTGTATCCCAACAAAATTACACTTTAGTCATTTCGCGCACACATCTGTGTTTCTGAAATGTAACGGTAATAATCGCGTAATTGTCAAAACTATACACGATGATAAAACCAGAAATACGAAGTATAATGGTTGTATGTATAATTTTGATGAAAAATATTCATAACGGTTGCCTGTGCAATGTATTCTTAAAATTAGATTTTTAAAATCATGTAGATAAGTATTCCTATTATTGGTGAAAATTTTTATAAAGAAATACAAAAGTGTGTACAAAATAAATGTAGATCGTGGACAAAATAAAATCATGAAAATGATCTCAGTACCTTTAATTTATATTTAGCAATTAATTACTAGCAGAAATCTTACTAGTTATTGTTTGCGGGAAAGCTTAGTGGCATTGAAGTAAACCTTGGACAAAGCTGAGTTTTGAAACATAATGTTATTATTTTGTTTGTGATAATTATTCATTAAAACGTCTTATTAGTATTCTCTACGAGTGATCGCTGGAGAACGCGGAATACTTGATTCTTAAGACAGTTTAGTGGATTTTGAAATATTCACCAATAAAAGGAGTTAGTAAACGATATCGATTAGATTAATCAAGTTATAATAATCGATTATAAATCTATATAGTTGTATGTAACGTGATCAAAATTAATTCAGTGATCGAATATACTTGTTACATCAAAATTTGCTCGTTTATTTTCTCTACATCTCCCTTGCAGGTTTTCCCTACCCACTTCAAGTTTTTTATTTCAGTTTTGGGATATAATGTAACATGGTTCAAAAATTATAGCAATGTATTAGGTTTCTGATTCTGAAAAAATCTATTTTCACCTTTATGTTTAATAAAAAATAAACTTGTATGAAGGTACCCACTCAACGTAAGTAATCAAAACTTTTTATTTCGACGAATAAAACTGTAAGTGGTACATCAATTTATTTTCACTGTTAATGAATAGTCAATAATTTAAATAATTATACGATAATTAAACATAAATGAAATCATTATTTTAAAAACTTTTATCGTGGTAATAAAAACCATGCATTTAAGTATTTGATACATTCGCTGAAAGTCGGAGGTACTAAGTTAAAAATAAATGTAAATTATTTAATCACTATCACGAATACTCACCTTCTATGCAAATTAACCAATTACTTTAACAATCGATTTATAAATCTGTGAAATGAAATTCAACTGTAACAATTCTACATAAAGTTTAATATTAATAAATCTTCAGGCAAAGCTATGGTTTGGAAACATATTTACTGTTACTGGAATACCAACTTTATGTTTGAAAACTGTGAGTACAATTTCCTTTGGTATGTGAATAGAATAAATTAAGGCTTTCAATAACTAAGTTTGAACTGTGTGGCTTTGGTGTTTAAGCTTAAATTCGATTGGGGTGAGTCGGAAGGGCTCGTAGGGCGCGGTAAAGTTGTTTTCAATAGTAATTAGTCTAATTAGTGAGGGTGAAGTTTGTCCTGTAGGTACGGTTGTAGATACAATATCGTAATTGTGCTGTTAAGCGGTTAGGGGTACAATAATAATGGGTAAGATCATGTAAAAACAAGTTCATTTAGGTCCATTTTCACCAACATAAGTCTTACTTGAGAGTAAAACAAGCGGTTAAGCCAAAAATACATTTTCATATAGCTACGTATTATAATTTGAATAGACAGTATAATTGGTTTGATGAATTTGAATAGTCAGGTTCGACGTCCAAAATATTTTGGTTTGAGTATGTTGGTTTGAGTATGTTGGTTTGAGTATGTTGGTTTGAGTATGTTGGTTTGAGTATGTTGGTTTGAGTGGGTAATTAACACCACGTAGGCATTGGTTCAAAATTAAGAGAAAAACAATGGAGAATGTTCACTAATTAAGCTATTGCATAGCTTTTATCGCGGGCTTTGAGCGCGGCGACCGAATCAAGAAATTCCGTAACGAAAATAAACCTAACACCGTCGTTTCAGTTCGGCATACTTCGGCACGGTGTTTGAGTGCGTGCGACTAGAAAATGCTATGCAATAGCTTTACCGCGGCAGTCCCCGAGTGCCACACGTATTTTTGTCTTTTAGCTCTCTGTATTTTCTGTTAAAAATAAGAAATACACGTGAAAGAATTATTTCGATACGTCAAGTAGTTTCAGAGATATGGAATTTTAAAATTTTCCAAAATGACGTCACGCTTGTCACTTGTGTAAGCGGACTCGATAAAGGGGAATTTCAAATGCCAGTAAAATCATAACTTACTTGGTTTTTTGAATAAAACAAAAACTACTGTATTTGTATACATAATATTATACTGTGCCAAACTTTCAAACAATTTTGCATACCTAGTAACATTCTTCATTAATACAATTAAAAAATCCTGCCTGGAAAGGGTACGCAACCGACCTGGCCCGTCGACTACGTGACTCTACGAATTTAATAATAATACGTGATGTACATAATTTGCTACGGCTTTACGGAAAATGTATTTTATTCTATTTACATTTTCGTAGCAAGATCGTAGCAAATTATTTATTATTATTATCCTATGATAATAATAATAGCTAATAATTTATGTTCAATTCATTAATTACCACCAGTCTTACTATAGCTGTTATTGATCCAATATAGAATAGTACTTACCCTAACGGTACTTTAAACATTTTACGATAATCTGCGCAGGATTTTGCGTAGCTGTTTTGCTCCGTAACAAGTATAACATAGAATTATAATAATAATATATAAAAATTCTTAAAAAAAATCGACTTCAAACGCCACTGCAAAGTATACAATAATTTAAGTTTGTACACGCATGTTGAAGTCGGGGGGCCTAAATAAAAACGATGAAACCAATGCGCGAAGATCAACAAAGATATTCATCAGATCTTCACCAAATTTAAATGGGACCAACCTGATGGTATGTTCTTTCAAATAAAAAAAGTTATTGAAATCGGTTCACATTTGACGGAGTTATGGAGTAACATCGCAAAAAAATGCGTTGAATTCAGAAACTCCTTTTTTTGAAGTAGGTTAAAAATTACTCGTAAGCCGTATTGGTATGACGTATCATAAATTTCACACAAGTGTAATGGTAGAGTATAAAACGGCACCGGTCTCTTCTCAGAATGAAAACTGTTTAGGCCATAATTCACCACATTAATTAAAATTGGGGCAGACTTCACACACCTCTGGGAACATTATAGAGAACTAACAGGAGTACAAGTTTCCTCTCGATGTTTTTCTTCGCCGTTAAAGCATATTCAGTTCTTTAAACGCACATAACTCCGAAAAGTCAGAGGTCGGTATTGAAACCATGATCCCCGGAAAGCAGTTCTTTACACTGCTCACTGTTCTACTCTCTTCAATGTTGCTTAAACTCGTGTTAATCAAACTCAGGCTGAGTTCGTCGGAGAGGTGATCTATAAGTTCGTACTCTGCTCAAGATGGAGTTAAAATGAGACATAAATATGTCCTGACATAGATCTTCTTCTTGTTGTCGCGCTGTCGCCACTGCAATACCTTGGGACCCCAATGACCATCAGCTCTTCGATATAAATCTATCTCGTTTTAACTCAGTATTGACTGAGCTGAGTGAGAGAGATCTATAGATCTCACCCATAGTGTTCAATGCTTTTTACGTTTTCATAGTTATCAGTTTCAAGGATCCGTGCACACTCCCCGAAGTTGGATGATCATCATCATCATCATTAGCAACCCATCAACGGCTCACTACTGAGCGCAGGTCTCCTCTCAGAGAAGGGTTATAGGCCATAGTCCACCACAAATGCGAATTGGCGGACTTCACACACCTTCAAGAACATTATGAAGAACTCTCAGGTGTGCAGGTTTCCTCACGATGTTTTCCTTCACCGTTGAAGCAAGTGATATTTAATTGCTTAAACGCACATGACTCCGAAAAGTCAGAGGTGCGTACCCGGGATCGAACCTGCGACCCCCCGAATAGGAGACCACAGTCCTAACCACTAGGCTATCACTGCACAGTTGGATGCGTTACAAAATTTAAAACACTTAAATATTTTATTTCTCATTCCTTTCACGGGAGCACGTTTACCTTGCTCTCGCTTCGGAGGCTACCCTTTTAAGTCTTGCGCAAAAAATGGGGCGATATATTTTTTTATCATTACGCCAATAGGCGACTCGGGCCTTCGCTCCGATCGGGCTATTACGTTTTTATGGGAGTTTAAATATTTTATGGCTTGTTTCTTAGGGGTGGACGCTTGTTAAATTTTCACGGATCCCCGACGTCACCCTCTCATTACGCCGTTCGATATTTTGCGTGGCAGTTTTAATGGCAATATTTTTTATTTTCGTTTAACCTGCACTTATTTTAAACCGAAGAAGCAAAGGCCAGGCACTCATTGTAATTTTTGTCGCCAAATGGAGTGCTATGAAGATATATGGAAGTGCGCTCACTGTAGAGATGAGACAATACGGCGACAAATAGTTCAAGCAACTGACGACACTTGAAATCCATTTCAAGATTAAGTGCGTTTTGTAAGGTTTTGTCACCCAGCGACATGCGGCTGGCCTTAAACAGTGGGCGCATCGTGGCGACAATAGGTGACAGCGACAAAAAGTCACGGCGACAAAAAGTCACAATGAGCGCCTGGCCATAAGGAGGAAGTTCTCATGTCGTCGCGTATAGTTTTTAAATAGCAGGTTAGAAATAATATGTTTTAGTTATAAATCCGCTTTAAAATTTTGTTAGAATAGAATAGAATATTTCCACAATGAGGGGAAGTTCCACAAATGCATACCTACTACATTTCAATACATGTTAAGACGGGCAGACAGTAAGCAGCCCCATTCCCGCCGGTGGAACCCGTTCACGAGCATGACGCATGACAGATCAAAAGATCGACGTAATTTTTGCGTGGGTATAGTTGAAGACTTGGAGAGTGACGTAGGCTACCTTTCCCTATCCCGAAAAACAGAGGGTTGCCCTAGGATTTTTAAAAACCTTACTAGACGCTTACGAAGTAGTGTGTGTGCATGATCTAGTTAGGTACCCAATATAA
Source organism: Oeneis ivallda (assembly GCA_029955525.1). Classification (NCBI taxonomy): domain Eukaryota; kingdom Metazoa; phylum Arthropoda; class Insecta; order Lepidoptera; family Nymphalidae; genus Oeneis; species Oeneis ivallda. The sequence goes on from JARPMR010000009.1 coordinate 22,593,944, forward strand.
TCAATATTAAAAGTGAAATATTGTTTTTTATCCCGGAAAAGCAAAGGGTTCCCAACAATTTAAAAGAAACGCAACTCAACGTGGACAAAAGGTATTATACCTATAATCATCATCATCATCACGAGCAACCTATTAACGTCTCACTCTTCACTAATGAGCGCAGGTCTCCTGTCAGAGAAGGGATACGCCATAGTCCACCACGCTGACCCAATGCGAATTGGTAGAATAGAATAGAATAGAAAATTTTTATTCAAATAAACTTACAAGTGCTTTCGGATCGTCAAATAAATCTACCACTGGTTCGGACTTCACCTCTGAGATCATTATGTAGAACTCTCAGGTGTGCAGGATTCCTCACAATGTTTTCCTTCAAAGTTAAGTTAAAGCATGTGATATTAAGATATTGTATAGCTTTTATCGCGGGCTTTGAGCGCGGCGACCGAATCAAGAAATACGTTACGAAAATAAACCGAACACCCCGTCGTTTCAGTTCGGCAGACTTCGGCACGGTGTTTGTGTGCGTGTGACTAGAAAATGCTATGCAATAGCTTTACCGCGGCAGTCTCCGAGTGCCACACGTATTTTTTTATTGCTTAAACGCACATAACTCCAAAAAGTCAGAGGCGACCCGATTAAGAGACATCATCCTAACCACCAGGGTATCACTGCTTCAGTACCTAATACACAAGCCCAAACAGACTTAGTTATGTAGTCAAATAAACAAAACAAACTGTACCTTTGTAGAATGTAATTGAAACTACGCAAATACCGGGACCGGGTCCCTCTCACGGCCCTCGCGGCCTCCGGCTGCACTCGATCCTCTCAATACAAACAGAATCCTTTGAGGGCGAGTGCCGATCCCTCTTGACGGCTGTGCGTGCTTTTATATTAATTGGAAAGTGGATCAATTTGTACAAGGTGGAAATGTTAAGTGTGCGCAGGCTATTACCGTCTCAATTTGAGAGGTATTCAAAAACTTAATGTCACCGTCAAATAGATTACTATCTATCTAATATCTTTAAACGAGCAATTCTTATATATATATATATATATATATAAATCTGTAATATCTGGGTAACCGAGCGAAGCTCGGTCACCCAGATATTCACAATTTATAAAACCTGGTAGTTTTTCAATAACCATAATGCTGAATATCAATTTATTCTGTTCCAATTGGGTATTTGACTATTGTCAAAATGTTTATATTTATTATTTATAATCGAAAATGTAACGTGTAAGAATAGCATTTGTTAAAACAGAAAATAAATCGGTCAAAAAACAAATAAGTTATAAGCTGTTTTACCATGGTTTCTACTAAGAGTGTATGGGAGCTTTGTGTTTTGACGTCACAACATAATAGCGCTCTCTTTGTCTAACAAGGTAACTTTAAAGCTTTATATTTCCGAGGCTAGTTGAGATATTTAAAAAAGAAATGGAATTCTGATTCTGATAAAATATTAAAAACCGTTATTTTAAATAAATAAAAAAAATTCGGTCAAATACCCAATTCATCATCATCATCAAACCATCGCCGGCCCACTATTGGGCAGTGGTGTCCTCATAGAATCTTCTCATTCTGTGGCCTAGGCCTTAGGTCATAGTCCATCATACTGGCAAAGTGCGGACCCTAGTAGCAATTTGCGTTGGCTGTTAGTTGGGCCTTTGTCCCTAGTTTGGTAGGCCAACAGTAAAACTTGTCATCCCTAAAAATCGTGGTGCCAACCGAAGAAAAGCAGGCTGAGGTTGGCCTTACGAAGGGACTTAGCATCACCACTACCATCTCCCAACCCCAACCGTTCTCCCAACCGTTGGTCTTAACATGAATTGAATTGTAGTATCTAGCTACGCTTTTTTGGAACTTCACCTCTTTGTGGAAATATTATATTCTATTCTATTCTAACAAAGTTGCATGGGTTAAATCGGCTTGGCATCCGGCTGCCCACAAGATAGTATAAAAAACTTATTACAATGTAATAGCTGCATAAATAAATAAAATGATTATTTTGAAAAGAGCAACTGCTGAGTTTCTTGCCGGCTCTTCTAAGCAGAATCTACTTTCCGAACCGGTGGTAGAGTAATGACGTGTCATAAGAACCACAGGTTGGCCAACGTGAAATAAATAATTTTGAATTTTGAATTTGGAAAAAAGAAACCCAATGGAAATTGCTACTAGGGGAGTGGCGACTTTGACGACTCATCTTTGAAATAATTATGGAGAACTCGCACGCATGCAGGTTTCCTCATGATGTTTTCCTTCACCGATAAAGCAAGCAATTTACATAAGTCTGGGATCGAACCCTGGACGCGCCGAGAAGGAGACCGAAGTCTACCGCTTACCACTAGGCTATCACGGCTTATTTAAAATAGGTATAAAAAAGGTTAATAAAGAAATAGGTATTCTATTGCCTATAAAACCTAGGTAGGTTTCAACGATCATAAATGTTGAAAAGAAATTATTCTACGATATCTAATCAAAGTTCATTTATTTTTTTTACGCTATCTATTTACCAAATGAGTCGACGTAAACAAAGGTAACTAAGTTAAAATCACCGTCTACTATAACTTGCGAAGCTAAATTAAGGCAATGAATTATTAAGGGTTATGTTAGCGGTCCTTAACGAGGGTTACTAATTAAAGATGCCGTGCGCTCGAGTTACGAAGTAAAGATCATCAGTGTGAAAGTGACCCAACTTAAGTTTTAGAAATATTTTTTTGTATGTATGTAGCGCTTTTTTTTTTCAAAATTCAAAATTAATTATTTCATGTAGGCCAACCTGTGGCTCTTATGACACGTCAAGATTCTACCACCGGTTCGGAAAGCGGATTCTGCTGAGAAGAGCCGGCAAGAAACTCAGCAGTTGCTCTTTTCAAAATAATCATTTTACAATATTAATAAGTAGCTATTACATTGTAATAAGTTTTTATACTATCTTGTGGGCAGCTGGATGCCAAGCTGATTTAACCCGTGCATCTTTGTTAGAATAGAATATGAAATTTCCACAAAACGTACTACAATTCAATTCATGTCAAAGACGGGCAGACAGAAAGTAGCCCCATTCCCGCCGGCGGCACCCGTTGTCCTTGTTAGCTTTCGTGAAATGTCGACGGTATGCCAATGGCACTAATACGCACTTTGCTGTTTTCACTGGATTATCATCATTATCATCCCAACCGATAGATGCCTGGACAAAGGACTCTTGAAATTATCGCCACAGGACACGATCCTGTGGCGCATGCGTCCAGTGACTGGCCTGTGATCGTCAGTCCACCCAGTGAGGGGTCTACCAACTCTGCGCCTACCGACTCGGGGTTGCCTTTCCAGTACCCTAGGACCTCAACGCCCATTGATTCTTCGAGCCGCGTGCAAGCTTTGAGACTAGATAAGCTGTGTGGGTAACTCTGGTTCTCCTATGGATCTCCTCATTTCTGATTTGATCTCGCAGGGATACTCTCAGCATAGCTTTCTTCATCTCCCAAGCGACTATTGTCTGTTGACTGTCATTGGGTTAGCGAAGATTTAAGTAGCTTTACAGTAGCTCGCTGAATTCCGTTCTCATAAATATAATAAACAACTAACTAAATCTGTCCACGCCAAGCTCCACGGAGATTAGCCATCTGCCATCACAGCCATCACAGGTGCACTTTTTATTCCCTTACTCTCATAGTCCAATGGGACAGAATTCCGACACGAACGGAGGGAGATCAGGTGCAGCACCGACAGCTTTACGTGCTCTCTAAGGCACGGGGGTGAAGCAACCTGCTTCCTAACTCCGAGCTAGAACTGAGAATTTTTTGACAGAAAAACCCCTACACGTATTTTGAGAAGTGGCTGGATGAGGAAGACTGAGGACCGGGTGTGGTGGCGTTCTCTGGGAAAGGCCTATGTTCAGCAGTGGACGTCGGCAGGCTGAGATGATGAGGATATTTTGGCCGATTCTAACCCGGAACCACGTCAACCGCAGTCGAACAAGCTAATTACTAGATCAACGAGGTAGTTCATATAAGACTATACGTACACAAAGTCGTAGGTGGGTGGTGCGGGGCACACCTGGCCTCGATCGATCCGCGCACCTGCGTCGCCATAGCTACGACCCGCCCGAGCTGAGATCATATCGCACGAGAGAGCGGGTCGAATTCAATGACAAGTACATATTACATTTTTTTATAAAAAAAAAAAAATATTTTTGTTCGGTCTCGGTCTTGCGCCGCTTGCATCCAGCGGTTTCCTGCGATGCTTTTGAGTGGCGACGGGAAGCACAGTGTAGGCCGACTCCCCCCCCCCCCTCCCCCCACACCAGGTGGACAACGAAATAAATTTGATATTACAGTTAACCAGAGTATTTGTCAAGACGAATACCACTGTCTAACTCTAGCCCAAACTCGATGGAGTTTCGTCGATTTATTCGTCGATATAGAGTTCCCATAGCCGCCATCCAGGCTGCCAGGGGTGTGATAAAGTACATAGAGCCTCAGGCAATGAATATTACAAACTAAGTATTACGCCGTTTTTGAAACAGTCCTTTTAACAAAAAAATTAAAAAGTTAAAAAATTATTTTGTACTTCGTTTGAAAAGTTGCATAATGTTTTTTGAAACTTTTTGTTATTTTCTGCTTTGGGCCGTTTTACATATTTTTGTGTTCATTTATTTTCTTTCAAAAGTTAGGGATTCTTTAATTAAGTATGTTAGTTACAAAAATTAAATTGAAATTTCTATTGGCATAGCTCTGCCAAATTGTAGCATTTTTGTTTTGAAAAGAGCAGCTGCAAAGAACTTGCATAATTTTTGAACCCGTGATCGTCTTAACCTCTTAATATCATACGTAAATGCGAAAGTGGTGTTGTGTGGTGAGTTTGTTTGTTGGTTAGTTGGTTTGTCCTTCAATCACGCAGCAACTGAGCAACGGACTGACATGATTGCATGGGTTATTTGACGACTTGAAGAGTGGCATAAGCTACTTTTTTTCCCGGAATATCAAAGAATTCCCGTGGGATTTTAAAAACTAAATCCACGCGGACGAAGTCGCGGGCATCAGCTAGTTATAATACAATTAAACAACCGCTCTGCTCGTCACCGTGGCCACCGCCTCTGCATCTCTGTTGCGTAATTAAATCGCAGGGTTGACCAATTTTAATCCGGATCGTACATCATGCATCAACCTGAAAGCTTTTTGACGCTTTTTAGAAATATAACCTTGGCTAGGGCCAAGGTTATATTTCTAAAAACGGGTTTCTGTAAACGGGTTTTGCAGAACGAATACTCGTAAGTAGGTAAATATAACTTGGCCATAGTCATCAGTTTGGAGAACCGATGGCCGAGCTGACAAGTTGTTATAATACCACCTTTCTTTACTTAACTTACCTATCATTATACCTTATTTAAGAATAAGTACAAAAATATAAGATACACAATAATCAGATAATAAGATCACAAATCGCATGGAATTCGATTTGGTAAAATTTGTTTTAGTAAAATTATCATGACTCACGTTCAAAGTAAGAAGCGAGTCCATCCCCGTGGGAAACGACACCTTGGCAGATAATAACATATAGGGGTGAAGTGGGGTGTGTACCCTTACCTACTCATACCGTGTTAATGTAAATTTTCACCCCCACCATGAAGATGCCTATAATAATAGCATTTTTAAATGATAGAAAAAAAAACAATCAAACCTTTGTTTCTTTAAGCTACATACTGAGAATTTCTTGGCAGAAAATCCCAATATAGGTATTTACCCCGGAAACAAATATCGTCATCATCATCGTCTACAATCCATTAACGTCTCACTACTGAGCTTAGGTCTCATATCAGAGAAGGGTTATATAGGTCACAGTCTACCACGCAGACCACATGCGAATTGGTAGATAGATAGATAGATAGATAAATTCTTTATTGCAACACACTTAAATAATATTTACAATTAAATTAAGAAAAAGAAGAAAAAAGTACGCAAAGACTTCACACATCACCTTTGAAAACATTATGGACTGGAGAACTCTACGGTGTTTCAGGTTTCCTCACGATGTTTTCCTTCACAATTTTATTGAAGCATGTGATATTTAATTGCATAAACGCATATAGCTCCGAAAAGTCAGAGGTTTGTGTCCAGGCTCGAACTTACGACCTAAGCACTAGGCTATCACTGCTTCAACAAAAATCAAGTTCTTTTATTTTTCGAAGGAACCAATTCCATGAATATTTCAAGAAAACTAGCTATCATTGCATTAATACATAGTAGATAATTATGTATCACGACGCTCACCGATGAGTAATAAGATGCAGAGAGGGAGAAATTATCGAAGTTCAACCAATTAAATTTAAGTACCTATAGTTGAATAGTCCTTCAAAATGAAGAACTGGCCCTATATAATACTGCCAACGCTTATTACAGTAATTACCGTAAAGAGCCGTACTAACCTTAAGGTTGGTTATAATATGATAACTCAAAACAACATTTAAATAATACTGTGTGAATATTGCTATAAACGTCGGTAATAAAAGGCCCTGTAAAACTGTAAAGTGAACTGAAATTTTATTTAGTACCTAGGACATAGGTAACTGAATTTCACTCTATCTACATAGTTCACAATTGAATTTAAGTAGTCGTTAGTAGACAACTCGTTTCGAATTGTTGAAAGTCTAGACTGAATCGTATTTACATCGCATTTGCTGAAGTGTACTGAAAAATAGAAATGCCAACTCTATTTGTAACCGACTTCAAAAAAGGAGTTGTTCTCAATTCATCGGAATCTTTTCTTTTATATATGTTCACCCTACTCGAAGACGCCTGAACCGATTTGGAAAATTCTTTTTTGTTTCAAAGGGTATACTTCCCAGGTAAAATATGAACAATAAATTATATACTTTGTAGAAATTAATGAAAATTAAACTTAAAACAAGCTTTATTTATAAACGTAGCAAAGCGTAGCAAGCATAATGTCCTAAATTTAATTGATTGGATATACTTTATACATATAAAATAATTGCTGACAGTCGAAAATGTACATACAACAACTTAATGACTTTGAATTTATAATATTATGGGTAAAGACTAAGTCGACTTTAAGAACAGGCTGTTTGAAATGGTCTATATAAATAAATATAAAACTTGAGAGGTGTGAAGGGACACCCGGATGGAACGAAGTTCCTTTCGATTAATTAATTTGGCATTGTGTTCAACATTTTCACACTACAATATTAGATCTCCGTAGCCTTGTGGTTTCGACAGTCGCCTAACAGCCAAAGGTCGATGGTTCGAATCCCAGCTCGACAGACAGAATTTTCCATTTTCAATTTTATTTTAAACAATTTCTACATGTGGAACCTTTCCCTAATTTTTTATAACTTATAAGTTATAAAAAATTCCACATGTAGAAATTATTTAAAATAAAATTGAAAATAGAAAATTCAGTCTGTCGAGCTGGGATTCGAACCATCGACTTTTAACTGTTAAGCGACTGCAGAAACCACAAGGCTACGGAGACCCAATATTGTACCGCGAAAATACCGAACACAATGCCAAATTCACATTCAAAAGTGTCGGTTTCAAAAAAGTGTCGATCAGTGTCGAGTGTCGGTTCAATTTTGTCTTAATTTTTTCCGTCTAGCCCCCTTCCGCACCGCGCGATAAGGAACTACGTTCCAAAAGTATTCTGTTCTATTCAATTGTATTCTACTGCTGTTTTTTATTTTTTATAATTTTTTTTAAATCTAATAATAGGGGCAAGTGTTGTTTCTATGGGCGCTTGTACCTGTGGACACAATCGATTCCGTCTAAACTAGCAACCCTAAAATTCTAATTTGAACGCGAACTGTCAACCATAGACAAAGCTTTACGGTCGCGTTCAATTTAGAATTTTAGGGTGGCTAGTTTCGACGGAATCGATTGTGTCCACAGGTACAAGCGTCCATAGGAACAGCACAAGTGCCCATACTATATTATTTAATTTAAATCCGTTATTCCAAAAGTTTAATAGCAAGTCACCAAACTCATATAATATATAATCCAAGCCGAAAAGTCTTCACAATCGCGCACCACTGGGCCTTAAAGGATGCCTTGTATAGATAGCAAACTTTCCGATATCCCTAGTGTACGATTAGACCATGCATCGCTCACTGTCAACTAGTAGCGAAGGCCCAGAAACCTACTGTGACTTTAATTTATCTCTGCTATAAATTCTACACAGTATTCTACATTAGTGATACTTGATAGCCTAAGCTATAGGTAAGGACTGCGGTCTTCTATTCGGGGGGTCGCGGGTTTGATAACTCAAAAATTATTAAATTATTTATTTCATGTTGGCCAACCTTTGGCTTTTATGACACGATAATATGACTCTACCACCGGTTCGGAAAGCGGATTCTGCTGAGAAGATACAGCAAGAAACTCAGCAGTTGCTCTATTCAAAATAATCATTTTACAATAATATTAGGTATGTAGCTATTACATTGTAATAATTTTTTTATACTATCTTGTGGGCAACTGGATGCCAAGCCGATTTAACCCATGCAACTTTGTTAGAATAGAATAGAATATTTCCACAACGAGGGGAAATTCCGAAAATGCGTACTACAATTCAATACAATATGTTAAGGCGGGCAGACAGAAAGCAGCCCCATTCCCACCGGTGGAACCCATTCACGAGCATGACGCGTGATCCAGCCGTTGCTTCGCTCAACCATATTTGAGGGAACGTAAAATGTAACGGATATGCACCTCTGACATTTCAAAGTTACGCACGTTTAAATATCACAAGCTTCAACGGTGAAAGAAAACACAGAGAGGAAACCTGCACGCCTGCAAGTTCATCATACCTAATGTTTTCAAATGTGTGTGAAGTAGCGTAATTTTGTATTGGGCTGGCGTGGTGGACTTTAAGGCCTTTACCTTCTCTCATAGGAAATCTGAACTCAGTAGTGAGCCATTCATAGACTGATGGTAATGATGATGTTGATGATATTCCTCACTATAAAGTATGAATTATACAACAAAATTAGGTAATTATAGGTACATTATATTTGTTTTTCGTTTGATCAGAGCATATATTATGTAGGACCAGTGGTAAAAGCCCTATCCAAAAACAGATCGACAAACTAATCCTCTTTAGTACACGGCGAAAGCTATTTCCCCGTTTCCCTATTTCGCAGACAGGATATTGCCAATATGGCCGCGTTAGAGAGGTTTACTCTTGAAGGCCGAGGTCTATCAACATTGTATATTGAGACCGTTCGCTAAAGGAAATAGGTACACTCTCCTTCTGCGTCGTATTTCTGAAAGTTGTGACCTCTTTTAATCTAATTAATTACCTACATGATGGAGTGCGGTTTTATTGTAAATATCAACATAACAACATTAAAAGTTAAGATCCTTTAGTCCTAGGTCCGGATTTTAAAATAATGTGAGGTAAGTTGGTATCATAAGATATCCATAATAGTTATTAGTAACATAATAATATATCTATCTAATACCTTTAAACGCAAGCAAGGTTCGAGTCCAGACGATTATTTTTATTATTATTACTAGCTGATGCCCGCGACTTTGTCCGCGTGGATTTAGTTTTTAGTCCCTCGGGAACTCCTTGATTTTCTGGGATAAAAAGTAGCCTAGATGTTGACCCGAGTAATAAGCTACCACGGTATAAAATTTTGTAGAAATCTGTGCGGTAGTTTTTACGTGAAAGAAGGACAAACAAACAGACAAACAGACAAAAAAATTTAGCTTCTGTTTTGATATCTGTATCTTGAACAAAATTAGAAGCAAAAACCCTTTTTTGAATCTATTTCATGTACAGAATTGGTTTCGTTTCTGTTTTATTATATGTATATAGATTATAATATTGTTATTACTAGCTGATGCCCGCGACTTTGTCCGCGTGGATTTAGTTTTTAAAGTCCCTCGGGAACTCGGTCAACATCTAGGCTACTTTTTATCCCGGAAAATCAAGATTTTCCGGGATAAAAAGTAGCCTAGATGTTGACCCGAGTAATAAGCTACCACGGTATAAAATTTTGTAGAAATCTGTGCGGTAGTTTTTACGTGAAAGAAGGACAAACAAACAGACAAAAATTAAATAAAAATCTGTTTTGGGCTCAGTATCGATAGTAAAGCATCCCCCAATTAAAATTTTCAAAATATATTAAATGTACAGAAATCTTCCAGTTACAGTTTTATTTATGTATAGATTATTTTTTTCACAATATATGATTTCCAAAAAACACGATTTACCAAAAAAAACCGAGCAAAGCTCGGTCACCCAGGTGTGTTTCTTTGTTGGCTTGTCATTCAATTATGTAGCAACGGAGCAACGTCATTTTTGCAAGATATATTTGAGTACTTGGAAAGTGACATTAGCTACCTTTTATCTCGGAAAAACAGAGGGTGTTCAGTGTTCCTAACTCTATAAAAGCGGATAAACACCGTTTTCGTTAAAATTTCTTACAGTTGATATTTTTAACGAAAACTGTAAAGGAAACCATCGTCAGAAAACCTACACACTTGAGAATTCTCAAAGGCGTGTGATGTCTACCGGTTTGCATTGGGCCTGCATGGTGAAATATGGCCTTTAGCCCTTCTCTGAGAGGAGACCTGCGCTCAGAAGTGAGCCGTTGATGGGTTGCTGATGATGATGATGATGATGATGATAATTTTTGTAACGGAGACGGAGTTTTTTTTAAATAATCTGCTTGTTTGTTTCTAGGATGGGGAGAGTCACTGTTATCTCTGCCGAAGAGATGGCTCAGTACCCAGGTCTACGGCACCGACGACGAAGATTTTCAGGTGAGAAAACAAATTCAAACAGAATCGAAGAGCTGATGATCGTTGGGGTCCCAAGGTGCTGAAGAACCCCTTACCGGGAAGCGCAGTATTGGTAGACCACCCACTAGGTGGATCGACAGCATAAGACGGGTTGCAGGGAGCCGCCGACTTGAACCGGGTTGAAATTAATGAATAAAAAATAAACAAAAATTGTACCTAGGTAATTAGATCAGGGCCGTCTTTACTCGGGGGTGCAAAGGGTACGTGGCACCCGGCCGCAGGGAACAAGGGGGCGCAGGCTGATCACCCTTTATACATACCATGTGTAATTCATGTCTAGGTGCGCAGCACCCCTACGGCATCAGGAATCAGGATTGAAGAGTTCAGAGAGATCAGCTGCATTATAGCAGTAGGGAAGAGGAATATAAGTCAAGTACAGTTCGGCTAATATTAAACAATCGGCCAAGTGCGAGTCGGGAATCGCTCTTTTAGGGTTCCGTACATATGACCAAATCATTTTTTAAACTAGATACATATTTAGATATCTTCTTCTTTCTAAGTTCTTAGAAAGTACTAAATTAGCATATGGGGGGAAATGCTCGTTTGTTCTGGTCATAACTTACAAACCGCATTATAAATCGGTGTTTTCAGTATTTGTTGTTTAAATACACTATATAGTACATAATATACCTAAATTTCAAATTCCTAACTAGTTTAGTTTTTGAGATAGACCCCCTAACAAAAGTGGTCTAAAACCGACAACTTTGACGGCCCTCCATTTCTTCATTTTTGTATCTAAAAAATAAAAAAATTATATTTGAACTCCACTCAATAAGCTCTAGACAATGACACCCCACATGCTAGGGTAAAAATATAAAATTTTATTTTGACTCCTTTTCCATATATGGGAGCCGCCTTTATTTTTTAATTTAATTTAAATTGTGTTATTTGTTGTTATAGCGGCAATAGAAATACACAATATGTGAAAATTTCCACTGTATATCTATTACGGTCTACGAGATACAGCCCGCTGACAGACGGACGGACGGACGGACGGACAGCGGAGGCTTAGTAATAGGGTCCCGTTGGCACCCTTTGGGTACGGATCCCTAAAAAATACTCTTTCTTTGTCCAGTGTGTACAGGTGGCCAAGCTGCCAGTTCCGGAGCTGCAGCCCACCCTGGACTCGTATCTAGAGTTCGCATCGGTGATCATGAGCCCGCAGCAGTTGGAGAAGACCCAGGAGCTGGTGAAGAAGTTCGCGGAGGACCTTGGACCCAAAATGCAGACGAAACTCTTGGAAAGGCAAAAAGAAACGATTAACTGGGTAACCTTGCATTCATTTTTTAATAGCTTTTGCTCGCGACTTTCATCTTCATTGTCATCGTAATATCATAAACTCTAAACCAATATATTATGGCCATTGCTGGACATAGTCTCTTGAAATTATCGCCACAGAACACGATCTTGCGCTACCAGCATCCAGCGGCGGATATATACAACTTATATATCACAGAAAATCAAAGAGTTTAAGCGCGGAAAAAGTTGTGGCTTAGTAGACGATGTGGCTAACTCTATAGTGCATCATCTCTAAACTGATCTAAATTAATCTTGACAGGTATAAATCAATGCTATCCTTTTCCACATCAAGCATTATAAAAGGGGTAGCAAGAGACTTGATTTGTCAGCTTAGTTTAGAAATTGTGACGTCGCTCAGCTGAAATGCACTTCCACTCAGTGTGGTCTTAGCTCAAACAAAAGAATATTTTCTAAATAAACATAGATAAAATGCTACGATGTAAAATGTAAAAAAATTTAGTAATCCGACACTTTTCTAAGAAAATAACTGCATACTCCACAGCTATTTTGCTGAGAAAACTTTCAGATATAAATCAAAATATTCTTGAGAAACATTTTCTTTTTATGAGGTCTAATGTGTTTGTCGAGTTTCACTTCAGGTTTTGGCTCCTTATCAGTTACGAGCACGGCAATTTTCCTTACGAATTCATAACTCATAACAGTCGCGTTACGTTAGTCGTATTGTTTAGCCATTCAAACCAACCGTTTCCCAGCTACATTAAACAAACATGAAATCAAAAAATATGCCTATTTTACCTGGAAAATGAACTTCCGAATTAAGAGTTTGTACTTCATTTTTTGGCTCCTAAATACGTTCACGAAAAGTAATGGATTAATACCACAGTCAAATCTCAAAGATAATCCCGTTTTGTTAAAAACTCTCCTGTCAGTAAATACAGCAGCCAGTGACGTCACGGCGAATTTATTAAAAAATTTGTGTTCGTGTTTACGAGAAAAACTTAATAAACATAAAACATTTAAAGGTGACACAAATTTGTTACTTACTAATGATGAACCAAGTCAAGAAAGTGATATCAAATTTTACAAAAATATGTACAACAGTGCTTGCAAATATTTTTATCAAGAGTCGAACGGTAATAACAGTGTAATAATGAAAGATAACGAAGAAACTATGTTAAATCTGGATCTACACGATGATATAATCAAAATTGAGAGAGATGATCAAAATTGTACTTATCAGCCAAGAAAAAAGGAATACAGATTATTATACGATACTCTAATTAAAGGTCTTAATAATCACACTTATAAAATTCAGAAGTATCCCTTATACAAACATAAAGTAGCTTTGAATAGTAAAGATCAACGCAGTGTAATAGTTATTATAACATTACATCCATTATCGAATAATTCGATTTCGCAGCTAAACTTATACAGTGTAAATGAAGATGCAGTTAATGAAACACTTAGCAAAACTAGTTTAATTGATATACACATCATAGATTCGATGTTTACTAATGAAAATGAAATTATCAGTACTGTACAAAAATGCCATCTCTATTCTTTGTACATTTTCCTCATAGAAAGTGGGAAAAAGAATTCCATTAAGAATTTCAAATTACTTCGTGTAAAAGGTACTTTAAAGATATATATTAATGTCTTAACTAATTTAAATCTCCAAAACTTTCCACATAATTGCTGTAACAAATCATTACTTACATTATGTGAGAATCGTATCTATCCAGATAGAAACGAGTTTGCGGACATTGATCAAATCAAATATACTACTGAAAAACAGAATGTTGAAAATTTCAGAAGTATTGTGTCAAAAATTAAGAATTTAATAAATCTTTACAATGCAAAATTTGTGCAAAATTATACAAATGTGTCTGTAACTAGAGAAAAGGAAATAAATATGAAGAATATTCTGATGTTATCTACGGAAAACCCTGTAAAAGAAAGAAACCAAACACAAGTGAACGCAGATAAACTTCAATCATCTCTCATAACAAACATCACAACTAGTACGAGTAATAAAAGCGACAACTTGCTAAATACCTTTATCGGACAATCAAAAGAGGAATTTATGAAGTTAAAAATTATGGAAAACATCAAGAACAACACAACAGTGGGCAATAATTCAGCAGGAAGGACTTTATTAACGACTCAAACATATTTTAATGTACCCATAATAAAGTATGAAAATAAAACTAAAAGGATTACATCAGCCCCTCCAAATAAAATTACATTAACTTCTAATATTGAAAACTACACAACAGTCCTGCCCACATCTGTAGCCAAAGATATAAAACTGCAAGATATACAGATGTTACAAACGACAACATCAACGTTATTCACACCGTTATTCAAGATACATAAAGAAAATCAAACACAGGAGAACGTGAATACATTTAAAAAATCTTTGACAAAATTTGTTTTATCTGATATGGAAAATAAAGGTTTAAATGTACCAAATATAACGGCAGAAATATCTCAAGGTAAAAACATACAAAGTAACTTGAAAATGGGCAACAGTCCCACAGAAAAAACTTTGCTTCCTAATCAGACTATTGATTTGTTTAATGCAAAGAACGAAAATACAACTATAATGGATTTTTCAATCACACCTACACAGTTTGCAATTTCTGTAGACCTAGAAAATTATACAGCTGCGGTTCCTCTATCAGCTCAACCCAGAGATATAGATAATGAAACACAAGATTTACAGATGTTCCAAACAGAATCATCTACTTTATCAATAGCATCGTACATGAAAACAGTACAAAATAAAGGACCAATGAATGAAAATAAATTGAAACCAACTTTAACAACACCGAATACAACTACTATGGAAAATGAAAGTATTATTGTGCCAAATACAATAAAAGAAGAATCACAAGCACATCGAAATATTGATTTGTTTATAACAACAAAGGAGAATAAAACTATGATACCTTTACAAGCTATCTTGCATCTGGATTTTCAAAATCACACAACGATGATACCTGTTTCTATAGCGAAGGATATAAAATTGCAGCATGTACAGATTTTGCACACGCTAACATCTATTTCATCCACATCACACAAGATAAATGAAGAAAATCAAAGACAGATGGAGATGAGTAAATTTAAGCCGTTGATGACAACACCTGTTACAACATGTAAGAAAAACAACAGTATTGAAGTGTCAAATCCAGTAAAAGAAATATTAAAAGCAGAAAAATTAAAACCAATAATTTGGGAAATAAGGAGTAACTTAACACTTGGAGATAATTCAACAGAAACATTAAAGGAAAAGTTTATGGAATTTTCTATGACCAAAAATGATTATAACACTTCTAAATTTCTTGAAAATGAAACGTTATCCTCAGTTATCGCTACAAGGGCGTCTTCAGAACTAGTTTTAAACAAAGATAAAGAGCAACTTAATTCAAATAAAATATTAAGGATCACTGAAAATAATGAAGTTGTATCTTTATCGTCAAATTTAACAAAACTACTAGAACATAAACTAGACGAAGTGGCTTTTACTAAGCCCATTGAAATAAAAAATACACAGAATCACTGGTTAAACTCTAGTAGTGACAGAAAGTTCTCAGAAAAAACCATTTCAGCTCATATTTACAATTCTATGACAACGCCTAATATCAGCATTTATGATAACAAGGCTACATTGAAGTCCATTAATGGAAATAGTAAATCAGATAGTGAAATAACTACACATTTTCCTGCAACGCAGAATCTTTCTTCTCAAGTTGTAACTGAGAGCTATGGCTTTACCAAAAGTTCCCTCGATATTACAAATATAGATAAAGAAAGTAAAACGAAAAGATATTTTTCTTTATCGCATACACCAAACGTTAATGAGAATTATGTAGAGGAAACTAAATCAAATAAATTTGTAAAAACTGCGACATTTCCAACTTCGTCCCGAATTAAAAGCTATAAAACTGTGGATTCTTTGGTGAACGCTATTGATTCGGAACATGATAGCGTTCAAAATTTCACATCAACTTCAACAAAAACTTTGAACACCGAAATTAATAATCGTACAAAATTATCAGCTCTCAAATCTCTTTCAGAATTATTGATTGTACCCACTACAAGAAACCAAATAAACATTTCTACTGAACCAAATTTATATTCATCACGCAATGAAACATATAATATACCACAACAATTAAATTCATTGCCTCATTTTACAACACAAGAAACTACCTCTAATCGTTTACATAAGCATTTATATAGGGAGAAATATTTGCAAAAGGAATATACTTTCACTGCACCTGAGGAAGTAACACAAAATCATAGTTTATATTCATCTCAGCCGATAGTACGCACTTTATTACTATTGTCATCTACTGCACCAATCTTAGCTACAAATAAAAGTCTGATACCTGACATATTAATAACAATAAATAAATATAATCAAATATTGAGTAACCAAAGTATAGCCGATTTGTTTTTAAATAAATCCATTCGACACTTTAAAATAAACCATTTACCCCAAACTTATATAATCACACCCAAGGAAAATAAACTAACGACAGCTACAGTTCCAGTATTTACAGCGGAGAAGGTAAAAAGTAAATCAATTATTTCAACATCTAAAGATTCATTTACAAAGCATAATTTAAATTCACTTCAAAGAACAACCTGGATCCTAAAAAATAACAATACTATAAACTTAATTAAAAACTTGAAAAATAAAGATAAACCTGTTACTTCTCCAAAACAGAGATCAGTACAAAACAAGATGTACGAAGAAGATCAAAGACAGTTTTATCCAGAAAGAGAACCAACGCCGACGACATTTTTGGGAAATATAAGGAGTTACGTAAATATAGAAAACAAAGTAACAAGTACATTTACAGAAAATACTTTTCTCACAAATCAGACTACTGATTTGTCTATAATGAAGGACCATTATGGGAAATCAAAATCTCTTAGGACTAACAATGAATCTCTTAGCGTAATTACTACAGCAATAGATTTAGTTACTACTAACAAACCATTATTACAACAAAACTTAGACGAAGTGGTAAAAGCAAAATATGAAGTAACAAAAAAAAACATAGAATCTACTGATCATGTATCTGACAACTATCAACAACAGGCAATACAATTTCAAAGTTATACTAATTCTACTAAAACTTATTCAACAGATTATAGATATACAAAGTTTGAACCTATTTATCCATTTTCGTTAGAAGAAGATGTAAATTATTTTAAAAAAAGTAATGAAAAAGATCAACAGTTAACAAGAACGGATATACAATATGCTGCAATAAAAAACAAAACTCATATTTTAAGTACAAAACCAATACAAAACATTCACAAAGTATATTTGTCTCAGGATATTTTAAGTGATGATCAACTTATTATGTCAAATCCTAGAGTGACAGATATATATTTTCATAATGTTTCATCTACATCTAACGTAAACAAAAATAAAAAAAAAGATTCACTAGATAATGACAGGCTTCAACCGTTGTTGAAATCGTACATTTCTACCAATAAAGACGATCAAAAATTAACGTTGTTTAATACAACATCTGATGAAATTGAAACGAAAACAAAATTTATAACTGAAAAAAATTATCACAATACAGAAAAACAACAAGTTTTTACCAGAATAAGCATTTTGAATACTAGCAAAAATACATTAAGAGAATCAATGACCAATAAATCGACAGAAAAATATCAAATCAACAGACTAGAAGATGATAACAGTAAAATTATAATTGGAAGCGATATGGATGAATATAAAATCACACCTTCAACTACTTCAAATCCAACTCAAATGAATAAATGTTTAGACACATCACTAAATAAGCAAGTAAGCTTTAACACCTTAGGTGAATCTTTAAGCTTAAAAAACATTTATCAAGTGACTGCTAAAATGATACCAGACAATGAAGTTAAGCAGACAAAATTTCTAAAAACAGATATTCTTAAAACATTATCAAAAACGTCAACTTCAATGAAAATCGTACCTAACACACAAAATTCGGTTTTTACAACGAAAATGTTCAGTAAATTTGCTAGATCAGATATTCCAATAGATATAAATAAAACTATGTACACTCTACAAAAAGAAAATCATTTAAAACTAGAAAGTATACCGATTTTGCAAGAGATAACACCTATTTCACATAATAAAAAGAGCTTTGCACCGGTTTATTCCACTTGTATTCCAACAATACAAATACGCAATATGGAGACGTCATTTTCTACAACAGAAAGTAAACCAAGAGGAATAGATATTCCAACCGTATCATTAAAGCAAAATATGGAATACCCCAATTTCACAAATGAATCACATCTATACACAGTCCACCCAACTTCATTCATGCTTTATAAAGTAAAGAAAACTAGACCAACAAAACAAATTGATAAACATAAAGTAGAAATTATACCGGATACTTCAGATTCTTCAAAAATTGACACAGTGACTTCTGAAAAATTGTATCCAACAACAAATATACCAAAAAGTTTAGAGACTTTGTCTATTCATACAAAACCGACAAAAGTTATAAAATATTATTCAACCGAAGTATTTCCATCTCCTTCACCAACCATCTTTACTCCACATGAAAATTATCAAGGAAAAAAGAGTACAAAGAAAAAAGAGCACAAATCTACAAAAACTTTGAATTTAATGTTGGATAATAATTTTGTCAATTTTAAACCTGAAAACATTTCAGTGGACAACGATAAAAAAGATAAATTTTATGTAACAAAGCCAACCAATAAAATAACATATAAAATGCAAAATTCAAACATCTCATTAATTGAACTTATACCTGAAAAAACTATACAATCATCCGACAGAGTAATTCAATATAATAACAAGAATAATATACCTGATGAATCTAGTAAAATTTTAGATACAAATTTCTCTCGGATTAAGTTTACTTCGCTCCCTGAAGACAAAACTGTTTCAGAAAACTCAAGGAATATGACACTAGGAGAGTCACTTAAAAAACTCACAAAAGAACAAGATACTTATACATCGCCTAAAATGAAAATAAATATAGGTAATATAACTGTGCTTTATTTAGACAAAGTAGATACGGTGACAAAAATGCCAATCATTCCATTCACAAAATATATGGAAGCTGATAATGAACTAAACACTAATAGTGATTTTAGCAGACAAACAAAGGCATCTTCTGTCACTTACCAAGGTGTACCTAAAGTACAACAATCTACATTTTTCCTTAATGATAAAAATAATATAACCCTGTCAGACGATCAAAATTTCAAACTACGTTCAGAAAATAGTATACATTTCAAAGATTCTTCGCAAGCTAGTTCTAAAATCTCTATTAAGCAAAAGCAATCAGTTAACCCTTTCTTGACAACAAAACTGCAAACAAGTATAAGTAGTGTAACTTTTACTGATTTGGACATAGCAGCTTCAGTTACAAAAATGCCAATCATTCCATTTACAAAATATATGAAAACTGTTAATGAATTGAGCACTGAAAGCTACATAAACAGAAAAATAAAAGCGTCTTCTACTTACCAGCATGTACCTAAAGTACATCAATCTAAATTTTTCCTAAATGACGGAAATAGTATATCCCTGTCAGGCAATCGAAATTCCAAGATAGGTTCAGAAAGTAGTAAATATTTCAATGATTCTTCGGATGCTACTTCTCAAATCTCTATTAAGCAAAAGCAATCAGTCAACCCTTTCTTGACTACAAAACTGCAAACAAGTATAAGTAGTGTAACTTTTCCTGATTTGGATATAGCAACTTCGGTTACAAAAATGCCAATCATATTTACAAAATATATGAAAACTGGCAATGAGTTGAGCACTGAAAGCTATATAAACAGAAAAATGAAAGCGTCTTCTACCTACCAGCGGGTATCTAAATTACAGCAATCTACATTTTTCCTTAATGACGGAAATAGTATATCCCTGTCAGGCAATCGAAATTCCAAGATAGGTTCAGAAAGTAGTAAACATTTCAATGATTCTTCGGATGCTACTTCTAAAATCTCTATTAAGCAAAAGCAATCAGTCAACCCTTTCTTGACTACAAAACTGCAAACAAGTATAAGTAGTGTAACTTTTCCTGATTTGGATATAGCAACTTCGGTTACAAAAATGCCAATCATATTTACAAAATATATGAAAACTGGCAATGAGTTGAGCACTGAAAGCTACATAAACAGAAAAATAAAAGCGTCTTCTACCTACCAGCGGGTACCTAAATTACAGCAATCTACATTTTTCCTTAATGACGGAAATAGTATATCCCTGTCAAGTGATCGAAATTCCAATATACGTTCAGAAAATAGTATACATTTCAAAGATTCTTCGCAAGCTAGTTCTAAAATCTCTATTAAGCAAAAGCAATCAGTTAACCCTTTCTTGACAACAAAACTGCAAACAAATATAAATAGTGTAACTTTTCCTGATTTGAACATAGCAACTTCGGTTACGAAAATGCCAATCATTTCATTTACAAAATATATGAAAACTGCTAGTGACTTAAGCACTGAAAGCTACATAAACAGAAAAATAAATGCGTCTTCTACTTACCAGCATGTACCTAAATTACAGCAATCTACATTTTTCCTTAATGACGGAAATAGTATATCCCTGTCAAGCGATCAAAATTCCAAAATACTTTCTGAAAGTAGTAAACATTTCAATGATTCTTCGGATGCTACTTCTAAAATCCCTATTAAGCAAAAGCAATCAGTTAACCCTTTCTTGACACCAAAAATGCAAACAAGTATAAGTAGTGTAACTTTTACTGATTTGGACATAGCAGCTTCAGTTACAAAAATGCCAATCATTCCATTTACAAAATATATGAAAACTGTTAATGAATTGAGCACTGAAAGCTACATAAACAGAAAAATAAAAGCGTCTTCTACTTACCAGCATGTACCTAAAGTACAGCAATCTGCATTTTCCCCTAACGACGAAAAAAGTATAATATACTTGTCAGGCGATCGAAATTCCAAAATGCGTTCAGAAAGTAGTAAATATTTCAATGATTCTTCGGAAGCTAATTCTAAAATATCTATCATGCTAAAGCAATCAGTTAACCTTTTCTTAACACCAAAAATGCAAACAAGTATAAGTAGTGTAACTTTTCCTGACTTGGATATAGCAGCTTCAATTACAAAAATGCCAATCATTCCATTTACAAAATATATGAAAACTGTTAATGAATTGAGCACTGAAAGTTATATAAACAGAAAAATAAAAGCGTCTTTTACTTACCAGCATGTACCTAAAGTACAGCAATCTGCATTTTCCCCTAACAACGAAAAAAGTATAATATACTTGTCAGGCGATCGAAATTCCAAAATGCGTTCAGAAAGTAGTAAACCTTTCAATGATTCTTCGGAAGCTACTTCTAAAATCTCTATTAAGCAAAAGCAATCAGTTAACCTTTTCTTGCCACAAAAAATGCAAACAAGAATAAGTAGTGTAACTTTTCCTGATTTGGAAATAGCAACTTCAGTTAAAAAAATACCAATCATTCCATTTACAAAATATATGAAAACTGTTAATGAATTAAGCACTGAAAGCTACATAAACAGTAAAATAAAAGCGTCTTCTACTTACCAGCATGTAACTAAAGTACAGCAATCTACATTTTTCCCTAACGACGGAAATAGTAAATCAGGCGATCGAAATTCCAAAATGCGTTCAGAAAGTAGTAAATATTTCAATGATTCTTCGCAAGCTAGTTCTAAAATCTCTATTAAGCAAAAGCAATCAGTTAACCCTTTCTTGACAACAAAACTGCAAACAAATATAAATAGTGTAACTTTTCCTGATTTGAACATAGCAACTTCGGTTACGAAAATGCCAATCATTTCATTTACAAAATATATGAAAACTGCTAGTGACTTAAGCACTGAAAGCTACATAAACAGAAAAATAAAAGCGTCTTCTACTTACCAGCATGTACCTAAAGTACAGCAATCTGCATTTTCCCCTAACGACGAAAAAAGTATAATATACTTGTCAGGCGATCGAAATTCCAAAATGCGTTCAGAAAGTAGTAAACCTTTCAATGATTCTTCGGAAGCTACTTCTAAAATCTCTATTAAGCAAAAGCAATCATTTAACCTTTTCTTGCCACAAAAAATGCAAACAAGAATAAGTAGTGTAACTTTTCCTGATTTGGAAATAGCAACTTCAGTTAAAAAAATGCCAATCATTCCATTTACAAAATATATGAAAACTGTTAATGAATTAAGCACTGAAAGCTACATAAACAGTAAAATAAAAGCGTCTTCTACTTACCAGCATGTACCTAAAGTACAGCAATCTACATTTTTCCCTAACGACGGAAATAGTAAATCAGGCGATCGAAATTCGAAAATGCGTTCAGAAAGTAGTAAACATTTCAATCATTCTTCGGATGCTACTTTTAAAATCCCTATTAAGCAAAAGAAATCAGGTAACCCTTTCTTGACACCAAAAATGCAAACAAGTATAAGTAGTGTAAATTTTACTGATTTAGACATAGCAGCTTCAATAAAAGAAATGCCAATCATTCCATTTACAAAATATATGAAAATTGATAATGGATTGAGCACTGAAAGCAACATTAACAGAAAAATAAAATTGCCTTCTACTTACCAACATTTACGTAAAGTACAGCAATCTAAATTTTTCTCTAATGACAAAAATATTACAACTCACGCAAATTTTGATAATCATCAAAACTTCAAAAAATATTCACCGACCAGTAAAAATTTCAATGTGTCATTGGAGGATACATCTACAATCTGTAACAAAAAACTAACTCTTAACCCTATGTTGACAAAGAACACGCTTTTTAATTCCTTCTTACAGTCTGAGCCCTTAAAATTAAAAACCAATCTAAGCAGCGTACCACCGCTATATACAAATATCCCAACTGTCCAAAAAAATATTTTAATGAGCAGCAGTTTTAGTAAAATTTCAAATATATCAACTGAACCAATAACTATGAAACTATCTAAAATACCAAAAATTTCTGGTGTACGTTACGTCGTCAACAATACTAATATATCCAAACCATTCCAAGAAAACAATGAGATTCATGACATTAAAACCAATGTTTTATCAAATCATAAAAATTCATTTCTAAATGTAAATGTAAGTTTTCTACCTTCATTTGTAACTTATCCCAATAAATCGATCCATAGCAGCGAGGGTGCCGTCATGCGATCGTATTCATCGACGATCAAAACTACAATTAAAGTAAATAACAGCAAAAATAAAAATACAACAGTAAGAAGAAGCAGTCTTGTAGAAAACAAAAATATTATTGAAAAAAATACAAACAGCAACTTCCAGCAACATTTACATGGTACAAACATTATTTCAAATCTGTCTAAAATATCAATTAAATCAACAAAAAGCTTACTTAAAAGCGGTTCAATAACAACTGTGGTAATGCATCCAAGTAAGTTTACAACTATAAATTTTAAAGCATCCTCGAAATTAAAAAGCAGTACAAGTAAATTTACTTCATACTACAATACAAAAATTAATAACAATTCAAGAGTTTTCATGACTCCTACCACAAACACAATTTTAGGGATACATAAACAATATTTAATCCAACCAAATACTACTTCTAACTTTAATGTAAATGGATTTACAGAAAGAATAAAATCACCGATTAAAAATATTATTATTTACAAACATAATAGTAAAATAAAATATGAAACATATACTGAACATTTGCCCCAAGTTTCAAATAGCCAAGGTGTTAATGAAACGAAAGATATAAGTAAAATAGAAAAAATAAATGTAGGCACAGAAAATTTACAGAATTTTTCTACTTCAAAACCATTTCTCAGAATTCAACAACAGAAAACGACGAAATTAATTTCAAAATCCAGTAATAATTACGACGCTAAAAGAAGAGAATCTAATGGTACTAGATGGTTTAAATTTGACGTACCTACAGGAAAAAATATCTCTAAATATAATCATAAATTTTCTACAACTACAGTTCATATACCGCAGCAGATAAACCATTCTACAAGCACTTCATATAAATCAAATAAAGAATATAGAAAGACTTTTACACTATCACATAATATTTTAACTAAATCATTAGAATCTACAACGAGATTCAGAGGGAAGAGCAGAACAATTAAATACAATACATACATGCCGATGGAAGATGATCGTGAAATTACATTAAAACCTCATATCATATCAAAATATAAATTAGTAAAAAGCAGGCAGTATAAATTTTTAAAAACACCACTGCCTAGAAACAAGTTTAGGAAAAGTTCTCATATCTTAGAAAACAAAAATGATATTTTACATCATATAACAAACGAAAAAGTTACCAATAAAAAAGAAAATAGGTTTCCATTAGAAATCAAGAAAACCAATTTTAGAAACGATGAGAATAAAGAAATTATCCGTGAAAAAACTAATTTATATCCTCTTAAGAAATTTCCATTCAAATCTCACAGAAAAGTAATGAAAAGAATACGTCTACCAAACAAGGATAAAGAAATTATTGCAATGGATTCTAAAGATTTCTTTAACCGCAGACAACTGGCAGCAAATCCGAAAGTCAGTTTTATACAAAAAGCTCCCATAAAGCAGCGAATCCAGAATATTGCTACAGTAAAATCAAAACATCATATCATCAGTCCAGTGTTCGACAATGTTGATGGCATTATCAAATCATCACGAGAAAATTTTAAACCTAAACCATTATTTTTTACTAACAATGATGATTTCTACAGAAAAGATTTTATAAATCATCATCAAAATGATGCGCTTACACTAAGAGAAAAAGTGAATTATATAAAAGAAACATTTCCTATATTAAATCATAATTTACAGACAAAAAGCCAGAACCACTTCATCGATAGACCTGTCTATCTTCCTCCAGTAAATACGAAACCAAAAATTTTGCGAGACCGAATAGATTATATAAGGAGCTATTTGAATAATAGAGAATTCGTAAAATCATCACAGATGCCAATTAAAAATGATGTTGAAAGTACGACAACGGATGAAGAGCCTTACCGAGATCCTCTTTACTATTTCAGAAGAAGTGGTTGGTATGAGGATAATTTCGAAGGAGTAACGCCCACAACCACTACAACAAGAAAGCCGACAAAACGGCAAAGGAGAACTATTTTCTTTTTAAGTCCAACTATTCCTTACAATCGTTACATTTAAATCAAAATCCAAAAATTTCAAAATTTTTGACACTTCATGACTCTACCACTGGTTCGGAAAGAGGATTCTGCTGAGAAGAGCCGGCAAGAAACTCAGCAGTTGCTCTTTTCAAAATAATCATTTTACAATATTATTATGTCGCTATTACATTGTAATAAGTTTTATACTATCGTGTAGGCAGCTGGATGCCAAGCCGATTTAACCCCTTGGATGCAACTTTGTTAGAATATAATAGAATATTTCCATAATGAGGGGAAGTTCCAATTTTGTAACTAGCAATAAAAATGGTTTAATAAATTTTTTGCTTTCATTTAAAAATCGTCATTAATAAATTGGTGTACTAAGGTTTTTGAGTGGATGTTGTATTTAAGATTTAAATATCCAAAGCGTCCTCTTTAGCTTCCTTTTTTACCCGACTACGGCAAAAGCAAAAGGGAGGATTATGATTTTAGTAGGCTATTTACGCATGTTCCAACGCGGTGAATACTGAGCTGGTTTCGATGAATGAGGTGTAAATCGATTAGTTAATATGGTCTGGGTGACAGGTTGCATTTTACACGATCAAAATCAATACGTTATGGTAAATAATGTAACGGATGTTGTATCCAATTTTCCCTAGTCGGGTTACAGTTTTTATAATATTTTCTTGTTAAAAGCTTATAATTATATTGATTTTCGGCGAGACGATATAATTTTTAATCTAAATGGTAATTGCTCTTATACACGGTGAAAAATTAATGGTTTTAAGGCCATCGCGAGTTGAATCGCCTTAAGCATTACTATCAAGTCCACTTGTTTTTTTGTTTTTTTGAAGTAGGTATTTTTTTTAATCTGCAAAAAATTCGAAATAAACTCGAAACTGTGAGAAAAACTAGTAGCGGCTTGTTTACTACGCGGATCCGCACGCAGTACTGCCCCTTTTAAAACTTTCATTGAAACTTCTACCTAATGCGAAACTTTTCTACCTAATGTAATTACATCAGCTGATAGCCGTACAAAGGTGAACGACCTTTCGCGACTCGCGCGCCGCTCACTTCAGGCATTATATTAAGTGACCCGCCCGCGCAGACAGCGGCAAGGGCGGCACGGCTCCTAACAACTGTTCGCGAAGTTTTCGAAATATTAATTTCTCGATTTTTTATTTTAATACAAGGGTCAGTATAAATTGTCAAAATGGATTATACTGTTAATTTGGAATCACTTCTCTGCGGCCTTAAAACCACTAAATTTTCACCGTGTAAAGCTTCATTGTATCCATTTTCCTTAATAATATAAATGCTCATAAAGGTGACGGACTGGTGGCTGGATGACATGTACCTGAAAGTGCGATTACCTCTGCCGATAAACTCAAACCCTGGCTTGGTGTTACCAAGGAGGCAATTTGCGAAAATTGACGAAGTAGCAGATCTTGCTGCGCTTTATATCGACGATCTTCTTGACTACAAAGAAATGCTTGACAGGTAAACATATGAAGCGAAACATAATTAAAGATAAAGGAGATGGTCCATTTTTGGATGACTCATAGTACCATATATCAAAAAACGCGGTTAAATAGTGAAATTTTAACAATCAAAAATGGTTTTTAATTATATTTTTATTAATTCTAAGTAGTGTACAAGGACAATTCTAAGCTCCATACATTTCTGAACCGTCTCCTTTACAAAAATATTGTTGCCCTTCTTTTACTCATTTTCTATTAGTACCTTGAAAGACCTTAAATGACATGGAACTAGGATTTGCGACTACATGAATGATGAATTACCTTAGACCATTCAATGGAATAGTCGTGAATGTCAAATCACGTCTGTTTCCCCTTCATACTGATCATAGAAATAGGAAGACTAAGTCGTAATTTCTAGTTCCATGTACTAATGAAAAATTTTGTAGGTAATAGGTATGGACCGGGAGCCAAGACGTTTCAGACCTTCGTTATTTTATAAAAGTTGAAAGTTCCCCTGTGTATGTCCCCAATAGAGATCAGAACGATCCCCGACTATGAAGTTTCTATCTTGGTGGCTTTGGGAGATATCAGGTAGTAAAGGTGCATAAATTCTGAGTATACTTTCGTCATAGTATAAAAGCTGAGTTTTACATATGTTACTTGGGGACCTATCAGAAGATGTTTCCTCAGCAGTCAGACACTTTCGATAGTTCTTACGCCCTGTCAGACGCTTTAAAAATCTGCCGTAGGTAGGTAGGTAGGCGAACTTTGATAAAACCATCAACTTTTACGGGATATATAGTAGCCTGCGTGTTAATCCAGGCTTTAATCTATCTTCATTTCAAATTTCAACCAAATCCGTTCATAAGTTGTGGCGTGAAGAAATAATAGCTGAATTTCAGGTTTTCAAAATATTTCTGGAACTATGAATTTTTACGGTATAAAAAGTAACCTATAAGTTGATGCAAAGTATAGTCTATCTTCGTTCCAAGTTTCAGCTAAATCAGACCATTAGTTGTGGCGTGAAGAAGTAATGCGTGGATTTCAGGTTTTTAAAATATTTCGGTAACCATGAATGTTTACGATATAAAAAGTAACCTCTATGTTGATGCAAAGTATAGTCTATCTTCGTTCCCAACTAAATCAGACCATTAGTTGTGGCGTGAAGAAGTAATGCGTGAATTTCAGGTTTTTAAAATATTTCTGTAACCATGAATGTTTACGATATAAAAAGTAACCTCTATGTTGATGCAAGGTATAGTCTATCTTCGTTCCAAATGTCAGCTAAATTAGACCATTAGTTGTGGCGTGAAGAACTAATGCGTGAATTTCAGGTTTTTAAAATATTTCTGGAACCATGAATTTTTATGGTATAAAAAGTAACCTATAGGTTGATACAAAGTATAGTCTATCTTCGTTCCAAATTTCAGCTAAATCAGACCATTAGTTGTGGTGTGTGACTA
Organism: Oeneis ivallda; assembly: GCA_029955525.1. Classification (NCBI taxonomy): domain Eukaryota; kingdom Metazoa; phylum Arthropoda; class Insecta; order Lepidoptera; family Nymphalidae; genus Oeneis; species Oeneis ivallda. The sequence goes on from JARPMR010000009.1 coordinate 22,622,109, forward strand.
TACTCTTCATTAACTTATAGGCTCCTTTTTATCCCGTAAAAATTCATGGTACCCGAAATATTTTGAAAACCCGAAATTCACGTATTGCGTCTTCACGCCACTACTAATGAACCGATTTGGCTGAATGAAGATAGATTATAGCCTGGATTAGCACGCAGGCTACGTTATATCCCGTAAAAGTTGATGGTTTCATCAAAGTTCGCCTACATACCTACCTACGGCAGATTTTTAAAGCGTCTCACGGGGCGTAAGAACCATCGGAAGTGTCTGACTGCTGAGGAAACATCTTCTGATAGGTCCCCAAGTAACATATATAAAACTGAGCTTTTATACTATGACGAAAGTATACTCAGAATTTATGCACCTTTATTACCTGATATCTCCCAAAGCCACCAAGATCCAAACTTCATAGTCGGGGATCGTTCTGATCTCTATTGGGGACATACACAGAGGAACTTTCAGCTTCTAAAAAATAACGAAGGTCTGAAACGTGCTGGCTCCCTCTCTAGTATTACTTTAGTGGTATTACATTATAAGGGCTAGGTACTATAATTATGGGTACTACCTGATTCTTACATAGGTAGGTTCCCATCATCAGATCAGCTCCATGTCACAAATATATTGCATTTTAATCCGATTTACATACATAGGTACATGGAAAATTTTAGCTCAATCGGAAACCGGGAAGTGGTTCTGATTCAGCTTACGTACCTACATACCTACATACATACATTGCAAGTTAAATAAAAGATTGTAATAAAATTGGATGTCTGTAAAGTCGGTTTACGGAAGATAGTTTACGTGATAACGTCACAAAGAAACATTGATGAATAAATGTGTCACAAGCCAACGCTTGGACCGATCGTACCTCTTTATCGCTTGTTCCGCGCTCTCTCTTGCACTCTCAGGCTCAGGCGCAACGTGACACTTTTTCGTGAGTGCAGCCGGTGTTCATCGGTTTATAAGACGTTTTCACGTCAAAATGGAATCCTTTCAGTTGTGAAACTTATTAGTTTTGAATATCCACAGAGGCGAACTGCCCCAGGAGCGAGCCACTAGTCACGAGAAAGGCCAGCCGCTATGCATGGAGCAATTCTACCGTCTTTTAGGCGTATGCCGTATACCGGAAGTGGGCAAGGATCGCCTGGAGCTGCCCAGTGCAGCAAACAACGCTGCAGAATGTGAGGAACTGGTGATCGTGGCGTGCAGGAACTATGTAAGTAATAATGTAACATTACTGCGTTAGTGGTACACTTACAGTGATACACTAGACGATTCGAAAGCATTTTGTAAAAGTTGCTTGGAGTAAAAGATTATTCTATTCTTGACTGTAACACACAAGAATAATAAACAATTATTAATATTACAACTAAAATTGAAACTAATTTAGATTTAAAACCTCATCAAGTACAGTACCCGGCGATATATATTGCACATCGGCCTTTGGAATAAAACGCTATTCTATTCTATTCACAGTTCGACTGCATTTTTTTATATATGTTACGTGATGTGCTCGCCGATTGTGAAGAGATTTCAGTAATTACTACGTGAATTTCTGGCTAGCTTTCCTTGCAATAGAATAGAAATAGCGTTTTATTCCAAAGGCCGATGTGCAATATATATCGCCGGGTACTGTACACAAGATGCTGGCAGCGTTGCCCCTTTGAATGGCCAAAACTAATTCTTTGGCCAAGGTAGCTGCCATGTCCTGGATCCCCAGTAGACTCGATGACTTTCTTTGAAAGATCTTCAAAAACAACTCGGGCCCCCGGGCCCGACAGCCCCAGAGTCTCTTCCCCAAAAGGCATAAAATAATTTTTTGGGACTTTTGGAGGCTAATAAATTTCTTTCCAGCTCTGAACCTCCAAAACCCTAATGTTGCTTTCCATTTCATCAATCCAGCAACCTTTTTTGGAGATCGTATTGTATTGTATTGTTTATTTCTTCGATTGAGGCTTACAAAAGCGCTTACGAATGTCAAAAATGTTACATCTTTAAATACTTAATTTACAAAATCTACAAAAATATTAAATCTAGCACATCTATCTATCTTATGCTCTTACCCTGCCTATTCCATTCTTGACGGCTTAAATGGTTTTGAAAAAAAACCAAAAAAAGAAATGCGCCACAACGGCTCAGCAATTAGCTTATCCACCCCTTAAATAGCCGCATAATGTAGCCTTGCTATAGAATAATAATTAGCAAGTTGATATCGGTCGAATTTCACACTCTCCAAGGTTTAACTTTATAAAGCGTCTTACCAACTTGAAGATGATTGAAACTATACTAAACCCACTTGGTCGGGATTGGAAGTAATTTAATATTTTATGTTATGTAACTAGTAGCACAGCTCGTAGCTACTTGGCTATCTTGAGATCGGTGCTCAACTTTTATTACTTACTAAGTTATTGAAAGACGGAGGACAGTTAAATTACTACCTACTAGTATTTACATGAGTAAAATAGCTTCGCTTATATCAATTTTAGGATTAAATTTCCTTTTTTCATGTATTTAAGTACACAGGCGTGCGCTTACAAAAAAATATATATATTGCTAGTGCTGCTAGAACTAGCTCACGACACATTCGCTAAACACAGCGCGCACGCGATGACTGGCTGGCGGCGGCGGGCGCTCTATTTTATTTTATTTTTATTTTTATTTATTTGGGTCCAAACAGTTTACATAGCACTTAAAATTAAATAAATATAAAACAAAGACAAATACCAGTAAAGAAACCACTAAAAATTTAAAACACAAACACGTTATAGGTATCTACTAGGAAACATTTTTTATATAAAAGAAAAATAGGAAAATGAAATTAACAAACAAACAGTAAACAAATTTTAAAACTATATCGATAAAAACATTTTAAGGCTTAGATCAAAACTTAAGTTTTACATTTTAAATGAAATTCTTTTTTAAATTGGTATGGGGTTAAATGCAACAAATCTAAATCAAAAAAGTTATTGTTATAGTTATGACATACACGATAAATGAAGTTATTCTTAGCATATTTAGTATTAACTGGAGGTAAATAAAAGGAAGGAGTTTTGCGACGAGCAACTATGGATTTAGGACATAAGAAGCCGATTCTACTTAATAGATATGGAGTGTCAATTTTGTTCCTTAAAATTTTAAACAAAAATGTAACATCACGAATTTGCCTACGTGTCCGTAAGGGCTGAACTATTTTGCTTTCGAAGGGTGGATGTGACCTGGCAAAACGGAATTCCAAGTGTTTACGTAATTTATTTTGCAGTCTTTCCAACATATCAATATAAACATTATATTTAGGATTCCATATAACTGAGCAATATTCCAAAATAGGGCGAATTAAGGAGTTAAATAGAACTAAAATAGTTCTGAAGTTTTCAAATTCTCTTCCAACCCTTAAGACAAAACCTAATAGTCGAAAAGCTTTGGAAACAGAGTTTTCAATATGGGCTTTAAATAAAAGTTTAGAATCTAGCAGAAGACCCAAATCTCTAACAGATGATACCCTCTCAACTACAACATCATTAAGATGATATTTATATGTGATTAAATTCTTGGTTTTACGGGAAAAAGTTATAACATTACATTTCTTTACATTTAACTGCAAACGATTTAGGTGACAAAATTCACATAATTTATTAAGATCCGATTGAAGACCCTCACAATCATTATCATTTTTAATTACCTTAAATATCTTATTATCATCAGCATATAAAAGACACTTTGAACTTGAAAAAATTTCAACCACGTCATTGATAAATATGTCAAAAAACAGAGGGCCTAAATGTGATCCTTGAGGGACCCCCGAGGTAATGGGCATGAAAGTAGAACAGAACCCCTTTATGGCCACTGCTTGACTTCTATCCCGCAAATAGGATTCCACCCAACGGAGTAGGTCACCGTGAATACCAAATTTAGAAAGTTTTTGTATAAGCAAATCATGAGAGATTTTGTCAAAAGCTTTGGAATAGTCAGTATATATACAATCAACTTGAAAACCATCATCCATAGCCAGGATAACCTGATCGATGAATTCACATAAATTAGACTCAGTGGACTTTTTGCTTACAAAACCATGTTGCTCTGAAGCAATATGAGGTCGGACTTTACTATAAATGGAATCATAAACGATTTTCTCAAATAGCTTAGGTATTGTTGACAGTTTAGAGATTGGTCGATAATTTTCAATATTGTGCCTGTCACCGGATTTATGGATAGGTACAACGAATGATCTCTTCCAGATATGTGGCATAACACCTATCCTGAGTGATAAATTAAACAGAACTGATAATGCAGTGGAAAGGTGAAGATGACATTCCCTCAAAAACTTAGGGGGTATCCCATCAGGACCAGTACCTTTGGTTACATCCAGTTTTTTAAGATACTCAGAAACCAGCGAAGGTGTGATATGTACTGAATTTAAGCTTACCGAAGTTATGCACAAAGATTCACTGATAGGACTTATACACTCACTAGGTTCAAAGACAGAATGAAAATATTTATTAAATAAATTGCAAATTTCGTTGCCTTGTGAAGATGACTGAGTACCGAGATACATTGTATCAGGAAAATCAGAAATACTCCTTTTTGATTTAACATAGTTCCAAAAAAATTTACTATTTTTACGAATTTCTTCTTCTGCACGTTGGCGATACGAAATTAGACATGACTCTTGCATATTTTTTTGCCTCAAACGAAGCAAAGAAAATGTTGCATAATCTTCAAGACTACCGTAAGACTTCCATTTGCGGTGAAATCTTAGTTTTTCATTTATGACTTTTATGAGAGGTTTAGTGTACCAAATTGGGTATTTAGTGTCACTGTACACCTTTTTCGAAGGAACATGCTCCTCTATAACTCTATTTATAATATTATAAAAAACTGACACAGCAGTGTTAATGTTACCAACATCTAGAATATCTTCCCAATCTATATTAGCTAGAGCTAAATTAATTTCCCTATAATCTGCTACTTGAAATAAACGAACGATTCGCGGCTGGGATCTTAGCAGCAAATCTGACCGAACGATGAAGTCTATTTCCAAGACCGGGTGATATTTATCAACAGGAGATAACGAAAATTCTGAGTCAACAACGCTACATTTAAAATTAGCAATTACCAAATCTAAGATCTTATCCTTATGATTTCTTATGGAATTGAACTGCTGAAGATTATTAAAAGATAGAAATGTAGAAAGCAACTCAATTAGAGGGATGGACAAGTCACAATCAAGACTTACGGAATCTAATGAATTAGTCCACTGAGCCTAACTGATGTTAAAGTCACCAATTATCAAAAACTTGTCATCAGGATACTCAAGCACAATATTAGAAATTGTTTCAAAGAATTCAGTCAAGGCATCCAATAGTAAGGAACAGGGTGGAAAATAACAGGAAAACAAACGATAACGAACCTTTGAGGGCCCATCGGCTACTGTTAGAATAAGGGATATAATGTCAGCAACAGCATTGGTAGAAGGTAAATTACAAACATCTGATACTGTAAGACCACAGCGAACTGCAATTAAAACTCCACCACCCAACGTATCACCACGAACATCATAATTCCTATCACATCTATATACATTGTACCGCCCATCAAAGAGTTCACTGCTGTTAATACAAGCAAGCAACCATGTTTCTGTGAGAAAAATAATATCATAATCACATGTAAGCACATTGGAAAAAAAAGACTGAGTTTTTGTGCGAAGGCCACGCACATTTTGGTAATATATAGTAATATTACTAGGCACTGTATAGAACTTTAATTACTACAGATAAAAAATTAATCAAATAGAATTTGTGACTAGGCAGATTAATGCTAATTACTATAAGCAAGAGTAAATTATAGTGGTCTATCAAAAATTCATTACAAAGTAAATTAAGTAAATTGTAATTGTAAGGGTTTATGGTGTTTAAATTGACACTTAAGTAAGTATAAAAATCATTCATAAAAAGAATTCTTACCATTACAAATGCCTTAATGTATGAAAAATAAGTCAACATATTTTTATTTTTCATCAGACAAAGTAACCAATTACAGTAAAAAAGCTTCATAGCTCCTACATAAAACATAATAAAATATAATTTCTTAACTAAGAAAGTTATCCATAGAATGTATGACATATAAGTTGACATATTTTTAAGTTTCATCAACCATAGTGACCAATTGCAGTAAAAAATTATTTTCAAAACTCCTTCACAAGACATAACAAAGTAAAATTTCCTAACTAAATAACTTATCTGTAGAATGTATGACGCATAAGTTAAGATATTTTTACGTTTCATCAGCCAGATTAACCAATTACAATAAAAAAGCATTTTCATAGCTCCTTTACAAAATATAATAAAATATAATTTCTTAACTAAAGAACTAATCCTTAGAGTGTATGACCTGCAAACTAACATTAAATTGCTCATTTTATTTTGTTTAAATCCTGAGCACATGTAATGTTTATAACGGGGCTTGCATCATCACGACGCACCAAGATACTGCAATGCTTGACCCAAGTATATTTATAGTTCATCTCTTTCGCTCGGTTTTTGGCCTGCTGCAGGAGCGCCTTATTAGTGCGGGTCAAATGCTCGTTACAATAGATCGAAGAATTGCTGCCCACGAACCCAAATTCAGATGCCTTCAGATGCTTAAGCTTTCGTAGGTGTTGTAGGCAATTATCCTTCTTATGACGAGCCAGAAATCTGACCACAATAGGCTTAGGCTTCTTTAAATTGGTATTACTTGGAGCGACCCGCGTAATAAAGTCAATGTCTTTGTCCATGTCTATACAAAAGTCAGCTTTCTGACATATTTCCCTCATCAACTGCAGAAGGTTTTCCCCCCGTTTTTCTGGGACACCGACAATTTCAATATTGGACCTCCTGGCCCACTGTTCCCTAGAGTTCAGTTCGCTCTCCATTATATTCAATGATGAACTTAATTCACTGATTTCTGAAGTGGTAGACTTGAGTTTCTTTAGACTACTTTCTAAGTTATTCACCCTTTTAGAAATCTCTTCGTATTTTGCGTTGAATAATTCAAAAGATGCCTTGAACTCTGCCAACTCGTCCTTAATGCACTGCAACTCCTGGCCCACAGACTTCCTCAGCAACTCCTCAAAACTAGTTTTCATTGAGTTTATTTCAGATCTGATTAAATCACGCATTGTGCTCACTGATAACACAGTCTCACATGACGGGAAAAGAGTAGTTGGTGATACAAGCGGGGTGCCAAGCTCTTCTTTGTCGCTTAACTTTTGGGTCTTATTCTGCACTGGCGTGTTACTGTTGTCACCCTTTGGACGCGAGGCAATGCAAGCTGGACACACCCATTTACTACGTTCGGCCGATGTATCATTAATAATATCCGTACATTCCAAGTGATACATAAATATGCATTGAGAGTTGGTGCATTTAACGCGTTTCTGGGTATGACTCACTCTTTGGTTGCATACGTAGCACGCACTGGAGGACATAATGATAGTTATATTTTGTTGATCACGAATCAGTTCAATGCACAATGACAGCAAAATATATTATGGTGCTGAACTTCACTGATGTACCTAATAACTTCACGTAACGTCGACCTAGATAACGTATGTAAATAGTTCAAAGTGATTACTTGGTTATTTTCGATTAGTGTAGAAAGGTACTATGAATGGTTTTTCCCTTGAAGCGATATACTCGACTCGAAATCGAAAAGTCACGTAGGCACGGCGGCGTGGGTATAAACCGTGTACACCTTCAATATACACTTCACTTTAACTTTAATGCATTCAGTAAATTAAGATAAAAATCAAATCAAAAGAAATTTGATAACTCTAACAAAAACTTTATATTGTTTTGGCGAAATAAACATAATTCAGTAAAAATAATGCAGAGGTGTGATACGTAACGTGTGACGTTCGCGGTGTTGCCGCGTGTGTGAACTCTAGCCAACGCTTGGGCCTATCGTGCCTCTCTATCGCTTATTACGCGCTTTCGCTTGCACGCGCAGGCTCGGGCGGAACGTGACACTTTTTCGTGCGTGCAGCCGGTGTTCATCGATTTATAAGACGTTATCACGTCAAAAATTATTCTATTCTATTCCAATAATAATACTAGTACCTACTTCTGAACATAAACCTAACTCAGCAAACTCTTGTCCAGTTCTACCCGATCCCGGTAAAAGCAGTGGATAGAGGACGTCTCACTCCCGGAGAGATACAAGCTCAACTCCTGACTGCCATGGTGGACGCGGCCGGCGCTCCCCCGGCGCCCAGGGTCGGCATACTGACGACTATGAACAGGGACCAATGGGCGAAGGCCAGGGAACAGCTTATTAGAGGCGAGTAATTTAAAAAACAGTCGAACAGTGCGCGTTGCCAGTGATGACTTACGGACCTCATATGAAGGCTCAGGGTCACTCAGCGAGCGATGGAGAGAGCTATGCTCGGTAAATCAGAAATGAGGAGATCCGTAGGAGAATCAAAGTCACCGACATAGCTCAGCGAATCGCGAAACTGAAGTGGAAATGGGCGGAGCACATAGTTCGAAGAGCTGATGGTCGTTGGGGTCCCAAGGTGCTGGAGTGGCGACCCCGAACCGGGAAATGCAGTGTTGGCCGCCGCTGGATTCAAGCGGCGCAAGATCTGTGGAGGTCCATGCAGGAGACCTTTGTCCAGCAGTGGACGTCTATAGGTTGACAAAGAAGAAGAAGAAGAATTTAAAAAACGGAAGCTAAGTAAGTAAGGTGTATAAAACTTTGCTACCTGATATCTCCTAAAGCCACTATGATCCAAACTTCATAGTCGAGGATCGTTCTTATCATAATGGGGGGCAACGCAGAGAAACTTTCAGCTTTTATAAAATGACGAAGGTCTGACCGTCTTGGGCTCCCTCTCTATTTGTACATTGTGTTTTTTTACTTTTTTGCAAGATTTTCTATTTAAAGATCGGCAAGAAACAATTTCTTTTTAACAAAGGTAACATTCCAATTGTGGGGCATACAGCTCTAAGAACTACGAGATAACTCGGTCCCAAGGTGCTCAAGTGGTGTTCTCGCATAGAGAAACACAGTGTTGAATCTCCATCTTCATCTGATGGACGGTGTCAAGTGGGAGCAGCAGGACACAAGTGGCAAAAGATCTTGGCGACCTCGCACCGGGGAAGGCAGTAATGGAAAAGCCTCCAGCATATACTTTGCCATACACTGTTGTGGTTTATTCAGTGATGGTTGCAACTAGCAGACCCCAACTTAAACTCAATTTACTGGTATAGTTCTTGCAATTCACGAGGGCGACTGACTTATGGTTGTGTGTGTCGTATCTGTATAAGTGTGAGCGAGCGCAATGCTCGCGCCTGCCCGCTCCCACCTAGGCTTTGACAGGCACGCACACTTATGCAATGTGCATGTACACGAAGTAACTACAAGTAAAGCTCACTTGCCTTCGTGAATTGCAAAAACTGTACCTAGATACTCAAATTTTTTTGCAAGGCTCAACGTCTGGTCTACTTTAGTTTTCTGGTCTATTGAAGTTATATGTGTACCAAGAAGCAGTGACCCTTGCCACGAAAGATAAGCAAGACTTCTAACCTAATTTGTACCATGGTGATGAGATATTAGTCCTTAATACAAGGGTTTTTATTAACAGACGAAAACAACCGAGCCAACCTAGACCTAATATCTCGAGCGCTATGCATCATGTGCATAGACGAGGCAGGCGGGGATCGATCAGAATTGGACAGCGATACCAACGCCTTGCTACGCGCTATGCATGGAGGAGGTACCCGACACCACTCCGCCAACCGTTGGTTCGACAAAACCGTGCAGGTAATTATTGTAACTGCACTTGATAATGTGGTCGTTGGAGCAAAGTGGGTAGACAACTAAATTAAATGGGAAACAACGACGAGAAAAACGAGAAGACGAAAAAGAACTGTAGGTGATCTGATAAGAGCTTAGTTCATATTTGTTCTGTCTCTCTCTGGCTTTCTCTAAAGTCTAAACCAACCAGCATTATTGGAATGATGAGTTTTAAGATAAGAACGTTTCGGTAGGTATGAATAGATAGTAAAGGACCTAGGAAGTTTAGGCAGTAAATTTTAAAGATTCAAATTCAAAATTATTTATTTCACGTAGGCTAACCTGTGGCTCTTATGACACGTCATGACTACCACCGGTTTGGAAAGCGGATTTTGCTGAGTAGAGCCAGCAAGAAACTCAGCAGTTGCTCTTTTCAAAATAATTATTTTACAATATTATTATGGAGCTAATTTAATATTGTAATTTAACATTGTAATAAGTTTTTTATAATTTCTTGTGGGCAGCATCATGCCAAGCCGATTTATCCCATGCAACTTTGTTAGAATAGAATAGAGATTGATGCATTGATGAGATGCAACTTTGTTAGAGAAGAGATTTTTTTTCAACTATGCACATATGTATACAGGTAGTGGTGTTCCTCAATTTGATAAATATGTGAAGTCCTTTAGTCCATGGCATTGTGTGCCACGATATTATCTAAAATCATAATATATCCATCGAAAAAAACTTTGCTGTCGCACATGACCTCTTCAGAAGAATTCCTTTGCCGACTTGTATGACTTCTTGCAGCAGCAGCAATGAAAGCAGTGATAGCCTAGTGATTACGACTGTGGTCTCCTATTCGGGGGGTCGCAGGTTCGATCACGGGTATACGCACCCCTGACTTTTCGAAGTTAAGTGCGTTTAAGAAATTAAATATCACATGCTTTAACGGTGAAGGAAAACATCGTGAGGAAACCTGCACACCTGAGAGTTCTCTATAATGTTCTCGAAGGTGTGTAAAGTCCGCCAATTCGCATTGGGCCAGCATGGTGGACTATGGCCTATAACCCTTCTCTGAGAGGAAACTTCGCTCAGTAGTGAGCCGTTGGGTTGATAATGATGATGATGACTTCTTAGTTCATACCTACCTACTTGGTTATAATAATCGGTTCTTGCTTTTTATTCTAGCTGATCATATCATCAGACGGTACAGTAGGCATGTGCTACGAACACAGCCCGGCGGAAGGTGTAGCAGTTATTCGGCTGGCTGAAAGAGCTCTGGCAAGAGCCGAAGTGTCGGACAGACCGGCCCCGCCTCCTGTCCTGTTACCAGCCCCACAACCTATGAAGTGGAACCTTAGTGTGGATTTGCAAAGAACCATTGAGCACGCTGCAAGGGATTTTGATCGGTAAGGCTTTTTAACCGACTTCGAAAAAGGAGGTTGGTTATCAATTCGTCGGAATCTTTATTTTTATGTATGTTCACCGATTACTCGAAGACGCCTGAACCGATTTGGGAAATTCTTTTTTGTTTGAAAGGGTATACTCTCCAGGTGGTCCCATAATGATTTTATCGAAATCGGTCGAGCGGTTTTTAAAATACCAACAATAAATTAAATACTTTGTATAGTGTGTGTGTGTAATGTAGTAAAGCGGGAGTTTGAAGTCGGTTGTATAAAAATAATTTTTGATAATAAATTATTAAACAACCGACTTCTACCACCGCACCGGTTCGGAAAGCGGATTCTGCTGAGAATAGCCGGCAAGAAACTCAGCAGTTACTCTTTTCAAAATAATCATTTAACAATAATAATAAGTATAGCTATTACATTGTAATACATTTTTATACTATCTTGTGGGCAGCAGGATGCCAAGCTGATTTAACCCATGCATCTTTGTCAGGATAGAATAGAATATAATATTTCCACAAAAAAGCGTAGGTACAATTCAATTCAAGTCAAGATGGGCAGACAGAAAGCAGCCCCATTCCCGCCGGTGGTACCCGTTCACGAGCATGACGCATGATCCAGCCGTTGCTTCGCTTGCTAATGGTAAAGATCTTCGTGGTATTGTTTCAGCGCCATCTCCGATGTAGATCTGAAGGTGTTCACATACCGCAACTACGGGCGCGAGTTCATGAAGTCCTGCCGCACCAGCCCCGATGTCTATATCCAGCTGGCGATGCAATACGCGTATTACAAGTACGTATGTCTTCATCATACTAATAATATTATAAATGCGACAGTGTGTTTGTTGGTTTGTCCTTCAATCACGCCGCAAGAACGCGGACGAAGTCGCGGGAATCAGCTAGTCTATAATATAATTAAACTGTAACTGGACGAATTCTGTAGTTCTGTACATTAAATATGTTTTGAAAATTTTACTAAACCTTACCATATAAATGAGGATCTTAGCCACAGGCAATAGACTAAGTTATAAACCTTCAGGCCCCAGATGTTTGTATGTACTATTGTTTGTTTTGTAGGAAGGGGTCTAATTAAAAAAGGTGGGAATATTGGGGGTTTGAAATTTTAAAGTAAGATAACTATACCGAGTGGGGTATCATATGAAAGGGCTTTACCTGTACATTCTGAAACAGATTTTTATTTATTTATATACACTAGTGGTTCGCCCCGAACTGAGACCTCGCGGTAACGATTTCCCATAATTACTTATTCATTCAATAGATACATGACGATCAAAATTGACATTATTATTATGCCCGTTTTCACCAACCATACCTAAATCATCCCCTTTGTAGAAGTCTCTTTACGTAGGTAGCGCCTAAATACAATCCTAACATACCAATGTCATTTCACCTTTAGTTGTCCCGTAGAGGTTCGTAATAACAAAGTTGACAGAAAGTGTCAACTAACTTAACATAGGTAGCCCTTAAAGGTTAGGGAACTGTTATAGTGAAATCCTCAAGGCCTCAATCAAACTTAGGTATAGTTTTTTGGAACATTCAAATTAAATTACTTGTACACAGCGTCAACTATCGACACGATCAGAAAACATGTAAAAACAAACTGCAACGTGAAGTTTTATTGATGTTTGCTAAATGACTAAATAATAATTTTAATTGAATAATATGTTACCTAAAGCTGCATTTGCTATATGAGATGAGAGCGCCATCTATTGACATCATTGTGAAGTTCTGTTGTTGCTGCTCATTAAAAGTTAAATAATTTAGTTTCCTTATTACATTTATCTAATTTTAGTATTTGTTGTTCAAGTACATGATATTACGCTAAAATTATAAAACTTTCAAGCCCCAGCTTTCAATGGTTATTCCGTTGTGAGGTCAAATATAATCTCCACTTTGAAAGCCCCCCATTTCGTCAATTTTAGGAAAAAAATTAAAAAAAAAATACTTTTGTACTCTGTTCCAAATTATCTTTAAAATGAGGTACTGTAAACCTATGAAACGCAAAAAAATTTTTTTTTCTTCGCATTCGCTTCTATGAGAGCCCCCCTGAAATAAAGATTTTTATAACTTTTTAAGCCATTTTCGGCTGGAGGCCATCGGTTTACATATTATATCTAAAATTGAAGTAATTACGTTCAGTAATTCAGAAGTTATATGGCTCTGACAGACGGACGGACGGACGGACGGACGGACGGACGGACGGACGGACAAGTGCAAATTCACTCAAGTAGACTCAAAGACCTTCGCTTCGCTCGGTCGATAATAGTTTTTAATTAATCGTGCAAAATGTCTAATAAACACATCAAAAGTGTCTAGGGATCAACATATATTTATGCAATAACTTTTCTCCTGATTGATATTAATTAAAATTTTCTTTAAGGATTCATCAAATAAAGTGTTTTCGTTTGTCACAGTAACGATAAACCAAGTCACCTTTGCATTAATAAAGAAATTTGCCATTTTCCTAATAAAGGGATTTTTGACATTTGAACCACTAACATTAAAGTTCGAAAAAAAGACTGAAATAACAGTTTTCTTTAAAATTTTATTGGGTAACTTAAACAATTAATAATCCGTGTTTCTACCGCGAACACTAACAACACAAGAACATCGGTTTGGCATACTCAAAATGAGTTCATCCAAATCACGCTGTGGAATGGCCGCCCATGTTCGTTGCAACAACAAAAAAAGGTCTTCTTGCCACTGGATACCCTCCATATTCGGCAGAGCTCTTCTCTGTAGCATATCCCATGCATGCTCAATCGGGTTCAAGTCTGGCGACTGAGCAGGCCAGGGCAGGACATTGATGTTAGCTGCGGCGAGAGTCTGTCTTATAACTCTTGCTGTGTGCGGTCGTGCATTATCATGCATTAACTGAAATAAGGGACCGATTTGCACTTGTAGAGGAACGATGACGTCTGATACAATCGTCTCAGCATAAATTTGAGCGTTGAGGTTGCCTCTGATCCAAATCAACTCAGTTCTTCCGCCGATCCAAATACCCGCCCATACCATGATGGTTCCACCACTATAAGGATGGACTTCCTGGCAGGATTTTAATCGCTGTTGGCGTCCAGGGGTTCTCCAGTGTCGTATACGTCTTGTATCCGGTCTCATACCAAAACGAGACTCATCAGAAAAGCACACGAAACGCCATTGTTCTTCTGCCCAATTTCTGTGTTCAAGAGCCCATTGATATCGAATCCTACGATTGTGCATTGCTATAGGTGGTACCCGTAGCGGTCTTCGGGAATGAAGGTTCACTCCATGCAAGCGGTTTCTGACTGTTTGGTCGCTAATTAAGTTCCCTGAAGAGTGATGAAGCCTCACGGCTAACATCATGGCGGTTATTGTTGGAGCTCTTCGAGTTAAGATTTGAATGTATCGGTCTTGTCTCCGTGTGGTGCAGCGATACCGTCCTCCATGGCGCTCAGCCACGGTACCAGTGCTTCGGTAACGTGTCCAAAGTCGACTGATAACACTCTGACTTGTATTCAGAGCTAAAGCCACAGTACGTTGCCGGGAACCAGCTTCTATCATTCCCACGGCTCTGAGCATTTCTTCCCTGCTTAAATAACGTCGCCGCTCCATAATAACGTTGGTTTTAATCAGTAGTAGGGAAACAGTAGCACTAATAATGTCTTCAATGCGTTGTATGTTTTTATAGGGAAAATATTGACAGCTGATTTTCATCTTTTACTCGAATTTGATTGACAGTTCCTGATTCAAATTATGAAATGCACCAAAAAGGATCCATATAAATTTATAAAATCATAAATTTATTACAAAGCCACATCTCAATCTCAAGAAATCCGCATAAAAATGCTTGATCCCTAGACACTTTTGATGTGTGTATTTAAAATTCTCATGTCGCGGTGTTTGTTACCAAACTCCTCCGAAACGGCTGGACCGATTTTTTATGAAATTTTGTATGCATATCGGGTAGGTCTGAGAATCGACTAACATCTATTTTTCATACCCCTAAATGATAAGGGTGACCCACCCCTAAATATTTTTGTGGGTGGTACGAAGTTCGCTGGATCAGCTAGTTAATATAACATTATCGTTTTACTTGAATACTTTTACTTCTGGAGTACGGAATCCTCGGTGCGCGAGTACGACTCGCACTTGGCCGGTTTTTTTTATTAATTGCAATTCACTAGACTCTACGGCTACCTCGTGTCTACCTACGAATCGGCATCGCTGCGCCGTTTCCGGAACGGTCGCGTGGACAACATCAGGTCGGCCCACAGCGCCGCCCACGCGTGGGCATCTGCCATGTGTACCGCCGATACTCCACCTCAGTCTGAGGAGGACGGGCAGAAGAAGGTCTCCTTCAACTTGTATGGGGTAAGTTGGTGATCGGCACAAAGCCACCGCTGTTATAAGTTCTTGCAATTCACGAGGGCGCCTGACTTATGGTTGTGTGTGTGTCGTATCTGTATAAGTGTGAGCGAGGGCAATGCTCGCGCCTGCCCGCTCTCACCTAGGCTTTGACAGGCACGCACACTTATGCAATGTGCATGTACACGACGAGTAAAGCTCACTCGCCTTCGTGAATTGCAAAAACTTTATTTGAAATAGGGATATTAATCTAAGTGCTGGATACTTTTGTGTGTGGAAGGGGATTAAAATCTCAAACTCTAGTATCTAATACACAATTTATATAAGAAGGAACTGTCCTTCAAACAACTACAACGCAACTTTTTTTTTTATTTATTTTATTTTATTTATTTATTTCCCAACTTACAACTAGCGTTACAGGATTTTTTCCTAATTCACTAGTGAAGCTTAATTCATTCTTATTCTAATATTATGTTAAACTAATTATTATTTATTATAACATATAGACCACAGAGCAATCCTTGTGAATTCACCCAGAGTGCACCAAAACAGATCTGTTCTCTCAGCTATGACGTTAAGGGTTAGAATCGCACGCGTCAGCGGCGCCTTCTTAAGCAAGTTAGTGCGGCCGCACGGCACCGCCAGCAGCGGTGGCCTGCGCCTCCGCCACACATACCGGTCTGGGACACGGAGACTGACCTGTCCTAAAACGTCTGCGTTAAAAAACTTCCCCCTAATTATTTTAAAAATATACAATACAAGTGCTAGTTCCCTCCTAACCCTTAATTCATTATATCCAACCATACCTAGAACAAATAAGGTTGGGTACATTAATGGGTAGTATGGGTATACCCCGTATAGCCTCATATATAAATACCTAACAAATTTATTTTGCACCCGCTCTAACATAAGGCTATATTTAGCCTCATGTGGAGCCCAAATGACTGAGTTACTTTCTAATTGGCTCCTAACCAAAGCATTGTACAATGCTACCACCGCCTTTAAGTTGTTGAAGCCCCTAATGGTACGAAGCAGAAATCCTAAATTTTTGTAAGCTTTCTTACAGCATTTTACAATATGGTTACGAAATGTGAGCTCCGTATTCAAACCAACCCCTAAGTCTCTAACTTCTGAAACTCTCACCATTGGTACCCCCTCGATCTTATAATCATAACGGATAGGGGACTGTGCCTTAGAGAAGGTGATCACTGCACACTTAGAAGTGTTAAATTGTAAAAGGTTGTCCTTGCTCCATCTGACTACTCGATCAATGTCCCACTGCAGTCTCTCACAGTCAGTCTCGCCATTTATAGCCAGAGAGAGCTTGAGATCATCCGCGAAAAGCAAACACTTGGCATCCTTTATCACCTGTGGTAGGTCGTTTATCATTAAAATAAACTGTAAGGGTCCCACATTGCTGCCCTGACTCACACCGGATTTAGTAAAATACGGGTCTGACCTATAACCCATATAGTCTACATATTGTTGCCTATCTCTTAAGTAACTCGCAAAAAAATTAAGTAAATGTGGAGTGAACCCAACAAATGCTAACTTTTTGAGCAGCACATCGTTATCTACTAGATCGAATGCCTTTCTAAAGTCAAAGTATGCCGCATCAGCCTGCCCCCCACTGTCAACTGTTGGAACAATATCAGACATATAAGCGAGAAGGTTGCTCGTAGTACTCCTCGCTGGCCGGAATCCGTGCTGAGCATCAGAGAGTTGCGCGCTTACCTGGTTGTAGATGATTTTATGGATAGCCGACTCTAACACTTTTGCCGGTGTGGACAGAACCGCTACAGGTCTGTATCCCTCCAACTGTGTTCCTGATCCACCTTTCGGTACCGGTACGACTCGAGTTAATTTCCATGTCTCAGGAAACACAGCTTCCTTCAAACACAGATTATATATGTGAAGCAACGGTTCCGCCAGAACCAATCGACAGTCTCTAAACAGGTAAGGTGGGATGCAATCTGGTCCCGCAGATTTTTTTGGTTTAAGTTTTTTAAGTGCCTGCATAACCTCGTCCAAAGTTAATCGGTCGATATGGACCCGCGCCGCTCCGTTCTCACTACCCGCTGCTTCTACGGCCGCGCTAACATTTAATTCGGCTCGCTCTGAGCTATAGACGGAATGGAAAAAGGTAGCAAACTCCACAGCACACTGCTCCGCAGTCAACAGTACCCCGCTCTTTAAAATTTTTCGCGGAACCCTACTACCTCTTTTTGATTTGGTATAGTTCCAGAACGATGCTGGATCCTTGAGGAGCTGATTTTGAATTCGGTGCTGATAGTGTTGGTGAGCAATTTCTATCATGTTTTTAACCTTTGCCCTACACTGAGAAAATGCATCGTAATTACCTTTTGACTTACAAGCTTTATACCGCCGGTGAAGCTTCGCTTTCAATTCTATGTTGCGAATTATTTCAACCGTGTACCATTCGGGGTAATTATACCCCGGGGTTACAGGACTTCGCTTTTTTTTCGGAACACAGTCATCGATAATTGATGTAAGAATTTCATAAAAATATTTCAAACTTTCCTCCAACTCTAACTCATACATTGGAGTCCAGTCTGCGGCTGCAATAGCTGAGTACAGTGACATAAAATCAGCCTTATAAAAATTCCAACCTGTAGGTGTATGCGGGCGCACTTCAGGTAACAAGACGTCAGCCTGATGTCGGTATGAACGCAACGTCACCGCGTTCTCCAGCGGCGGGTGATGTGCATCAACCGGCACAAGAGGCGCCGCGGCCGCACGCACGCTCACACTCCTGTCAGCTGATAACGCACTCAGAACAAGGTCCAAACATCTGTCATTACAGTTACCTACCGTGTTAATCTGAGTGAACTCACAATACGTTTGAAAGTATTCGAAATAATTATTTATATCTACTGAACACGAATACAAGTTAAAATCTCCTATTACTAATACCTCGCTATATATTATTACAAAGTTGCTCAATAATCCTAAACAATACCATATATTCATTCTCACGACTATTAGGTGGTATGTAAACAACGCATAGCAAAAACAACAATCGCTCGCGTATGTGCACTGTCGCAGAAACCAGTTCGAACGAATGCCCGTCGATGTTGATGTCACTTTGCACTCGACGTAGTTCCAAGCGCGGTGTGGCCACGAGAAACGCTCCGCCTTGCTTGCGTCCGTCGGCTCGGTCACATCTTAAAATTGTATAACCTGGTGGAATTAACTCCGCGTCATGGATAGATTCGTTGCAACCTGTTTCTGTTACTGCGAACAAATCCGCGTTGGATGAGGCCACCCCAGCGTAAAACTCATCTAGTTTTGTTCGCAGTCCCCGAACGTTTTGGTAATATAATTCCAAAAATTTATCCCGACTTTTTGTCCTCTGATCTTGGGCGATTGGCTGTCCTACGAAACCATACCCATTCACAGAATTCGACGTTTACCGGCCAAATTTCTGACTGACACAACTGATCATATTTACTCTCCGGCACTCCTATTATAAATGAGGTGTTTTATTTTCTCAATTTTGATTGGAACTTCCTTTACTTTATCCCGAATAAACTTCTCCAAATTTTCCTCAGTGGTGTCCTTCTGGAGCCGCCAGACATGTAAAAATTTCTGTTTTTCCAATCCTTTTATTTCTTCTGTCTGCGTACTTCCCCCTCTTTTTACTTCACTATTGGGATACCTACTTTTCCTCCTATTAACTACTTTCCAGGACCCTTCATTTTCTCCATTTACTTTGTCAGTTCTCTCTTCGTCGATGACTACTCCCACTGGTTTCGTGGCCACGCGATTTTGTGCCTCACCCTTCAAGTTTCGAGTCTGTTTAACGGCGTTTGCAAAGGATCGCACGGTTTTCTCTTCCTCAATGACAACATCCGTCGTTTTTGTGGCCACACACTTTTGTGCATCTACCTGCATATCTTGACTCCGCTCACTGGCGTTCAAAAAAGATAGTTCGGGCTCTTTTTGTACTGGAGACAGTTCCTTAGGCGCCTGATTACGTTTTTTACAAGCACTAAGAGCAGTTTCAAGACACTCATTCTTTTAGTCCAGTAAAAAGTTAAATGAAACCATGATCTGACCAGTTTTGGCGCAATGAGTAAAAATGTGTTCATTAATACTTAAATAATGATATTATGAAAGAAATTTTGATTTAAATTTAGGGGAAAGGGATGAAAAAAATAAAAAAAGGGTTGAAAAATGCCTTTTTTTTAAATAACTTAATAACGGTAGGAAATAGAAAAAAAAGTTTCAAGTAAAAGTTGTAGAGAAAAAAATTCTACACAAAAAAGTTCCTCTTCATTTTTTTGTTATCTGCTTTAGTTTAGCTGCAAAAAATAAAAATTAAATTTGCTTTAATAAATTATTTCCACTGCTGGACAAAGGTCTCCTGCATGGACTTCCACAGGCTTCGGTCTTGCGCCGCTTGAATCCAGCGGCTCCCTGCGACTCGTTTGATGTCGTCGGTCCACCTGGTGGGGGTCTGCCAACACTGCGTTTCCCGGTGTGGCGTCGCCACTCCAACACCTTGGGACCCCAACGACCATCAGCTCTTCGAACTATGTGCCCCGCCCATTTCCACTTCAGTTTCTCGACACGCTGAGCTATGTCGGTGATTTTGGTTCTCCTACGAATCTCCTCATTTCTGATTTGATCTCGCAGGGATATACCGAGCATAGCTCTCTCCATCGCTCGCTGAGTGACCCTGAGCCTTCTTATGAGGCCCATAGTTAGCGACCATGTCTCAATTAATTATAAAGATGTATAAAGGCGGGAAACATAGTGCCTATCTCAATTAATTAAGCTTTGAATAACGGTAGTACAGTCAAATTAGTAAGGTATTTTTTCGAAATAGAAGATACTTCCTAACATCATCCAACAGTTTTCAAAATCGGTCATCGTAGCTATTAAAACTCTAACCTGCGTGATGTCAGATTTCAGATTGAAACTTTTTCGCTTTCTATATTAAAAAGTTAGACTTTAGACTGTTTGACTTTAATTTGATTTAACGAATTTAAAAAAAGGAGGAGGTTCTCAATTCGTCGGAATCCTTTTTTTTGTGTATGTTCACCGATTACTCGAAGACGCCTAAACCGATTTGCAAAATTCTTTTTTTTGTTTCAAAGATATACTTCCCAGGTGGTCCCATTTAAATTTTATCGAAATCGGTCGAGCGCTTTTTACAATAACAACAATAAATTATATACTTTGTAGTGGCGCGGGCGTTTGAAGTCGGTTTTTTAAAAAGTATTTTTTAGTATTGATTATAGCGGCAGTGATCGGCCTAATTTAAGGCCTATATTTTACCAATATAGGCCTAAAATTATACGCATAATATTGTGACTGGCAACTACGGAACCCTACACTGCGCGTGGCCCGACACGCAATTGGCCATTTATTATACATTACAAATAAAACTAAAAACATACTAGTTTCCAGAGCATACAAACAGAATTCGATAACACAATCAAATAAGAATCAAACTTCGTTTGTGTGGGGCTCGCTCGCTGAGTCTTCTATTGCAAACTTCAAAAATCTAGATACTCTGATACAAAAATATAGGCCAATTATTTATACCTTTCATCCCATTTTTCATGACAACGGAGATTGGGAAAAAATTTGTTAGTTAACAATTGAATATTTTTTTGAAAAATGGTGGTTAAACTTTAGTTTCTTCAGGGCTCGATTCTTTCAAGTGTTAAGAAGATACTAGAATTTTTTCAAATTTTTAAAATCACATCTTATGTTATAAAAAAAATATTTTTATTGCTGAACTTTCTTTAGCGGGGGCGCGCGCATGCCGTAACAGCCGCGCGGAGCCCTATTTTCAACGTCAAATTAAAATTATAAATAATGGAGATAGAATCCCGGGAGTTGGGACTTTTTTATTGGAAATTTCCTCCTCTTAACGAGCTTTTTTCAAAATTGCTTAAACGTTAATATTTTTCGAGTTATTAACAAAAAACGAAATATCATTTTTTTTTTCATCTTATTTTG
Organism: Oeneis ivallda; assembly: GCA_029955525.1. Lineage (NCBI taxonomy): Eukaryota > Metazoa > Arthropoda > Insecta > Lepidoptera > Nymphalidae > Oeneis > Oeneis ivallda. The sequence goes on from JARPMR010000009.1 coordinate 22,643,653, forward strand.
TTACTAACAATTGCAATTTTTTTACCTGCACCAAAATCCTTCAAAAACATTTTTTTAGAGGTGATTCCGAATGGAATGAGCCATCGCTCATATTTTTAGGACCTTTATCTCTATTTTTCACGTTTTTGAACTTGTTGACTAGACTAATACGTAGGTATGTATTTACGAATTCAAATAAATATTGACGAATTTCAAAACATAACATTGACATAACATTTGACGACCTCCCTGGCTCAGTGGTGAGCTCTGTTGTCTTATAACTGGGAGGTCTCGGGTTCGATTCCCGGCGGGGTCAATTTTGGAATTTATAATTTCTGAATTGTCTCTGGTCTGGTCTGGCGGGAGGCTTTGGCCGTGGCTAGTTACCACCCTACTGTCAAAGACGTGCCGCCAAGCGATTTAGCGTTCCGGCACGATGGCGTGTAGAAACCAATTAGGGGTATGGGTTGAATATTCACTGCCATATACCCCTTCGAAGTTAGCCCGCTACCATCTTAGACTGCATCGTCACTTACCATCAGGTGAGATCGCAGTCAAGGACTAGCTTGTCATCGAATAAAAAAAACACTTCGGCGATGAAACTTGACAACATAATAGTGATGTCAATAAAGAGAACAATTAGTTCAGTTTTTACACTTTTTTGCCAAGTTGTACGAAATTAAAAATCACAGCAGTGTGAATTTGCAGTACGCATGAGGCGTAATATAAAATTCGATCCGTAGTCAACCCAAGTCAGTTGACTTGTATTAGAAAAATACCTGAAAAATACGGAGGTATGACAAAATACGAATTTCATACCATATCAAAATACTTTAAGTATATGAGACGTGTCCATGCTTAAAACTAAGTATAAAAAGTCATGCGTTTCATCAAACTATTGTCAGGTTTTGTGCTGTGCAACTCAATCATATTTTTGTATCAGAGTATCTAGATTTTTGAAGTTTGCAATAGAAGACTCAGCGAGCGAGCCCCACACAAACGAAGTTTGATTCTTATTTGATAATGTTATCGAATTCTGTTTGTATGCTCTGGAAACTAGTATGTTTGTAGTTTTATTTGTAACTAGCTGATGCCCGCGTCTTCCGCGTCTTACGTCGGACTTCGTCCGCGTGGATAGAATTTTCTTTGCTATAAACCTCACGGAGCCCGAGACCTTTCCAACGAATGCAAAACCGTGGAAATCGGTTCGTGCGTTCTGGAGTTATAGCGTCAGGAAGGAAACCCGACTTATTTTTATATAGTAGATGTATAATAAATGGCCAATTGCGTGTCGGGCCACGCGCAGTGTAGGGTTCCGTAGTTGCCAGTCACAATATTATGCGTATAATTTTAGGCCTATATTGTACACACTTCTAAGTAGAAGTGTGTAAAATATAGGCCTAAAATTAGGCCGATCACTGCCGCTATAATCCGCACTACAAAAAATATAATTTATTGTTGTTATTGTAAAAAGCGCTCGACCGATTTCGATAAAATTTAAATGGGACCACCTGGGAAGTATACCCTTTGAAACAAAAAAAGAACTTTGCAAATCGGTTCAGAAGTCTTCGAGTAATCGGTGAACATACACAAAAAAAGGATTCCGACGAATTGAGAACCTCCTCCTTTTTAGGGTTCCATAGTAAACAAGGAACCCTTATAGTTTCGCCATGTCCGTCCGTCTGTCTGTCTGTCTGTCTGTCTGTCTGTCTGTCTGTCTGTCTGTCTGTCCGCGGTTTAGCTCAGAAACTATTGGTACTAGAAATCTGTAATTTGGCAAGGATATAAATATCAATCACGCCGACAAAGTGGTGAAATAAAATTGTGAAAAATAATTTTTTTTAGGGTACCTCCCCTACATGTAAAGTGGGGATGAATTTTTTTTTCTCGTCTATCCCATAGTGTGGGGTGTCATTGAATAGGTCTTTCAAAAATATTGTGGGTATGGGAACACCATTTTTCAATTCAGGGATCCGTTTGTAAAATATGATATTTTAAAGTGCTAAATTTTATTAGAGTCAAGTGTCCCCACCCTCTGCCAGCTAAATGGTTGTATAAAGAATACAAGAAAAAATTCACAGCAGTAGTATATATAATGAATTTTAAAGGAAAACTATCACGGCTAAGTAGGGTTCATTAGTTAAAGAGTTATATCTGTTTTGTCTAAGTTAGGTATTACACGTAGTGTATGTTGCATATTTTGTAATATAGTATAGTATTTAAACCATGGAACTCAAAATGTATTCAATATTCATAAATAAAATAAAATCACTATCCTAGGTCAGCAATAATATTTGAGATTATATTAATTTTTAGTGTAGGGTTCCGTAGTTGAAAGCAACTACGGAACCCTACACTGCGCGTGGCCCGACACGCACTTGGCCGGATTTTTTTTAAATTCGTTAAAAACAAATTAAAGTCAAACAGTCTAAAGTCTAACTTTTTAATATAGAAAGCGAAAAAGTTTCAATCTGAAATCTGACATCACGCAGGTTAGAGTTTTAATAGCTACGATGACCGATTTTGAAAACTGTTGGATGATGTTCGGAAGTATCTTCTATTTCGAAAAAATACCTTATTAATTTGACTGTACTACCGTTATTCAAAGCTTAATTAATTGAGATAGGCACTATGTTTCCCGCCTTTATACATCTTTATAATTAATTGACACATGGTCGCTAACTATGGGCCTCATAAGAAGGCTCAGGGTCACTCAGAGAGCGATGGAGAGAGCTATATGCTCGGTATATCCCTGCGAGATCAAATCAGAAATGAGGAGATTCGTAGGAGAACCAAAGTCACCGACATAGCTCAGCGTGTCGCGAAACTGAAGTGGAAATGGGCGGTGCACATAGTTCGAAGAGCTGATGGTCGTTGGGGTCCCAAGGTGTTGGAGTGGCGACCCCGCACCGGGAAACGCAGTGTTGGCAGACCCCCCACCAGGTGGACCGACGACATCAAACGAGTCGCAGGGAGCCGCTGGATTCAAGCGGCGCAACACCGAAGCCTGTTGAAGTCCATGCAGGAGACCTTTGTCCAGCAGTGGACGTCTATAGGTTGATAAAGAAGAAGAAGAAGATAATTTATTAAAGCAAATTTAATTTTTATTTTTTGCAGCTAAACTAAAGCAGATAACAAAAAAATGAAAAGGAACTTTTTTGTGTAGAATTTTTTTCTCTACAACTTTTACTTGAAACTTTTTTTTCTATTTCCTACCGTTATTAAGTTATTTAAAAAAAAGGCATTTTTCAACCCTTTTTTTATTTTTTTCATCCCTTTCCCCTAAATTTAAATCAAAATTTCTTTCATAATATCATTATTTAAGTATTAATGAACACATTTTTACTCATTGCGCCAAAACTGGTCAGATCATGGTTTCATTTAACTTTTTACTGGACTATTTTCCAACAATGATTTAATTCTCGCTTCTAATACATCTACTTTGTTCGCTTTTTTTAAGACTACCTCCATTGACTGCTTTATTTCGCGCAACTCTGACACGGTAAATATTATGTACATACAGTATTGTAACTCGGCCGTATCTTTGACATAAATGCCTACAGCCGCGCGGTACGTAAACATGCGATAGGGCTGCCCGCCTCCAGCATTTTAATTACATTTGCCTACTTTGTGTTTCCATTTAGTTTTGTGATTGTAAATATACTTTTTTTTATATAAACAAATAAAATACTTTGTGAATTAAATAGGAAGTGTTCAATAAAAATTATTCGAAATTTTATTTATTTTCTCTTAAAAATTTCGAACCATTTGATATTTCAAACACTCGATAATTCGTAATATTTCCCTTATTATATCTCGTAATAGTCCCTCGAGTTTCGAATCAACGAGAGTCGGCTGTATTATTAATAATAAAATACCACGTCTTTACATTGAATTATACAAACTAACAAAACAAAACACACATGCCCCGAGGTTTTAACACAAGCGTACGTACCGTATCGTGAACCGCCTATAACTACATACCTATTTCACTCGTGTCAATCACTTTCCTTTACTCTATTCACTTTATTTATTAATCCAGACATCTTTTTTTCGGGAGATAAAAGGAAATACCTTATCCATTAAAAATACACACATTTTGTACCTACCTACTAGTAAGTAAAATTATTTTAGAGTCTTACCTTTCAGAGTTTCCAGGGAAATTAAAAAAAGTTATCTCTGGATGCGTTATTGACGAATTCATGCAACCAAAAACAGCACAATATATCCTCCTCGTCATATTAAATATGTACTTGAACTTATTTTTAGTAAAAAAATTGCGCAGTTATTGTTAAAAAACATAACACCGTCCGTTCGTCACTGCGGCACAGTCGCGACTGTCTGCGTACCGAGTGCTTACCGAGATCGAGGCGCGTAGGCATAGCTCGCGCTTCGTCCGTTTGTATGAAGTTACAATACTGTATACACTTATTATTACCGTGACTCTGATTCCACCTTCGAAAATCTATCTGAAAGAAGTGTGTATTCCTTCTTTTGCTCTTCCAGCCGAGATTTCATTTCGAAACGAAATTCCCGCATCTCATCAAGTACACACAAAAACTTCTATAGTACGCGATAAGTTATTAGTGCGGACGAATCATGTAGACATACCTTACATGGAGGTAAAGAGGGATATCATGTAATAGCTATTTATGCAACTGCATCGTAATGAGGGTCATTTTAATTCGAGTGCTGTTTTTTGATACGAGGCTTGCCGAGTATCAAAATAGGATAGTACGAGAATTAAAATGACTAATTACGTTCAGTTGCATACAAGATTTTATCTACGACAAGGAAGTAAAATCATTAACAAAATACGCCGTAGGCTCAATAAAGTAACAAAAAGTAACTCCGTAAGCCGCCACCAGCCGCCTGTGGCGCCTCTGTCAACAAAAAATAACTCCATAAGCCGCCACCAGCCGCCTGTGGCGCCTCTGTCATATGAACGGTACAAAAGTGCCAGAACTCAGAGCCTTAGCTTTAGGTATCCTATTTTAAGAAGATAACCATTTCGATTCAGCTCCCATACAACGAGCTGCACCGAAATGAGAAGCAAAACCGAAAGAGGGTTCATTTCGATTCAGCTGTCAAACTCGAAATTGGAACTTTTCGATGCTGGAGTAGATAAAAATATTATTGTCAAGAAAACTAATAAGTTGATCCGCAGGACCTGAATCATAATAATAATTATATAGATTTGAGATTGCCAGTTCGTTTTTTTTTCAAAGACTATAGGTACTTCTTTAAAGTACGGACTACCTACATATTTCAATTTGTCACTTACTGGGTGATCTATGATTACATAAGGAACAACAAACTTAATTGCAGCTAACTGTTTTAGTTTGCTCTTTCTTGCATCGTCATCATCAGCAGCCCATCAACGGCTCACTACTGAGTGCAGGTCTCCTCTCAGAGAACAGTTATAGACAATAGTACACCACGTTGGTCCAATGCGAATTGGCGGACTTCACACAGCGTCGAGAACATTATGGAGAATTCTCAGGTATGCAGGTTTCCTCACGATGTTTTCCTTCACCGTTGAAGCAAGTGATAGTTAATTGCTTAAACGCACTTGACTTCGAAAAGTCAGAGGTGCGTACCCGGGATCGAACCTGCGACCCCCCGAATAGGAGACCACAGTCCGGACCACTAGGCTATCACTGCTTATAATCACAATAATAACATTATCTAATGTACCTACCTAATCCAGGAACAAAAGAAACTGGAGCTCTTTAAGGAGGCGGCGCGCAAGCAAACTGTGATAATGGAAGCTAATATCCTTGGACGTGGCATCGACAACCACCTACTGGGGTTGCGGGAGGCGGCGAGGGAGACCCTGGGCCAGTTACCCGAGCTGTTCACTGACCCCACCTACGGACGTATGATCGAGTTCAAGCTCAGCACCAGCCAGGTAAACTTTGAACCAAGGGATGTTGACTTTTTGCGGCTATAATATATTCGCAAGACCGCGTTACAGTTGCGATGCTGTCGCGGGTCCTTCGCCTTCGCCCACGTAACCACGATATTGCATGCAATACAGCATTCGGTAAACAGGCGTCATGTAAAGTGACACGTTAAGGTGGATTATTCGGGTCTGCCCGCGAAATTTAAATTTTATTTGGTTTTTCGCAATTTGTAAACTAATATGAGAAAGTAGGCTTATGGCCTTCTAATTGCGCCAGTGGAATTATCATCTTCACAGGTTTACATAAAAATCTTTAGGTACTTGAAAGTGACCAGTTTAAGAAATTAATCAAAATATCGACTAATTTGTGAGTAACTCACGTCCAACTCAGTATTTTGATTAATTTCTTAAACTGGTCACTTTCAAGTAAAGCTTTAGTGGCGATGACAAATAGTCGCATTTGCATCGATGTGGAAACGATGCTCTATTGAAATTATAGGCTCAATAATATCGAAAAAGCCACTTTTTGTACCAATCTTTTCGATACTGCCCTTTGAAGTGAGTGACACCATGGGACACAATTGTGAATTAAAAATTTAAGACACCCTCGACATGAGAATTGAGGATCTAAGGCCGGATTATGTATGATATGCCCAACATACTATTACCCAGTTTGCTGCTCCATCATCAGATCCTCCTCCTCGATTCTCGATCATAATCTATCTAACACCTACTCATTGGAATTATTCTAATATGAGCCCATATATGTGCTGTAAATTGCTGAGGAGTTGGGTATCCCGCAAACTAGGTACGTGATGTTGCAGCTTAATTCTCATGTCCTCTAAATAATCCGAAGTAACAGTAAGGTAGGTTACACCAAATTTCAAATCAATCGCACCAGTGAAAGTTTGTAAGACCCTTTAATCGAATAGGAAATGAGCTGATGATCTTCAATCACCTAAACATATGGTCACAAATTATAGTTAAGATTCATCTCAATCAAGTAAGCTTTCAAACAGAAGAAACCGCATCAAAATCGGTCCATTCGTTAGGGAGCTACTAGGGAACATACAGACACTCAGATACACACGTCAAACTTATCTTCTTCTTCTTTATCAACCTATAGACGTCCACTGCTGGATAAAGGTCTCCTGCACTGACCTCCACAGATTTCGGTCTTGCGCCGCTTGAATCCAGCGGCTCCCTGCGACTCTTTTGATGTCGTCGGTCCACCTAGTGGGGTGTCTGCCAACATTGCGTTTCCCGGTGCGTGGTCGCCACTCCAGCACCTTGGGACCCCAACGACCATCAGCTCTTCGAACTATGTGCCCCGCCCATTTCCACTTAAGTTTCGCGACTCGCTGAGCTATGTCTCCTACGGATCTCCTCATTTCTGATTTGATCTCGCAGGGATATACCGAGCATAGCTCTCTCCACCATCGCTCGCTGAGTGACCCTGAGCCTTCTTATCAGGCCCATAGTTAGCGTCCCAAACACCCCTAAAACTTATAACACTCCTCTTTTTTGTCGAGGTTTAATAAAAAATGGAGAAAATGAAGCAGTGATAGCCTAGTGGTTAGAACTGTGGTCTCCTATTCGGGGGTCGCAGGTTCGATCCCGGGTACGCACCTCTGACTTTTCGAAGTCAAGTGCGTTTAAGCAATTAAATATCACTTGCTTCAACGGTGAAGGAAAACATCGTGAGGAAACCTGCACATCTGAGAGTTCTTCATAATGTTCTCGAAGGTGTGTGAAGTCCGCCAATTCGCATTGAGCCAGCGTGGTGTACTATGGCCTACAACCCTTCTCTGAGAGGAGACCTGTGCTCAGTAGTGAGCCGTTGATGGGTTGCTAATGATGACGATGAATAAAAAATGGTCGTCAAATCCATTACAGGTAGCAACAACTACGGACGGTACCTTCATGGGCTACGGCGCGGTCGTCCCAGATGGCTACGGCTGCAGTTACAACCCAAAGAAGGAATGCGTCATCTTCTGCATAGCCTCCTTCGTGTCCTCCAGCGTGACCAACACAGAGGCCTTCCGACAGTCTCTAGAAGAAGCTCTGGATTCCATGAAGCTGATGTTTCAGAATCGGAAAACTGAGAGCTAAGTATTAGAATAGAACCCTGATCTTTTGGTTTAAGAAGCAAAGAAAAAAGAAAAGTATTATCTGAAAATTCAAAAAGTTTAGAATAGATCTTATACAGACAAAAAAAAGATACCGATCGAATTGAGTTTTCGAGAAGAGTTGAAGAGAAATTCAAAAAGTTTAAAGATCTTTTAAAAACATAGTTCATATATGGTTAAGATCTTTTAAAGACAAAGTTCAAAAGTTTAAGATCTTTAAAAAAAATCTTTTAAGGTCATGAGAATTATGTGAGATGACTAAGAGTAGGGCCAGACTAGTGTAATTTTTTGGGTTGTTGTGAAATTCTTTTGGATTGCCAGACAAAAAGAAGTAATTTTACCGTTTTTATCTACTGGGTAGGTACTTAACTACTGGCCCCTCTTGCACCCCGATCGAAATTCAATCGTAATATCGTAAGTGGTAAGTTGAACTGGTTTTGAGTTGTCGCGTGGCATTTTCGCTGCGTTCATACAAAAATTTGGAAGGGCCATTTTTTATGGCAGCGGAAATTACGAAACAACTCAAAAAATTACATATGCCTGGCTCCACCAGAGGCAAGGTACGAAAAGGCAGAATAGGAATATAAAAAGCGTTTGGGAAAATAACATTAGTTCCGTGCCCACATCATAAAATATTAGAATAATTATTATCTACCTAAAAAATAATATTATGTGAAAGATGTAGGTGCATCTAAAAATTTATAAATTTTAAATGACTTGATATCGGATCGGTGTATATTATGAAAACGCTGTAACACTATTTAAATCCTATTAATATTAAATTCAAAATAAGATATTTTAATTAAAAATCTATAATTACTTCATTAAAAATAATATACTTATTATTCATATGATATTAATGCGGGGAAATTAGTTATAAAATAAACAACCCGAACTGTTAAGGATTCTCTGTGCGTAACTATATAAAAATATGTATGTATGTACCTACGTGTTTCGATCTTTGATCATGAGTTGTATACGCACACTTTCAAATTTAGATGTTAATTATACATAGTTTATTAAAGTTATACTTACAATATACCAATTGTTGTCTTGTAACTAAACATATCACTTCGAGGCTGTAACTAAGTAGCAAATAGCTTATTATAAAATACCTAGTGTGGGTAGTTTCGTGTTTTATAAAATAGAATATTTACTGATAGTTACCTAGTAAATGTCGAAATTATCAATATTTTAACTAGAGACAAGATCACACGCGTTTAGCTAAAGTACCTAAATACTATCATCATCATCATCAGCCTGTATTCGTCCACTGCTGGACATAGGCCTTTCCGAGAGCGCGCCACCAAACACGGTCCTCCGCCTTCCTCATCCAACCGCTTCCCGCCACCTTCTTAAGGTCATCGGTCCAACGAGTTGGAGGTCGTCCTACACTGCGCTTGCCGGTACGCGGTCTCCACTCCAGAACACGTCTGCCCCATCGGCCATCGGTTCTGCGGCAGATATGACCTGCCCACTGCCACTTCAGCTTGCTAATCATTCATCACCTAAATACTATATGTATACCTATACGCTAGTATAGGTATAGCTATAAACCTAGGGTTATAGCTATATCACGGCTTCAACTATCTTACTGCGACATATTGATTTTATTAATCTAACTACACTGGTGCGCTTTCAACTTACGTAGAGGTATGCGTTATACAACGTGTATCGAAAGTCCGAAATAATACTGAAGGGTAATAATATCTTTGTACCTTTCATATAGAATTCTTCCGCACAGGTATTGGACTCGAAGCCCTTATAGTTTTTGAATAAACCATTCTGAAAGTTTTCCCCAATAACACTCTTAGCACAACCCTAGAAAAAACAACTACTATGCTCACGTCGCGCGTCGGTAAGGTTGTTAACCTAAACCTATACGAGGTTAATCGTAGGGTTGTCACAAGTAAGCGCATTATATCAATCGAATAAGTTTGTATGAAAAAAAAAATGTGCATCTTTCTTCTAAATATTTTTGCAGATGATTCTTTATTAGCTGCACATACGTACTCTTCAGTATTATTTTGGACTTTTGGTACACGTTGTATAAGCTGCTGAAGCAATACATGCATGAGCGTCTACGTCTACTCATGCTGCCGTGTGCCAGCCAACCTTAGACCATTCAACCCAACATGAGCTAGATATGAGCAACATGATAATTATCTATTTTAGTCATGTTGCTCAATGCTCATATCTGGGTAGTTAGTTTAACGCAGGTTAAAAACGGCACAGTGGACCTATAAATTGTTTGTTATTACTATTCACTAAAATACCTGAAATTAAATTATAATATTTAGTTAAGTTTTTAAATTATTGATCTATACTAAAATACAATATTTTATGTCTTAGCTTCATTGATGTTTTTTATATTATTGTAGTGAGTGTTTATATTATATAAATCGTTAAAATAATATTATTAAAGCAATTGCCGTGGATATAGTCTTATGCTACACTTGTTAGTCTTGTATTATTATAGGTGTTCTTTTTATAGGTACTTCAATATAATATTTTTGCTTTAATTACATTATGAGAAAAAAAAATTAATATTTTTAGCGTTAGTTTATTATTTCTCAAAATGTTAATGTAGAATTTATTAGGATTCATATTTGCAGGAAACACGTAATATGAGACGCTTAAAATATTATAATACTTACCTTATAAATTTTAATACTTTACATGCTTATAATAAACGTAGGCACGTTTATTTAATTAGAACGTATTTTATATCTAGGTATGTGAGTTTCCAGTTAAGTATATATCTATCATATAACACCATAGATGCGATCAGAGGATTTATCAACACAGATAATATTTGATTAGTTTTAAGTAAACGATTCCTAATAATTCCTAGTAGGTATTTGAACATTATTGAAATATTTCATAGTTGTTACATTTTTAACTAATGCAACAGTCCAAGAAGTATTTATTATTATAATGTCACGTTTAGAAAGCCTAATAATATAATTAATTTGACACAAAATATGGCGTGATAACTACCTACTACCTACTTACAATTTGTGGAATTGATTTCGCGACTTTGTGTATGACAGCAAAATGCAAAATGAACTGTCATTTTTACTAACGAAAAATTACACGATTTTGAGACCAAACGTGATATCCTTAACCTTAAGCGACGGCTAGGAAACTCTGAGTGCGGCAAGCAGTCATCGTCTATTAATTAATACTTAAAACTGTATAACAAACTGTATGAAACTGTGTGTGTTATGAAACTGTATAACAAATTCTTAGTAGGTACTTAGTTTGCGCCGAACAAGCCTTTTCTAGCTGTACTTATCTATTATTAAATGATGTCCATTCATTTATAAAAAATAAGAAATTATAATAAATTACATCGCTAAATAATATAGGTACTTATGTAGATGGATATTTTTCACGTAGGTACCTAAAAAAGATTTTCGAATTTTATTATTATAATATGTAAATGAATCATTATTAGAAGTAAAGAAAATAAATATCAAATGCTGTGGTGATAACATAACAATTAGAAATGTAAAAGTAATACCTAAGTAAGTACTTACACATTTGATATATATATAATAATTATTATTTATTAAAGTTGTCATAAACAACCATCTTATAACTTAGCTATTTTAACTTAAACTTAACTAACTTATTTATTTTACTTACTTACCACTTTAGGTACTTACTTACACGTTTATACTTATCCACATTTTTTTAATATAATAAATATATTATTTTCATTGAAATATAATTAACTACTTACTAAGTACTTAAATAAGTGTAAGAGTTCTTAAATGACGTAGGAACGTGTTATTAAATGTTCTAAACTACGCTATTTTTGTTAATGAAAAAGCTGAAACTAGTTTGTTCCGAATCGTTAACCTAATCGATTGCAATATTTTTTTAACCATGTTAAATTTTATCCCAAAAATATATTATCAATTGTGCACTCGGCGTCCAATTACTATTAGGGTGCGCGCAAGTCCACAGTCGGTAACTATAATTTTGCGCGTACAAAGAATTATTATTGTGAGTTTTAGTTTTATTTTAGGAAAAAATTACACCGAAACTAGGATTTTTTATACGTGTTTTAGCTTTACTAACAAAAACTAAAGTGTTTTAGATCTTAATTATATTCTTTTACTTATAATTAATGTAGATATAATAATATTTACCTACTCATATTTTATTTAATGTAGATATAGAGTAGATATGCTATCGTCAGAATGGATAGATAATTAATAATTACCTTAAAGGTCTATGGTTAACTAGCCGCGGGATTAACCAAAATGATTGCAGTATGACGATCGCAATCGCCCCTTATTGACCGACAGACTTTACCTGTAAGCTAAAATGACGTATTGTTGCAACAAGAATACCATCGGTAAATTCAGCCAATCAGAAATTGTAGCTAGTGTCGGAGTTTTTCCGAAACTAACCAGCGGTAGGTACCTACTAACTAACGGTAACTAACTAGGTAGTTCCAATTTTCCAAATCCTGAATCCATTTTGGCTTTAACATAATCATGTCGTTGTATGAGGAACTTATACATATCAAAATCACATCAATCATGTATGACATGACCAAGAATATCAAAAACATATCAAAGTTTTAGTATTAAGAAATTGATACATATCAAAATGTTAAATTATGTAAGTATGTTAGCATTTTAAGTCTCTACGCGAACAATTTTTTCTATATATAGTTAATCTTATACTTAGGTAGGTACCTATTTATACAATTACTAAGTATAGCCTATAGGTATGTACCTATTTTCTTTACTTATATTAAAAATATTAACTACGCATTTTACACTAATTTAAGTAACTGTTTTTTTTTAAGTTAAGTAAGTAGGTATACTTAATTATAACCTTACAAAAAATTTGCACCTAGTGCAGGCATGTAGATATAGATATATAGGAATGCAATAATTATAATGCAAACTAGGAGAGTGTTTAATACCTATTTTTTTGGCATTCTCTCTGCCACACTCAGAATATGCATTTATAATTAAATTATGTTTAATGAGTCATCAACTCACCATGTACCTACTAGGTACCTACTACCGAAGTGTATAGCTAACCTTGCGAAGACACTTTACGAAATCAATTAGTCTAATCTAAGGAGTTTTTAAGTAACCAACACTATGAGTGCGGCAGTCACAGTCAGATCAAAATTGTATAATGTAGGTAGGTATATTCTTCCAGTTTGTAGCTTTTTTTCGCCGTGACTTTTTGTCGCCAAGTGGAGTACTAAGAAGATATATTATTTATATGGAAATGCGCTCACTGTAGAGACGAGACAATACGGCGACAAATAGTTCCAGCAACAGACGACACTTGAAATCCATTTCAAGAATGAGGGCGTTTTGTCGCCCAGCGACATGCAGCTGGCATCGATGTATGGCTGGCCTAAAACAGTGGGCGCATCGTGGGTCGCCCACTGTTTTCATCATCGTCATTAGGGGACAGCGACAAAAAGTTACGGCGACAAAAAGTTACAATGAGCGCCTGGCCTTATTGTTGGCTCTCTAAAAAGCGTGCTCGACTTGGCTTGGATTTGATAGATAAAACGAGACAAAAAATATGTACTGTTATCAATCTGTCTCATTTTAACTTTGTCTTGAGTCTGAGCAGAGTGAGAGTGCAATTCATGGATTTCAGTCTTAGGCTATGTATGTATGCTCAGTTTCAATGTGAAAGTAAGGTATTTATACTTAACTATTATTAAAATATTTTTGTGAGAACGAAAATTATGAATCTTGTAGGGATCACCTGAATGTTTAGAAACATTAGTCTATACCTACCTATTAAATCATTATAGAATATTGTTTTATATACCTATTGGTGTCAATTCAGTTCAGAGAATGTGTGCAATATAATTAGTACCTACCAATTACTTATTTTCCTCTGAATTTTTAATCTATAAAACTAGAGAACTTAGGTAATTCCCCGAAAAACTATTATTATTATCTATGAACGTTGAGTAATTTTATATAAAAGCCAAGCTTAAAGTGTTCTAAATTTTATTGTTTCGCCAAAGAACTCTTAACCTGTTATAAAATAATTAAACTGTATGACAATTATTTAGTACGGTTTATATTTCTCGTTAAAAATATGGTAATTGTTAGATAAAGCTTACCTACCTATACTTACACCATTTAGAATAAAATTATATCTTGAAATTAAAAAAAATCTAATATGTTTAGGTACTTTTGTGCTTTTAGCACCATTTTTTGAAAGGATCTCAATATTTACCTACGTTTAAATTCTTGTCGTTCGTTGTGCTTTTAACGGTATTGAAAAATATTTTGTTTCAATGAATTCAATTCATTTGCTAGATTGTAGAATGTTGTAGGTTTGTCAATTAGATTGACATGAAATGCAATGAATGTCGGTAGTTTATTACGGTTAGGTATTTATTGATAAAGTCTATTTGTATACCTAAATCAATTACTTAATTAATTATTTACCTATTGTTAAACTCTTATAGATTTTTTAAGATCTCTAAATAATTCTCACTGAATTAATGTCTGCCCTTTAGATTGAATTGTGAACTTAGTGCCCTCTATTAGTGATACTTTATTTGAAGTATTATCCGTTGATTAATTAATTATCTAATGACCTATATTATAAGTTCCAGGTATGTAATAGGTAATAAAGTATTATCATAGGTACGATGGAATCGTAATAATGAGACGCGAATTAACGACTCATTTATTTACTTTGAATATTCATTTTGGAGGAATCATCCAAAGTGATAATCATGTGGACGTTTCATTTTCATTTCATCCAAAGTGAACTCTAACTAAACACTAAACTTATTGACCGCCAAAAATGGTGAGTCGTTCACCGAAATGATTCATCCAGTGAAGATACATTGTAAATTGTAATGCATACAAAGGGTCCTATCATAGTGACAGGTGAAATCACAGACCTGGATGATTCATTATTTAAACATATTATTAATTCACTTTAGATGAACATCGAAATTGGCCATTGATTGTTTCCATTGTGTAGAAATGTGGCACAATAATAATATTATTGTAATTTATGTTAGTCTGTTTGTAGCAGGGAATGAAATGTAAACATATCACTATGTGTAAGATGATGTATTATTGTCAATTCGATGTTGCTCTCAAATAAACTATAAAATGATCATCGAATTTTTATTTAATACACACGTCAAACTTATCTTCTTCTTCTTTATCAATTAATAGACGTCCACTGCTGGACAAAGGTCTCCTGCATGGACCTCCACAGACTTCGGTCTTGCGCCGCCTAAATCCAGTGGCTCCGTGCGACTGCGTTTCTTGTCGTCGGTCCACCTAGTGGGGGGTCTACCAACAATGCGCTTCCCGGTGCGGGGTCGCCACTGCAGCCCCTTGGGACCCCATCGACCATCCGCTCTTGGAACTATGTGCCCTTTTCCACTTCAGTTTCGTGACTTGTTGTGACTGTCGGTGACTTTGATTCTCCTACGGATCTCATTTCTGATTTGATCCTATTTTATTTTATTTCACGTAGTAGTTTTAACCGACTTCAAAAAAAGGGAGGTTCTCAATTCGCCGGAATTTTTTTTATGAACATACTTCACCGATTATTCGAAGACGCCTGAACCGATTTGGAAAATTCTTTTTTGTTTCAAAGGGTATTATTCTTCAGAGGTGGTCCCAGTTAAATTTAATCGAACTCGGTCGAGCGGTTTTTAAAAAATTTACAATAAATAGTTTGTAACTAGTGACGCGGCGTTCGAAGAGGTTTTTATTAAAATATGTTTTATTATAGATTATATTACTTACCTTATGTCGTTAAATCACTAAATATGTGAATAAAAATCAAACACCTCATTAAATACAAACTTGCTTTTATTTTCCATACTTAAGTCATTTCATAACAGTTATATTTTATAACACACTATATTCTTAGTATGAGTTCGCACATCTCAAAAATAATAAAACACATATTATATTCCAAGTGAAAATGCCATGTGAATGTCGGGGTTCAAACCCACATTTCTTCGGAATCGCGCCCGACTGTGTTGGCTTTACACCACAGCCGCGAACGAACTCACGTCAGCATCGAAATTAGTGATATATATCTACTTTTTCAATCAGTTTAAGCAACTGCTAGCGACATCTACACACATCAAAAGTGTCTAGGGATCAACATATATTTTTGCAATAACTTTTCTCCTGATTGATATTAATATCCGGTCTTGTATCCGGTCTCATACCAAAACGAGACTCATCAGAAAAGCACACGAAACGCCATTGTTCTTCTGCCCAATTTGTGTTCAAGAGCCCATTGATATCGAATCCTACGATTGTGCATTGCTATAGGTGGTACCCGTAGCGGTCTTCGGGAATGAAGGTTCACTTCATGCAAGCGGTTTCTGACTGTTTGGTCGCTAATTAAGTTCCCTGAAGAGTGATGAAGCCTCACGGCTAACATCATGGCGGTTATTGTTGGAGCTCTTCGAGTTAAGATTTGAATGTATCGGTCTTGTCTCCGTGTGGTGCAGCGATACCGTCCTCCATGCCGCTCAGCCACGGTACCAGTGCTTCGGTAACGTGTCCAAAGTCGACTGATAACACTCTGACTTGTATTCAGAGCTAAAGCCACAGTACGTTGCCGGGAACCAGCTTCTATCATTCCCACGGCTCTGAGCATTTCTTCCCTGCTTAAATGACGTCGCCGCTCCATAATAACGTTGGTTTTAATCAGTAGTAGGGAAAAAGTAGCACTAATAATGTCTTCAATGCGTTGTATGTTTTTATAGGGAAAATATTGACAGCTGATTTTCATCTTTTACTCGAATTTGATTGACAGTTCCTGATTCAAATTATGAAATGCACCAAAAAGGATCCATATAAATTTATAAAATCATAAATTTATTACAAAGCCACATCTCAATCTCAAGAAATCCGCATAAAAATGCTTGATCCCTAGACACTTTTGATGTGTGTAGTAGCAACACGTTTCAGTGTTGATCTACTTTTTCCAAGACCCCATAATACAATGGAGCTCTTTAGAAACTAGAGATGCCACATTGCTTTCTTATTATATATTTTTTATTCAAGTGTTAACCTACACTTAAGGAAATATGTATCAGAATAAATTTATAAACACATATCAAAAATTCCTTAAATGTATGTTAACACTTTAATAAAAAATAAATAATCTCAAAAAGGTTGATGGATTTCGAAAACGAAAACACAATAACGTCTCTGACTATTTAAAGTGACCCTGGGAGTTCTCCATAATGTCAAAAGTGTGTGAAGTCTGCCAATTTTAAGTTTTAAAGTCGTGCGTTTGAAAGTGTGTACTACCGCTTGTTGCGCTTGCTTTTAAACTATTTATTTTACTTTGACGTTACAGTATTTCGATACTCGAACTGCCGTATTCAGAGTCACATAATCCTTGCTTAAAGATTTCCTTAGTAGATGTTTAATAAAAAGTTAACAGCTCTCAGCCTATTAAATGCATCGTTAATACTGTAAAATGACGGCAGTAAAGAGATTTACTGTCGCACTCAAAGACAAACACTAAAACTTGACGATCGTCAGGAAATCTATTTGAGATCTACTTTGTTGAGATGTTGAGATGTATTAACTCGTACTAACCTTCAGAACTTCAAGAATACAATAATTATATACAAAAAAACAATTTTAACACACTTGATAAATAAACTATTGTTAGATCGAAAACAACATACATTTTATACCTTAAATACAGGTTTTATTTTAAAATACCAACAACCTATTTAAAAAAAACTTGATCTAGAACTTTTTAAAATTCTGAAACCGCATGCAAAAAAAGCTTATTTTCGTATGAAAAAATAAAAACTGATTTTTTTTTGCTTTTTTGTGAATACATGTACCTATATGTACCTTTATAAGTAATTTTATGTTTATGGAATGTATTAAGTTTTAAAAGACGTTGAACCAAAACTGTTTAGAATAATGAACATAAATTGTGCGTAGGTTGTTTGAGATTTTAAAATTATTAACCTAAAACAATCGTTGTTATTGGTTCTTGAAAAAATTAACTTGTTCGATTGTTTTAGGTTCTTCTTTCTTGATAAAGAAGAACCTAAAACAATCGAACAAGTTAATTTTTTCAAGAACCAATAACAACATTTCAACAGTTTTCTTTATTTTCAATATTTATATTTTACTAAATTCCCTACTCCAGTATTATTAAAAGCTACATTTATGTTAACTCGTCATATAAAATAGTTGACTATAAATATGTTACAACTTTTAATCAAGTTGTTGCAAAACATCGTTCTCTTCTATCGATTATTTTGACAGCAAACAAAAACTGATCTCCGTCCAAAGAAAATGACGATTCCAATTTCCAGTACATTAAGGGCGGTTATAGATTAACTTTTTTTTGGCGCGTATAAGCTCGTTTATGGAAGCGCGTGTAGGCGCATATACTCTTACGCGCAAAAAAGTACGCTAGTCTGAAACCGCTCTAAGGGAGAGGGCAGACTGGCTACTTTGAGCGGCAGCGATCGCGCGCTTTTTATTGCTTTAGCGTTTTTATGGCCTTTTGCGTGCATCGCTTTTCGCGCGATTCTTCGATCGAAAGCTATAAAACGCAAATGCGTTTGAGTCGCGATTTTCACAGGCTCCAAACGCGATGCACGCAAAAGGCCATAAAAACGCAAAAGCGCGCGATCGCTGCCGCTCAAAGTAGCCAGTGTGTGCCCTCTCCCTAACGAACGTATACACTAACCCAATATTAAACCCAATCTTAAGCCGTTCCCCAAATAAGCTGCTCAAAATAAATGCAGTAAATTAAATATCTATCGTAAAGTAATTCCATAAAATACAAAATGGCAGAATGGCCATATAATATTTTTCGTCTCCCATACTATTAAATGGAGAAAATCACTTGTATTCTTCTTTTTGAAGTATTTCGACACTTGTATTCTTCTTTTTGAAGAATTTCGAGGTCGATAACTTTTGTACTTACGAATTCCTTTTTTCCTACTCTTTATATTATAATAAAACTATAACCATCTTATACGTAATTCAAATTTCGCATGAAACATTTGCATGTATAATAGCAATTTTTCAACTTATTTACTTAATGTTTTTCTTATTCTAATAAACTTTAAACTGCTAATAAATGTCTAACTCTATTTATATATCTTTAATACACAATTTCATTTCATGGCTCACACTTATAAATAAAAATTGCTTTAATAAAATACATTAAGTATAATATGATCAATTTCATTTCAAATGAATTATTGTAAGGAAATATAAAGAGCTACAATATTTACTTATTATTTTACATGATCAAATCTTCGTCGAGTTCATTTAAAATATTAAAACCACACGTTGTTCAAAACGAACGTGGCAAAAAATTACCATCAGATTTTTTGAAATTCCTCTCTAGCGAAAACGAATACCTATCACAAATTCTAGCCCCTCTGTGACAATAATGATTTATCTTTTTGTGACTCAATTTAACAATACATATATGAATCGTAAATTTACAAAAACCACAATACAATTTTAATGTTAACATTGTTCGAGCGCGTAATCATCTTAAGGTTGAAGACAAGGGTCTGCCCGCGAAATTCAAATTCAATTTAGTTTTTCGCAATTTGTAAACTAATACGACAAAGTAGGCTTATGGCATTCTAATTGCCAAAATGGAAGTATCATCTTCACAGGTTTAAATAAAAAATTTAACTTGAAAGTGTCCAGTTTAAGAAATTAATCAAAATATCGACTAATTTGTGAGTAACTCACGTCCAACTCAGTATTTTGATTAATTTCTTAAACGGGCCCGTTTAGTTCGCCTCAAGTAATTTAAACGTCAAGGCTTATTAACGAAGCTTTTTCTAAAATCTTATATCAAAATCTTAAGGACAATTTCGAAAGTGTCTTACAAATGTCTTAAAAACAATTCAGTTGTACGATTCTCTAAAAATGATCTCTAAACTGTGACGATTGCAATTCGCCTCTGATGGGCCGATACTCACTCACTATTGGCTAAAATGCATTGTCGCAGAAAGGACGCGATAAAATTCAACCAATCACTACAAGTGAGACTATGTAGCAATGGTTAATGCAGAAGTTAGAGAATCAGTCTGCAGTTACCTCTTCCATACCCAGCCTATAATCCCAGAAATAGTATACCGTTGGAAAAATGCTCACTATCCTTAAAAATCAAAGGTTAGGTTCATCGAACTATAATGCTTAGAAGCGCAATAGTCGACGCAATGATAAGACATTTTCAGTAAGCCTTCAAAGGCCATCTACACAGTATCGTCGCGTTAGTACGACGAGCTCGCAGAAAATTATTAAAAAATGACGTAATGTGCTGTGAAAAGGTGTCATAATTCATCACAATAATCATCAAAAACCCAAAAACAGTACCAGTAGAACATAATTAATGGCACTCGCTCATACATTGGTTGTTTGAGCGTACGGTTGAAGCGGAACTTTATTAGAAAATTTCTGTTCTAAGCGTTTATAGTTCGATGGTTAGCTTAGGTTCGTTCACGTGGACCAAGTGGCGGGAAACAAGAAAAGCGTTAACGTTTTATTAGGAACATCAACTATTCAGAAGCCGGCCGCCGAGTTGCTTCTAAATTCCTATTCATGTGATAAGATAGGCCGGTTCACACTTGCAATCGTCGTCCGACTTTACCTGCAGTAAAAAAAATAATTAAAAAGTCACTCTGCGTCATCACTTCTCATTTCTGAGGGATGGTATGGTTTCATAATTGTAGGGGTTTTTCTTGGGATAAACCTGACTGTTAAATTCGTAGTAGTTTACACTTGTTGAAATTTTGATGGGCTGCTGTTGATGATGATGATGATGAGTCAAATAATCGGTCCTAGGGTTAAGTTTGGCTGGTCAATTCGTACTAGTTTGCACTTGTTAAAATTTTGATGGGTTGCTGTTGGCGATGATGATGATGAGTCAAATAATCGGGTCCTAGGGTCAAGTTTGGCTGGTCAATGCGTACCAGTTTGCACTTGTTGAATGATGAGTAGCTGACGATGATGACATACCATTAGGAAATGGTGCAAGCTTAGGGCCTCAGCACGCGGACGCAGGTCGGGGTCGTGCGTGAGGCAGCTGAGACAGAACTGTTGTCCCTCTGGTGACAGCGTGTCCGGTATGTGCGGCCGGCCGCCCATGCCCACCACGAACATTATCTGATAGTTGCTGTCGTACTCCGAGAAGGGGCGCTGGGGACAATATTACAGTTTAGTACATTTTTTAAAATATACACTGTGTAACAAAAACTCTGTTGTTCCTGTGAGCTGCATTATGAGAAACGGTTTTCAAACATAGAAAACCAACTTATTTGGAAAAACACTTAAAGTAAAATATTCAAATTAAATATTAAATCGTTATTATTTGTAAAATGAAAATGATTTCTCACCCCTGCAATTCCACGAGGCGTCGCGAGCGAGAGCGAGTGCGAGAGAGATAGCAAGTCGTATCGTACGAGCCGCGCGCGCCCGCAGACGGCAGCCGATGAGCCGATTTGGCGGCACTTTCAGATGTTACTAACATTTTTTTACTTGTCTTTTTTACTAACTGTCTTGACTATGAACAGTAACTGTTCAGTTCTTGATTTTTTTTTAAATAAGACTTTCATTAATGGTACACCTACATGTTAATGTAGACGTAGCTAAAACAGGGTTTTTGTTACATATTGTATATACTAGCGCTTGACTGCACTCTCCCCTGATGGTAAGTGACGATGCAGCCTAAGATTGAGCTTGCCTTGAAGATGCCTATTCACTCTTGATTTAAAGGTACCCAAGCTCTAGGCTCTAGTTGGAAAAACGGAAGCCGGAAGGGCATTCCAAATTTTAGAGGTGCGTATTAGGAACGAGGAAAAAGGCGCTTAGTGCGGGATCCTGGAATTTCGACCACGTAGCGGTGCAGATTGGTGCGATGCCTTGCGGTTCGTTGGTAGAAGGGTGATGGAGGAACTAAATCGAATAGTTCTTGAGCACACTCTCCGAAATATATCGAAATGAATCGATAGAAATAGGGGTCCCAAAGTACTCGAGTGACCACCCCGCATCGGAAAACACCGACTTAAAAGGGGACAAACTAGATGTACAAGCGGTCAGCGATTTGTCAATGTCCACTGGACGTTTATTGAAACGCGGACGTCCACAAAGTTGTTCAAATGTGCACGCTCACCTTTCCGGAAGCCATCTCCGTAGTGACGCAGCCCAGCGACCAGATATCCGCGGCGCGGCCGTGGCCCGACGACTTCATGAACACTTCCGGGGCCATGTACGCTGAAACAAGGTTTTATATATATAGAATAGAATAGAATAGAAATATTTTTTTTATTCAAATAAACTTTTTTACTTTAAGTGCTTTTGAATCGTCGATGAGTCTACCACTGGAACGCAATGCCCTTCTTGCCGAGAAGAACCAGCAAGAAACCCGGCGGATGCTCTTTTCAAAACAATAGATACTATGCTTTGTATGCAGTGTTTCCACAATGAGGGGAAATTCCACAAAAGCATACCTAATTCAATACATGTTAAAACGGGGAGACAGAAAGGAGCCCCATTCCCGCCGGTGGAAACCTTTCACGAGCATGACGCATGAACCAGCCGTTGCTTCGCTCAACCATATTTGAGGTAACGTAACAACCCGCATCACATATATAGCGTTTCGTCATCAACTATAATCAGAAGATAGTTGAGAACCTGGAGTGACAGGATAGCTTTATCTAGTTAAACAGAGGGTTCTGACGAAGTTGCATGTTCAAGCTAGCACTCACTACTGAGCGCAGGTCTCCTCTCAGAGAAGGGCCATATTCCACCACTCTGGCCCAATGCGAATTGGTAGACTTCACACACCTTCGAGAACATTATGGAGAACTCTCAGACGTGCAGGTTTCCTCACGATGTTGCCTATACCGTTGAAGCCTGTGATATTGAATTGCTTAAACGCACATTCGAGGCAAGGGATCCGACCTGCGGCCTCTCGGACAGGAGACCGCAGTACTAACCACAAGGCTATCACTGCTTCTAGCCAGCACTGTATAGCTGTAAATTCTTCTTACCCTGCGTGCCAACGAAGCCTTGCAGTTCACCCGGCGCGGTGGTATTGGCCCGAATCTTCACGGCACACCCGAAGTCACCCAGCTTCAAGCAGTGACCCTCGTTCGTGAGGAAGATGTTGCCACCTGGGAACAAAGTTTTCAAAATGGTGTGCCAACTCTTTCGATGTGAAACATCAGACCAAATGTTGGCCTGGCGACGCGTCGTGTTACATACATCGAAAATGTAACATGTAAGAATAACATTTGTGAAAACAGAAAATAAATCAGTCCAAAAACAAATAAGTTATAGTGCTTTAAAGTTTCCTGTTAGACAGAGAGAGCGCTAGTGAACTGTGATTTCACAAGTCAGCAGTATCTCCATAAACGCTCCATATAAAATTTCGTTTTAGAAAGTGACAGATACAGTCACAGTAAAACAGCTTATAATTCCGAGACTAGTAAAGATATTTAAAAAAGAGAAATGGCATTGTGTTATAATATTTAAAAACGTTATTTTAAATAAATAAAAAATATATCAGTCAAATACCCAATTGTAACGTCAGATTTTTCTATTAGGAGACTTTAACCAAAAATAAAACGATAGAAAATTTTTTCCTTATTGATACGGCCCTCAGTTGCCCCGACAAAGGTTGAGTGAGCTAGGGCCCATCAGTAGCCACCCAACGAGCAACCAGAGGGTCGGGCCCAAAATGACCGATGGAGTTAATAAGGGAAAAGGTAGTAGTTACCTGGGTTTCCAGTGGTGGGTTCTTCAGAAGGTACCGTCAGGCGTAAGTAGTGTTATGTAAGTAGTGTGAGAGAATGTGTTTCAATGTTTAACCTTAGGTACCTAACCGGCGACAAGGTCGAAGTCGCCCAGTGTGCGGCCGCCCTTATGGAAGTTCAATTTCGTGGTCCCTTAGCATCTCAGCAATCTCGTACAGCACGAACAAACACACTTCACTGTAAGCGTCCAAATTGTCTCTCGGATAAGTCAGCTATTATAGCGTAAAACAAAAGGCGTCACTCAATCCCGCGCTGCGACCGCCGCGAGCACACACAAGAAAATGCGTCCAAATGTTAAACTCGCGTCTCACTGAACAAAATAGTACCCAGCGCTCGCTCACTCGTAGTTATTACCACAAGAGCACACAAACACAAAACAAGATAATAGTTCAGGTTAAACTCAATGTCCTCCGTGTAATGTAGGTACCCACTTGTATGTGGGTAGATAATTTAATTGTAGTTTTGTAGTGTCAAGTTGTTGTGTGTAATGGCAGTTGTTCGTTAATACAGGCATTAGAGCATTAAGTACGTGGTATTATTTATCCAGACATTTCAGTGGCGACAGGAATAGTTTCGCGAAGAATTTCACGCGTGTTATTGTGCAAAACATAAACTATTAACAATGTCATTAGGAAAAATTGCAGAGTTCAAAGTTGAGAGTGATAACTGGCGATTGTACGTGGAACGCCTAGAACAATACTTCGCGGTCAATAAGATTTCAAGTGAATTACAAGTACCAACGTTAATAACCGTCGTAGGGGCGAATTGCTACGAGCTATTAGTGAATTTGTGTACGCCAGACAAACCAATTACCAAAACATTTAAAGAGTTAACTGATATACTCTGTAACCATTTACAACCGAAACCGAGTGTGTTCGCCGAGAGATTTAAGTTTCGGCGTCGTGTGCAGAAGGCGGGTGAGTCCGTATCGCAGTACGTAGCAGACTTAAAGAAAATGTCAAAAACGTGTGAGTTTGGGGCCTGGCTGGAAGAAAGCCTTCGCGACCAGTTAGTTTGTGGCCTGGCGAGTGAAACTATACGGCAACGATTGTTCGCGGAAGTGGAGATAAATTTCACCAAAGCGTACCAGCTGGCGAGCAGTATGGAGGCGGCTGAGAAAGATGCCGCACTGGTGGAGAGCACACCAGTAGCCACAGCAGGTGGCAGCAGTGGTGTCACGGAGGATTGCCAGGCCATGGCGGGAGCATGGCAGGGCAAGGGCACCGCCGATCGAGCGCGATCGTCGAAGAATCGGGATCGGAATCAGGGGTTGCGCGCCGGCGGCAGTGACACGGCGGCATCAACGGAGATCGGTCGTGGAGGGAGGCGGCGCCAGAGCAGCGCTTGCGGAGCCTGTGGGAGTGAATCACACCGGACAACCGGGTGTCGCTATAACCGGTTCGTCTGCAGGGTCTGTAACCGGCAGGGCCACATCGCCCGGGTCCGCTCGTACATGGCCCACTACAACGCAGCTACGACAGAGGTAATGGACGATAGGGAGCCATGCAGCGACGAGAGTGAAGAGGTAATTGTCAATTTGAATCAGATATCGATAGAACGTTGTAAACCTATTCTAATATCGCTCAGTATCAACGACCATATGCTGAAAATGGAATGCGATACGGGTAGTTCAGTATCATGTGTTAGCTATGAGTTATATTTGCAAAAATTTAAAAATTTGGAAATTAACAAGTGTAATTTAACTTTAAGATATTATACGGGTGAAGTGATTTACCCCATAGGGGTAATACGGCCGCTTGTTAAGTATCGAGACAAAAGAAAATATCTAGATCTGTATGTCATAAAAAATGGAAAAACTATGTTGTTAGGTAGGCAGTGGATTATGGAGCTAGCGATTCAATTACCTGTGTTTAATTGTAATAATATTGACAAATGTGAATTCAATTTTTCGGAATTCAGTTCCAGATACTCTGAAGTGTTTGCGGACGGGCTGGGTCGGTTCACTGGCGGCGCGGTGAGCATACACCTGCGGCCGGACGCGGTGCCGGTGTTCATGCGCGCGCGGCCGCTGGCGTACGCGCTGCGGGAGCCGGTGGAGCGCGCGCTGGAGCAGCTGACGCGCGACGGCATCCTCACCCCCGTGGAGCGCTCCGACTGGGCCACGCCGATCGTGCCGGTCGTCAAAAAGGACGGTAACATACGGATATGCGCTGATTATAAATTAACGTTGAACAAAGTAATTGAAGTCGATCGTTACCCACTGCCGCGAGTGGAAGACTTGCTGACGCGTCTGCATGGAGGGGAGCGTTTCAGTAAAATCGATCTGTCACAGGCCTATGCACAGTTTGAGTTAGATGAGAGGTCAAAGCAATGCACGGTAATAAATACGCATAAGGGGCTATTTAGATACAATAGATTGGTATTTGGACTATCGTCGAGTCCGGGTATTTTCCAAAAAAAGTTGGAGTCATTGTTCGCGGATCTACCGCACGTAGGTGTTTTCCTCGAAGATTTAATTATCACTGGATCAAACAATAGCGAACACTTAAATAATTTGTATAAAGTTTTTGAACGGCTATGGTCAAACGGGTTGCGAGTAAAAAAAGAGAAATGTAGTTTCTTTGCGGAATCTATAAATTATTTAGGTCACGTCATCAGCAAAGCGGGCGTGCACACCTGCCCGGATAAGGTCAAGGCCATCGTTAAAACTCCCGCGCCGTCAAACGTTTCGGAACTGAGAGCGTTTATAGGAATGATTATGTATTATTCCAAGTTTATAAAGAATGTTAGCATAATATTAGCTCCGCTTTATAATCTTTTACGTGTAGGTGTCGCGTTTATATGGAGTAAAGAATGCCAGGATGCTTTTGCAATCATTAAGAATAAGTTGGTGTCAAGCGAGGTGCTGGTGCACTATTCCGTTGAGCTGCCGCTGATCTTGACGACGGACGCGAGCAGTGTCGGAGTGGGAGCGGTGATCTCGCAAGTCACGGCGCAGGGCGAGCGGCCCGTCGCGTACGCTTCGCGCTCCTTGTCGGCCGCGGAGCGGGCCTATTCACAGATAGACAGAGAAGGACTCGCGATTGTGTTCGGAATAAGGAAATTTCACCAGTATTTGTACGGTAGGAAATTTACGCTAAGAACAGATCATAAACCGTTGACGTACATTTTCGGTAACAAGGTAGGTATTCCGGTCATGGCGGCTTCGCGCTTACAGAGGTGGGCGGTCCTGTTGTCAGGCTATAATTATGAAATCGAATACATCGCCTCCGGTAAGAACTGTGCGGATGCTTTGTCTCGGCTGCCGTCACAGTGTAGCGACAATCGCAAGCCTGTGAACGAAGTCACGTATGTGAATTTTATAGAAAATTTCCTACCTATAACACATGATGACATTAGAAAGAATACGTTGAGAGATAGGTTACTAAGTAAAGTAATATCCTATATACAGTCAGGTTGGCCTACTAGCTGTTCAGACGAGGAAATTAAGCCTTTTTATTCACGACGTAACGAGTTATATTGTGAGCGCGGTTGTATAATGTGGGGTTATAGACTGGTCGTTTATCAGTGTCTGCAGGAAGGAATTTTAAAACAACTACATGTGGGACATATGGGCATTGTAAAAACAAAAGCAGTAGCTCGCAGTTATGTTTGGTGGCCTAACATCGATGCGGATGTAGAAACCACATGTAAGCAGTGTGAATCGTGTGCAATGGAGGCGTCGGCGCCAGCTCGAGCTTCGCCACAACCCTGGCCTTATCACGTGCAACCATGGTCGAGGTTACATATCGATTTTTTGGGCCCTTTAAACGGTAAAACATTTTTGATTCTTATCGATTCTACTTCAAAGTGGCTAGAGATATTTGAGATGTCTAAAACAAATGCATTAAGCGTAATAAAGTTATTAAGGCAAACTTTTGCAAGATTTGGGCTGCCTTTGGAGCTGGTCTCCGATCGGGGGCCGCCTTTTTCCAGCTCTGAATTTAAGAATTTTTTAGCAAATAACGGTATACGTCAGTCGTTTTCACCCGTTTATCACCCATCCTCAAACGGAGCGGCAGAAAACGCAGTCAAATTATGTAAACGCGCTATTAGGAAGGCTCAAAGAGATAATGTTGATTTCGATGCAGCGTTACAAGCATTTTTAATGGCGTATAGGAACAGCGTCCACTGCACTACAGGTGAGAGCCCAGCCACTGTGCTACAACGCCGATCTTTGCGTTCGCGTTTAGACTTGTTGCGCAGCGAACGCGCGCGAGAGGACCGAGTACCTGAGGCTCAGAACCGACAGACAGCGCTGGCAGGCGGTACCTCGCGAGTATTGACACCCGGGGACTTAGTTTGGGCCCGCGAGTATGGCTCACACGATAAATGGTCAAAAGGCACGGTCACCGCGAATGAAGGGTCGCGTCGATACCTGATCGATACGGGAAACGATCGCATTTTGCAAAGGCACGTAAATCAAATTAGACGACGATCACGCATGTCCGATGTTCCTTGTCCAACAATACCGAGTAATAACCAAGACTCATCTAGGAATGAGGATGTCGTCATACCCCCGGTGGCAACCGCAGGAAGTGAGATCTCGGTGGAGACAAGTCCTACGAATGCGGGGTCGGATATGGTAGGGGAGGAAAATAGCAATGATGGCCAAAATGTTGGAAGGGTTGCTTCTCCACCAGAGGTTTCCACAACGCCGCCAGTGTCCCGTTCGAAGCGTATTAGGAAACCGGTCATTAAATTTCAGTAGTTTAATTTGTAATTATTGTGTTTGTTATTAATTAGATTATTTAGTGTTTAAACCTATCTAGAATTAGTTGGGAGGTGTAATGTAGGTACCCACTTGTATGTGGGTAGATAATTTAATTGTAGTTTTGTAGTGTCAAGTTGTTGTGTGTAATGGCAGTTGTTCGTTAATACAGGCATTAGAGCATTAAGTACGTGGTATTATTTATCCAGACATTTCAGTTGAATTCACAAAGGTAATTCAATAGCGCATAAGTTCAAAATGGCGCACGCATAATTACTTCAAAATGCGTCTTTCTCGGCCACCGCCCGATCGATTCACACAAATAATCCAATAGCGCAACACTTCAAAATAGCGCACGCACAAGTACGTATCGAAAAGAGTCTTTCTAGACCGCCAACCGATCGATTCACACAAAATCAATTGCGTGTTACTTCAAATTACCACGCACGATACGCGTCATAAAACTGTCCGACTCGGCCCCGACGTAGATCGGTTTTGCTGGCGGGCGGGTTGTGCGCGCGCGCGGCGAGGTATATCGAGAAGCGAATTCCACTGCAGTCAAACCACCGCCAAACCAAAACACCGCCCGATTTTAGCGTAAACACTTATTTTTTTTTTTGCATATTAATACACAAACTTACTCTTGATATCTCTATGCGCGATGGACCGGGAATGCAGCTCTGCCACTGCGCTCACCAGCTGCTTCGTATATCTCCTGGTGGTGTGCTCGGTTAAGGCTCCAGAGGTTGCTACGAGCGCTTCTAGAGAGCCTTCTACACAAAGCTCCATGAATAGCAGCATTTCTTCCTGTTTAGAGAAGAATAAATTGCTATATAACTGCTTGCTATTATATTGCAACACACGACACAATGCAGACGACGTGATATTCGTATATATTTTCCACGAGTGACGAATCTGCAAACAATTTTGCAATTTGAGGTAATGTGAATACACTTGCTTCGTACAGCCGCTATATTGTCACCGCAAAAAAACTCGTAACAACATTGTTGGCAGACTGTAAATATGCCTTAGGCTCAACACTCGTAGAAAAATGAAAAAGTAACTCCGAGAGCTGCCGCCTGTGGCGCCTTTCTCGCGATGTCCGATCCACGTTCACGTAGTCTCGCGTCGACCGTCGTCCATCTTGATAAATGTTCTGTTTGTGTTCAGTCCATTATTGTAAATTAGAACTATTATCACTTTTATAAGAAACTAGATGATGCCCGCGACATCGTCCGCGTGGATAAGGTTTTTTAACTCCTGCGGGAACTCCGTAATTTTCCAGGATAAAAAGTTGATCCTGGGTATGAGCTAACTCTATTCCAAATTTCAGCCAAATCGGTTCATTCGTTGTGGCGTGAAAGACAAACAAACATCCATCCATCTATCCATCCTCACAAACTTTCACATATATAATATTAGTAGGATATTAGGATATCTACGAGTAAGTATATAGTTTTTTTTTGGTTTTATATGCAAAAATTAATTATATCTAATAAAATAATATGCAAGGTTATTTTGATGTAAAACCTGTTCTTTTTACAATAGAAAAGAGGTTGGTTATTCAATTACTTTAGAATAGGATTTACATCAAAATAACCTTGCATATTATTTTATTAGATATAATTAATTTTTGCATATAAAACCGACATTTTTCTCCAGAAACATAGTGGAATGAAATACAAAGTCAAAAATCGTCTGCTTCGTAACGCATTCACCAGCTTACTCCCCAAGTCAAGCGTGCGTAAAGAAATTTTAGGCCTGCACTGTGTCTTAGATATACGAAACGCAACTGGCTATGAGAGAAAGAGAGAAAGTAAATGTGCGCTCGCACCTCTCTCTTGCCCCTACAGTAATATACGAAACGTAACTCTCTCTCTTTCTATCTTCACTAACTTATATCTCCCTCTCAACTTCCGTTCGCCTCGCCCGATCACACTTTTCGTAACGCATGCACCAGCTTACTCCCCAAGTCAAGAAGTTTTACTTCAAAAAGTACTTACCCTATGCAACTCGCACCCATAGTACCGCACCAAATGTGGGTGCAGAACTCCCTCTAACACGCGCAGTTCGTTGGCGGCCCGCTGCAGCGCGCGCCGGTCCCCCGCCCCGATGTTGAGCTCCTTCATCGCGAGCAGCTGCCCGCTCTCCGTGTTCACTACTGTGTACACCTGCAGGCGACAGCCATTTTGAAACATGTAAAGGGTAAGCCAGTTGTTGTTATGCGGGTTGTTACGTTCCCTCAAATATGATTGAGCGAAGCAATGGCTGGTTCATGCGTCATGCTCGTGAACGGGTGCCACCGGCGGGAATGGGGCTACTTTATGTCTGCCCATCTTAAGATAGAAGTTGTTGCATACCGACTATGCATTTTTGGAACTTCCCTCATTGTGGAAACACTGCATATATAGCATAGTATTTACTGTATTGTAAATTTGTTTTGAAAAGAGCAACCGCTGAGTTTCTTGCTGGTTCTTCTCGGCAGGAAGGGCATTCCGAACCAGTGGTAGAGCCAGACGATTCAAAAGCACGTGTAAAAAGTTTATTTGAATAAAAAATATTTCTATTCTATTCTATCTTTCCCCTTATATCCCCACTTTAAATCACTAAAGATATTAACCCTGCCCTGCATTTACATATTAGAAGCATTTTTTAAATTCGATGACAAGATAGTCCTTGACTACGATCCTCACCTAATGGTAAGTGACGATGCAGTCTAAGATGGTAGCGGACTAACTTGGAAGGGGTATGACAGTGAAAATTTAACCCACAGCCCTAATCGGTTTCTACACGCCATCGTGCCGGAACGCTAAATCGCTTGGCGGCACGTCTTTGACGGTAGGGTGGTAACTAGCCACGGCCAACGAAAGCCTCCCACCAGACCAGACTAGAGACATAGTTCACTCTAAGGTGTGTGAAGACTACCAATCTGCATTGGGCCAGCATGCGTGAACTATGGCCTTTAACCCTTCTCTAAGAGAAGACCCGTGCTCAGAAGTGGACATTAAAGGGTTGCTCATGATGAATTTAGGGTAATAGACAACAAACCTTGCCAAAAGTGCCAGCACCGATCTTCAAACCGCGTTGCCACTTGAAGGTCAACTGCCTAAGCTTCGGTTCGTAACTCTTCACGGTGGACTCTAGAACTTTCCCGACCGATTTCGCCTGTTGCAGCTTTTCGTCTCTGGCCTCGTCCAGTCTTTGGATAGCTTCTAATACGCGTTTACTGTGTTCTGTAGGGAAAGAATAAATTAATCTTTAGAAATTTCAAATACATATTTTTTTTGCTCATAAAAACTAGCTTTTGCCCGCCACTTCGTCCTCATTGAGACAGTCGTTAAGGGTCAGCCAAGAGCAGAGCAGCGCATAGCATTTTTGAGAACACTGAAAAATTTACTTTACGACTATTGCATACAGTACAAAATTGAATGTACTTCAAAACGCGACACTCCGCGAGCGTCAAAAAATAGAGTTAGGAGAATTTCTCGAATTCAAGCCACATTTTCGACGCTAGAATTGCGAGCGTCTAATAGTCTCTTAAGACTATTAAATAATAATAGTCTTAAGAGGACTATTATTTAATAGCAAACCTTCAATGGATAAAAAATAATAATTTTTTGATAGGCATTGAGTTACAGAATCGGAGCCCTGGTCTGGTGGGAGTCAGTGATGTCAGAGTGGCCGCCATTGCTTGCACGTTTAGAAATGTCAATTTTTTTTTATACTCACGCGTATCCTCAAACGTGTGCAAACTGAGGGGTCCGTCGTGCTCACTGGGCGGAGTCGGCGGGTAGGCGCTCTCCTTGCTGTTCGCGCTGCTTGTGCTTAGCGGACTCTATGGAAATATAAAGAAAATAAAATTAATGCCCTTTTTCACCAAACATAACTAAATCATCCCCTAAGTAGGAGTCACTAAATACAATCCCTAAAGCCAATGTGATTTCCACATTTAAGTGTTCCTTAAAGCACTCTTTATTCTCTCACACTCATAGGGCTCGTTTCTGGAGATGCGGCGCGTGGTACGTCCCGTCGCGCGGGCCGTCGCCGCGTAATACACCAGAACGCTTCTGCATGAACGCTCTCATACTTGGCCATATGTTTGAGTTTACCGCGCAACGCGACGCACCGCGTGTCCAGAAACACGACACGATCGGAGATAGATAAGGAGCAGAGCTGCGATTTTATAAAAAGTTGCCGACCAAAACCTTATTCATTTGATGGCATTAGCGTCAAAGTAAAATATTCCTTGACTGTATTGATTTAAAGTCACAAATTCAGTACAACCGATTTTAATATGGAGCGTTACATACTTAAACGTATAAGAATGCATACACGAAATTGAGCTCTAATTCAATGTTGTTATGGTTTATTTTACTTTGACGCTAATTCCATCAAGTGAGTAGGACTTTGATCGGCAACTTTTAGAAAATCCGGGGGGCAGGTCCGCGCACGAAATAAGCTAGTTGGGAAAGTGGTAAATTAAAAGTTTGCCAGTCATAGCGATGCCGATAGAAGTGACAACTAGATTTGCTAATAATTAAAAACAAAAAAAAATTGAGAGGTGTCAAGGGACACCCGGATGGAACGTAGTTCTTTTCGATTACATTGTGTTCGGTATTTTCAGAGCCACTAGGCCACGCAGACGCCGTGTTCTATCGCGAAAATACCGAACACAATGCAAAATTCACATTCAACAAAAAAGTGTCGGTTTCAAAAATGTGTCGAGTGTCGGTTCCTTAAGGCGAGGAGGCAGACAAAGTTTAGGTATTTGAGGGGGTGAAAAGCAGGGGAAAGAGCGGAGTCGTAGTCCCGCCCACCGCGGGGCGCCCCGTGCGAAGCGCAGAAATGGCGCGAAGCAACTCTGGCGGGAAACAACTCCCGACTGACAAAACTGGTTATTTATCTAAACTTAATAGGTACTGTAACTTATTTTCGTCAATCCTATTATACTTTATTTGGCTCAGTTAGCATGGTTCCAGTTCATGTTCATAGATAATCAAAAAAAATTTATACAGGTTCAATTCCTAACCAAATACAATAACATGCTTTTTTAAATTTTTTTTTTTTTAATTATTTTTTTTTTGGTTAGTCTACCGAGATCGTTCAAAATCGATATTTGGGCTTCCCTGGGGTCGAGAAAGAGAAAATGAATGCCTGCCATAATTTTAAAAAGTCCCCGCCATATTGAAATTCTATGTTATTGGGCCGATTACGTTCAAAATCGATATTTAGGCTTCCCTGGGGTCAAGAAAGAGAAAATGGGTGCCAAAATTTTAAAAAGTCACCGCCATATTGAAATTCTTTGTTATTCGACCGATTTCATTATAAATCGATATTTGGGCTTGCCTGGGGTCAAGAAAGAGGAAATGGATGCCAAAATTTTAAAAGTCACCGCCATATTGAAATTCTTTGTTATTGGACCGATTTCGTTCAAATTCGATATTTAGGCTTCTCTGGGGTCAAGAAAGAGGAAATGGGTGCCAAAATTTTAAAAAGTCACCGCCATATTGAAATTCTTTGTTATTGGACCGATTTCGATCAAATTCGATATTTAGGCTTCTCTCGGGTCAAGAAAGAGGGAATGGATGCCAAAATTTTAAAAAGTGGACCGATTACGTTCCAAATCGATATTTAGGCTTCCCTGGGAAGAAAGAGGAAATGGGTGCCAAAATTTAAAAAAGTTACCGCCATATTGAAATTCTTTGTTACTGGACAGATTTCGTTCAAAATCGATATTTAGGATTCCCTAGGGTCAAGAAAGAGGAAATGGGTGCCAAAATTTTAAAAAGTCACCGCCATATTGAAATTCGCTGTTATTGGACCGATTTCGTTCAAATTCGAAATTTGGGCTTTCCTGGCGTCGAGAAAGAGGAAATGAATGCCAAAATTTTAAAAAGTCACCGCCATATTGAAATTCTTTGTTACTGAACCGATTTCGTTCCAAATCGATATTTGTTCTTCCCTGGGGTCAAGAAAGAGGATTTGAATGCGAAAATTTTAAAAAGTCACCGCCATATTGAAATTCTTTGTCATTCGAACAATTTTGTTCAAAATCGATGTTTAGGCTTCCCTGGGGTCAAGAAAGAGGAAATGGGTGCCAGAATTTTAAAGAGGGAATGGGTGCCAGACTTTTAAAAAGTCCCCGCCATATTGAAATTCTTTGTTATGGCGGGGACTTTTTAAAATTTTATCACCCATTCCCTCTTTCTTGACCTCAGGCAAGCCTAAATATATATTTTGAACGAAATCGGTCCAGTAACAAAGAATTTCAATACGGCGGTGTTTTTTTAAATTTTGCCACCGATTTCCTCTTTCTTGACCCCAGGGAAGAACAAATATCGATTTGGAACGAAATCGGTCTAGTAACAAAGAATATCAATATGGCGGTGACTTTTGAAAATTTTGGCACCCATTTCCTCTTTCTGGACCCCAGGGAAGCCTAAATATATATTTTGAACGAAATCGGTCCAGTAAACAAGAATTTCAATATGGCGGTGACTTTTTAAAATTTTGGCACCCATTTACTCTTTCTTGACCCCAGGGAAGCCTAAATATCGATTTTGAACGAAATCGGTCCAGTAAACAAGAATTTCATTATGGCGGTGACTTTTTAAAATTTTGGCACCCATTTACTCTTTCTTGACCCCAGGGAAGCCTAAATATCGATTTTGAATCTATTTCCTCTCTCTTGACCCCAGGGAAGCCCAAATTTCGATTTCGAACGAAATCGGTCGAATAACAAAGAATTTCAATATGGCGGGGACTTTTTAAAATGCTGGCACCCATTCCCTCTTTAAAATTCTGGCACCCATTCCCTCTTTCTTGACTCCAGGGAAGCCTAAATATATATTTTGAACGAAATCGGTCCAGTAACAAAGAATTTCAATATGGCGGTAACTTTTTTAAATTTTGGCACCCATTTCCTCTTTCTTGACCCCAGGGAAGCCTAAATATCGATTTGGAACGTAATCGGTCCAATAACAGCGAATTTCAATATGGCGGTGACTTTTTAAAATTTTGGCACCCATTTCCTCTTTCTTGACCCCAGAGAAGCCTAAATATCGATTTAGAACGAAATCGGTCGAATAACAAAGAATTTCAATATGGCGGGGACATTTTTAGGGTTCCGTACCCAAAGGGTACTAACGGGACCCTATTACTAAGCCTACGCTGTCCGTCCGTCCGTCCGTCCGTCTGTCAGCGGGCTGTATCTCGTAAACCGTAATAGATAGACAGATGAAATTTTCACATATTATGTATTTCCATTGCCGCTATAACAACAAATAATAAAAATTAAATTAAATTAAAAAAATTAAATTAAAATAATTCCATGGGTACATGGAAATATTTTTATTTAATTTTTTTTAACGGAACCCTAAAAGAGCGAGGCCCGACTCGCACTTGGCCGATTTTTTAAATTTTGGCACCCATTTCCTCTTTCTTGACCCCAGGGAAGCCTAAATATCGATTTGAAACGTAATCGGTCCAATAAAAAACGAATTTCAATATGGCGGTGACTTTTTTAAATTTGCGCATCCATTTCCTCTTTCGTGACCCCAGAGAAGCCTGAATATCGATTTTGAATGAAATCGGTCGAATAACAAAGAATTTCAATATGGCGGTGACTTTTTTTAATTTTGGCATCCATTTCTTCTTTTTGACCCTAGGGAAGCCTAAATATCGATTTTGAACGTAATCCGTCCATTATCAAAGAATTCCAACATGGCGGAAAAGTGCACCTGTGTTTGCACACATACTTGAGATAGAAACTAATTTCATCGATTCGATATATCGATACTTTTTGGCACTTCATGCATTGCCCTAGTTGCCAAAGACGCTTTCGCACGCGTAAGGATCTGGAAGGATCCGTGCGCATCCTTACGGAACCAAGGATGCGAAAGGATCCTTTCGCATGCGAATCGTGATCTACACTTGTAATTTTAGGCACTTTTAGGTACAAAAAAATTGTGAGCCGTCGTGGGACGCCTGGCAGATGTGAAACATCGACATTATTTTGTAAAAGTAATATGCAGAAAAGGACAGATTGTGATAGGAACTAAATATGTCACTAAGTATACATATAATAATACTACTACTACCACTACCCCTACCCCGACCCCTACCCCTACCCCTACCCCAACCCCTACCCCTACCTCTACCCCTACCTCTACCCCGACCCCTACCCCTACCCCTACCCCTACCCCTACCCCTACCTCTACCCCTACCTCTACCTCGACCCCTACTCCTACCCATGCCCATACCCCTACCCCTACTTCTACCCCTACTTCTACCCCGACCCCTACCCCTACCTCTACCCCTACCTCTACCCCTACCTGGACCCCTACTCCTACCCATACCCATACCCCTACCCCTACCTCTACCCCGACCCCTACCCCTACTCCTACCCTACCCCGACCCTACCCCTACCCCTACCCCTACCCCGACCCCGACCCCGACCCCTACCTCTACCCCGACCCCGACCCCTACCCCTACCTCTACCCCGACCCCTACCCCAACCCCTACCCCTTCCGCTACCCCGACCCCTACCCTGACCCCTACCCCTACCTCGACCACTACCCCTACCCGTACCCCTACCCCTACCCCTACTCCTACCCCTACCCCTACCCCGACCCCGACCCCTACCCCTACCTCTACCCCTACCTCTACCTCTACCTCTACCCCGACCCCTACTCCTACCCATACCCATAAAGTACCTAACTACCACCTACCTACCTTTTTTTTTTTTTTATTCGATGACAAGCTAGTCCTTGACTGCGATCTCACCTGATGGTAAGTGACGATGCAGTCTAAGATGGTAGCGGGCTAACTTGGAAGGGATATGGCAGTGAACATTCAACCCATACCCCTAATTGGTTTCTACACGCCATCGTGCCGGAACGCTAAATCGCTTGGCGGCACGTCTTTGACGGTAGGGTGATAACTAGCCACGGCCAAAGCCTCCCACCAGACCAGACCAGAGACAATTCAGAAATTATAAATTCCCAAATTGACCCCGCCGGGAATCGAACCCGAGACCTCCCAGTTATAAGACAACAGCGCTCACCACTGCGCCAGGGAGGTCGTCAATTTGACCTCAATTTGATTAGCCAAACTGTACGATGTACCTATATGATGTACTTACTTTGCATGATGCATCCCACCATTATTAGATACCTTACTTGATGATGAAATTGATATTTCATGATCCATTACATTACATGTTACACAAATCATCCTTTACAAAATATTGAAATAGGTACCTACTTACTTTACAACTTCCATCATCTGCTTTTGTTATTTTTAGGGTTCCGTACCCAAAGGTTACCAACGGGACCCTATTACTAAGCCCACGCTGTCCGTCCGTCCGTCCGTCTGTCAGCGGGCTGTATCTCGTAAACCGTAATAGATAGACAAATGAAATTTTCACATAATTATTATGTATTTCTATTGCCGCTATAACAACAAATAATAAAAATTAAATTAAATTAAAAAAATTAAATTAAAATGTTTCCATGGGTACATGGAAATATTTTAATTAAATTTTTTTAACGGAACCCTAAAAGAGCGAAGCCTGACTCGCACTTGGCCGATTTTTTTATACTGTACATTCTTAGATTTTGCTTTTTTTCGGACCCATTTTCAAAATTAGTCTACTCTACTACTCAGTCCCTACTTATTTACAACTTTTTTGATGGATAAATTATTTACAATATTAATATATACAAACTTATAATGAGTACACTCTATTTGACTTCTCTAAAGTCTAAAATATACAAAATAATAGTTTTCAGTATAAACATAAACAATTTTCAATTATTACAATTTACGATAATATTTGATAGCCGAGCGAGCGCAGCGCGACGCAGGTCCACCTAGCAGCACGCCTCGGCGATCACTGTCTAATTGAGTAGGAGAGACAAAGAAGTCGCTTCTGCGAATAGAAGGGCCAAGTGACAAATTGTAATGGATAATATTAAAATTATAACAGTTGCAATAAATAAAATCTAAAACAGCCATTTGTTGTATTAAAATATGAAAAACAATTGTAAATAATTTTACCAAAATAAATGTATGCATAACAGAGAACGATGGGAGTTTATGTATTTGCAGAGTCAACTTTGCAATTTTTTTCTATCGAGAAAAGTTTGCGTCATCGTGTTTAGGAAACAGCCATCAGGCCAGAAATACGATCAATTATAACTACTTTTTTTTTCATAATATTATGACCCATAGATTTTAAATTGGACGATCTTCATTCGGCTTGTGATATGAAGATCGTGACTGACTACAGCGCCTTAATTTTTTTCGTCTAGCCCCCTTCCGTACCGCGCGATAAAGAACTACGTTCCAATAAGAAAAGCGCACTGTCACGATTTCGTGAGTGAGATTCGAACCTGCGAAATCATACATTAAACGGTAAGGAAGGCGGCTGCTTACCCGCTGCGCTGTACAACATTGCTTGGGAACTTCTAAAATGTTGAACGCTTACTGAAATTTCCAGGTGACGATTGTGAAGGTGACGATGACGCGACATCCATGTTTTTTGCTCACCCAAAAAAGTGCTCAACGCGCCTAAAGAAGTTTTCACTTCAAAAGAATTGGTTTTCTGTAAAGTCGGTTTACGGACGATAGTTTTACGTGACAACGTACGGGCGCTCTCTAGTCACAAGCCAACGCTTGGGCCAATCGTGCTTCTCTATCTCTTGTTCCGCGCTCTCGCTTGCACGCACAAGCTTAGGCGGAACGTGACACTTTGTCGTGCGTGCAGCCGGTGTTCATCGATTTATAAGACGTTATCACGTCAAAAACGTACATGTATCCTGGGCCTGCGGTGCGGCGGCGCGGGCGTCACGGCAGTGGGCGTGGGCGTGCGCGATCCGATCACGTGCGATATGCACCCGTCCATTAGCTGCTTTAGATCCTGAAGGAAAAAATATGGGTCAAAACAAAGACCTTTAAAAATTTATATTACCATACTCAAACGGTTCATAATTTTAATTATGTTTACATACGTCCGTGGGAAAAGTTTTCAAAAAATCCGCGGGACTCTTTGTTCTTGTGATATTTAATATTTTGGATGGAAACGCATTAACTTAGACATAAGACAGCCCTTTTTTAATGGCACAGTCACAGATCACAAAATGCATACAAGACCCCAGACTCAAAATAGACATCCGCTCCGGAATAAAAAATAGTAGTATTTTGCGAATGTAGTATTATGAGAATAAAGTGTTGGTTAAACACTGAGTGATTTTCCGCAACAAAACTACCTACGGATCGACGTGATTTTCTGCATGGCTATGGTTAAGGACCAGTATGCTTAGTACAACTTTTGATAGTTAACAATGAATAGTAAACTATGACATTAGCATCAAAGTAAAATAAACCATAACAGTATTGAGTTAGAGCTCAATTTCGTGTATGTATTCTTATACGTTTACGTAACGAAAACGCTCTAAATTAAAATCGTCTGTATTGAATTTGTAACTTTAAATCAATACTATTATGGTTCATTTTACTTTGATGCTAATGTCATACTTTACTATTACGATCAAACGAATTAAAACTCGGACTAACTACACTGGAAAGCGACCTAGTTGCTTATATCACGAAAAACAAAGGGTTCACGGCATATTTAAAAACCTAATTCCACGGCTTCGCGGGCAAAAGCTTTCGTCATAGCCGTCGGTACATTACGAGTATAGAGATAATTAACTATGATCGTTACCCATATATTAGTTGTATTTTTTACTTGAATAATAAAACTGTCAACACTTACCTCGAACTCCTCATCGCTCAAATGTTTGGTGTTGCACGGATCACAGGCTAACATCAAAAATTCTAGTCCTTGACTCGCCCATCTACAAAAACAAATATACAAGTAGGTATGTAAAGTAAGCTCAACAAAGCGCTGGTACCAAACTAAGATCCCCCTAAGAACTACCATAATTCAGTGTCGCCATAACCTTTTTTTAAATTATTACCATTTTTTCAAGGTTATTTAAATATGTAAGAAAATTCACTTAAATAAACTAACAGTTGAACACTAAAACTATTCTATTTATTGAATGATTTATTCAGATAACCTCCAATCAGACATTATTTAAAATAATACATTTAAATAAAATGTGTTACTAAACTAACAAGTCAATTATGCTTCTTTAAATATATTATTTTTTTATCCCGCTTTAACTAATCTATGCGGTAACTAATTGATAAAATACAAATAATTATGAGTTAATTCGGTATGAATGTTACTTAAACTTTGGTCAGTAATATTTTGGCTATTATTTTCGTCATTACTCTTAGGCCAGCTTGCAGACACGCCGGGTTATCTTTTAACCCAGAGTTAGCTGCTGCTTTGACAGATTTCGTATAAAGCTTCTGTCAAAATTAAAAATTTATTTCTGGGTTAAACCTAACCTGGCGTCTCTGCAAGCGGGCCTTAGTGAAATAGCCAATATTCAAGTTTTTTCGGAATCCTGTTAAAAATCATGTCTCACCTAGGCCTCAAGCCTCGCCCCCGATCGCAGCGCTCGACCACGAAGCTCATCCAACAGCGAGCGAATTCGATGACCGCCCGCGCTACCCGTTTGGTCCACTCCGCTTCTTGCTGAGTCGGCTCGTCGAGCTCCGCTCGCTTCGCTTGCGCTGACTTGGACCCCGAGAGAAGCGCTTCGATGTCGTTCAGGGACTGTGCAAACAATCGCAGTATACAATGCGTTGGTAAGAAGCCAACTTGAAAGTAATGTAGTCATTGAGGCTCCTTCTTCTTCTTTATCAACCTATAGATGCCCACTGCTGGACAAAAGTCTCCTGCATGGACTTCCACAGGCTTCGGTCTTGCGCCGCTTAGATGCAGCGGCTCCCTGCGACTTGTTTGATGTCGTCGGTCCACCTAAAATTCGGCCGTTCAGAGAATGCGTTCCTGACACCTGTCAGTTAGTCACGACAACTGTCACAAAATTATAACATTAATTGATTATTGATATAATAATGTTGTTTTAATGCTCATAAATTGTTAAAACGGTAAACAACCAGCAATAATATTTTTATCGTAACTGCAACGCCATTACAAAGTTACGTCGTCAGTTCAATCGCGACG
The DNA here is from genome assembly GCA_029955525.1 of Oeneis ivallda. Classification (NCBI taxonomy): domain Eukaryota; kingdom Metazoa; phylum Arthropoda; class Insecta; order Lepidoptera; family Nymphalidae; genus Oeneis; species Oeneis ivallda. The sequence continues at coordinate 22,685,311 of JARPMR010000009.1, forward strand.
TGTCAGGAACGCATTCTCTGAACGGCCGTAGTATAGTGGGGGGTCTGCAAACACTGCGCTTCACGGTGCGGGGTCGCCACTCCAGCACCTTGGGACCCCAACGACCATCAGCTCTTCGAACTATGTGCTCCCGCCCATTTCCACTTCAGTTTCGCGACTCGCTGAGCTATGTCGGTGACTTTGGTTCTCCTATGGATCTCCTCATTTCTGATTTGATCTCGCAGGGATATTCCGAACATAGATCTCTCCATCGCACGCTGAGGCTCCACATGAGGTAAAATATTGTTGGAGCGGGTACAGAATAAATTTATTAGGTTCTTGTAGATGAGGCTTTATGGGGTTTACCCATTCTACCCATTGATGTACCCTACACTTTTTGTTTAGGGTATGGTCGGATACAATGAGCTAAGATCTAGAAGGGAACTAGCGCTTGTTACGTAAATTTGTAAAATAATGAGAGGCGAGTCATTTAATATGGATGTCTTAGGGCAGGTCAGTCGCGAGGGCACCAATTTTCTCAAGAAGGTGCCGCTGGCGCAAGTAAAACAAGTACAGAAAAAACACAACACTAAACAAACCCTCCGAAATATTCTCTACGTGCGTTAGTCTAACACCGTAGTATCAAAATGCACATTGCTCATTCGGATGTTTTATGTGTGTTGCATGTTTCCTGTATTTGTTTAACTATTGGATGAGCTGCATAAATTTTTTTCTGGTTTGGCTGATATCATGTAAGCTTGGCAAAGTAACACCTGCTTCTATCCAATCCTTGGTAAGTTCTTGGACTGAATCTCCTAAATCTACTTGTGGGTAACTAACTAGAAAAATGATTGGCATACGGCCGAATAAATAAAGGGCCTATTCCACTAGTCCCTACGAAAATATCCCCCCTGGTGGGTAAGAGTGGAAATATTTTCCACCTATCCCTACTGGCATTGGAATTTGAATGGGTCGAATTGGGATTGGTGGAAAATTATTTACACTCATCCCTGAGTGGCTCGTGAGCCGCTTTTGTTAACAAGTACACTTCTGTACGTAAGTATGACCTCTACGATTCCAGGTAAATATGAACCTTAACCTTTAGTATTAAGGTACAAAGTTTTGTAAGACAATTTGTCTTACTATTGTAAGACAAATTGTCTTACAAAACTTTCGATCGGGAAACTTCGGATCGGGAAACATCGATCGCGTTTTTGAGATATGTGCATTGTGCATCGCCACTAAAATTAAAGCAGTAATTTCCACATCCTATCGTGGAAATCACAAATATACAAACAAAAAGTATGTTACTGAATTTCTTCTTTATTAAAATACAATTTGCAGATAGTAAAAATCCTTACCGGACTAACAAAAGTGTTGTCATCGATCGCACTAGCTTCTCCTTCTTCCCCGATACTCTCGGATCTTAGAAGACGCATCTTCCGCGGAGAACCTCCCACATTCCGAGCGGAGAACATCCTACAGTGCGGAGAATCGTTGACGAACCTGTGCAGTTCCTTGTGGATCTGCAACAATGGGCTATATTTTGCGAATTTCAAGAGTAACAGGATTATTGTTAAAACCAAAAACAGAAAAACGAAACTCTTTTCCATGTTTGTGACATAAAAAAATGTACGAGTATTAAGAAGTATAAACTTGAATTATTGAAACAACGAAAAAAAAATCGGCCAAGTGCGAGTCGGGCCTCGCTCTTTTAGGGTTCTGTTAAAAAAAGTTAAATGAAAATATTTCCATGTACCCATGGAAATATTTTAATTTAATTTTTTTAATTTAATTTAATTTTTATTATTTGCTGTTATAGCGGCAATAGAAATACATAATATGTGAAAATTTCATCTGTCTATCTATTACGGTTTACGAGATACAGCCCGCTGACAGACGGACGGACGGACGGACAGCGTAGGCTTAGTAATAGGGTCCCGTTGGTACCCTTTGGGTACGGAACCCTAAAAAAAATGTGAACCGTCGCGGGACGCCTGGTAGATGTGATTCAAAATTATTTTGTACAGGTAATAATTTTGCACACTCTAATAATTTGCTTTCTTTGCAAGAGGCTGCTCACATTACACCCCACCCCACCCCACGATACAGGATTACCTAGTGTGGGTCTCAACGGATGTACCAATCTTTGTAAAGTTTTTCTTTCGGCAAATAAATATTTTTCATTTTCATTCACTTTCTAAACTATCACTATCAGACATATTGTATTGTTAAAATTATTTCTTTTAAGTAAGACACAGGTCACGTGTTAACAACACTGTTTCGTACTACATACATACATACTACATACATACTGTTACCAACAGTCGGTCTGACCCACCGCCATAGATGTTTCACATTCAAAATAAAACATTAAGGTTGAAGACAAGGGTCTGCCCGCGAAATTCAAATTTAATTTGGTTTTTCGCAATTTGTAAACTAATACGACGAAGTAGGCTTATGGCATTCTAATTGCGACAATGGTAGTATCATCTTCACAGGTTTATATAAAAAAATTACTTGAAAGTGTCCAGTTTAAGAAATTAATCAAAATATCGACTAATTTGTGAGTAACTCACGTCCAACTCGGTATTTTGATTAATTTCTTAAACTGGTCACTTTCAAGTAAAGATTTTCATGTAAACGTGTGAAGATGATAATTCCATTGGCGCAATTAGAAGGCCATAAGCCTACTTAGTCGTATTAGTTTACAAATTGCGAAAAACCAAATTAAATTTGAATTTCGCGGGCAGACCCTTGTCTTCAACCATAAGTGATGATTTTTCGATTCAGCAGTCTGTGTCCACATCATTGTTTAGATTTTGGCAACATCAAACGAAAATTCGCCTAAATCTAGTGCTATCCTTTTTGCAGCGAGTATATGTTAGAGGCAGCACAAGATTCAGGCCCGTCAATTTAGTTTAATTTATGGCCGATTTCACCAACGTCGAGTGACGTTTAACCGAGGAATAAATTGGGCGTTCTGACAGTTTTTGTATTGAAAATGCTGTCAAAATATCAAAACGCTCGGATAAGACTTATTTTACGTTGATGAAATCGGCTCTTAAGAGATAGTGTGCATTGGCTACAATGTCATCGACCCAATTCGGCTAGCCCATGGCCTAACATGTTTCTTTTTAAAATAAATAGTAATCTACGATCATAATTGTAGATACTAGCTACTAATTTTAAGACATTTAACAGTCAGGTGAGTTATGACAGTTAAGATGTTGACCCAGTTAGTTAAATAATGCGTTTGCCAAATATCCTTAAAAGGCTGTAACGTTTTCCAAATATAAGAAATTCGAAATCATTACAAAATGCAATCCAGCCTTCTGAGTTCAGACTATCCTCCAAATTTTCAAGACACAAAATGGTGGAATTCCTCCAAAGATAATTTGGAGTTTGGAAACCACAACATCCTCCAAAAAATCTTCGGCAAACGTTAAGTAAACAAACAAAATAAAACACCAAAACCAAGCACAATTATTCCATTTGAAAGAACAATGCACAAAGCAAACATTTGATCCAACAATGCATTTGTTCCAACATCGTCGTCCTACCATAGGATTGGCTGTGGAAGAGGACTCGTGCACGAGCATGGTCTCAGGCCTCTTTCTTCTCAGTTTAGGGGTCTGAGGGCGGGAGGGCTGGAGGGAGGAAGGGCGCATGCGTCGGACTTCCTTCTCTCGCAATTTGAACGGCGCCTGCGCGAATTTGTACAGCTCTGTGTGCAGCTGCGAACATACGTGCGTGCGGGCGTGCGGTTAGTGCGCGTGCGTGGAGTGAATGTGACGTGTACGGGCATGCAACTGAATGTGCTGGAAATGTGGTTTATTAACCGACTTCAGAAACGGAGGAAGTTATCGATTCGTCGGTTTTTTTTTTTAATGTATGTCCACCGATTACTCGAAGACACCTGAACCGATTTAGGAAATTCTTTTATTGTTTGAAAGGGTATACTCCCCAGGTGGTCCCATGTAAATTTTATCGAAATCAACAATAAATTATATACTTTGTATAGTGTGTGTGTAATGTAGTAAAGCGGGAGTTTGAAGTCGGTTGTTTAAAAAGAATTTTTGATATTAAATTATTAACTATCCCATGTGACAAACATATATAAAGTTTTATTGCTTTGGTGGACACCAAAGCTATAAAAACTTTTGATTATATTTTTTTTAACTCGCGATTGGCACAGTCTTGTGTTTTATTTTTACCCCGCTACGGCAAGGTAAAAAAAAAATTAAACATATATTATGATTAGATAAGAACTGACTTTTGTTAATGAGCTAGCTTTTACCTATCCGCATGGAATTAGGTTTTCAAAAATCCCGTAAGAACCCTCTGTTTTTTCGGGATAAAAGGAAGCCTATGCCACTCTCTAAGCCCTCAACAATACGCATGCAAAAAATCTGTTGCTGCGTGATTGAAGAACAAACAAACACACTTTCACATTAATATTATTGATGAGGATATAATTACAAAAGCTTTACGAAAAATTTGGATTTTTTTTCAAGAACTTTAGTATACATCACATGACAGCTACGTCTTGGTTCATCTTGAGCCGAACAATCTTTCCACCAAACAAGTTTAACGATATGTATATATTACTTATTAAACTGACTTTCTTTTTTGTATGCTTGAATTTTCTTAACTCCGTCATAAATTGACTAGAACTAAGACTAGACTTAATACCAATTTTATACTAAAAATAAAAAAACGTAATAGAAATAATGTTTACTAGATGATGCCCGCGACTTCGTCTGCGTGGATTAAGGTTTTTTAATTCGGGAACTCTGTACTTTTCCGGGGATAAAAAGTTCAGTTGCCTATGTGTTAATCCTGGGTATGCGCTAACTCCATTCCTTTCAGCCAAATCGGTCCATTCGTTGTAGCGTGGAAAACATCCATCCATCCATACATCTTCATAAACTTTCACATTTATAATATTACTAGAAGATGCCCGCGACTTCGTCCGCGTGGATTAAAGTTGTTTAATTCCCACGGGTTCTCTGTAATTTTCCGGGATAAAAAGTAGCCTATGTGTTAATCCTGAGTATGAGCTAAATCCATTCTAAATTTCAGCATCTGTTCATTCGTCGTGGAGTTAAAGAGTAACAAACATCCATCCAAACATCAATCCATCCATCCATCCATCCTCACAAACTTTCGCATTTATAATATTAGTAGGATATTAGTAGTATTTACCTCGAATCCCAATTTGTAAACTTGCAGCAGAAGTTCCCTGACCCTCGCAATCATACTGTCTCGTATGTCCTTCGGCAGTTCGTGAGACGACAGATGTTTGGGTTGACTACGTTCCAGTATGTACGCCGTGTGACGGACTAGGCAGTCCCTGATAGCCATTAGACTGTTCTGTAGAGAACAAATGATTTTTTTGATATGAATAGCGAGCAAACGAGCAGGCGGGTCACTTGATGTTAAGTGATTTCCGCCGCTCATGATTATTTGTAGCACTGCGTTGCACACAACAATGCGTTTTCAGCTTTGTTGTAAGGAACACTGTCAAAGGGAGTTTGGTTTCACAGAATAGAATAGACATATACAACTTTTTTACAAGTGCTTTTGAATCGTCGATGATCTACCACTCCATTCGGAATGCCGTTCCTGCCGAGAAGAGCCTTCAAGAAACTTGGCAGTTGCTCTTTTAAAAATATTCATTTTACAATATTATTATGTAGCTATTACATTGTAATAAGTTTTTTATACTATCTTGTGGGCATCTGGATGCTAAGCCTTGGATACAACTTTGTTGGAATAGAATAGAATATATCCACAATGAGGGGATTTAATGGGGATACTTACAAATATCCTTCCGGAGTGAACTCGGTGTCGTTGGGCCAAGCGCGAGGCAAGCGCGCGAGCCCATTGCGCCGCTTGTAGGGCCGCTTCGCGTTCGCTCGCGTACACGCACTGTGCTTCCCGACATATCGTGTACACCAAATACCTGCCAGACATTGTAGTATTGAAAAAATCGGCCAAGTGCGAGTCGGGCCTCGCTCTTTTAGGGTTCCGTACATATGACCAAATCACTTTTCTAGTCTAACTAGATATTTAAATGTCTTAGTTCTTAGATCGTACTAAATTAGCATCTACCAATTCGCATTGGGCCAGCGTGGTGGACTATGACCCTTCTCTGAGAGGAGACCTGCGCTCAGTAGTGAGCCGTTGATGGGTTGCTAATGATGATGATGATGACTAAATTAGCATATGGGGAAAAATGCTCGTTTGTTTTGGCCACAATAACTTATAAACCGCATCATAAATCGGTGTTTTCAGTATTTGTTGTTTAAATCCACTATATAGTACATAATATACGGAAATTTCAAATTCCTAAGTAGTTTAGTTTTTGAGATAGACCCCCGTAACAAAAGTGGTCTAAAACCGAAAACTTTGACGGCCCCCCATTTCTTCACTTTTGTAGCTAAAAAATAATAAAAAATATATTTGGACTCTATTAAAAGTAGGGTCCCGTTGGCACCCTTTAGGTACGGAACTCTAGAAATGCAATGCAGCCCTCTTAAACAATACGGAATATAAGTCATGCCGACTTAACATGCTAGTTAGGTGGGATATCTTACCACTAAAACCCTGTCAAAGTATATCCGTAAAGTATACTGGGGCACTCCGGAATTTCATAAATCACGCGAGAAAACGCACTTTTCTACTTTTTACATGTTTACACAGACAGTCATATCTATCTGCATTTCAATTCCCGTCTACATGAGTAAAAAATTGCTATCCGCTATCTTTATAGGATATCGCAATTTTAATGAAGAGCTGATGGTCGTTGGGGTCCCAAGATGCTGGAGTGGCGACCCCGCACCGGGATGCGCAGTGTTGGCAGGCTCCCACTAGGTGGACTGACGATATCAAACGAGTCGCAGGGAGCTGCTGGATTTAGGCGGCGCAAGACAGAGGCCTGTGGAAGTCCATGCAAGAGACCTTTATCCAGCAGTGCACGTCTATCGGTTGATGAAGAAGAGGAAGAAGAGAAGATTATTAATTTTCATTATATAAGACGATAACTGCAAGCTAATTGCAAAAATTGCAGTTTTGAAACAGTTTTTTTTTTTTGAAACGGAAATGATGTCTTCTTTAAATTAATCGTTTTTTAACCGACTTCAAAAAAGGAGGAGGTTGTCATTTCATCGGAATCTCTTTTTTAATGTATGTTCCCCAATTACTCAAAGACGCCTGAACCCATTTGGGAAATTCTTTTTTTGTTTCAAAGGGTACACTTCCCAGGTGGTCCCATTGAAATTTTATCGAAATCGGTCGAGCGGTTTTTAAAAGATTTTTTTTATTAAATTTTTTCTTTTAGTCTCTTCTTTTAGATAATAGCTATCGATAGTGATAAAACCACAACAGGTGGGGTTTGAAAGTGAACCTATCGGATTTCAGTCCGCTTGAGCCATTGGGGCTCTAATTAATACATGTTGTAGTTACCTTTGATCGTCTGGATCAGAATGTTCGTTTTTCTCAAGCTCCATAACATTTTTGAACTTGTCCTCGAATCTTTTGAGCACTCTATTGAGTTGATTGCATGCCATATCACTGTACAAAATAATATACAATTAGGAAATTTTTTGCGGGTATCCTTACACTTTTATAATGTGATCAGCTTTTTCCCACAAATTTGTCAGGTGGATAGTACTCTAACTCAGCTCAAACTCAATACTGAGTTAAAGCGAGACAGATTTATATCAGGACATATATTTTGTGTCTCATTTTAACTCCATCTTGAGTCTTGAGCAGAGCCGGAGTACGATCTATAGATCAGAGCCTCAGATCCCCAACTAAACTATGTAAAAAAATAAAGTCTATCCGTTGCTCCGGTGCTGCGTGATTTAAGGACAAAAAAACACTTTTTATTGGTTTGTCAGCTTTTATATGGGGTAAATTTTACAAATGCCAACAACCTACAAAAGGCAGCTTCTGTACATAATGCTGATAAACTTTTATTCAACAACTTTCTACGATACTTAATACTTTCACCATAAATAAACATGTTATTTTTTTATTAAAAATTCAGCCTGTAGCTATATTATTAAAAAAAGTAGTGATAGCCTAGTGGTTAGGACTGTGGTCTCCTATACGGGAGGTCGCAGGTTCGATCCCGGGCACAGTACTCTGATTTTTCGTTTCGTTTCGACTGTTATGTGCATTCAACGGTGAAGGAAAACATCGTGAGAAAACCTGCACCCCTGAGAGTTCTCCATAATGTCTCGAAGGTGTGTGAATTCCGCCAATTCGCATTGGGCCAGCGTGGTGGACTATGGCCTATAACTCTTCTGTGAGAGGAGACCTGCGCTCAGTAGTGAGCCGTTGATGGGTTGGGTTGCAAATGGTGAGGATGATGATGGTGGACTATGGCCTATAACCCTTCTCTGAGAGGAGACCTGCGATCAGTAGTGAGCGGCTGATGGGTTGCTGTTGGTGATGATGGTGGACTATGGCCTATAACCCTTCTCTGAGAGGAGACCTGCGCTCAGTAGTAAGCGGCTGATGGGTTGCTGTTGGTGATGATGGTAGACTATGGCCTATAACCCTTGCGAGAGGAGACCTGCGCTCAGTAGTGAGCCGTTGATGGGTTGCTGTTGGTGATGATGGTAGACTATGGCCTATAACGCTTGTGAGAGGAGACCTGCACTCAGTAGTGAGCCGTTGATGGGTTGCTGTTGGTGATGATGGTGGACCATGGCCTATAACCCTTCTCTGAGAGGAGACCTGCGCTCAGTAGTGAGCCGTTGATGGGTTGCTGTTGGTGATGATGGTGGACCATGGCCTATAACCCTTCTCTGAGAGGAGACCTGCGCTCAGTAGTGAGCCGCTGATGGGTTGCTGGTGGTGATGATGGTGAACTATGGCCTATAACCCTTCTGCGAGAGGAGACCTGCACTCAGTAGTGAGCCGTTGATGGGTTGCTGTTGGTGATGATGGTGGACTATGGCCTATAACCCTTGTGAGAGGAGACCTGCGCTCAGTAGTGAGCCGTTGATGGGTTGCTGGTGGTGATGCTAGACTTACGCAAAAGCCGGCGGCGCTAGGACGGCGGCTTGCGGTGCCCTCGCAGCCAGTCGCGCGGTGAAAGCCCACTCGGCCGCTAACGTCGCTCGACTCTGCGCCTCGGTCTCAGACATCGTTCGTAGGTAGGACAGGTATTGCTGGGTAACGAAAATTATACAATAGAATAGAAATATTTTTTATTATATAATTACGTAATATATATGTATGCTTTTGTGGAACTTCCCCTCATTGTGGAAACTCTGCATACATAGAATAATATCTATTAAGTATATTGTAAAAGTATTTTGAAAAGAGCAACTGCCGAGTTTCTTGCTGGTTCTTCTCGGCAGGAACTGCATTCCGAACCAGTGGTAGACTCATTGTCGATTCAAAAGTACTTGTAAAAGTTTATTTGAATAAAAAACATTTCTATTCTATTCTATTCAAATAAACTTTTACAAGTGCTTTTGAATAGTCGATGAGTCTACCACTGGTTCGGAATGCCCTTCCTGCCGAGAAGAACCAGCAAGAAACTACGCGGTTGCTCTTTTCAAAATAGTTTACAATAGGTATCTATTATGCTATGTGTTGCTATTGTTTTGAAAAGAGCAACCGCTGAGTTTCTTGCAGGTTCTTCTCGGCAGGAAGGGCATCCCGGACCAGTGGTAGACTCATTGATGTTTCAAAAGCACTTGTAAAAAAGTATATTTGATTAAAAAATATTTCTATTCTATTCTATTTGTCTGCTTCAAGTTATTGTTACAGTTAAATTTTTTTTAAAGTTTTAATTAGTTATTTATTGTAGTTTGGTTACAATTTTTTTTTGGTGTTTTCAACGATGAGTAAAAAGGAAAAGTTTTGCATAGTGCAAACTATTTATTACTTTAATTAATGACTTTCTTGGAAGAGAAGTAAAATAAGAAATTAAAAATCACGCCCTTCGACATTCAAGACGCCACGAAAAGCATTGCCAGGAAAGAAAACTTTTGTAACGGTCGTCGACGGCCAACTTGAAGTGGACGGGCAATAAGTTTAATCTAATATGGATATTAAAGATCCCAAAATGTCGTTTTTAAAATAATTCACAAAATTTATTATTGAACAAGTTTCAAGTTCTTATCTATTCCATATGAAGATATTTTAGTATAGCTTCACTATCAAATAAAATACCAGTATTCATACTCAACTGGGACATGTCTTTTATGTGCATACTAGCTGATGTCCGCGACTTCGTCCGCGTGGATTTATTTTTTAAAATCCCTCGGGAACTCTTTGAATTTTCCGGGATAAAAAGTAGCCTATGTCACTCTCCAGGTCCACAAATATACCCATGCAAAAAATCACGTCAATCTGGTTCTCTGTTGCAGCGTGATTGAAGGACAAACCGACAAACAAACACACTTATAATATTAAGTATGATTTTAATGGGTATTTACCTGCAAAGCTGTCTCCACCGTAGCGTCAAAGGTGTAAAGTATGTCAAGCAGATCTCTTCGGGTCTGTGGCAAGGCGCGCGATCCTCTCAAAGCGGCCTCTACGTTTCGAGCGAACGAAGCACGCATTTCGGCCGCTATGTCCAAACCCTCTTTCAGTTCGTGTATTAACTGTAAATAAATAATTACGTTATATACTATCAGTTACGAGATCAACTAAAGGGTCACGCACACACACGCTATGCAAGTATGTACGCACATCGACCCGCACACACGCATGTCCGACCGCACGCAAACATGCCTGTATGTACGCTCAACGCACACGCACACACATACGTTCCCAAGCTCGCATATAAATATCGCGCGATTTTACTTGGCTTCGACACAGGCCTGTGCTTAGGCTGTCTTGAAAGTGGAAAAGCTAAGCTGTACTGTATTTGTTGTATTGTACATTTGTTTTGAAAAGAGCAACCGCCGAGTTTCTTGCTGGTTCTTCTCGGCAGGAAGGGCATACCGAACCAGTGGTAGAGCCAGATGATTCAAAAGCACTTGTAAAAAGTTTATTTGAATAAAAAATATTTCTATTCTATAAGAAAACAAATCAACATTTTTGGTTTCCAAATATGTGTTGTTGGAAGGAAGTTCCTTTTCGGACGGTTTAGAGGATGGGGGCTGGACGAAAAAATGTGTAAGAATCACGACCCTTATTGCCTTCGTTTATTATACACGTTCTATCAAAGCTTTGGTGGCTCAACGGTTATACGAAGGAGTTAAACTATCTGTTCGTGGGTTCGAATCCTGACTTCAGATCATGTCTTTGTTCTTTTTTTTAACTTTCAGAACGAAACTTTATAGATGAGAAATTCCGAACAAAATATTTGCGGCCAAAATTTACAGACGCCATCTATTGTGGGCAGCGTGAACATCTCTCAAATTCAAATGTTTTCAATGTTTATAAAAACCTCAGATACTTTTGACAAAATGTGGTCAAATGGTCTTTTGACAAATTCTTTATCAAAAACTAGATGAATAATGATAAAAATAAGTCTAAAATATCTGTAATTCTTCTCTCACATTGTTTTCAAAAGTATCTGAGATTTTTACAATCATTGAAAATATTAAGATGTGCGAGAGAGAAGGATGCAAAATGTATAATAATCTTATTAAAAACCTTTGACACTCCTTACTGAAGATTTAAGTTAATTACCTGTTCAATAGTACTGTTTAAACGCTACCTGTTTGATGGTAAGGCAAGAGGGCTGTTCGGGTCGGCCCTCCATCCTCAGCGAGAGGTAGTCGTGCACGGCCTCCATACAAATGCTGGTCAGCAGCAGGAAGTGGCTCCGGTACGACGGGAGCTGCATCGACAGCGTCTCCTCACACCAGCAGCCATATCTGAGACAAACACAAAATTCGATTTGAAAAATAATCTTCCCGGGATTTTCTTGGTTTTATTATCATCATCTCAGCCTACGGACGTCCACTGCTGCACATAGGCCTTTCCCAGAGAACGCCACCACACCTTCCTTCGGTCCTCAGCCTTCCTCATCCAGCCACTTCCCGCCACCCGCTTTATATCTTCGGTCCAAAGTGCTGGAGGGCGCCCCACACTACGCTTACTTGTTCGCGGTCTCCACTCTAGAACTTTTCGGCCCCAACGGCCATCGCTTCTGCGACAAGCATGGCCTGCCCACTGCGTTTTCAGCTTGCTTAATAGTTTGGGCTATGTCGGCGACCTTGGTTCAATTACGGATCTCTTCATATGAGTTCTTGGTTTAACTACAGATTATACGCAGGATATTCAAAGTTGCAAAACGCACATGATTAGCACGAAAAATGACGCCGCACGAAACATGTAAACAAGAGTATCGACAAATTTCTGAGCAACTCACGTCAAACTCGATACTTGGACTAATTTCTTAAACTGGACACTTTCAAGTAAATATTTTTATATAAACCTGTGAAGATGATACTTCCATTTGCGCAATTAGAATGCCATAAGCGTACTTTGTCGTATTAGTTTACAAATTGCGAAAAACCAAATTAAATTTGAATTTCGCGGGCAGACTCGTTTAGTTCACCTTAATCGGCAATATCATACCAGTTGTCAAAGGTTACTATAAACACATTACCTGCGAAATTCATAAGTATTCTTAATGACATAGTTATTATGTGTATCAGTCTTCTGTTCTATATCTTTGGTATCTTCTAAAACTTCTGTTGAGTCTTCTTCGACACCTTCTGCCTGAAATGGAAATAAACATATCAGGAATGTTTCATAAATAAGAAGCCCAATAAGACGTATAACATTAATTCTCCTGAAGAATCATATTCTTCCAATGGGGCAGAAATTTGGCACAGAGATAGCTTGCATTCTGGATGCAGACAATGGATGCTTTTAATTCCAGAAATTAGTTCCCCGGGTAAAGAAGTCGCGGGAATCCGGTAGTCTTCTTCTATAACTAAATATTATATGTATAAAAGAAAAAGGTGACTGACTGACAGATCTATCAACGCACAGTCCAAACCACCGGACGGATCGGACTGAAATTTGGCATACAGATAGCTATTAATATGACGTAGCCATGCGCTACAAAGACTTTTGAAAATTCAACCCCTAAGGGCACCCCCTTAGGGGTTGAATTTTCAAGTCTTTGTAGCACAACACATGGCATTCCCGTAGGCATAGGAGTTTTTACGCATTGTATAAATTTGTGCAGTGGCAAATCTAGCAATTTCTTAGCTAATTAAAGCTAATTAAAACCTTCAGCTAATTAAAAAAAAACGACCCACCTGCGGTTCAAGCAGCGTAAGATAGACCTTGTTCAAGAGTTTGTTGCACATCTTATTCATGAACATCATACAGCGTCGAACGCCCTGAGTCTTCAACATCTCATAGTGGTAGTCACTATGGACAAAAAATGTTATCAGAAGTGGGATTGTGTTGCTGCCATTTTCTATTTTTATTACAGAAATAGATAGAAAATGGAGGCTTTTAGCAGCACGCTAGCGTAGACAATGAGTTGCTTGCGCTTTTCTTGTTATCGTTTATACTGTACATAACGCACACAGCTCTGTATTCAAATATGAACTTTAAGTCGCCTACTAAAGATACATTTTTCTATGAAAAGATGTCTTACGGTAAGCGCGTTACGCAGAGTTTCACTTTGATTCCAATATGAGATCTGTGTGGTAAGCAATAAGTACTATTTTCAGTTAGAAAGTATACTTCCCGGTAAGCAGATACTAATACCTAATTCATCCAAGTCGCCTCAGCTGCGCTACGTCACGCAACGGACCGATATCGTATTCGTCGTGCGTTTTATACTGTACACAACTGACAACGCACACAACTCTCCTATGAGCTCTAAGTCGCTTACCAAAGATACATTTTTCAATGAAAAGATATCCAACGTTAAGCGTGTATGCAGCGCGCTGTCTGCTTATTTCTTGTCCTTGTTTAAAGCCAACTCATCATTCAAATATGAGACCTAAATAGTAAGCAGTAGGTACTATTTTCAGTTAGAAAGTAAACTTACCGGTAAGCAGACACCTCGGTTCGTCCAAGTAGCCTCAGTTGCGCCACGTCACGCAACGGACCGATATCGTATACGTCATGCGTCGCTTCGCGTTCGTAGCTGTGTTCGCCGGATATGTACCCACTTTCGCTTGATACGCTGGTGTCGTTGGTACTGTAAGTCTCTGATATGACTATTTCGGGTGTCGAGTCTGCAGTGAATTCTATAACAGATTACTAATATTACAAATACTTTGTTTGTTTGTTCTTCAATCAAATAAATCAATCTTTAATAAGAAAAAAAAAAGGTTCAGTGGTTAATACTCCTAGTACAAGCAATAGCTTTTTTGAATTTAATTAAGTTATTGTGGAAAATGTCCACATCACAAGCACCCAGCACACAAATGTCATTATAGTACTTAAGTAAGCGGGGAATGGGTGAGTTCCTGCAAGACAACGTTCGCGAAGTCGGAACTTGAAAGAGACGTTTGTCACGTATTCTTTTACCTAAGCGCGGGATTTTTAATTTTATTTGTTCTAAATAATAATAATACTAATATAATAATAATACTAATATATGCAGTGTTTCCACAATGAGGAAAGTTCCAAAAATGCATACCGACTAACTTCTATCTTAAGATGGGCAGACATAAAGTAGCCCCATTCCCGCCGGTGGCACCCGTTCACGAGCATGACGCATGACCCAGCCATTGCTTCGCTCAACCATATTTGAGGGAACGTAACAACCCGCATCACACGACACCACCACAGAAATGTTTAAAGAGTGCGTGACATACTTATGCTACCCATGTTAAGGCATCGAATTGAAAACTAATATTCAAATGCTCATTTTAAGACATCCTGGTTTTTAAACCTAACTCACACGGATGAAGTCGAGGACAAAACTACTAAGTGCTGATTTCACCAACGTCGAGTGACGTTTATCCTAGGAATAAATTGGGCGTTTTGACAGTTAATGTATTAAAAACTCTAGTTAAAATATAAAATTTACGCTCGGTTAAGACTACGTTAGTGAAATCGGCCATGAGAGATAAGGACTGAACAAACACACCACACGCGACACACACACAAACACATTCATGGGCATGCACTCACACACACACACACGCACGCACATACGACAAACATTACAGATGATGATAATACTTACCAACTTTCTCCTGTCCACTATCAGTAGTATCAACTCCTTTTTTCTCCTCACTTGTAATTCCTTTTTCATCATGTCCTGCTTCTAAAATCTCATTGCTCTGTACATCAGTTTCCTTCGCCGGGTCATCAGAGTGATCAGATTTCCTGTCGGAGTGCCCACTCGAGTCACTGTTGTTGGAATCGCTTGTGTTGTTGTTGCTCACGTTGAAACGTACTTGACATGGTCTTTGGGTGGTTGAGGATTTTCTGATGATGAAGACAAAATATAGTATTAATGGAGTATTCCATAGTTAATTAATTCTCTCTCTCTCTCTCATAATCTGCTATTACTCAAAAATAACTAAATAATATAAATATGTTCATTTTCAAGTTTCAAACCTTGAAATCCAGCCCACTCGTTTACTAACCCCATCTTTTGTGGGCAAAGCGAACTTGCTTTAATGTCTGCTTTCTTTTAATATTTTTTACGAGATGGTTCTAACATGTGGCGAGAGATGGCGTTGATTCTAAAAGGCAATGTTTTACAAGGCACTCCGTCCAACCGAGTGTTTCACGACACTCACGCATTTTTTTCCAATACTTTGTAGAAGGTTCTTACGGAAAGAAATGTTAAGAAAATTGGTTAATTTCAGAAAACTTAATTAAAAAAAATCATAGATAATTCTTTTGTTACAAAAAATAAAACAGCTGTCTGCTAATTTCACATTAATCAAAAGCGCGAACTGTCAAACTACGCGAGTAATTACTAAAAAAGAATTATCTATGATTTTTTTTTAAATTGAGAGATGAATTTAATATTCATATCTAAGACGGGACAACGTCTGTCGGCTCAGCTGGTTTACAATAAAACTGACCTGCTACTAGGCTCCGTGGAGACCCCGTGGTCCAAACCGCGTCGGCTCTTCGCCCGCACGGTCCGCAGCATGCGCCGTACGGAGAGCACCTTCAGCCGCATGTGCAGCGCCGTGTTGTACCACAGGCACATCGCCTGCCAATATATAACGATTAAAGTGTCGCACGCGACGCACCGCAATACCACGCGAGTATTTTGAGGCACGAGGTTTCACGTTCAACGCTTTACGCTGCAAGCGTTAGGCGTCAGTTTAGCATTAAAGTATGAATATTGTTTCTTTATCATGGGAAAAGTTTCTGCAATTTGGCGAAGACCGCCCGTTTTGCGCAAAGCATAAACGTAATACAATTGTTTTTGCTACACATAGACCAGGGTAGAAGCCTTAAAAAATAATAAAAAGTGAAAAAAAATAATAGTAGGATGAAACCCATTGAAAAAGGAAGAGAATGCAACAGAAATGAAAGGAAAAATAAATTACGGGCGATCTGAGGTCGGGAAGTGGGGGGGAGGGGGGGTTTAAGGGTAAAAAAACGGTTTATCTCGATTTCCGGAAAAACTACAAGTCCTATGGAAAAAAAATAAATGGCAAAGTTGTAGGTAATAAAAAGATCTACAACTTTTGTATTTGGACTTTTTTCACATAACCTCAAAATGTATGTGAAAAATTCAAATAACCAAGTTCTTGGTTTTTTATTTTTATCTTTTACAAAAAAAAATATTTTTTCACGAAATTTGGTGAAAACTTACTTTTTTATGTCTCAAACACACTGTAATTTTTCTGATTTAAAAAAGTACCTAATTTTCAATCAAAAATACTCCCGTCAAAATATCTGCTTTTTTAAAAAAGTTGGTGAGCTTTTTGTTCGTTGAAATCTCTACTTTCTGATGGTGTAAAAAAAATATACATTACTATGGTAAATGCTCTCAGAAAATGAGGAAACGAAATACGAAATAACAGGTAGTAAGGCCCAGACCCTCCTAGCCCCTATGAAATACCTTATAAATTACATGCGTGGATGGCTATTTATTGCTATTTTAAGATAACTTATATACCTGAGTGACCTACGGAAAATTTTAGCCCATCAAAAGGTATTTCATAGAGAAGTGGGGAAGGAGCTAGGAGGGTCTGGGCCTTACTACCTGTTATTTCGTATTTCGTTTCCTCATTTTCCGAGAGCATTTACCATAGTAATGTATATTTTTTTTACACCATCAGAAAGTAGAGATTTCAACAAATAAAAAGCTCACCGACTTTTTTAAAAAAGCAAATATTTTGACGGGAGAATTTTCGGTTGAAAATTAGGTACTTTTTCAATATTAAGTCAAAAAAAAAGGTGAAAAAATAAATATTTTAAATCAGAAAAATTACAGTGTGTTTGGAACATAAAAAGGTAAGTTTTCACCAAATTTCGTGAAAAAATATTTTTTTTGTAAAAGATAAAAATAAAAAACCAAAAACTTGGTTATTTGAATTTTTCACATACATTTTGAGGTTATGTGAAGAAAGTCTAAATACAAAAGTTGTAATCTTTTTATTACCTACAACTTTGCCATTTAACTTTTTTCCATAGGACTTGTAGTTTTTCCGGAAATCGAGATAAACCGTTTTTTACCCTTAAACCCCCCCTCCCCCCACTTCCCGACCTCAGATCGCCCGTAATTTATTTTTCCTTTCATTTCTATTGCATTCTCTTCCTTTTCCAATAGGTTTCATCCTACTATAATTTTTTTTGTTTTCAAAAATTATCTACCCTGGACTAACAAGGAAAGTTTCTCGAATGCGAGCGAGCACAAAACTGAGACCTAGGGAAATCCGTGAAAGAGGCTTTTGTCCAGTAGTACAAAATCAGTTCAAGTTATATATCAGTTGATGAAGAAAAAGAGAAAATTGAAAGTGTTTGATACATAATATTATGCATTTAACACAGGCTTAGAGCTTTTAAAGCCTTTTAGTTTTTAAGATGCGGATTGCGGACTGAAAACTGAAAGGTCGACGGTTCAATCCCCAGCTATTGCACTATTTCATACCTAACACAAGCTTCTAACGCAAGCAAAGAGAAATTTAAAATGCATGTTGAACTGGCAAAGCAAGCCGTTTGCTAGAACTTGTATTTTATGGGCAGAGTGCATGATGAAGAGAATGGTGATGGTGTGCATTCTGCAAATTCGACATCGGGTGAGAACGCAATACTACCGCATGAATTGCAGCTAAGCAATTGGAACACTAAACTTATCAAGTCAAAGCTACTGAACTTAACTTACTCTCAACCTGTTCATAGTCCTGTGCGAGAATAACGCGGGGTGTTCCACTGAAGCCGCTTTACTCGATGGGTACAACGCTATCGCCGCGTCGTATGCGTCGAGCAGTTCTCCTACTTGCTTCATGGCAATACCCACTGCGGACGTACAGCGTTCACAGTCGAAGGATACGCAGCCGAAGAGATAATCTGAAAGAGTCTAAGATGTAATTTGCAGACAGTATAGGAGCCTTCAGTGATAGCCCAGTAGTTAGGATTGCGACCTCCTATTATGGGGGTTGTAGGTTCAATACAAAGGTTTTGTAAACGTGACTTTACGGAGCTATGTGCGTTTAAGCAATTAAAATATCATATGCTTACACGATTAAGACCGCAGTCCTAACAACAAGCTTCATCATAAATAAGAACCATGACCAAAAACTCATTATTACGCTAAAAACTGTGCAAGTATGAGCATAAAAGTGTTTAACAAAATACCCAACAGCGTTAAGGTATTACCGTTAAAAAGATTTAAAACTAAGTTGTTTCAATGGCTCAATATGTATAATTTCTATGACCTCAAAGAATTTTTCAAACTTAAATTAATTAATTAAATAAATCACATCTATCTTTGATATCCATTGACATTTAACATTCACAATGACTATTAATATTAATACTATGCATTAGACTAAGATAAAATAATTTAAGTATATTTAAATGTTTGTTATTGTAAAAATAATTAAGATTGGTAATGCATCTTATGGAGTTGTAATAAGCGTTTGTTGATGTGTGCCTGTAATTGTAATTTACTGGTTAAATACTATAATATTGTACACCGGCAACGGTAGAACATGCAGATCTTATCTACTATGTTATGTGACATCTATAATAATGTACCTACCATGTTCTGGACAATAAATGAATTAAATGAAATGAAAATGAAAAAAATGAAGAAGAGTATGACAAATAAACAAAAATAATTCACCTTCATTGTTGTCTTCGAAATTTTGTTCTTCTGCTTGCTTTGCAAGATCTTCTTGTGAGCCCTCAATGGGTGTCAGAAGCCGCGACCGGTTTCTACAAGGATCTGGATTCTCAAACCTAGGATACAAATATTATAATAAAAATCAAAAAAAATCTAAATTGGTACAATTTATTGTAAAAATCACCGCGTTCCACCCCGAAACCAAAATGATCAACCAACATTATTTTATCTTTCTACATAATAATATATTATTATGTGAATATTTTTGGTGACATTGATGATTTTCCATGACAAAAATCATCAATTCAACTGTTCAACAGTTTATCTTAATATAAGAATTTACAGGGAACAGAAATAAAAATCAAAAGTATGTTTTCTATTTCAAAATAGAAGAAAGTATTTAGATGGTGTTTCTAATATGATATGAGTCTATTTTTACCACTTACTTGTATTCATGGATCTTCAGAATGATGGCTGGGATCATATTCCGCTGGGAACACAAAAAGTCGTCCTGTTGGCTGAGGCTTCGACCGGCCAACTTCGCTTTCAGCTCCAGCCATATTAGATCCTTTAATTCGTTCTGCCATACTTGCTCTTCGCGACTTATCTGCTTAAAAATAATACAAATGCCTTTACATCTTTTAATTTAATATAAAAAATCTTTTTAAACAACCGACTTCAAACTGATATTTAAAACCGCGCGACCGTTTTCGATTAAAATTTATATGGGACTACCTGGGGAGTATTCAAACAAAAAAGAATTTCCCAAATCGGTTCATGCATCTTCTAGTAATCGGTGGACATACATAAAAAAAAGATTCCAACGAATTGACATTGGCTAAAATGCATTGTTAAAGGAACGCGACAAATTCAGCCAATCGTCATAATTTCATCAGTTAGATGGAGATTGATTGCATTTTGTATTTTGATTGATTGATGCACATTGATTGATGCAGCTATTACAGAATCGGCCTGCTGAAAGTGGTACTTTAGCATTAGGTACTCACCTAGCAGTGATAGCCTAGTGGTTGCGACTGTGATCTACTATTCGGGGGGTCGCAGGTTCGATCCTGGGCACGCATCCCACTTTTCGGAGCTGTGTGTTAAAGCAATTTTAATATCATGTGCTTCATCGGTGAAGGAAAAAAATCGTGAGAAAACCTGAGTGCTCTCTATAATGTTCTCAAAGGTGTGTGAGGTCCGCCAATTCGCGTTGGGCCAGCGTGGTGAACTATGGCCTTTAACCCTTTCTGAGACCTTAAGGTCGCTATTGGTTGTTGTTGATGATGATGATGACTCACCGTTCGTCTACACCCCTTCTCAATGTTCCCCATATTGATCAGCATGCTGAATGTATTGTGGAAGTTGACTCTGCTGGCGGGCAAGCTGTCGTCAGCGCATCTCTCCTGCACGTCGTCTTCGCAGGCTGCTTGACACTTCAGGCGGGAGGTAAGCGACATGAAACGGCTGCAGGATTCAACCTGGAAATAGAATAGAATATCGTTTATTAATTGACATGAAATAAACAAACAAAAATGCGTGAGTGTCGTGGAACTCTTTTTTTTTTATTTTTTATTAGGAGATAGACGACAATCAATACTGGAAAGCACTGATGAGGTCTAGGTTGGAGCGCGCTTGCCTAGAAAATGCCTATTCACTCTTGCCTTGAAGGTTGGAACTCGGTTGGAACGAAGTTGCTTTTAATAGTAAATTAACAATAAAAATAAAAAATAATAATCTAAAATAAGGATTACAACCCCCAAACCGATAGTTTAACTCCTTTATTTAGCCGCTACGCCACCAAAGCTAGCTACGACGGAACGTGTGTACGAAGGCAACATACAAAGGTCGTGACGGAAAAATTCTTACACTTTTTTTTCGCCGTTTTGCGTTAGACGATACTACAAAGTTATGTTGTCACTATTGCTAACAACTGTCATTCAAATCATTTAGATGCATTTCAAGGATTTTAGTGGAGTTTAACAGGTTTTTTATTTCAATACTTACTAGAGTAGGCACAGCGGTCTGCGGGCTGGGCGAGGGCAGGGAGTCTGCTCTGGGCTCTCTCTGACTGTCCTTCCAATCGCGCTCCTTTGCTCGGGTCAATTTTAATCCACAGCGTCTTCTCGGCCGTTCTGTGTTCATACAAAACTTTGATAATGCAAGTGGGAATACCATGCGTTGCAGGGAGCCGCTGGATTCAGGCGGCGCAAGACCGAGACCTGTGGAAGTCCATGCAAGAGACCTTTGTCCAGCAGTGGACGTCTATCGGTTTCTTGATAAAGAAGAAGAAGCATGTACTACCCGGCCACATTATCTGTGCACCTGGCGTCTGTGTGTGTGCGAGTGTGAATGTGTGTGTGTGCGCATGTGTGTGTGTGTGTGCGAGTGTGAATGTGTGTGTGCATGTGTGTATGTGTGTGTGTGTGTGTGTGTGTGTGTGTGTGTGTGTGTGCGTGAGTGCGTGTGTGTGTGTGTGTGCGTGCTCGTGTGCGTGTTACCTGGAGGCGTTGGTGGTGGTACGTCGTCCAGATTCTTGCCTTCGACTAGCATTTTCTGTAAGCTCGTTCCGGATTCATAGATATTCCTGGAAATATTGGAAAACACATCTATGAGAATTTTTTAATGCTACAATAAAAAGTTTTAAGGCCTGTTTCACCATCCAGAAGTAAACAAGAACAACCGACGAATACATTTGACTTTTCGACAGATTGTCAAGACAAAAACTGTCAAAATTTGTCGGTCAGAGTTCACTTAAGGTTCAAGGTAAACCTGTGGGGCTGGTAAAATAGGCCGTTAAGTTGTTGGACATTATGGTAAGATCACGGAGTTAACGATCAAGAGTTTAGATGCATATTGCTATGCTATATTCTCTTGGGGTATAATTATTTTCACTTGACTATAATAATAAAATTACTTAAATAAAGTTTGTTAGAGACTTCTTTTAGCATGTAAGTAAGTTATAATCACTAACACATAAGGATTGAGGTAAGATTTTCCCGGAAATAATTTACGTTACAGCTCGGGTTTGAGAAGTTGCGACAACAATAATTTTCTCAGTTTTTTTTCGACACGGACTAAAAATTGTCCCGTGGTGACGTCGTAGTAAGGTCAACAAACTTAGGAGGGGATTCCCCAAAGATGTGGGTGCGATCCACAACGGCTCCACGATTCTTGATATGTATTTCAAAATATATTCTGAAACTAACTTTTGCCCTTGATTTCGTCCGCGAGGAGTTAGGCCCTTGTTTCCCTGGATGAAAAGTAGTCTACGGCACTGTCAAGATAACAAGTAACTAAAAACTAAACCATAACTAAACTAAACTAAAGAACTAATTTTATCTATGCAAAAGATCGATCGATTGCTGTCATCACACCGCAACGGATCAGAGTGATTTTTAAAGGATTTTTTGCATAGATAAAGAGAGACTACACTGACATGTACCAAGTATGTCACTCACTAGATCTTTAATTGGTGATTTCACGTTTAACCAGGCAATAAATTGGACGTACTGAAGCGTTTTTGTATTGAAAGTCTACCAATTTATCACGCTCGGATAAGAGTTATGACTTATTTTACGTTGGTGAAATCAGCCCTAACTATATCTCTATATACTTTGGAGAGTGCGCTCAAGAACTTCACAACCTTGTGCCCCCTTCACCGTTTTACCACAGAACATCGAGAAAACGTGAGCGTTGGCACCCTTACGTGGTTGAAATCCAACCTACTCGCACAAAACGCTTCAGTTCAACGTTTCTGAATCGAACCGCTAAGGTGTGGAACACACTTCCAACATCTGTGTTTCCGGCCACGTATAACCTCAGTACCTTCAAGGCAAGAGTGAATAGGCATTTTCTAGGCAAGCGCGCTCCAACCTAGACCTCATCAGTGCTTTCCAGTATTGATTGTCGTCAAGCGTAAGCCTATCTCCAGATAAAAAAAAAATCTCTTTTTATCCCGGAAATACAAAAAGTATCCACGGGATTTTTAAAAACCTAAACCACGAGGACGAAGTCGCAACAAACAGCTAGGTACAATATAAAACCCCCATCGCAATTATACACAAGTGGCTCGGTAATTGTATGGCCTAATGGAGCGATTAGTTGCTTGTCCTCTCGCGCCGGGTGTGATAACTTATCAGTTGCCATACTGATACCGAGTCTCGGCATGTCTGCGTGATTCGTCATCAACTGTTCAAATATATACGATTACTAGCCGATGCCCGCGACTTCGTCCGCTTGATTTCGATTCGTTTGATGGATTTCATTTTTAAAATCCTGCGGGAACCATTTGATTTTCCGGGATGCCTATGTCAACTATACCTATCCAAAAAAAATCACGTCAATCCGTAGCTTTGTTGCAGCGTGATTGACGGACCAACACACTTTCGCATTTATATTATTGTGTATTAGTAAGGAAGAATTAATGCTGCGATAACAATGGCGATCTAATTAAATTTTAGGATACAAAAGCTACTATTGTGACTTAAATTTAGATAGATATATTCCCTCTGGGACTTTTTTGTAGAGAATAATGAGTACTTTAATCATGTAGTACATAATTTTTATGTATCATCAATAGTTTTCTCAGCACACGCCAAATAATGGATTTTATAGGCAAAGTTTTGCTACTTTGGGTTACATTATTGCAACTCCTTAAGGATCTCTAATTTTTTGAAAATAAATTATAGCCTATGTTACTTCCTGATAACTTAGCTTTCTATTGTGAAAAAATGGTTAAAATCGGTCCAGTAGTTACAGAGCCTATTCGGTACAAACAAACAAACAAACAAAAAATCTTTCCTCTTTATAATATTTAGTATAGATGTATAGCGCAGTATGAATAATTTTTTATACCACGGTTTTAATGAATTTGTTATTTCAATAGTTGAAACTAAGATGAAACTGCACTATCGTGATGACGATGACAATTTACAAGGATCTATAAACACGTACACTTCAAAGTAGGTACCTACACATCTAAACAACGGAATACATAACAGTACAGAAGAATCATTTCGCAACAAAATCATATAGTAAATAGCAACTCTTGCTTCCAAACATATAAAATGCAATTCAGGTCGCACAGCGCTAACTTACCTAGTCATATTCACCTACAAGTTGCCTCTCTTTCTATCGCATAACACATATCCCTTCGCACTACTACTAGCCCATTGAGTTGGCCTGAAACGGTACTTTGAACTTTCGATATTTACCTATAGTCAATAATATGGTTGAGCGAAGCAACGAACGGCTGGATCAGGCGTCATGGTCGTGAACGGGTTCCACCGGTGGGAATGGGGCTACTTTCTATCTGCCCATCTTAACGCTACGCTACACTAGTACGCTTTTTTGGAACTTCCCCTCATTGTGGAAATATTATATTCTATTCTAACAATGTCGCATGAGTTAAATCGGCTTGGCATCCAGCTGCCCACAAGATAGCATAAAAGTCGTGTGGTGTCGTGGGACACCAGATAGGAACGAAGTTATTATTATAAAAATATTAATTTCAAGTTCTATTCGAGGTATAAAGAAAATAATTATTCGGGTAATACATTTTTTATCATTATTTTTTTATCGATAAAAATCAAAATGACCCCAGGGAAGCCTAAATATCGATTTTATAAAATATTAAAATTAAAATAATTTTATAAAATAAAAAATGAAAATAAAATTGCGCGCCCCCGGGTGGGCTCAAATCACCAATCTTTCGGTTAACAGCCGCATGCGAGCCAATTACGCCACGGGAGCGATGCACAACTTGTTGAAATTATTATATAAGATATTTTTTAGGCCATCAAATAAAAGTGTCGTTACAACTTTTGGTCTTAATTTTTAAGACCAAAAGTTGTAACGACACTTTTTCCGTCTAGCCCCCTTTCGCAACGCGCAATAAGGAACCGTTCCAAAAACTTATTACAATGTAATAGCTATTTATTAATATTGTAAAATGAATATTTTGAAAAGAGCAACTGCTGAGTTTCTTGCCGGCTCTTCTTAGCAGAATTCGCTTACCGGACCGGTGGTAGAGTCATGAGTCATGACGTGTCATAAGAGCCACAGGTTGGCCTACGTGGAATAAATAATTTTGAATTTTTTTTTCAACAGGATCCTACACTCATAAAAACAGTTAAATAAAAGCTTGTAAAGCTTTTATTTAACTTGCAATGTTTGTTTGGGTCAAATCTTGCAAGACGAATTAGACCCACTTCCCGGTTTCTGATCGAGCTGAAATTTTGCATGTATGTGTAAATCGGATGACAATGCAATATTGACATGGAGCTGATCTGATGATGGAGATGGAAGATGGCTATCGGAACTCTGTAATAAAACGACGTAACCCCATCGAGTTTGGGTTCGTTTGATTCGTCATAACAAGTTCTCTGATCCTAGATGATATCCAGTGTCTAATGATGTAGCTACTAAAAGCTTGCATTTAAAAATAAAATTTTTAATTTACACTTGTAAAGAATAGTCATGCTACCTTCTCTTTTCCTTGTCCCTAATGCGTGCTCTGGGCGGGGTGGTGCCCAGGAGGTCCGCCTCCGAACCGTCCCCGTTCTCCGACAGTAAATATCCCGAGGAGAGACGCGAACGGCGCATCACCACATCTCCTGTATCACTGTAAAAGACGAAACAACACTGACTTTGAGTTTCCAAGTTAAGGCGCTAAGAGGTGTGAAATGCCTACAGGAGATTGGCGAATTCCATAGAGTTTCTGACCCAGACGAACTGAACCGTGGGCCTCAAGCCGACGTTCACGAATCAAACTTCTCATGCTTGTTCTAGTAAACCAGTCTAACAAAAAAAGTTCGTCAAAATCTATCAAATAAAGTTGGGAGGGAAAAGATATTCACTTGTTTTGCCATTTACATAACGGTTATTTATAACGTGTACTTGTGAAGAATTATATTTTTGATCCCCATCTTCTAAAAATATCGGGTTTACACAGAAAATTACTCTGAAAAATATTAATTAAAATGATTTCTGAATCTGAACAGTTTTTAAAAATGCTGGGTCAAAATTCGCCAATCTCCTTTAAGAATATCAACATAACTGTTGTTATGTTACACGGTAAAGAAAAAATATAGAATGAAAGATAAACATTCAATAAATGTTTTTAATGCAACAGAATTGTATTTTTGTCAACCTCCTCTCATAAAAAAATCCCTAAAGAGTAACTATTTTTGTCATAATTTTAAAAATTTCTCCAAAGAGGGCACAAGCTTTTTAATTAGTTCTTGCACACAAAAAAAGGTCTTAAAAACCCGGGTGGGGCACGGGAAAAATCACTTCCCCGGTCGATTTTTTCGGCCTGGTTAAGCCAAGCTAGGTACCACAAGATAGAAAGAAAATTTATCGGCCGGTGTGACTAATCTTAATCGGGGGGTAAGGGGGCGCACCAACATCTAAGCGCCCCAATTGTCAACCTCACCTGCCCGTGGTGCCCCCTGCCAATTAGCGAACGAGGATATGACGACCGAAGAATGGCGGGATAACCATTCCAAACTAATGCTAGGCTTCAAATAGCAGACTGGAGATGGGCAGCAGCGTCTCTGGTGCGAAGAAGCCGAGCCCTGCGCTGACCAACCCGCCTGCCCAGCGTGGTCAGTATGGGCACTACTTTTGATGAGCAGCGCCAACAAACAAAGGCCCCTAGTTCCCGGCAGCCCTGCTATTCCCGACTACGGTAGCGGTCGCGGTCACGGCGGGGCAGGGGGTGCGAAGAATCACCGGGCTACGGATGGCTACCATACCAAGCGACTATTACTGGCTACATATAACACCAGGACCCTGAGATCGGATGAAAGCCTATCCGAACTCGAGGTAGAGTTGGACAAAATCAAGTGGCACATTCTAGGGTTATCAGAAATCCGTAGAGAGGGAGAGGATACGCTGACACTAGAATCGGGCCACGTTCTCTATTATCGGGAAGGCGAGCAGACGTCCCAAGGTGGAGTGGGATTTCTGATCAACAAAGTGCTCGCAAATAACATCGTGGAGATCAGTAGTGTGTCGTCGAGGGTGGCATATGTTATACTTAAGTTGAACCGGAGGTATTCTCTGAAAGTAGTGCAGGTTTATGCGCCCACGTCGTCACACTCTGACGAAGAAGTAGAAGCCTTATACGAAGACGTCGTCAAGGCTATGGATAAAACTACTAAATCCTACTTCACGGTTGTTATGGGGGACTTCAACGCGAAAGTGGGAGTACAAGAACGCAACGAATCAAGAGTTGGGCCTCATGGAGTTGGTAACAGAAATCGCAGGGGGCAAATGCTAGTCAACTTTCTTGAACGGAAAGGGCTCTTCCTAATGAACTCATTTTTCAAGAAGAGTGCTCATAGGAAGTGGACTTGGCAGAGCCCCGATAACGTGACCAGGAACGAGATTGACTTCATCATATCGGATCGTAGGGATATATTCAGAGATGTCTCCGTGATCAACCGATTTAATACTGGAAGCGATCACCGTCTTGTGAGAGGATCCTTGAATATAGACCTTCAGTTAGAGAGACGACGCCTGATGGAGTCAACTCTTCGCCCAAGACCACACCAACCTATGGCTGTAACAGAAAAGTTCCAATTAGAGCTTAGGAACCGATTCGATTTGCTGGAAACCAACGACGAGGTTGATCAGAAATATGGCGACTTTGTGAATGTTGTTCGGGAGGTGGGTGGCAAATTTTGCCAAAAAGGGGGTAAAGTCTTCACATCCAAGATCTCTAGCGAGACCCTGGATTTGATGCAGCAGAGACGGGAAATGTGCTCAACTTTACCAGACAGGCAGGCTCTAAACAAGCTTATAAAGAAGCGAATACGTTTCGATATGCGCGCTGCTTCGACGCGCAATATACAAG
This sequence comes from Oeneis ivallda, assembly GCA_029955525.1. Taxonomy (NCBI): domain Eukaryota; kingdom Metazoa; phylum Arthropoda; class Insecta; order Lepidoptera; family Nymphalidae; genus Oeneis; species Oeneis ivallda. The sequence continues at coordinate 22,713,381 of JARPMR010000009.1, forward strand.
ATGCGATAGAACGCAATAGAGGAGCTAAAGTATTCGCTAAAAGTCTTGGGAGAAGCCATCTGACAAAGTTGAGAACATCGGACGGCCGGGTTGTTGCTTCAAAGCCAGAGGTGTTAGTTGAGATCGAGCGGTTTTACGGGCAGCTGTACTCGGCCCATGCTCCGAAACCTGCACCCACTGAAAATGCGAACGACAAAAGAGCGAAACTTGTGCGCCACTATACCGACGACCTCCCGGATATTGACCTAGGCGAGATTAGTTTAGCCCTCGGACAGCTGAAGAACAACAAAGCCCCAGGCGATGACGGTATTACTGCGGAGCTCCTACGTGCAGGAGGAAAGCCAATTCTGACTAAGCTTAAAGACCTCTTTAATACCGTCATCAAAACTGGCATAACACCAGAAAAATGGAGCAGAAGTGTCACGGTTCTCTTTTTCAAAAAAGGAGATAAGAGCCTACTCAAAAACTATAGGCCAATCTCACTTCTGAGCCATATCTATAAGCTGTTCTCGCGGGTGATTACGAACCGTCTCGCTCGAAGGCTTGACGAATTTCAGCCGCCAGAGCAGGCCGGGTTTCGCAAAGGCTACAGCACCGTAGACCACATTCACACCCTACGGCAAATTATGCAGAAGACCCAGGAGTATAATTTGCCCCTCTGTCTGGCATTTGTGGACTACGAGAAAGCCTTTGATTCCGTTGAGACCTGGGCTGTTCTGGATTCATTGCAGCGATGCCAAGTCGACTGGCACTATATCCAGGTGTTGAGAAGTTTGTATGAGGCCGCCACTATGACAGTCCAAGTCCAAGACCAACAAACGAATCCGATTCCCATACGAAGGGGGGTAAGACAGGGAGACGTTATATCCCCGAAACTTTTCACTTGCGCCCTAGAAGACGTGTTTAAGGTGTTGGACTGGAAAAGTCGAGGTGTTAATGTGAATGGTGAATACATCTCACACTTGCGTTTTGCAGACGATATAGTTATACTGTCGGAATCGCTGCAAGATCTTGAAGAAATGCTGGCCCAGCTTAGCTGTTCTTCCAGACAAGTGGGTCTTGAGATGAACATAGACAAAACAAAAGTCATGTTTAACGAGCACGTTATCTCAAGACCGGTTAACGTCGGAAATGTCAGCATCGAAGTTGTTCAGGAATACAACTACCTTGGCCAGATTATACAACTCGGTAGAAACAACTTCGACAAGGAGGCTGACAGAAGAATTCAGTTGGGCTGGGCAGCATTTTCAAAGCTGCGTCAGGTCTTCGATTCGTCAATACCGCAAAGCCTGAAGACAAAGGTTTTCAATGAGTGTGTCCTACCGGTAATGACGTATGGAGCGGAAACGTGGACACTGACGGTGGGCCTCGTTCACAAATTAAAAGTCGCTCAGCGCGCTATGGAGCGAGCTATGTTGGGAATCTCTCTCAGGGATAAAATCCGGAACGAGGAAATTCGTAGAAGAACAAAAGTGACCGACATAGCTCTGAGGATTAGCAAGCTGAAGTGGCAGAGGGCAGGTCATATCTGCCGCAGAACCGATGGCCGATGGGGCAGACGTGTTCTGGAGTGGAGACCGCGTACCGGCAAGCGCAGTGTAGGACGACCTCCAACTCGTTGGACCGATGACGTTTAAGAAGGTGGCGGGAAGCGGTTGGATGAGGAAGGCGGAGGACCGTGTTTGGTGGCGCGCTCTCGGAAAGGCCTATGTCCAGCAGTGGACGAATACAGGCTGATGATGATGATGATGATGATGTGACTTATCTTTATGAATTCAAATATTTTTTAATACCAGTTGTCCTATGTCTATCAAAAGATTCTACACGATTATTCTTGGAACACATTTGGATTCTAATTCATAGTAACACGTCATCACTCGAATATTTGTTTATATCGATAACGGTCAATTTTCTTGAAGCTACGGATAGAGATTAGATAAGACGCTATTTTAGCAAATCTCTCGTGTACATTTTAGTATCGTTTCGTTACACATAATCTAATATATAAAATTCTCATGTCGCGGTGTTTGTTACCAACCTCCTCCGAAAGGGCTGGACCGATTTTTATGAAATTTTGTGTGCATATCGGGTAGGTCTGAGAATCGGCCAACATCTATTTTTCATACCCATAAAATTAAATGATAAGGGTGACCCACCCCTAAATATTTTTGTTGGCGGTACGAAGTTCGCTGGGTCAGCTAGACATGTACTGTGACGTATGCAGCGAAACCTTGAGACGAAGAAAATGATAAGTCACTCAAAAATGTAGGAAAAGCTTTGGTTTGGTGTTGTCACTCACTGAACTGTAAACTGGCGCGGGCGTTGAGTTCTTCTTCATCTTCCCAAGAGATGAAACAACTCAACTTGGATAATGCTCCATACTTATAATTAGTACGTCTGAGCAGAAAACCTGATCTCAGTAGGTACCCTTACTCTATCATATACTTACATAGGTCAAGTCATCATCAGCAACCCATCACTACACTCTCTACAGAGAGCAGGTCTCCTCTCAGAGAAGGGTTATAGGCCATAGTCCACCACGCTGACCCAATGCGAATTGGCCTATAACCCTTCTCTGAGAGGAGACCTCGCTCAGTAGTGAGCCTGAGCTCAGAGTGATGATGGGTTGATGATGATGATGACACGTTAAGTTCAGACGAGTACGAGGTAAATGTTTGTGCATATGTAATGTAGGTACATCTGCAGCTACATATTCATAAGTTCAACAACATTGGTATACACGCACCATCTTACTATAGCGCTTAGAACAGAAGTTTCTAACAAAGTTCCGCTCCAAACAGGCTCAAAACAATCAATGATTGTGTGAGTGCCACGTAATTATTTTCTGGTACTGGTACTGATACTTAAGTTTTTAATGGTTATTGTGATGAACTATGACACCCTTTCACAGCACAGTAAGACATTTTTACAAGGTTTTATTTTACTTGCAATGTTTGTTTGGGTCAAATCTTGCAAGATGAATTAGACCCACTTCCCTGTTTCTGACAGAGCTGAAATTTTGCATGTATGTGTAAATCGGATGACAATACAATATTATTGTGACATGGAGCTGATGGGGACGGAAGATGGCTATCGAAACTCTGTAATAAAACGACGTAACCCCATCGAGTTTGGGGTTGTTTAATTCGTCATAACAAGTACTCTGATCCTAGATGATATCCAGAGTCTTATGATGTATCTAGCTACTAAAAGCTTGCATTTAAAAATAAAAATATTAATTTATAATTTCCTGCGAGCTCGTCGTACTAACGCGACCGTACTTCGTAGTCGGCCTTTAAGGGCTAACTAAAAATGCCTTATCACCGCGTCGATTATTGCGCTTCTAAGCATTATTAAGTTCGATGACACGCGTCCAAGGTGAAGTTCATTAGCAAAACTGGAGTGTGCGTTGTTCAACTATAAAACCTTGTCTCGACCTTGTGATTAAAATTGAGTTTTTCTCATAAGTTGTTGTAATGGTCCTCATCCTTAGGTTTATTACACTCCAGTAATTAATCTAAATATATAAAAGATAATAATTTAATAATTTTCTGCGAGCTCGTCCTACTAACGCGACGGTACTGCGTAGTCGGCCTTTAAGGGCTAAGTTAAAATGGCTTATCATTATCACCGCGTCGATTATTGCGCTTCTAAGCATTATTAAGTTGGTTGACACGCGTCCAAGGTGAAGTTCATTAGCAAAACTGGAGTGTGCGTTGTTCAACTATAAAACCTTGTCTCGACCTTGTGATTAAAATTGAGTTTTTTCTCATAAGTTGTTGTAATGGTCCTCCCTCATCCTTAGGTTTATAACACCAGTTAATTATTTAATAAAGAAGTTAAGTCCTATCCTACTTATATTATATCTACTCAAGCGTTTGAAGATCATCAGCTCATTTCCTACTTGATTAACGGGTCTTACAAACTAACACTGGTGCGATTGATTTGACCGTAAAGCTTTGTCTGTGGTTGACAGTTCGCGTTCAAATTAGAATTTTAGGGTTGCTAGTTTCGACGGAATCGTTTGTGTCCACAGGTACAAGCGTCCATAGGTACAGCACTTGCCCCTACTGTTATTTCGGATTATTTTCAAGGCATTCTAACCTTGAGCTGATGCTGCATCATCAAGTAGTCTGTAGGATACGCAACTCCTCAGCAACTTACAGCATATATGTACTTATAGTGTTTGGGCTCATTAGGAAGGTCTCAATGAGTAGCCAGTAGGTGTAAGATAGATGATGATTGAGGATCGAGGAGCAGGATCTGATGATGGAGCAGAAAACTGGGTAACAGGATGTCGGGTATATCGTTCATAGTCCGGCCACAGATTAACATGTCGGGGGTGTTTTTAACCGACTTCAAAAAGGAGGAGGTCCTCAATTTGTCAGAATGTTTTTTATGTATGTTCACCAATTACTCGAAGACGCCTGAACCGATTTTAAAAATTCTTTTTTTGTTTCAAAGGGTTATACTTCCCAGGTTGTCCCATTGAAATTTTATCGAAATCGGTCGAGCGGTTTTTAAAATATGAACAATAAATTATATACTTTGTAGTGGCGTTTGAAACAGGGTTTTTAAAAATATTTTTTTATATTAAATTACACATATTCATTTGAAGCTACTTAAGACAATTAATAGTAATAGTTAGGGAACCCCCGCTTGAGTATAATTCAACAACGACCTTGCTAGTTGCTAGTAGACAATAGACATTGATTGTGACTGCAATATCTAATTAGCGACTACCTCGTAGTAACTGCCTTGTTGGTCTAGTGGTTGGCATGTTCGGACGACGTGGTCCCGGGATCGATTCCCGGGCGGGCCAAAAATGTACCTTACAAAATATGTATATTTAGTTTTTCTTATAGATAGCTACATACCCATCCATACACAACACGTACCGGGTACCGAGGGTACCAATTGTCAATTGGTACCGAGGGTACCAATTGTCTAAGTTATTCCATTGATCGTATTCGTATTCGATGACATTAGCGTCAAAGTTAATTAATCCTTGATCGTATTTATTTAGTCACAAATTCAGTACAACCGATTTTAATATGGAGCGTTATGGAACGTATCGTACATACGTAAACGTATAAGAATGCATACACGAAATTGAGCTCTTCTTCTTCTTCTTCTTCTTTATCAACCGATAGACGTCCACTGCTGGACAAAGGTCTCTTGCATGGACTTCCACAGGCCTCGGTCTTGCGCAGCCTGAATCCAGCGGCTCCCTGCGACTCGTTTGATGTCGTCGGTCCACCTGGTGGGGGGCTCTTTACAATGATAAATTGAGCTCTATTACAATGCTTTTATGGTTTATTTTACGTTGACGCTATTGTTTCATTGTTAAATGAGGGACACCTTACTTTGTGTGATCAGAGCCTTTTTTTCGCAGTTTCGATCCCGTCCATGCACCTCTGATTTTTCAATCTGACCTCTGAATTTTAAATATCACATGCATCTATGGTAAAGGAAAACATAGTAAGGAAACCTGTACACCTGAGAGTTCTCAATAATGTTATCAAAGGTGTGTCCGCCAATTTGCCAATCGAAGGACCGGCGTGGTGGACTATAACCTTTCTCTGAGAGGGACCTGTGCTCAGTAGTGAACCGTTGATTGGTTGCTGCAGATGATGATGATGATGATACTAATAATAATAATTTATTGATGGCTAATGGTAATCTGTGATTAAAGCTTCTAAACTCACCACCACCACATTAATAATATCAACTCTTAATGGACGTATATTGTATGATAATACTGATTGGCAAAGATAGCACGTAGTGTCATTCTATCCTTTTATAACGCCCATTAATGTATTCAATGCAAACACTTCAGTAAACTACTATACTAGCTCTAATCTTTATTACCTAATACTTCATAATAAAGTATAATAGGTATTAATATGTTATACTGAAATACCTATACATGTAGATACGTTCACTTTGTTGTCTATCTGACTGTCTTTATATCAAAGCCTTCTCTACACTACTTTATTGAACTCAAATCTTTATTACATACTAGCTTTTGCCACAGCGTCGCTCCCACCATCTATTAAAAGTAATCGGAAAAGGTGATTTCTTTGACTCAAAGGGTGATGAACCCTAGGCTTAAAAGATCACTTCGTCCGTCCGTCTGTTATAAATTAATATTAAATACTCAGGTCTGCAATCCCTTGCAGCAGTGAAAAAATCAAACTTCTAAGTCTACACAATCAAAAGGTAAAACCGACAAGGTACTTCCCATCAACTAAGAATCATGTCATATGGCACAAGTAAGGAAAAAATCCAAAAACTGTAAATTTGTAGTAAAAAAAAAATATATACATATTTATAACTATAATACACAAGACCAATGTTCCCATTTCCCCTCCTAATAAGTGTAAAGCTTGTGTTTAGGAGTGGATACAATAATAATGCTACAGGTTAGGTTTGAAATGGTGATTTTATTCTCTTTGTTCAACCTCAAGCTCAAGGGCTCAGATATGTGCAGATTATGCCTGGAGTCTGCGGAAACGCCGCTGCACATTATCTGTTACTGCCCCGCTTTAATGCATGAACGAAGCATTCTTCTAGGGAAACACATTGTACACCCTGAAGAGGCTACACTAATCCCAGCCAAGAAGATGCTGCTGTTTTTGGCGGCAACAAGTATTGGAAAGGAGCTATAAATAGTGGCGAGCACAATGGACCAGCGACGGTCGACGTGCTACAGGGCATCGAACCTGCATCGCGGCACAACAGAAGAAGAAGAAGATATTCTCTTTGGTTTGAACTGCCAACCTTTGGGCTGACTGTTGAGCTATTGAGGTTTAAACGATAGATTTAGCAGTGGTAGCTCAGGTGCAAAGCAACTACCAATCCTAAATCTACAGTTTAAACAGCTATTACTACGTGATTCAGTCATGCATTGCATGGATAGGTTTAACTTTTCTTTAAATCATAAGAATGTTACTTAAATGGCGATGGGCTGGCCACACCATACGGGGTGAGGATAAATGGAGCAAAGCGGTCAGTGTTTGGTACCCCAGAGAGGGAAAGAGAAGGAAGGGGCGACAACACAAGAGATGGTGAGACAAATTTGAGGCTATAGCAGGAAAAACATGGATGAGACGAGCAGCAGATAGGAAGGATTGGAAAGGATTGGAGGAGGCCTTTGCCAAAGGGCACACGGACTAGCGAATATAAACAGCAATAAACTATTAAAAATATTTTATATTAAGTCCGATATAGGCTTATATATAAATAAAAAATGTTACTTAAAGCCGGTCCACATGGCACAACCAAAAGCTTGCACAAACATTTGCTGCACAGTGTGGAGAGGCTTTTACACTGTTTTACTTTTTAAGTGCTAGCATCCTACTAATATTATAAATGTGAAAGTTTGTGAGGAAGTATGGATGGATGTTTGTTACTCTTTCATGCCACAATGAATGAACCAATTTGGCTGAAATTTGGCACAGACATAGATTACAGTCTGGAATAGCACAAAGGCTACTTTTATCCCGGAAAATTACAGAGTTCCCGCAGGAATTAAAAAACCTTAATCCACGCAGACAAAAACGCTGGCATCATCTAGTAACTCATAAAGTGACAACTGACAGCTTGTGTACTTGCTCCAATAGCCTATGGCTATTATTTTATACCAGAAAATAAAAGGTTTTTCTGGAATAAAAAGTAAGTAAAACCCAACAAATTGAATGAAGTCATGGGCTATATAGCTTATTATACCTACTTACCTATATGTTTGTTTTTGAAAATTAAACAACATACTTATAGGAAAAATTTATCAAAACTTTAAACATATTCTGCTGTACAACACAAAAACATTTTGGAAGGTGTCTGGCATTAGAATAGAATAGAAATATTTTTTTATCAATTAAACTTTTAACAGTGCTTTCAATTCATCAAATTATTATTAGTCCTAAGTACCTAATTGTTTTTTTTCTATTTGTTCGAAGAATATCAAAACAAGCAGACGAAGTTTGCTGTCCACTGATGAACATCCAACAGCTTCCCCCAGCCCTTGCTCATAACAATTTGAAAATAGAACAATTATTATGAAACAAAACACTTATGTTTAGGGATATTTTTTAGGGTTCCATACCAAAATGGTGATGACGATGAGCAAACTAATTAGAATTTGGCAAAGCAGGAAGATCTCTAATACAACCAAAAAGAGACTCGTGAATAGCTTAGTCTTCTCAATCTTCCTCTATGGCTCTGAAGCGTGGACGATCCGAGCGGCAGAGAGAAAAAAGATTGACGCGTTTGAGATGTGGTGTTGGAGAAGGATGCTTCGCATAACGTGGACGGCTAAGAGGACAAACAAGTCTATCCTGGAGCAACTTCGCATTGGCACTAGATTGTCCACAATTTGCTATCAGAAGATCTTGGGGTATTTTGGCCACATTGCCCGACGCCTTCCCAGTAATTTAGACAAACTGATAGTCATAGGCAAGGTGGAGGGCAAAAGACCTCGCGGCCGATCACCTAGCCGCTGGTCGGACCAGATCAAGACACTCACTGGCCTCCCATTTACGACCGCAATAAGGAAGGCTGAGGACCGACAGGAGTGGAAGGCTTTAGTGACCACCGTTACGAAAAACCTGAATTACGGACACGACCTTCAGAAATGAAGAACGCGATCAAGAAAAAGAAGACCAAAATGGTAAAAATGGAACCCTTATGGTGAGACTTTCTCTGTCCATCCATCCGTCTGTCACAGTCGATTATTTTAGTAACTATTAAAGCTAACAACATGAAAGGAGAATGGGCACCTTTGTATGAGTTGCGTCCCCAGACTGTATCAAGTTGTGATATATGTAATTTTAAAGGTCATGATAATAGCTTCATTTTATTATATGACACCAAGTATGAGACACGTGCAGGAAAAGAACTAGAAATCATTTAATTTTTTTAAGCCCGTGAAAGCGTTTTTTAGATTATACGGTTTTTTCATTCCTTATGTCGACCAAGCGGCATATATTCAGCTAGCTGATGCCCGTGACTTCGTCCGCGTGGATTTAGTTTTTAAAATCTCACGGGAACTCTTTCATTTTCCGGGATAAAAAGTAGCCTATGTCACTCTCCAGGTCCTCAACTATACCCATGCAAAAAATCACGTCGATACGTAGCTCTGTTGCGGCATGATTGAAGAACAAACACACTTTCGTATTTATAATATTAGTATGACGATGTCCCTGTGATCAATAGGGTGAAAATCGGGAGCGATCACCGGATGGTAAGAGGCACGTTGAATTTTAATGTAAAGCTGGAAAGAAAAGTCAGCTCTCCGACCTTCTCAAGCTCATATCCAAAACCCCGAAACCTTCCAACTCGAACTGCAGAACCAATTCGATTGCCTAGCAGACTGCGTTTTTGGGGCCGATCAAAACAAAAGGGTTATGGAAACTGTCCTTAATCTGGGTCTAAATTCATTAAGACTCATCGGAGGAAAAGAACCGAAAAGTTCTCTGAGGAGAGATAAGAGGTAAGTCATCGGCAGACGCGGCTGCTTACCAGAGGATTAAAAGGCAGATCTCTACGGTACAAACTCGTGACCTTCGTGTCTTTAATACCAAGTGTATTAAAGATACCATCGATCGAAACAGAGGCTAAGTGTGCGCGAGAGATCAGTTTATCGGACAGTCGTCTCGTCTCTTCTTGACCTGAGATCTTGGGAGAGGTTGAGAGGTTCTTTGAACAGTTATATACTATGACACAAAAATCTGTTGAAGATTTGGCCAAAGATCCCAGAGCCAAACTGACCCGACACAATACCGAAGATATCCCGGACGTCAGCCTATACGAGATTAGTATGGTTCTCAAGCAGCTCAAGGAATCACTGCGGAACTCCTGAAAGCGGGTAGAAAACCAGTACAAGATTTTAAGCGATTGTTCAATTCCGTCATTCACGAGGGCATAACGGTTCTTCCAAAAAGTGATGAGATGGGTCTATAATTCTTCAACAAGTTATTACTTGTTGAAGAATTATAGACCCATCTCGTTGCTGAGTCAGGTTTATAAGTTGTTCTTGAGAGTCATTACGAATCGCCTTGCTCGTAGGTTTGAAGACTTCCAGTCTCCCGAACAAGCCAGATTCCGAAAAGGCTTTGGCATAATAGATCACATTCATACGCTGCGGTAGATTTTATATAAAAGGCGGAAGAGCATAACCGGCCACTTTGCTTAGCGTTTATGGACTATGAGAAAGCCTAAGATTTGGTGGAAACTTGGGCTGTATTGAGGTCGCTGCAGAGATGCCAGATTGACTGCCGGTATATCCAAGTGTTGAAGTGCTTGTATGAAAACGTAACTATGTCAGTACATATACAGGACCAGAATACGAGGCCAATCCACTCACAGCGTGGAGTGCGACAGAGAGAAGTGATCTCCCCGAAGCTCTTTACCGCTGCGTTGGAGGACGTCTTTAAGATTCTGGATTGAAACGGACTTGACATCAACATAAACGGCGAATACATCAATCACCTGCGATTTGCCGATGACATAGTAGTCATAGCAGAGACTCTGAGAGACCTCAATACAATGCTCAACGATCTCAGCAGGGTTTTTCAACAGGTGGGCCTCAAAATGAACATGAGCAAGACAAAAATCATGTCCAATACTCATGCTCCACTCCACCCAGTATTCGTTGAGAATTCTGCAATCGAAATTGTGAACGAGTGTATATATACCTGGAACACACAATACAGCTAGGTAGGTCCAATTTCGAAAAAGAGATCAACCGCCGAATCCAACTCGGCTGGGCAGCGTTGGGGAAGCTCCGAGATGTCTTCTAGTTCAAAATCCCTCAGTGCCTAAAGACTAAAGTCTTCGAACAGTACGTGTTGCCAGTGATGACTCACGGATCAGAGACATGGTCGCTAACTGTGGCCTTCATAAGAAGGCTCAGGGTCACTCAGCGGGCGATGGAGATAGCTATGATCGGATCGAGTATCCTCACTAGATCAAATCAGAAATGAGGAGATCCATAGGAGAACCAAAGTCACCGACATAGCACAGCGAGTCGTGAAACTGAAGTGGAAATGGGCGGAGCACATAGTTCGAAGAGCTGATGATCGTTGGGGTCCCAAGGTGCTGGAGTGGCGACCCCGCACCGGGAAGTGCAGTGTGGGCAGAATCCCATCAAGCCGCTGGATTCAGTTGGCGCTAGACCGAGGCCTGTGAAAGTCCATGCAAGAGACCTTTGTCCAGCAGTGGACGTCTATCGGTTGATAAAGAAGAAGATAATAAAATACTAAAAAATAACATAGTTCTTTCCCTGCACGAGTCTCACAGTTGGTGTCATACAATAAAATTAAGCTATTATCATGACCTTTCAAATGACATATATCACAACTTGATACACCACTGGGGACGAAACCGCCCATTCTCCTTTGGAATAGTTGTGTATAATAGTGGCCCAACATCATTGGAATAAAAAATATCAAAAATTATTTTTAGTTTAATTAAACAAGGGGGAAAATCGGAAGTTTGAAATTTCAATTAATATAATAAATTATATTATATTTAACTATACTGAGTGGGGTATCATATGAAAGGGCTTTACTTGGACATTCTAAAACAGATTTTTATTTATTTTTATATATAATAGTTTTTGATTAATCAGGCAAAATGTCGAAAAAATACAGTTCCCCCCCCTTATCTACGAAGTTTACCAATCGAAAAATCAGAAATTATTATGGTCAATATTAGTTTACGTATATTTTACAGGAAAAATAGAAGCAACACTCTAGCAGTTTTTTTTTATACTAACAATAAACCTTTTACAAAGTTAACTTTAATTAATAAACAAATTAATATAATATTATCGTTTTACTTTTACTTCTAGAGTACGGAACCCTCTCGGTGCGCGAGTCCGACTCGCACTTGACCGGTTTTTTTTTTTTTTACTTTACGCAGATTATGTTCCTTCCGATTGCTTTGGCCTTCACCTTATCGAACCCGTGCTAACCTCTGCCTATAATAATATGTACCTTTATGTAAATGTAAATTAAAAGTCAACTCACATATCCTCGTCTGAACTCTGGCCTGAATCGTAGTTGATTGGGAAACCCAATTTCTTCTTCCAATCCTTATTTGCACTAGAATCCATTTTGAAACAAGAATTGAATTTGGAACAGTAAGTTCCCGCGTCACCTTACATGTTTTTACTTTGCACTTACGTAAAATCTCATCCAGAGGTCGGATTTCACACTTTAGTTCTATAGTCACATGCAAAAGATTTTGAGCACCATTTTAAAACAATTCATTGCGCATAAATTTCATAACACCGGCGAAAAGACATTGAAATCATTTTAGTTAAATGTTATCACCACCTCATCAAATTATACGTAAATGTCAAAAATCAAAATCAACAACCGGACCGGAATTAAATTAGTGATGTGAACTGGTTTTAGAAAAAACCTAAAAAAAATGGGTTTTGTAAAAACCGGTGTTTATCGGTTTTTACAAAAACCGTTTTTTTTTTCAATTACTTTTGGATAGTGATGATTCGATACAAGTATTTACTTGTATTCTTGTACAAGTATTTACTTGATTCAGTATTGAAACAATATTATCGAGTACTTGTAAATAGAAGAACTCGATAGTCGATACTATTGTTTCAATACCGGATCTTTTAGTATCGAATTATTGCTTTCGATACCTACTCGGTATCGAAAGAAAAGTACTTGCATCGAATTGATTCGAAGCGTATATTCGAGTTTCTCAGTTATAAGCTGGGCACACCGCACTCACTGTCATCTCAGACGTTAAGGTTAAAAAGGACTCTCTCAGAGGCGTATGAGAAAATATTTGAAAATCTCTATTTAATATTATGGTGCCAAGTGAATTTTTACTTTCAAAAGCCGATACTCAATATATTTTTCTTCTTTATCAACCTATAGACGTCTATAGCTGCACAAAGGTCTCCTGAATGGACTTCCACAGGCTTCCGTCTTGCACCGCCTGAATTCAGTGGCTCCCTGTAACGCGTTTGTTGTCGTCAGTCCACCTATGGCACCTAGTGGGGGCTCTGCCAACACTGCGCTTCTTGGTGCGGGGTTGCTGCTCCAGCACCTTGGGACCACAACGACAATCAGCTTTTCGAACTATGTGCCCCGCCCATTTCCACTTCAGTTTCGCGACTCTCTGAAATAATTCGCTGAACTCGGTAACTTTGGTTCTCCTACGGATCTCCTCATTTCTGATTTGATCTCGCAGGGATACTCCGAGCATAGCTCTCTCCATCGCTCGCTGAGTGACCGTGAGCCTTCTTATGAGGCCCACAGTTAGCGACCATATCTAGGGTCCGTAAGTCATCAATGGCAACACGCACTGTCCGAAGACTTTAGTCTTCAGGCACTGACGGATTTTGGACGTCACATCGAAGACATCTCGGAGCTTCCTGAAAGCTGCCCAGCCGAGTTGGATTCGGCGGTTCTTCTCTTTCTCAAAATTGGACCCACGTCGCTGGACTGTATGTCCCGGGTATATAATATACTCGTCCACAATTTCGAGTGCAGAGTTTTCGATGATCACTGGGTGGAGCGGAGCATGAGATTGGACATGATTTTCGTCTTGCTCGTGTTCATTTATTATTATCAATAATTATTATTAAATGTAAATAAACTTTGAAAAAAGAGTCTTTGTTTCATATATATTGCGAAGAAACTTTTTCCCCAACCTATTATTTTGATTAAAAAAATTTACTTAAAACTTTTCAATGTTTTGTTCTTTCTTTAAAAGACTAAGAAAAAACTTAAAAATACAAAAAAAAAACGGTTTTTTCCACCAAGTAATCGGTAAAAACCGGTTCTCAATTTTGTAATCGGTTCATCACTAATCGGAATTGTCAAACCAATGAATCCCATTATTGAATGAAAAGCGAAAATGAATGAGTATTGATTGCACAGATTAGAGGATACTAAACTAGCGGCACGCTATGATGGCCGGTTTGACGTTTGTCCGCTCATGAAGTTCCGTATTAATTGATAACGACTTTGAAGGAAATAATTGTATTACTTTATTGACGATAGTGATGTGCAGAGATTCATAAATTTTATCGAATGTAGTTTTAGGTTTAGGACTCAAAATTTATTTATTAAATTGATTTCTAAAATGTATACAAGTGTAGAAAAATCAGTTTGCACCATTTAAGGGGTGAATGTACTTGTGAATATGAACAATTTTCACTATGTGGACAAACCTCTGAAATCGCAAAAAAATATCAGCTGTTTCATACAAAAGGTAAAATTTTTATTTTTATATGATATATACCACAACTCGGCATTTGGTTTTCTAAATTGAAAATTTTTAAAAATGGAATCTAATACGATCGTCACATAGGATCGCTGGCTAGCACAACTACTACCTCCGGCAAACTCGCGTCAATGCTCAATGCAAAACAAAGCAGTTTCGAATTGACGTTGCTTCGAAAAGTATAAACTGTCAGTGCAATGCGATTGTGATATAGTTTTGACCTGGCTTTGGATTTCAAATATTGATACTGCATTACTGTTGACCCTTGCTCGTTAATTTGGACTATGTTCAAGCCCTTTGTTGTGGATTTCGTCGATATGACCGAACGTACGCAGAGAACTGTTCTAAATAGTCAGACACGTGAGTTCGTAATACGCCTTCGTAACTATTTCGATCGTGAAGCTCAAAATGGAGGGCCAATTTTACCTATAACGTCAGTGGTTGAACGCGTAGCTGATGCGCTTAATATTGGACAACGAACTGTTAGACGGATAACTAAAAAAAAATATGGCGAGACTGGCACAGAAGAAAATAAACTTCACACACCAAAAAAGAGAAAACGAGCAAAACCAGTCGTAGGCATCGATAGCTTTGATGCCGATGCTATCCGAAGACATGTTTACGGCTACTATTTACAGAAGGAGTATCCAACAAGAAAAAAGTTGGTGCATTCACTGAAGGAAGCTGGATTATTCTTCGGTGGGGAAAGTTCTTTAACGAAGATTTTGAAGACCATTGGATTTCGATACAAAAAATGTAACAAACGCAAAATATTGATGGAAAGATTTGATATAGCGATGGCAAGGTATACTTTTTTACGGCAAGTGAAAGAAATCAAAAATTGGCAAAATGTTGTGTTCTTGGATGAAACATGGCTTAATGCTAACCATACTGTAGGCCGTTCTTGGAACGATGACACAGCAGCATCTACTTCCAAAGTTCCTGTAGGAAAAGGATCGCGACTTATAATTTGTCACGCCGGAACCATCAACGGGTTTGTCGAAGGTTCTCTCATGGCTTTTGCGTCAAAAACCACTGGAGACTATCATGAAGACATGAATGGAGAAAAGTTTACTGAATGGTTTACCTCAATGTTGTGTAGCCTCCCTGAACCATCTATTATAATTATGGACAACGCCCCATACCACTCGATGCAAATTGACAAGCCACCTGCCCAATCCCAAAAGAAAGCTGATATCGTCGCATGGCTTCGTAAAAATGGCGTAGATGCAAACATGAATATGTTAAAAGCGGAATTAGTACGTCTTTTAAAAGAAAACAAACCAACCAAGATCCGATACGTCATTGACGAAATAGCATTAGAACATGGGCACAGAGTTATACGGTTACCGCCTTACCATTGTGAGTATAATGCGATTGAGTTGGTGTGGGCTCAAATTAAGGGATATGCTGCAAGACACAATACAGAACCCCCATTTACCACAAAAAAAATGCTAAAATTATTAGAAGAAGCTTGTGAACATGTGACTAAAGGAGACTGGGAAAAGGTTGTGAATAGAACTGTTAAATTAATAAGGGAAGATTATGAAAGAGATGTGAAAATAGATAATATTATAGAAAACGAACATATAATTATTAATGTAGGTGATGATAGCAGTGACGACAGTGAAAATAGTAGTATGGACGAATCTGATTAATTATGGCCTTTTGTGGCACCTTTTTTGGTATCTTTTGTATTCATATGTTTCTTGTGTGCATATAAAGTATGTATATCGACGGTTAAAAGGAAATAGGGCATAAGCGACATTTTTGTCAAAAATGAGTTATTATGCCATTGGACTTAAAATTTTCTGCTGTTTCGAATGCGCTTACTCCCATGGCTCTACGATGACTTTTTTGGCGTTTATGCCCAAGCAAAAGAAAAACAATTTATAGTGTTATTTTTGCTAACCGACGAAAATTCTGGTCATTTTTGCTATAAAGGTGATTGTACCCCTACAAAAATGATTTATTTTGGGTTTGTTGTCGGTAATGCTTTTTTACTTCACAAGGGTGCCAAGCTTTTGGTTGTTTATGCCTTTTAAGCATTTCAATTGAAAAGTACAAATGTTGCTTAAAGCTTACTTCCATTTCGTAATTTAGCAGAGCTATGGCGCTTGTGCCCTATATACAAAATGCATACTTATATTACTCTGGCGGTTATCCCCTATTTCCATTCAGTTCTTAATGACAGCCAAGTCGGTTATGCCCTATTACCTAAATTGATTTTAATATGACACTGGTGGATATACCTTACTTCCGTTTACTAATATAAATACGATTGTCGCTAATTCCATATTACTTAAATTAAATTAGATATCATGGTGTCGATTATAACATATTTCCACGTTCTACAATCATACTTATACGTCGCTTATACCGCAATACCAAATAAGTGAAATAAGGATTTAATAACGAGTCGGGGCTTATGCCATTGGATACCACAAAAACCAGTTTTAAAGTCGCTTATGCGTTAGCGTCGCTTGTCCCCCCGCAACACTCAGCCGCGCACTGTGACAGCGTGAACACGCGCGACTCGTGCGCTCCTATTTTTAATAATATCGGGACCCACAGGATTGGTAAGCTATCTCTTTTTATTATTTGTGATTATTTATTATTCATGCATTGTTATCTATGTTACCTGTATTTCATTCAATGTTATTATTTTAGGTTAAACAATGGAAAGGAAAGGCCGAAAAAGGGTCCTTTTAGAAATGGCCTTGAAGTCAACAGGTTTACAAAACTGCGCCAGTCAACATTACGCAACATTCAGCTGATATCCTCACAAAATCGTCAATAGGTACTTTATCAGACCTGTTCTCCAGCTCAAATGCCGATGCTGCGACATCCGTACATGCCAGCCCTGAACCAAATGCACATAAATACCACTTCAATAGCCCTAAGCCTGAGTCTGCTTTATTGATCAACTTAATACCGGAAACTGCGACGGACATCCCCACCAGTTCCGTCCAGAAAGTTCTGAACACACCATACGGTGACTGTATGTTGTTATTTTATTCAAGAAAGCTTAGCGTTTATAACGCAGTGATATACGAAAACGGCACACGAAATGCCTTTTGCTACTATTGGGACGAGAGCCAAGGTAACCGTGGTGCTAACGAAATAGCTACCATTTTGAGGAAATACATAACTGACCATGATGAACGTGGGAACATAAAACGACTTGTTCTTTATTGTGACTGCTGTCCTGGTCAGAATCGTAACAAAATTATTCTGACAATGCTCCACGAAACTGTTCAACGTTGCAAAAACATTGAATCAGTTCAAATAAATTTTTTACTCACGGGGCACACATATATGACAGTCGATTCTGCACACGGAACAATTGAAAACCAAGTTAAAAATACTACTATCTGGGCTCCATCGCAATGGTATACAGTTTTTCAGACGGCAAGAAAAAATCCAAAGCCTTTTGATGTTGAGAAATTGAATCACACAGACTTCAAGAGATGGGACCTTCTCGCTGACAAATACTTCGTGGGTAATCTTGTCGGCAAGATTAGTAAAATACGAGTCGCTACTTTTAAAAAGAACCGCACATCAGCAACGGTCAAATACTCAATGGACCCGGAGGCACCCGTGTTTCGTATAGAAATCGCATCAAAAACGAAGTTGCTTGATTTGCCGGACTGCTATCCCAAGGTCCTGCCAATTTCAGAGCTTAAACATAAAGATTTGATGAAGCTTTGTACGAACAAAGTTATACCTCAACAGTTTCAGGCAGAGTACTTAAATCTAACATTCAGTAAAAAGACAAAAGACTGTTTGGCCGAATCTGATATCGAAGATGAGGGAGATCAATAGTATTAAAGTGATGATGTTGTTTTAACCCCCGACGCAAAAACGACAGGGTGTCTGTCTGTAGTCTGTCTGTTGTTTGTCTGTTGTAAGTCTGTCTGTCTGTCTCTGTCTGTCTGTCTGTCTGTGTATGTGTCTTTCTGTGGCATCGTTGCTCCCGAAAGGATCAACCGATTTCAATTTAGATTTTTTTGCTTAAAAGGTGAATTATTGGAGAGTGTTATTATGGATTACAGATTTTTTCACAACTACCTCAATATGTATATCAAATAAAAGGGCTTGAGTAGCAGAACACAATACACTATAAAAAAATTAAATCCAAGATGGCAACCGCTGCAAAATGACTGATAACCTAAGTCGGGGGTTTTTTAAATGTTTAATTTTGAGGGGCTTTCTCAGAATATAAAGATAATACTTTCAAATTAAGAAGACTGATTAAGAAAAGTTGTGATTTTTAATGTTGATCTCGATAGCTATAAAGAAAAAAAATATTACCAATGATAATTGACCTAAGACTGACCTATTCAATGTACTAAGTAGGTATAAAACTTCTATACAGCATAAACATTTCATAATAAGAAAGTCTATTAACAAGTTAATAATTTCTTAAGCTGAAAAGAGTGGTACGGAAATAGAAATTTTGAAATGAATAGTAGATAGTAAACGTTCTTAGTTGAAAGTGAAGACAAAATTTTTTTATAGTCCTTTGTTCCCATGTTTCTTGAAACGTTGTTGTTTGACAAAGATACCATGTTTTGTTTAACGGTGCCTTTTAATTTTAAGTTGCGAAGCTGTCTTTATTTTTGCATAATGTTTATTACTTTTTTAAATGTTAACACTTTCTGTCAAATGTTGACAGCGTTATGAAAGAAAGAGACAAAACAGTGTTTTAGCTAAAATAGGTTTATTATGCGATTCGTGTTTTTATTAGTAAGGGGGTTAATTTTGATTTTTCTTGATTAAAAAGTATTGACAAAAACTCCTTTTTTATTTCAAAAAACATCACACTATCTGCTCGTTAGTAAATATGAAATGACGAGCTATATCTATTAAATCTACCATTTAGTGTAATATTATAGCAGGGTATACTGTAATAGGCTTCTTAGTAACATAGATCCTTAGTATGTTTCTGTGAAAATTTACTCCCAAGAAATTTCACCCTACTTTAGAAGTTAGAGACCCAATTACGGTGTCGTGTAATATCTGTTTTAGATATTTTCCTGATGAAGGATTGTGTTGGTTGCGCTACTTCATTATTTTTGGGGTGGCTTTTCATCCATATTTCTTTGCTTCGTAGCGACATTGTGTGTTACTAATGTCTTATATCCTGGTATTGTTTTGAATGCCGACTGTTTCTTGTGCCCTATTATCTTTTATACAACCACTATGAAAAGTACCTTATCCTTCTTTTCCTATAATATTGATTGAACGGTCTAGTCGCTTATACCCTTTTACCTTGCGAAATGATAAATTGGAATGTCGCATATGCTTCTTATCCTTTAATATTTGATTTTGTCATTTGTATCTTATGCCATATTTCCTCATTCAAAAATTAAAAGCTGTGGTTATAAGCGCCAAAAACTACTTTAAATAACGTCAAATCACTAAAACTAAGAATACCAGTAACTGTTCCATTTCTATCTGATTTTATAACTGTTTCACTTTTCACAATATCTTAATAAATGACAAAAATACGTCAGTTTTTCTAAAATTTAAAACTTTGAACGGCTCTCCTGAACATTTCATCTTTTGTCGCTTATACCCTATTTCCTTTTAACCGTCGATATTCATTTTCATTCAAATATTCAGTTCGTTCAAATAAATTAAATAAACATATACATTTTTGTTTTATTAAACCTATTTAATCAGGTACAAAAACAAAACTTAATTGTTTTTTGTTCGAGAATAAATTGACATTCCACATCACTATTGTAATGTGTCAAACCGGCCATCATAGCGTGCCGCTCATGGTAGGTAGGAAATAGAGTGCCGCTAGATTGATTGGCTAACAGTGACAATGACAACTACGATTGTACTTAAGTCTTAACATTTTGCACTATTTTTGCAGTGTTGTAACTTGTAACTTGTACAAGTGACGATATAATATTAATCGATTAAAATACTATCACAGTTTATGGAGATATATCCTTACTCCTGTGATACTATTATATTTTATTATACCTACTTATTATATGATTAAGAAAAAATGCAAACAGTAAAAGGTTTTGACTTTCATTAACAATTATTTTAAGAGAATTTTCTTTCTGTGGAAGTGTTTGTCTGTTATTTTAAAATAACTACCGAATCTCATTATTATCAGTGTTTATCTGTTCGGATATATAATCTTCACCGTAGCCGTATACTGAACTGATTTTGACGAGATTTTTAAAATCCTTTTAAAACTTGATATTTTAGGGAAATATTGATGCAGTAGGTAGGTATATAACTCGCGTCGTTCACTAATATTCGTAATTGAAAGGATCGATAAAAAATAAAAAAATGTATTATTTTCCATAAAAGAATAGTGCCCGCGCATTTTCCTTCGGGTAATTGAGGTGATATCCCGGTAACCAAGGCCAATAATATTTCAATCTAGGTTCCGAATTGATGTCATCGTAATCATTCGTGTTTTGGTTCATAATCGGGTTATAAAGAGTTAACCCATTTTTAAAAGTAAACAGCAAAATGACGAACATAAGCACCATTAGCCGGAGCATCTGAAAAGTTAAAAATGTAATGAAAAGTAAGTAAAAAAACTAAGGAGATCCGTATAAGAAACATCCCCCCTAGCCATATTACATAATATCTATTGTCTTTAGAGCAGAAGCTCCCAAAGTTTTTAGAGTTTTTAGCACGCATCCCTTCTGAAAGGATAGAAGGCGTGTTAAAAAACTTGGGTTACCCCTACTATAGAGGAAGCTATCTTAGAAACGATTAATTGGTAACCAAGTCGACACAACGTTCTTGATCGCTCATTCGCTCCACGGAATAGTATTTACGCTACACGCTTATATATTATATAACATACACGCTTACACGCTTACGCACATTAATACACGCTTCCTCTAAAGCAGGAGTTCCCAAAGTTTTTTATCACACCTATCATTTCAGAAGTGAGGCGTGATAAAAACTGGGAGCCCCTGCTCTAAAGCGTTAATGATCATAGAAAGAGAATAGTATAACAAAGTGTAATATGGCTAGGGGGGCTGAGTAGCCGACATACTTCACGAGTTACAATTTTACAAAGCAGAAGTGGCAATGTGTGAGACACGTACCTACCCCGTTAGAAAAACCGTTAGGCGTTGGGATCCCAAGGTGCTGAGATAGCTATAACTAACTCGCATCATCAGTCAAACTCCCATTTGTTGAGACACGATTTCTAACAAGTTTCAGCATGCTGCTGAATGAGGCGTGTAGAAGTCCCTACAAGAGACCTATGTCCGGTACGTACGAAGAAGAGCAGAAGTAAATTATTATATTTTTTGCCAAAATGACAACACACAATAACAGCACATTTATTCTTAGGGACTTTTCTCCGTATCTTCTTTGAGAGATATGAGGAGGCTCATTATAAGAGGTTTATTTAAATTATTTTTATGTTATAATTCATATTATTAATAGTAAAAAGTAGAATACCAGCTATTTTAATTTCTCATTTAAGTTTAATGTACAAAATTCTATAAAACAATAAGTATTTCTAAAAATAATATGCTTGAACTAATTATCGTGACTGTGATGATGATGCCTAATTCCGTATTTGTTTTTCATTTCGCGTATCGTCATTTCATTGCTACGCTTCTCTTCTTCTTCAACTAATTTTGATGGTATTTTTCTTCTTCCCATCTCCAACCAGTCTCCAGCGTTCTCTTTCTTGATCTTCTTCTGATAAACAACACGCCCGTTTCTTGTCACATATGAAATGACTGGGGTTAGAACTTGCCTCTTCTTCTTCCTATGACCGGATCTACATATAAATTGAAGAAATAATAATTATAATTTTCATACAGTTACATTAGAGTTTTACATTAATATAAAAACAAAATAACAAAATGCTTAGAATACCTACCTATATAAAATTTTTTGAGCTTGTACAACTTATTTATTCTAGCTTTCAGTAAAGACTCATGTTGGACTAAATGTTTAATACTGGTATTTTAACAATAGCTTTTGCACTAAGATTGAAAGTAAATAAAAACCTAAAGTCAATAAAAAACAGACCTTCGAGTATGCTGCTGACTTCTGAGATATTCGTTGCTAGATGAGCAGCTATCGCTATCACTTCCACTCGTTGATTCTGAATCAGTATAAATCTTCTTCGGCTTCTTCTTCTTCCTTCTCATGTATTTCTTATCAGCAACTTTAGACTGAAACGGCATCACCATTACCGGTAACCGTTGTTGAGGAAAACCCGGTATTTGCATTGGTGAAGGCATCATCATCCCTCCCATTGCTTGAGGTATTCCTCCAGATATAGGCGGAGACATACCTCCAGACATACCCGGACTCTGATATAGTGATGAAGACAAGAACTGCGACAATGTTCCGGTTACAAGATATAATATAATGTACATCATCACTAATGAATGTGTAGATAAGAAGCGGAACATCTGAAAAATTAAAACAAATTTCTTAGTTTTTAATTTTTTTAATCTCTTTTAATGATAATGAGTGAATAATGGCTATAATAAAATAGTTGTGAGAGGTTACAAGTACTTACGGATATATTTTTTGTTTTATCTTTGGCGCAATCTTTTCTCACTTATAGTTATAACTTATAAGTGAGGTGTTGAGGTTTGAGATTATTTTCGAAAATAATCTAACGGATTGTAATGTAGGTACCAAATACTAAAATAGTACGCCTAGCACCATCGATGGTTATCACCAAAGAACAGAGCCGAGATGGTCTATGTAAATGGATAATAATATAAAAATAAAGTTAGAACAAACCTTAATCGATGTGGTGACATCTACGAAGCATAGCTTAGTACCACTTTAACACTTTGTTCAATCTTTAAATACTTCTGTGAAAAATTACTACAATGGTTCTGCGATAAGTTTGGTGTTCATTGTTACATAAAATGCAGGTGCGTGTAAGTACTTCAATGTGATATAAGATCGACATAATATATAAGGCCGCAACACCACAGTCAACGATCTAGAGTTCTGAGTTCAAAGTTATGCTTTCCGAACGCTTTCCGCTACCTATCAATTCTGACAAATCATAGACCAATCTGTTATTAGACTAGTTATTTACGCATCGTCAGTGGCCAATTACCTTAGTAGGTAGTAGGTACATAATACCCACTTCAAAATTCCATAGTCAGTTCCGTGATAAAAGAAAAATATATTTTTGGACACGGATTTATATTATAATTTCTTTGATATCGTAAAAATCGTAACTTTATCCCGAGTGGCAAAATATTATGTCCATTTATGTAATTCATTCATTGTTCAATAGTTATGTAAAAGACCCATTGTAATTTTAGTAGCTAGCAGCAGAAGTAACAAAAAGGACTGAATCTTGCTTTGATATGACATTTGTTGCCGAGAATTTCGACGTGCAGGTCGCTCATGGAAAATCTTTATTGGTAAGCAGTTTTTAATTTATAATAATTAATAAATTTAGTTTTTAATAATTAATTGTTAAAATTCTTCTTAATAAAAATATTTAGTTAACGGGTTTTAATTGAATGGTTTTCACTATTACTACAATATTAATTCCAGGTAATAATGTGGAGACTGCGTGTAAGACGAATACTTTTGATACTCAGTTTTGCGGCCACAGAAGCAAAGGATCCTGAGTTGCCACTATGTCCAACCAATATGCAGTATTTCCCACAAAATCTTCCAATGCACTGTCGAATGCAAGGAACAGTGCCCCCTTTGCCACAACAGGTTTACCAGAATCCTTTACCAGGCAAACAACCTTTACCAATGCCAGTTCCTTTGCCTGGAATGCCTGGCCCAATGCCTATGCCAATGATGCCCATGCCTCCAGCACCAGCGCATAAACTTCCTGTAATCGTCATGCCATTCTATTCACCGGATACATCTGGTAATCAACCGCACTCATCACATCAAAATAGACCTCCAAGGAAACGCAGATTACCTGTAAGGAAAAGGAGACCAAAATACTACAGTCCTGATGAAGACAGCATCGATACCGACTCATCTACAGACACTGATGACTCAAGAGATACATCTTCCGAAAATGGTTGGTGGACAGGTCCAAGATCAGGTAGAAGATCTAACCGACATCACAAATCTAAAAAAAAGAAACATCAACAACAACAGAACAAGGAAATCCTTACACCAATTCTTCAATATGTCACTAAAGATGGATACGTTATTTTTGAAAAACAGATATCTAAAGGTGAAGCTAAAGATTGGTTAGTAAGTAAAAGTGAACATAAAAATGCGGTGGAAGTTACTACGCCTAAGAATGACGATGTTGTTGAATATAAACTTAAAGAACCTCGAGATAATAAGAGTGGGACCAAGTTCCTGTTGAAAGATGTAGAAGAAATAGAAGTTAAAACAGATTTAAATCCACACCAAACAAATAAGAAGAAAGACTTAAAAAGAAAGCCAATAAAAAAAATAGCAAGTAGTACTTAATTTATTTGTAAGTTTTTATTGACGTTTTGTAGATTTTTTATATTTTTTTTAATAAATAATCATTTTATGAACAAGCTTCTTTAATCTGCTAACTTTGTAGGTTAGATCTGGCCTTTCATATTATTCCCTAATATAATTTATTTTTATTTTTGTGTATTATTACGTTTTTTAGTAAATAAAAATGTAATACTTTATGTAATGTAACCAGTTTAAAAAAATAACATAAAATAATGTTCCTAATATGAAAGGTACACATCACTATCTTAGATTGAAGGTCAACCATTCATTCACTTCTTTTCATTCATTAAAATTAGATAATAAATATTTGAATTTTGGAAGCCTGTTTGTAGTTTTACTTTCAAACATAGACCTGTGACATATCACAGGTCTATGTTTGAAAGTAAAACCGTGGAAGTAATATAGCATTCTACTTCCATGCGTAAAACCCATAAATAGTAGATCATAATACCAAGTCTGTGAGTATTTCCTATTCCATGAATAAAACAATGCTTCTTTATAATTTCGTTGAAAAAATTCGAACTTTGGAGAAATAGTATCAAATATTCATTGATATAATATTCACGCAGTCTATACCTATTTAAAGTTATTAAGACAGGACTAAAAAAACTAATTTAAGACTGGAAACACAATTGAATAGGCTACCTAGTACCTACCTACATAATTAAGTAGATAAATAGGTAGCATAGCTCTAAAAGCCGTGACCTCAAACCTCAGTAAAGACTAGGTAATAATATAATACCTATTATTATAAGTGGTAGAGTCAGACTATTCAAAAGCACTTGTAAAAAGTTTATTTGAATAGAAAATATTTCTTATTTTTTATTAAAGTATTAGACAGTTAACCTACACTTAAGGAAATATCAGAATAAATTTATAAACACATATAAAAATTCCGAGGCCAGCGGGATTCGAACCCACATCTCTTGGGAATCGCGCCCGAGTGTGTAGCGTTACACTGCGTACATAGTGTTACAGTGATATGTATCTACTTATTTCAGTTTAAGCAACTGTTAGCGACATCTAGTAGCAACACGTTACAGTCGTTGAACTACTTTTTCCAAGACTCCATATTACAATGGAGCTCTTTTAGAAACTAGAGATGCCACATTGCTTTTTTATTGTTTTTTATTAAAGTGTTAACCTACCTATACTTAAGGAATTATCAGAATAAATTTATAAACACGTCCGCGTCATATCAAAAATTCCGAGGCCAGCGGGATTCGAACCCACATCTCTTGGGAATCGCGCCCGAGTGTGTTAGCCTGCTCTTCACGTTGGCGATCATTGTGGCGAATGGTTATGGCCAATACCTATGGCAATCATGTAGAGCGGGTGTTTGTGTAATCTTGGTATGTATTGGAATGATGGCCCACAAGTTGGCGTAAGATCCATTTGGCTTCGGTTTTTTTACAAAAGATCAAAGGGTTGACTTGTGGCAGAGTTATGGCCGCCGCGTCCACACGTTGGGCGCGCGTTTAGTTTCCTACGAGCTCCCAGTAAGATTGCGCTCACCTGATTTAACTCTGATTTAACTTTTCGTATACACATTCACGTAGTTGCGGTATGCTGTGAATAAATAAACCGCAGCAGCCGTTAGCGTCTCAATATCCATTTTATCCATTTTAATAAATTCGTCCGCACATTGGCGTGACCGGAAGCAAACTGAACGACCTGCCATCGTATGGACGCCATCACAGACTATTGGCTAATATCTACCTTTACCACAATATTCGCCACAATGTTCGCCAACGTGAAGAGCAGGCTTTAGCGTTACACCATATCCGCACACATCCTTACTAATATTATAAATGCGAAAGTGTGTTTGTTTGTTGGTTTGTTGGTTTGTCCTTCAATCACGCTGCAACAGGGCTACGGATCGACGTGATTTTGCATGGGTATAGTTGAAGACCTGGAGAGCTACTTTTTATCCCGGAAAATCAAAGAGTTCCCGAGGGATTTTAAAAACTAAATGCACGCGGAAGAAATCACGGGCATCAGCAAGTGTGTTTAAAAATTTATTCCAAAAAATATTTCTATTCTATTCTATTCTAGGTATAAAATGTAAAATTGCCAAAGTATTACCTTTTCACGATTCTACCTATGAACTGATTTTAATGAAATTCAGTACAGATGTAGTCTGGAACTTAGGCCTAGAATTTAGACTAATAATGTCTAGAAATAAAGAAATGATTGCTGTTAACCGAAACAACAAAATGTAGGACCTGCCGCCTGTGGTCCCATTAATATGGACTCCATTAAGTATTTGCATGATGATTGTGATGTATTGACAAGCACAGAGCTGGTCTTCCGTGGAGTCATAGGTTATGGAGCATCGCTCCCTTCCATACACACCTGAAAATCCAAGAGATCGACGGGAATTTACAAACCTAAATCACACAAGGGATATACCACATGAAGTGTTGAAGCGCTTTTGCGGCGCCGCTGCGGCTTCTTGCACCAAAAAGTATTTACCAATTCCAAACGATGACGCACAACAATGTGCCAGGCAATCCTATAAAATCACTACGTTGTACGGTGTCTCTGCGGCCTCTCCGATACCTACTAAATTCCATGTTAGGTGGGTATAACTCCGTGCGCTGCGGCGCCACGACGCATTGCAACTTCGCTGCATTACTTCTGCGGCGGCACAGCGGCGGCTACTTGGAAAAACTTGTGTAGGTATAATATGTGCACTGTATGCTATCAAATTAATGTCACTTGGTCACCACCATAAATCGGACCAATCAGTAGGTACATAATATACCTAGAACTTATAGAATCCAACAAAATCACTTTTTGGTCAGGGATTTTAAGCAAAAATTCGTATTATACTTACATAAATTATTATTTATACATAATAGGTAAGTATATCTCTTTTATTTATTTTGAATAAATACTAAATAGGCTTGCGCTTGACGTCAATCAACGCTGGGAAGCACTGATGAGGTCTAGGTTGGAGCGCGCTTGCCTAGAAGATGCCTAATCACTCTTGCCTTGAAGGTACTCAAATTATAGGTGGCGGGAAACACGGATGCTGGAAGGGTGTTCCATTTCTTGGTGGTTCGTTTCAGAAACGTTGAACTAAGGCGTTTCGTGCGAGTAGGTTAGATTTCTACCACGTAAGGATGCCAACGCTCACGACTTTTCGCAGTTCTGTGGTAGAACGGTGAAGGAAGCACAAGGTTGTGAAGTTCCTGAGCGCACTCTCCAAAATATATCCGATAGAAGACAGATAGACAGGCGACTTTGCGTCGGTGCTGTAGAGTGAGCATTTACGCCCCCCTATGATACGCCGAGCGCGGCGATCTATAGAGTCTAATGCACCGAGCTCGTACTTGGCAGAGCCATCCCAGAGGTGGCAGCACATACTCCAAGCAGCAGTACTTAGAAAATAGATATTATTTCGCCCGCAACTTCGCATTGTCTGAACCGCTTTATTAGTAACAGATCTTTGACCACAGGACATGCACATCGGATGTTTCCTTAGATGTAGCATAATTCTGCGTTCGACTCGGCGCGCGTCGCGACACTAGCGCTTCACGAGAGAGTATGTTAGATGTAGGAAACTTGTTTGAAATTTATGTATGAAGTTTGGTAATCTAATTAGCATTTTTGTCTCGGCTTTGACTACATCGTGAGCCCTCGCCTTCAATTGTATATTTCAAACTTAAAGCGCACAAAAGAAAAACCCAGTTTTTCTGTTCTGAGTCTTTGACTAAGGCTCACGTTATGGTCAAAGCCTCCCACTAGACCATACCAGAGACAATTCAGAAACTTTAAAATCCAAAATTGCCCCTACCGGAAATCAACCCCGATACCTCACCTCAAGACCATAGCGCTATCCACTGCGCCCTGAAGGTCGTCAAAAACGATCGAGAATATGTAGCCGTACACAATCTATTACTAGTAGGTATATTGAAAATTTTATTATTCAAATCCAAATCATGCACAGCATTTACTGTTCGCTTACCGCACGTAGCCGTAGGTTTTCTTTTTACTCCACAATGAATCGACGTTGTGTAAGAAATAGGTAAAATGCATATAAACGTACTCCAATCGAGAAAACACTGCGATAACTATCAGCATGCCGAGAATGAGTTGCGTGAGTTTCTTATTTTATGATTTACTTAAACTTATACCTGTACCTAATAGCCTAGTGGTTCAGACTACGGTTTTCTTTTCGGGTCGGTCCGGGTCCAGGGGTTTTCACAGGGACTCCGTACGGACTCCGCTTAAGGTGGATTATACAGTGAGTGTCCAGTTTAAGAAATTAGTCAGAATATCGGCTTATTTGTGAGTAACTCACGCCCAACTCGATATTTTGATTAATTTCTTAAACTGGTCACTTTCAAGTAAAGATTTTTATATAAACCTGTGAAGATGACAATTCCACTGGCGCAATTAGAATGCCATAAGCCTACTTTGTCGTATTAAACTAGCGGCACGCTATGATGGCCGGTTTGACGTTTGTCCGCTCATGAAGTTCCGTATTAATTGATAACGACTTTGAAGGAAATAATTGTATTACTTTATTGACGATAGTGATGTGCAGAGATTCATAAATTTTATCGAATGTAGTTTTAGGTTTAGGACTCAAAATTTATTTATTAAATTGATTTCTAAAATGTATACAAGTGTAGAAAAATCAGTTTGCACCATTTAAGGGGTGAATGTACTTGTGAATATGAACAATTTTCACTATGTGGACAAACCTCTGAAATCGCAAAAAAATATCAGCTGTTTCATACAAAAGGTAAAATTTTTATTTTTATATGATATATACCACAACTCGGCATTTGGTTTTCTAAATTGAAAATTTTTAAAAATGGAATCTAATACGATCGTCACATAGGATCGCTGGCTAGCACAACTACTACCTCCGGCAAACTCGCGTCAATGCTCAATGCAAAACAAAGCAGTTTCGAATTGACGTTGCTTCGAAAAGTATAAACTGTCAGTGCAATGCGATTGTGATATAGTTTTGACCTGGCTTTGGATTTCAAATATTGATACTGCATTACTGTTGACCCTTGCTCGTTAATTTGGACTCTGTTCAAGCCCTTTGTTGTGGATTTCGTCGATATGACCGAACGTACGCAGAGAACTGTTCTAAATAGTCAGACACGTGAGTTCGTAATACGCCTTCGTAACTATTTCGATCGTGAAGCTCAAAATGGAGGGCCAATTTTACCTATAACGTCAGTGGTTGAACGCGTAGCTGATGCGCTTAATATTGGACAACGAACTGTTAGACGGATAACTAAAAAAAAATATGGCGAGACTGGCACAGAAGAAAATAAACTTCACACACCAAAAAAGAGAAAACGAGCAAAACCAGTCGTAGGCATCGATAGCTTTGATGCCGATGCTATCCGAAGACATGTTTACGGCTACTATTTACAGAAGGAGTATCCAACAAGAAAAAAGTTGGTGCATTCACTGAAGGAAGCTGGATTATTCTTCGGTGGGGAAAGTTCTTTAACGAAGATTTTGAAGACCATTGGATTTCGATACAAAAAATGTAACAAACGCAAAATATTGATGGAAAGATTTGATATAGCGATGGCAAGGTATACTTTTTTACGGCAAGTGAAAGAAATCAAAAATTGGCAAAATGTTGTGTTCTTGGATGAAACATGGCTTAATGCTAACCATACTGTAGGCCGTTCTTGGAACGATGACACAGCAGCATCTACTTCCAAAGTTCCTGTAGGAAAAGGATCGCGACTTATAATTTGTCACGCCGGAACCATCAACGGGTTTGTCGAAGGTTCTCTCATGGCTTTTGCGTCAAAAACCACTGGAGACTATCATGAAGACATGAATGGAGAAAAGTTTACTGAATGGTTTACCTCAATGTTGTGTAGCCTCCCTGAACCATCTATTATAATTATGGACAACGCCCCATACCACTCGATGCAAATTGACAAGCCACCTGCCCAATCCCAAAAGAAAGCTGATATCGTCGCATGGCTTCGTAAAAATGGCGTAGTTGCAAACATGAATATGTTAAAAGCGGAATTAGTACGTCTTTTAAAAGAAAACAAACCAACCAAGATCCGACACGTCATTGACGAAATAGCATTAGAACATGGGCACAGAGTTATACGGTTACCGCCTTACCATTGTGAGTATAATGCGATTGAGTTGGTGTGGGCTCAAATTAAGGGATATGCTGCAAGACACAATACAGAACCCCCATTTACCACAAAAAAAATGCTAAAATTATTAGAAGAAGCTTGTGAACATGTGACTAAAGGAGACTGGGAAAAGGTTGTGAATAGAACTGTTAAATTAATAAGGGAAGATTATGAAAGAGATGTGAAAATAGATAATATTATAGAAAACGAACATATAATTATTAATGTAGGTGATGATAGCAGTGACGACAGTGAAAATAGTAGTATGGACGAATCTGATTAATTATGGCCTTTTGTGGCACCTTTTTTGGTATCTTTTGTATTCATATGTTTCTTGTGTGCATATAAAGTATGTATATTCATTTTCATTCAAATATTCAGTTCGTTCAAATAAATTAAATAAACATATACATTTTTGTTTTATTAAACCTATTTAATCAGGTACAAAAACAAAACTTAATTGTTTTTTGTTCGAGAATAAATTGACATTCCACATCACTATTGTAATGTGTCAAACCGGCCATCATAGCGTGCCGCTAGTGTAGTTTACAAATTGCGAAAAACCAAATTAAATTTGAATTTCGCGGGCAGACCCGTATAATCAACCTTAACTCGGAGAGTAAAACTGCTGAATGGCAACAATGTATGCATACAAGTACATACTTCCATCAACAAGAGTCTAACGGAAAGGACTGAGCGAGCAATAATAAAACATTCTTTTTAAAAAACGGACTTCAAACGCCCGCGCCACTACAAAGTTATATACATACTAGCTGATGCCCGCGACTTCGTCCGCGTGGATTTAGTTTTTAAAATCCCTCGGGAACACTTTGATTTTCCGGGATAAAAGTAGCCTTTGTCACTCTCCAGGTCCTCAATTATACCCATGCAAAAAATCACGTAGATTCGTGGCTCTGTTGCGGCGTGATTGAAGGTCAAACCAACAAACAAACACACTTTCGCATTTATAATATTAGTAAATATGATTAGAATATTAAATTACATAGGAAAACACTGTAATATTACGTCCATACGATGTTTTACATCCATACCTACTATGTAGTATGTAGGTATAATGATCGTTTGACAAAATCTGACGCCTTTGGAGTAGTTTGACTTTGACAAAATAGTATACACGATGGCTATATAGGTACGATAAATTAAGCATGCCAGCTTAAGATGAGCCGTACATTCAAAGTATCCTGTAGATTCCGGGGTTCAAGTTATTTGGACCTCTACTGAAGATTGTGATGTCTATAATTTCTGAACTACGAAATTGACGACCTTGAAATAATTACAGGACAATCTCTAAAGAACCTCCTTTCTAACAAAAAAAGAATGGATTAAATCGGAATACGCCTTAATGAATTACAGCGAAATACACATTTTGACTTTCATCCCCTCTCCCAAGGGAACCGTGCTGAATCTCGGGATAAAAGGTATCCTATATTATACCTCGTAGTATTAACTTAAATCGTGCCAAGTTTCATTTAAATCCGTCCAGTAGTTTCGGCGTGATGCGCGGCCAAGATACAGACAGACAGACAGA
This sequence comes from Oeneis ivallda, assembly GCA_029955525.1. NCBI lineage: Eukaryota > Metazoa > Arthropoda > Insecta > Lepidoptera > Nymphalidae > Oeneis > Oeneis ivallda. The sequence goes on from JARPMR010000009.1 coordinate 22,745,793, forward strand.
CAGACAGACAGACAGACAGACAGACAGACAGACAGACAGACAAAAAATAAAAAAAAAATTGTTTTGGCTTCAGTATGGATTATAGAGTGCCCTCAAAGAAAAATTTTCAAAATATCTTCAATGTACAGAATTGGACCTGTTACAGTTTTATTATATTATAGATAATTCATTGTTGATTTTTTAAAAACCGCTCGACCGATTTCGATAAATTTTAAATATAGTATAGAAGTATACCTACCTACCCTTTGAAAAAAAAGAATTTTCCAAATCGGTTCAGAGGTCTTCGATTAATAATCAGTGAACATACATAAAAAAGATTCCGGCAAATTGTGAACTTCCTCCTTTTGAAGTCGGTTAAAAAGAGTTCAAAAAGGGTAAAAAAAAACTCGCTCGAAAGGGGCGTTATGGCAACTTTCAAAACTCTTTGTTAGTGGAAGTGTAAACCTATTTTGTCTTCAAAGCGTCCGTTCCGCTTAACCCATAATATTATATAATACACTAGATGATGCACGCGACTTAGTCCGCGTGGATTGAGGTTTTTTATTTCCCACGGGAAATCTTTAATTTTCCGGGATAAAATGTAGCCTTAGATGTGCTAATCCTGGGTATGAACTATCCCCATTCCAAACAGCCAAATCGGTTGATTTGTTGTGATGTTAAAGAGTAACAAACATCCATCAATCCATCCATCCATCCATCCAGACATCCATCCATACATGCATCCATCCATTCATACATCCATCCATACATCCATCTTCACAAACTTTCGCTTTTGTAATATTAAATTTCATCCAAATCGGTTCATTGGTTCTGTTGTTAACAAACATCTATCCATCCATCCATCCTCACAAACTTTCACATATAGGTGTAATTATTAATAGGATAGGATTATAACTCACAGTAAAAAATCTCTTCATTTTCAATATTATTATTGGCATTTTTTTTCAGGAATTCAAGCACATCTGGATACTCACAGCCATCATCGCAAATGTATTTAAAAACGTTGAAGTTCAATTCGCAATGCCAATGTGCCCACCTATGATACCTGGCCCGCCTCCTCCAATCTTCCCTATGCCTCTGCCTATGCCAATGTTATGTCCAATGCCAATATCAGGGGATAATATGTCGCCATCAAGGACTAGCACAACGACAACATCAACAACAAAAAAACCTGATTCGAGTGCCGTAGCTGTACCAGTGGGAATACCAGTGCCAATGCCAATGCCCATGCCAATGCCAATGCCGGTTCCAATGGGCATCCCAGCATTCCCATCACCCAATTGCCAAAGACCACCTCCAAAACCAAACAACTGTCCCCCTTGTCCTCCTTGCGTCTGCAGACCATCCTGTACACCACCGGCCTTTTCATACTGTTCTCCATGCCACATGAAATGTAGGTGTAGAAACAAAGAAGATGCACCCGTACCCTTACCAAATAAGCCACCACAAGGTCAAGAATATGGCATGCCAGTTCCATTGCCTGCTGTTATGCCACCGCCAATTGTCATGGTACCTTATCCTCCCCCAATAGCTATACCAGTACCGAAAGACAGACGTAGACCTAGGAAAGAACGAAAATCCAAATTCTCATCATGTTCCGATGAGTCAGCCGACTCCAGCAGCTCTGAATCCAATTATAAAAGAAAACATAGAAATAGAAGGAGAAAACATTTCGGTGGTTTCAGAAGAACTCTTCGTAGTTCAGACAGCGAAGATGAATTAGTTAAACCGATGCTTAGTTACATTTCAGAAAATGGCGATGTCAAATTTAAAACTAAAATTAGCGGTGACGATGTTGCAGAGTTGCTTGGTGAAAAGAAAGCAGATAATAGTTATCGAACGGTTCAAATCATGACCGGTGAAGATGAAAATAATAAGCCCAAAGTGGTTGTGCTCTCTGATAACGGTGAAAAAAGAAAACGTGAAAGATACAAAAAAGTTATTTTGAGAGGAGAAATGAATAATCATATTTTAAGAGACGGGAAGAAGGAGTTGGTTTTTAGACCGCCCGGTGATAAGAAAATTAGTAATTTGTCTGTATCTTTCCAAATAAGTTAGTTTGAAATAGGCTATGGACTTATTTGTTATATTTTTATGTTGCACGATTAAGCGGCTGAAGTTTATAAGACGAAATCGTATTTTTAGAGACCATTTAAGTTAAAATGAATAATTTTAGAAATTAATTTACTAATCAAAAATTTAAATAAATAAGTATTCTATGAGGTAGTAGGGGATCTTACATAAAGGTCAAACTGACGTGCATAATGATTGCAATGTTGACGCAACAATAGTAGTTTATGCAAACACAATGCACAATAAAGTTCGTAAAAATCGTATAAAATACGATGAAAACATACCACTCCATTACATAGTTTCGGATTCAGGAAATGCATAGAAGTGTACTCTTTTTAATTATTATTCTAATAAGCAATGTATGTTCTGCGAATTCACGGGAAGGACAATCAATATTGGACATTATGAGACGTTATCAAAACCCAAACTTAATTCAACTGTACCAAAACCAAAACAATCAGATGGTTTATCCTTGGCAAATGGAACAAAATATTAATCCAATGAATAGAAGTTTTGAAAATAATGCAACTGCAAATTGCTGTTCAAATTTTGAATGCCCGGATCCATGTTTTCCATCACCAATTTACTCGATGTCTGCACCAATTATTGTTCCAGCCAGAACAGTTTTCGAACCAGTGATACATAATCATCCACCATTGGAGAAGATAAAGAGAATTATAGCGAGAGATAAGAAGAGATGGAGAATGCACTCTTCTTCGTCAAGTTCAAGTAGTAATGAATTTTCCAGTAGTAGTAGTACAGGAACCGATTCAGACGGGTACTGATTTATTTTAATTTAGTCTTACATACTTGAATACCTAATAAGAACCTGAATATCATCAGTTATAATAACCATAAATATATTAAAGTTCGGCCGTTCAGAGAATGCGTTCCTGACAACTATCAGATAATATTGTTTACCAAGTTATTTGACACTCAGTTTGGCACAAAATTATAACATTAATTGATTATTGATATAATAATGTTGTTTTAATGCTCATCAATTGTTAAAACGGTAAACAACCAGCAATAATATTTTTATCGTAACTGCAACGCCATTACAAAGTTACGTCGTCAGTTCAATCGCGACGTGTCAGGAACGCATTCTCTGAACGGCCGTAGTATACTTACTGTTACCTACTATCTTTATGGTTATTACATTTACATTTTTATGATGTGATTTTTAAAGTCAATTTTGTTATTTTTATAAAAAATTGAATCAAGAGTTTACTGTTTAGTTAATTCTTACTTAGATATAATATAAATATATAAATAAAATATCAAGTCAATAAAGTACATTTATTACTTTTATCTTATTCCAGCAGACCTATTTCTCGACATAATTTAACCTTAATACTATCTTCACGCTGTGCTTAAATGTATTTAAGCAATTACATAATATTACTTTAGCCTTAATATTTAAGTATTTACAATGATTTGGATTTTAAGGAAACCTTAAGGCAATTCTAATGCGTAGTTTTTTTTGCATGAGCGAAGTCCACATTAAATTAAGAGATCGATCCATAAAGATTGTGATCTATGTCTTTACGTAATTAGCACAACAAAAAGAACAGGCGCTACAAGATTTCCATTCATTTATTTGATCCATTGTCATGATCAATATCACGATCGGTATCCAAAATACTTAGATTGCTAGGAATCACGTAATATCAATTAACAATGGATCACCACCTCACTTTAAAATTACGGGCTACGGTAAGTTTAGCACGCACAAAGGACTTTTGTCGAAGTTTGTTTATTAAGACGCACTACTCGTTTTTATTTCCACTCCAGCGTTTATATCGTCATCTTCGAATAACCAAAGACCATTTCTCCAAAGTCCTCTGTGCACGCTATCCCTAAGTCTCCACATGAAAATGATCTCTGACACCATGTTAGAGGATAAATGAGTACGAAACATGAACAAGTGTTAAATTTAAAAAAACATTAAAATACTAGCTACCTACATTATCAAACCCTGGATATCATCTAGGACCAGAGTACTTGTCAAGACGAATTAAACAAGCCCAAACTCGATGGGGTTACGTCGTTTTATTACAGCGTTCCCTTAAGCATCTTTGAGCTCCATCATCAGACCCAGACATCATCTAGAACCAGAGTGCTCGTCAAGATGAATTAAACGAGCCCAAACTCGATAGGGTAACGTAGTTTCATTACAGAGTTCCCAGCACTTTTCAGTTCCAACATCACACCCTGGATATCATCTAAGATCAGAGTACTTGCCAAGACAAATCAAACGAGCCCAAATTCGATGGGGTTATGTAGTACTCATCACGGAGTTCCCTTAATCACCTTTCAGTTCCATCATCAGATCAGCTCCATATCACAATAATATTGCATCGATTATCCGATTTACATGTACCTACATGAAAAATTTCAGCTCAATCGGAAACCGGGAAGTGGTTGTAGTTCATCTTGCAAGATTTGACCTAAGAATACTGTATACCTACATACATATTACATACATTGCATGTTAAATAAAACCTTGTAAAAATAAGGTGGAAACTGAACTGTTGAACAGTTCAGTTGCCACCTTATTTTAGCTTTTAGCTTAGCTAATTTATATGGTTCGCAGTAGTTCAGATCTTAGCCAGTAGATAAATCTATGAACCATCATTTTTGACTGAACTGGTCTTCTCCTTGCGGGCTCTTCTGTTTTCTAAAAACATTCTTTATTCTGAACCAAGGTTCTAGAATATTCGAACTATTAATCCTCCGATTCTAAAACTTTTAACTGTCCAAAATCCTTAACATCCATAAGTGGTTTTTCTACATGTATCATATTCACTTCTTTCTTCTTCTTAGAAATCTGATACCCAATTTTCTTAGAGAAATTTACGCTTCTATAGATTTTTCTTGCTACTAACAAAAAAATTACTAAACCTAAGATAAAGGTGCATATTTCGATTCCACGGATAATGTAAAAAAATTTGAAATATACTGCTCTGATCATTTCTTGGGCTTCTTCTGGTAAGTCCCCTTGAATCTGGAAAAATAATAGTTTGATTAAAATCCTACAGCTTCCTACTTCCTACTTATTATTATAAATGCGAAAGTTTGTGAGGATGGATGGATGGATTGATGTTTGTTACTCTTTCACATCACAACGAATGAACCGATTGGGCTCATATTTGGAATAGAGAGAGCTCATACCCAGGATAAACACATAGGCTAAATTTAATCCCATAAAATTAAAGAGTTCCCGCTGGAATCAAAAAACCTTTTGTGTGGGTATAGCTGATCAGGACCCTGGAGAGTGACATAGGCTACTTTTTATCACGGAAAATCAAAGAGTTTTCAACCCACGGGATTTTTAAAAACTAAATCCACACGAACCAAGTCGTGGACATCAGGTAGTATTTAAATAAAAAGTACATAGATAAATAAAAGTGTTAACAGGTTTCTTACAATTTTGAAATAAGTTAAAGGCACAACCATATTTGAGAATGGTTTAGCCTTGCTGTTGTAATTGACGTCTTGTACGTCGACGCTGATCTGAAGTGTGAAATACGTGTTCAATACTGCACCGACTTTCTGGAAGAATTGAAGAAATGATTAGCTTAGATTTGTATCTATTTACTACGTCAAATATATCATCGATTAGTACATCTTTGGTCGATATGACGCATCATTATTTTTTATAACCACTGATATTTTTCGTTACCATTATGTAGGTCAATTCTGTAAAAGCTGCATCAATCATTGGTGTAATGGTTCGTTTAGTACCAACAAACGAACATGTATGATAAGTATGTATTAAATAACATATATGTGCACTAACGCACAGCTGCACTGTCCCAGGAAACGATTACGACTGAGCAGCGAGCGCTCCTACATCACGGCACAATTATGATATTCTCCGCTTACCCACACCTGTATGTTACAATTGGTAGATACAGTCTCAATTGTGGTGATTGGATGAGTGTAACGCATTCATTTTGCAGCAATGCATTTTAGCCAATAGCGAGTGAGTATCGGCCAATCAGAGGCGATTGCAATCGTCACTTTGTAGAGAATCGCACAGCTGGTGATTTTTTTTTCATATTTCCTCCATCTGTGGTATATCACCGAATGCTACAAGTATGTATGTATGTCAGCTTACAAAAAATTTGCCGTCGAATAATCTAAATATTTGGGTTTCCAAGGTACACAGAACGCGGAATTTTCCGGCGAGTAAAAGACATGAAATTAGGCGATCGCAGTGGTATTCTCTCAAATTGATTACAGTGTGACGATGGCCTGTGATAGGCCAAAATGCATTGTTGCAGAAAGAACACGATAAATTGAGCCAATCACCACGATAAGACTGAAGCAATGATTAATGCAGCTTTTACAAAAATCGGTCTACATAATTAGGCTGTTATTTGTATAGGGACATTGGGGATAGCCAATCTAGTGTTAAGCAGTGATAGCCTAGTGGTTAGGACTGTGGTCTCCTATTCGGGGGGTCGCAGGTTCGATCCCGGGTACGCACCTCTGACTTTTCGGAGTCATGTGCGTTTAAGCAATAAATATCACTTGCTTCAACGGTGAAGGAAAAACATCGTGAGGAAACCTGCACATCTGAAAGTTCTCTATTTAAATGTTCTCGAAGGTGTGTGAAGTCCGCCAATTCGCATTGGGCCAGCGTATGGCCTATAACCCTTCTCTGAGAGGAGACCTGCGCTCAGTAGTGAGCCGCTGATGGGTTGCTGATGATGATGATGATGAATCTAGTCTTAATCTTAAATTAATTACTTATAGACATTAGTGAGATATGTGGATGACTTACAGGATCCACTAAGATCTCGCTGCCGTGCTTCATTTCGTCAGGATGTATGCCTTCGATACGGTCATATAGCTGAGGGTCGGCGTGCAAGAAGTGCGCGTGAGATAGAACCATAGGGAAATCTGAAAACAGACATAGGTAGGTGATTAATTTTCCCAACGATTTATTTCTTCTATGCATCACTTTCCACCGTCTGCGATTGCGGTCAAGAGCAAAGCTATTTGACAGTGAGTTTTCTTTTATCGTTATACACTTTAATAAAATATCATCATCATTAGAAACCCATCAACGGCTCACTACTGAGCGCAGGTCTCCTCTCAGATAAGGGTTATAGGCCATGGTCCACCATGCTGGCCCACTGCGAACTTCACACATCTTCGAGGACATTATAGAGAACTCTCAGATGTGCAGGTTTCCTCACAATGTTTTCCTTCACCGTTGAAGCAAGTGATATTTAATTGCTTAAACGCACTAGACTCCGAAAAGTCAGAGGTGCGTATCCAGGCTCAAACCTGCGACCCCCGAATAGGAGACCACAGTCCTAACCACTAGGCTATCACTGCAAGTAAAATATACTTAAACATATTAAGTACTTAATAGCTGATGCCCGCGACTTCATCTCTCTCTGATTATCCGAGATAAAAAGTAGCTCTCCCGGTCTGAGGACCCACTACTACACCCATTACTATACCCATGCAAAAAATCGCATCAATCCGTTGCTCTATTGCAACGTGACTGAAGGACAAACCAAAAAACAAACACAGTTTCGCATGTATAATAATATCATTAATGCAAAATTATAACACAATCTAGACAACTTCAATCATCGTTCGAGATTTAGGCAGTTCGCGGTTCGTTGCTAGGAAACCTAGCAACCTAAATCTCGAACTATATTTATATGACTTTCGTGTACTTAATTAAAATATTTTAATTTGCAATAACAATTAATATTGATGTCAATAATAAGATAAAGCTATCCTATCTTTTAAGTTGAACCAAATTACAGATAGTTACGAAGTTTGATCAAAATTAGTTCAGTAGTTTTCGAGTTTATCCCGAACATACATCGTAACACGAGATTTTTATATTATAGATAATAATTAAATATAAAAAAATATTTTTAAACAACCGACTTCAAACTCCCGCTTTACTTCAGTATACAAACACTATACAAAGTATTTAATTTATTGTTGATATTTTAAAAAGCGCTCGACCGATTTCAATAAAATTTATATGGGACCACCTGGGAAGTATGCCTTTTGAAACAAATCGGTTAAAAACTATCTTTTATCAGCTTCGTTCCCGCCAAATATTTTTGTACAAATTAACCAATTTTGATTTCTTCGTTCAACCGTTCTTTTGGGGTTTCCCTGTTTATTTTTTTTTAAACCACCCAGGTTTTAAACTGTATAAAAGAGCGAACAAAACAAAAAAAAAATAATCAAATCGGTCAAGCCTTTTTTTAGGGTTCCGTACCCAAAGGGTGCCAACGGGACCCTATTACTTAGCCTCCGCTGTCCTTCCGTCCGTCCGTCCGTCCGTCTGTCAGCGGGCTGTATCTCGGAAACCGTAATAGGTAGACAGTTGAAAATTTTACATATTGTGTATTTCTATTGCCGCTAGAACAACAAATAATAAAAATTAAATTAAATTAAAAATAAAGGGGGCTTGCATACATGGAAAAGGAGTCGAAATAAAATTTTATTTTTTTAACTTGGCATGTGGGGTGTCTAGACAATTCTAGAGCTCATTAAGTGGAGTTCAAATATATATCTTTTTATTTTTTAGCTACAAAAATGAAGAAATGGGGGGCCGTCGAAGTTGTCGCTTTTAGACCAATTTTGTTAGGGGTCTATCTCAAAAACTAAACTAGTTAGAAATTTGAAATTTTGGTATATTATGTACTATAAAGTGTATTTAAACGACAAATACTGAAAACACTGATTTATATTGCGGTTTATAAGTTGTGACCAAAACAAATGAGCATTTTTCCCCATATGCTAATTTAGTACTTTCTAAGAACTAAGATAATAAAAATATGTATCTAGTTTTAAAAAATTATTTGGTCATATGTACGGAACCCTAAAAGAGCGAGGCCCGACTCGCACTTGGCCGATTTTTTAAGTTTTAGCCAGACTAACGCACAGCAATTCATGTTTATAATTAAGAAAAATAAAAAATTAGGGAAAAATTCCACATGTAGAAATTATTTAAAATAAAATTGAAAATAGAAAATTCAGTCTGTCGAGCTGGGATTCGAACCATCGACTTTTAACTGTTTAGCGACTGTAGAAACCACAAGGCTACCGAGATCTTATATTATAGTGTGAAAATATTGAACACAATGCCAAATTCACATTCAAAAAAGTGTCGGTTCAATTTAGTCTTAATATTTTCCGTCTAGCCCCCTTCCGCACCGCGCGATAAGGAACTACGTACCAAAAAGATAATATAGATGTAAGTATATTTTTAAGTAGTGGAAAAATAAAGTAAAAAATTACTACTAGGTAATTATATTTACAAAAAATACACGCAGTCCAAGTGATCGCTAGTGGGCATGGTGCCCATAACACTGGCGCTATTACCTAAAATTATTGGGCTAATTATGCGCCAGCTCTTTGGTCACCAGAGGCGAGGATCAGTTTTTGGGACACGACATTTATAAATTCTTCGTGTCCGATGACCATGGACCCAGAGTCTCAAAAGCAAGCGCCGCAAAATCGTAATCCTTAGAAATGGCTGAGCGGATTCGGCAGCTGCACCCGCCTTTTGGCACGAGCCCGGTAGGCGGGACGCAGCCAACGTCTCAACGCAGGTCGCATCCCACACCAGTGCGCGACCCATCGTCCACAGTACTATAGTCATCCCGTCCGGCCTCTTCCAGTCATCCCTGAACAAACCGGAGGGTTCCAGTTGTGCAGGGATGGAGGCAGTGACCAGACCGCGACGGATTAATCATTGAGAGCACCGTGGCGATACAAGAGTAGTGGTAAAATAATTGAAATTATATTCTACCTTCAAATGTAACATGCGTTCTCGTATGCACGCTAGTTTCCTTGCTGTCGGCTGCGAAACCAAGCTCTTAGTCTAGCGATCTGGGGAACTTCTGAGTAAAGAAAGAAGTCTCTTATTTGAGGGTGGATAGCTAAATGTTAAATAGGTACCATAAATACACGGTGACAAATCTGAGACTCCATTCTTGCATCTCCTTTTAGCGCAGAGGCATTCAGTACTCGGTCCAATATTGAAGGTGTCATTCTTGATTTTATAGACAAAAGCTTCCGGGACGTAGTCCATATTCCTGGTGCCGACCAGATCCAAGTCTATCATCCGACAGAAGACGTTGCGGTAGAGTCTGAGTTTGGTCTCAGCTGTCAAGCCTGGAGGGTAGGCCATCCCTTCGTATGTGTCTTCTAGAGTGTTGCAACGAGAACTGAAAATGAAAGTAGGTAGGTACAGGAAACTGTGCTATATTTCGATTTATCAAATCACTAGATGATAAAACTAGATGCCTGCGAATTCATACGCGTGAATCCCGCGATAACTCTTTGATTTCCCGGGATTAAAAGTAGCCTATGCAACTCAAAAGGTCCTCAACTATACCCTTACAAAAAACCCGTTGGTCCGTAGCTCTGTTGCAGCGTGATTGAGGGAAAACCAACAAACCAATAAACAAACACACTTTCGCATTTATAATAGGTAAAGTAAAGTAAAGTAAATATTCACGTATTATACGTTCACGTAGGTATAAGTTCTCCATATAATGTTCTCAAAGGTGTGGACTGAAGTTTTCTTGGACATAACTAATGTAATAGGGTTTGAGAATCAATCAATCTGTTTTACCGGAGTATGTAAAATAAAGACACTAAAACAAAAAAAATGTTAATCATACTAATATTATAAATGCGAAAGTGTGTTTGTTTATTGGCTTGTCCTTCAATCACGCCTCAACAGAGCTACGTATAGTTGAGGACCTGGAGAGTGACATAGACCACTTTTTATGCCGGAATACCAAAGAGTTCCCGAGGGATTTTAAAGCAAGTGTTTAATAATTTTAATAAGCTCCAGAGCTTTATTCATATAATATTATGTAGAGCCTATCGATCTACAAGCCTTTAGTTCTTATTTACAAATGTATAAAAAACTATTCCCGTTACCTCAACTACGACAACACCGAATGTTGTTTTTGAGAATGAGCGTGACTTTTCTTATAAACATGTCGATAGCGTTAATAGTTACTAAAATAAGCGACAGTGACAGACGGACGGATTGATGGACGGACGGATGGAGAAAGTCGCATCATAAGGGCTCAATTTTTACCATTTTGGTACGGAACCCTAAAAACGAGCAATCGCCGAATTTCTTGCTGCTACTCGTACTTCTCGGGTCAAGAACAGTGATAACCTAGCCGTTGGAATTGCGGTTTCCAACACACCTGAGGAGTCTCCGTAATTTTCTCGAAGGTGTTTGAAGTCCGCCAATTCGCATTGGGCCAGCGTGGTGGACTGTGGACTTACTCTTCTCTGAGAGGAGACCTGTGCTCAGTAATGAGCCGTTGATGGGTGGCTGATGATGATGATGATGATGATGATGATGATGACGATGATGATGATAAGTACCGTTTACTGGGATTTTCGTATTCCCACGCAGTGAAACCTCGAGCGCCGTTCAAACTCTTTATTTTGAACTTGTCTGCGCTTGTGGCTCCTAGCTCGAAGCGAGGTATGGCGGCCGGGTCGTATAGCTGCAATAAACGAGAATGTAGGAATTATTCCGATCTGTCTCCTTGCACTGTCTTCTGGGGGTCAAATAGGAACAAAAAGTTCAATCTGTCCCTGTATTTATCTATTAACTAATGCCCGCGACTTCGTTCGCGTGGATAACCACCTAAAGTTTTTAAATATCACACGGGAAACTTTTTGATTTTCCGGCATGAAAAGTAGCCTATGTCACGGGAACGGTATTTTTTCGACATTTTGCCCGATTAATCAAAAAATATTATATTTAAAAGTAAATAAAAATCTGTTTTAGAATGTACAGGTAAAGCCCTTTCATATGATACCCCACTCGATATAGTTATCTTACTTTGAAATTTCAAACTCCAGATTTTCCCCCTTTTTTAATTAAACTAAAAATATTTTTAATTTTTTTTATTCCAATGTTTTCGGGCCACTATTATACACAACTGTTCCAAATTTCATGTCGATGGCTTTAATAGTTACTGAAATAATCGACTGTGACAGACGGACGGACAGACGGACGGAGAAAGTCTCACCATAAGGGTTCCATTTTTACCATTTTGGTACGGGAACCCTAAAAAAGTGACAGTGACAATGACAGGAACATGACACGAATAAAATCGTTAAAAAAAGACACTCAAAAAAAAATTCTCTTCTCATCTACATGAAGGCTATTTAATGTATTAGATTTTGAACAATCATCAATCATCAACAAAAGAACGGCCATCACAACAAAACTGACGATTTACGGAAGACTAACGCGAAGACGAACAAGCGCCTATCCAGTACAGCTAAAGGGTAACAAGTGGTCCTTCGAGCCGGATATGAACCAGCGACCTATGGATATTTTTTTTATTTTTTTATTCGATGACAAGCTAGTCCTTGACTGCGATCTCACCTGATGGTAAGTGACGATGCAGTCTAAGATCGTAGCGGGCTAACTTGGAAGGGGTATGGCAGTGAACATTCAACCCTTACCCCTGGAACGCTAAATCGCTTGGCCCCACGTCTTTGACGGTAGGGTGGTAACTAGCCACGGCCAAAGCCTCACACCAGACCAGACCAGAGACAATTCAGAAATTATAAATTCCCAAATTGACCCCGCCGGGAATCGAACCCGGGACCTTCCAGTTATAAGACAACAGCGCACACCGCTGAGCCAGGGAGGTCGTCAGATATACAGTCCACAGTTACAGAAAATCTGAAAAAAGAGGATATGGTAAAACACGTACCCTATCTAAAATACCCATTTTGCTGAAAGTGATCCACCCGGGCAGGAAGCTGTTCCCGAGTCGGATGAGCGGCTCGTCGTATCCCCACAGGAAGCTGTGCACGTCCAGATGCATGAGGGCGGTGGACTGCACGCGGCCCACTAGGATGTTGAAGGCCGCTTTGGTCCAGTACGGGTGCTCCGAGAGCATTGATGTCATTGCCTAGAAAGAGTTTTATCATCATCATCATCAGCATCCCATCAACGACTCACTATTGAGCGCAAGTCTCCTCTCAAATGGGTTATAGGTCACGCGGGTCCAATGCAATTTGGCGGACTTCTTACATCTTTGAGAACATTATGGAGAACTCTCAGGTGTGCACTGTTCAGGTTTCCTCACGATGATTTCCTTCACTGTTGAAACATGTGATATATAATAGAATAGAAATGTTTTTTATTCAAATAAACTTTTTACAAGTGCTTTTGAATCGTCTGACTTAACACTGGTTCGGAATGCCCTTCCTGCCGAGAAGAACCGGCAAGAAACTCGGCGGTTGTTCTTTTCAAAACAAGTTTACAATACAATAGATACTATGCTATGTAGGTAGTCAGTGTTTCCACAATGAGGGGAAGTTCCAAAAATGCATACCCACTAACAATGCAATTGGGTCCAATTCAATTTGGCGGACTTTGAAAATCTTTGAAAACATTATGGAGAACTCTCAGGTGTGCACTGTACAGTGTACAGGTTTCCTCACGATGTTTTCCTTCGCCGTTGAAGCATGTGATATTTTAATTAATTACTTAAATGCACTTAGCTCCGAAAAGCCACAGGTACGTAGAAGTACTGGGATCAAATCTGAGACCTCCTTTATAAGCGACCATAGTCCTAACCACTTAGCTATCACTGCTTCACAAATGTTTATAGCTACAGTAGTTTTCAAACAAGCAGTGATAGCCTACTGGTTAGAAATGTGATTCTTCTATTCGGGGGGTCGCAGGTTCGATCCTGGGCGCATCTCTGATTTTTGAGAGTTTTGGAGTGAATTTTGGCTCTCTGTTACTCGTCTGATGACGTCGAATGCAAATAATGTTTATTAGGTGCGTCAATCCGTGTCTCCATCTTAACTCATTCACTGGATAAATAGTTGGACTCATGACTACCATACCATAGTTGGCATATTGTGATGGCCCTGAGCTGATTTAATTAATCTATTTTGAATGAACACTGCATAGGCTGTAGTCGTATTTTTTGGACTTACTTGATTGGCGCCATTTTGGTGCTGTAAGCTGATTTTTCATAGATTAATTATACTATTATAAACTTCTTTTAACTAAACTATGATTTCATAATTTGTAAATAAATTAAAAACAAGCAAAATGTTAAAAAAGAATAAAAAAAGCCGACTGCTTTAAAGAATATCAATGAAAATATCAATCATAAAATTTATGAGAAAAAAAATGAAATAGCTATTTATGCAACTGCATCGTAATGAGGGTCATTTTAATTCGAGTGCTGTTTTTTGATACGAGGCTTGCCGAGTATCAAAATAGGATAGTACGAGAATTAAAATGACTAATTACGTTCAGTTGCATACAAGATTTTATCTACGACAAGGAAAATAAAATCATTAACAAATACGCCGTAGTCTCAATAAAGTAACAAAGCGTAAGTCCGTAAGCCGCCACCAGCCGCCTGTGGCGCCTCTGTCGTATGAACGGTACAAAAGTGCCAGAACTCAGAGCCTTAGCTGGAACTTTTCGATGCTGGAGTAGATAAATATATTTTATCTACTCCAGCATCGAAAAGATCCAATTTCGAATTTGACAGCTTAATCGAAATGAACCCTCTTTCGGTTTTGCTTCTCATTTCGATGCAGCTCGTTGTATGGGAGCTGAATCGAAATGGTTATCTTCTTAAAATAGGATACCTAAAGCTAAGGCTCTGAGTTCTGGCACTTTTGTACCGTTCCTATGACAGAGGCGCCACAGGCGGCTGGTGGTGGCTTACGGAGTTACTTTTTGTTGACAGAGGCGCCACAGGCAGCTGGTGGCGGCTTACGGAGTTACTTTTTGTTACTTTATTGAGCCTACGGCGTATTTTGTTAATGATTTTATTTTCCTTGTCGTAGATAAAATCTTGTATGCAACTGAACGTAATTAGTCATTTTAATTCTCGTACTATCCTATTTTGATACTCGGCAAGCCTCGTATCAAAAAACAGCACTCGAATTAAAATGACCCTCATTACGATGCAGTTGCATAAATAGCTATTTCGTTATCACCATTCAAACCGTTTAATTTGATACCCCACTCAATAGGATTTGAAGAAAAAATTTTTGAACCCCACATTATGGCGTCCAAAATCCGAAATTTTAAATTTTCTATGTTCTTGTTGACACTCGCGCTGGCATGGCGAATCTAACGACGTGCCACTTATCAAAATCGGCCCACGTGTTTGGTCTCTAGAGTGCCACAAAGGAACAAACAAACATAGATACATACATACATAGACTGATAAACAAATTAACTCCTTTGCGTCGCGCAGTCGGGTGAAACAAAATTGTTATAGGGACAGACAATCCAGTGCTAATCATAGGTTAATAATTATTTATAGATAGGAATCAGTGTGTGATGAGGTATGTACCAGCAAAGCAGAACTTGGCACGGTCACATTTATCTTGTGAGGATCCCCGATAGAGCCTTCGGGGACGAATTTTGTCCACAACTGCGGCGTGTACCGCATCACACCCGCATCTTCGTCCAACTCGAACTGGCCATTTCTTCGGAACTCTCTAAAATACAACAAAGATTTTATTTGGATAACTGACTTACTTACTTTACTGGCTCGATAATTCAAGGAGGACCTTGACCTCCGATACTAAAGCTGCTACTCGTCCCTGCTCTATGCCGCTTCACGCCAGCAGGCATGATGGTAAAGTCTATTTTTTTTAACAAACGAGTACCGAAAATTTTGACTGCGTTGATATTGGTCCACGTAATCAACATAAAGTCCCACGCCCCACCCCTAAAATGACCCATCTCACTCTGTCAATATCAGAAATGTGCGAGAGACATACTCAGTACCCCACCCATAACAATGATGAATTTATAAATTTATCTAATGAAATAGGATTTATGGATTATAAAAAACGTATTTATTGTTCTGTTTTGAGCGAGATTAATATTTGTTTTGATAAAATAAAACTATAATATACAGCAATCCGCAATACTTTGTCACGACTCACGACTCACGAATGGTGCCATGATACCGACTAGCGTTCTGGCGTGAATTTTTTTACTGAAATAAGAAATTTACTTTTTCGAAATAGTAGATGCTTACGAAATTCATTCAAGAGTTTTTCAAAATCAGTCATCGTACCTATTAGGTTTATTGAGGGCTTGTAGCTTTTTGCTCGCTTCGTCTAACCAGCGATACGTTTGTCCAAGTATGCTGTTCTAGCAAGGCAATCCTCTCCCATTCTGTCTAGGTGCCCGAGCTAGTGAAGTCTCGCCGATTTATTCTCTCCAATATTATATCCTTACTAATATTATAAATGCGAAAGTATGGTTGTTGATTTTTCCTTCAATGCTCCGCAATAGAGCTACGGATCGACGTAATTTTTTTGCATGAGTATAAAATTGTAATGCATAAGTGGGTAGATAATTCTACACGCTAATAGTTTCACAATAAAAAATTGTTAGTTTGAAATCATTTACTTGGACATTACACGTATCCTACCGACTGCGCCACTTATCGAGACTGGTTTATTTCACAATAGTTTAACACACGTTTGACAGCTTGTTTAATTCTATACCCATTAGGGCCTGGAGATGACACACGCTACTTTTTATTCGGTAAAATCAAACTAAATCGAATGCATCAGCTAGTTGATAATATAATATGAAATATTCTGTTCTATTAAAAATTCCTTTCGCAAAATCATTTAAATAAAGAACGACTCTTGCTACCACACAATAAGGTGCAATTCAGGTCGCACAGCGCTAACTTACCTACAGTCATATTCACTTACAAGTTGCCTCTCTTTCTATCGCGTAACTCTTATTCCTTCGCACTACGTTATCCCATTGAGTTGACCTGTCTGAACGGGATGACGCGGATAGCGCCTGGTCTGGTTCTGCGCAGGAATGCAACGACAGCTATACCTAATCTGTGAAAAAGGATTATATACCCTTCGAAGGCAATCTTACTGGTATATAAATGGTCCGACTTCTTTCAACTTCAGCTTCTGATCCTTCCCCGAGGTAAAATCCTCTCCATTAGTCACATTAAAGACGTAAGCGTGGACGAAAGCTCCCGGTATCTCTTCTTGCAGCATGTTGTAAACATCTGACCCCTTCGCTATCCTTGTCATCTGTAAAATGAATGAATTTTTGACTATAGTCTGTTTTTTTTTTAACAAACGTGTACCGAAAATTTTGAGTGCATTGCTATTGGTCCACGTAATCAACAAAGAGACCCAGGCCCCACCCATAACAATGACCCATCTCACTCTGTCGATATCAGAAATGTGCGAGATACATACTCAGGACTCGTTTGTTAAAAAAAATAGACTATAGTTCACGCACATCTCAATAAGTTCATGATCATTGTGCATGAATGCGCAGAAAATGCGAGTTTGCATTGCCGACAGTCAAACCATTGAAAGTCAGACACAAACTGTCAGACTACATTAGATATAGGTATATAAAACTATAACGCTTAAAACAAAAGTTTCCATAGCTGATAAGGGAAGTGGAAGTTTCTAACAAAGTTTCGCTCCGAACGTAGGCTCATAACAACAAATGAATGTGTCAGTGCCATAATTATTTTCCGGTACTGGTATCGGTTACGTTTTTTGATGTTATTGCGTTGAATTACGAGTATGACACCCTTTCACAGCACAGTACGTCATTTTGCAATAATTTTCTGCGAGCTCGATGTACTAACGCGACTATACTGGAAAGTCAGGCCAACTTTGCAGTTAAAGTTGGCCTGAAACTTTAAAGGCTTACTAATAATTTAATATAAAAAATTATTTTTAAAAAACCGACTTCAAACACCCGCGCCACTACAAAGTTAATTTATTGTTGATATACTTAGGCATGACATGCTAAGGCATCGAATTGAATACTAATAATAATTAATTGTAATTAAATAATTAATTGTCATTGAAATTAAAAACAGTGTAAATATCCATGTACAAGATAAATTAATATGGTGGAATGTTAAATATACGTATCATTCTGATAAACAAATAATTATTTAGTATTTATCTAAATATTTAATGTATGGGGAACTGCAGCATTTTTTAAGACATGCTAGGTATAATAAATAATATGCTCGGTATCATGGTATGGTAGGTATCCGTATGCTAGGTATGCTAGGTATACGCGAAGCGGAAATTCGCTTTACACAGGACAGCTTAATAATTGGGCTATTATATATCAACTTTTTTTAATTCGATGACAAGACAAGATTATCCTTGACTGCGATCTCACCTGGTGGTAAGTGACGATGCAATCAAAGATGGTATCGGCCTAACTTGGAAGGGGTATGGCAGTGTACATTCCCAATACCCCTAATCTGTTTGAAGCCATTCATCGTGCCGGAACGCTAAATCGCTTGGTGGAACGTCTATGACGGTAGGGTGGTAACTAGCCTTGGTCAAAGCCTCCCACTAGACAGAACCTGAGACAATTCAAAAATTATATTATATTCCCAAATTGCCCCCGCCAGGAATTGAGCCCGAGACCTCCCAGTTATAAGACCACAGCGCTCACCACTGCGCCAGGAAGGTCGTCTTTGAAATAAAATGTGAGGACCTGATGTGTTTGTTTTTTTATAAGGTAGGTAGGTTTCATGTTTTATTTAAAGTTCTGAATCTTGCTACCTCCATCGAGGTTATACGGGGTAGAGAGGAGGTATTATGTAGTTTAAAGTTTAAACTCCTCCCACAAACAAACAGATCAAAAATTAAAAGATATAGAAACAGGCTGAAAATCAACGGGCGACGCGCGAAAGGGAGGCAGGCACATGGGCCATAATTTTAGTTAGCTAATTAGAGCAGAGCTAATTCAGATAACTCGCTTAGCTAGAACTACGTAGTTTGCGTTGTGAACTGAATAATTGTATACAAAGACGCTGAAGCTACGTGAGCTAAGCTAAGCCATCTATTATATTATTAAGTATATACATTATCTATGTAATAATGTATATTATACATGTATACATTAGGAACAGTGATAGCCCAGTGGTTAGGACTGTGGTCTCCTATTCGGGGTGCCGCAAGTTCAATCCCGGGTCTCTGACTTTTCGGTGTCATGTGCGTTTAAGCAATTAAATATCACTTGCTTCAACGGTGAAGGAAATCATCGTGAGGAAACCTGCACATCTGAGAGTTCTCTATAATGTTCTCGAAGGTGTGTGAAGTCCGCCAATTCGCATTGGGCCAACGTGGTGGACTATGGCCTATAACCCTTCTCTGAGAGGAGACCTGCGCTCAGTAGTGAGCCGTTGATGGGTTGCTAATGATGATGATGATGATATATACAATCTGCGGCTAAGCTAAGTCAGTTTAGTTCGCGGTGAGAGATGTGCGGAAAGTATTCATAATTTAATCAGGTAGGTAACTTACGTATTTGATAAAAAGAAGTTGGCTATCCACTAACAGCGAAATTGTTGGTAAAACCAATAACAGAGATCCAACTGCGATGAATATGTAGATCTTCGCTGAAAAACAAATTACGTTTTTGATTAGCTGACGCGACTTTTTCGCACGGGTGGGTTTAAGTAAATAGAAATAGAAATTTTTTTTTTTAATTCAAATTTACTTTTTTACAAATGCTTTTGAATCGTCGATGAGTCTACCACTGGTTCGGAATGCCGTTCCTGCCGAGAAGAACCAGCAAGAAACTCGGCAGTTGCTCTTTTCAAAACAAGTTTACAATACAATAGATATTATGCTATGTATCCAGTGTTTCCACAATGAGGGGAGGTTCCACAAAAGCATACTATTTACAATTATTTAATACATACGGGCAGACAGAAAGTATTTTTGGCGGCGGCCGGCACCCCGTTCATGAGCATGACGCATGATCCAGCCATTGCTTCGCTCAACCATATTTGAGGGGACGTAAGTAAATATTCTATAGGTATATATTTTGTACATGTTATGTTTTTGATATGATAGATTTTAATAATAGATAATAATTTAATAATAGATTAGCTGGACTATTTAAACTGACGAATATTGTGAACGGCAAAAAATATTTACGACATTATAATGCATCGGATATTAGATATATAGGATACTAGCTGATGCCCGCGACTTCGTCCGCATGGATTTGGTTTTTAAAAATCCCTCATTATAAAATCCCCAGATAACTCTTTCATTATCCGAGATAAAAAGTAGCTCTCCCGGTCTGAGGAACTACTACTACATCCATTACTATACCCATGCAAAAAATCGCATCAATCCGCTGTTCTGTTGCGACGTGATTGAAGGACAAACCAACAACCACACTTTCGCATTTATAATATCAGTAATGCTTTATTATAACACTTTTTATAATTGTCAAATTTTTTACCATACTTAACCAAAGACAAAATTACGTTTAGCTGTCATTTTCATTTACGTTTTGTTATTCCACTGTCATTTGCGTTTTGTTATTCCATGTCAGATGCGTTTTTTTTATACCACGTTTTATAGTGACATGACGGAAACGCGATAAAAACGAACGGGATAAAAAGTATCCTATGTCCGTCTCCTGGTTCTAAGCTACCTCTCCACCAATTTTCAGCCAAATCGGTTCATCCGTTCTTGAGTTATAAATAGTGTAACTAACACCACTTTCTTTTATATATATAACTAGCTGATGCCCGCGACTTCGTCCGCGTGGATTTAGTTTTTAAAATCCCTCGGGAACACTTTGATTTTCCGGGATAAAAGTAGCCTATGTCACTCTCCAGATCCTCAATTATACCCATGCAAAAAATCACGTAGATCCGTGGCTCTGTTGCGGCGTGATTGAAGGACAAACCAACAAACAAACACACTTTCGCATTTATAATAATAGTAGTATGATTAGAATATTAAATTACATAGGAAAACACTGTAATATTAAGTCCATACGATGTATTACATTCATACCTACTATGTAGTATGTAGGTATAATGATCGTTTGGCAAAATCTGACGCCTTTGGAGTAGTTTGACATTGACAAAATAGTATCCACGATGGCTATATACGATAAATTACGCATGCCAGCTTAAGATGAGCCGTTCATTCAAAGTATCCTGTAGATTCCGGGGTTCAAGTTATTTGGACCTATACTGAAGATTGTGATGTCTATAATTTCTGAACTACGAAATTGACGACCCTGAAATAATTACAGGACAATCTCTAAAGAATCTGCTTTCTAACAAAAAAAGAATGGATTAAATCGGAATACGCCTTAATGAATTACAGCGAAATACACATTTTGACTTTCATCCCCTCTCCCAGGGGAACCGTGCTGAATTTCGGGATAAAAAGTATCCTATATTATACCTCGGAGTATTAACTTAAATCGTGCCAAGTTTCATTTAAATCCGTCCAGTAGTTTCGGCGTGATGCGCGGCCAAGATACAGACAGACAGACAGACAGACAGACAGACAGACAAAAAATTAAAAAAAAATTGTTTTGGCTTCAGTATCGATTATAGAGTGCCCTCAAACAAAAATTTTCAAAATATCTTCAATGTACAGAATTGGACCTGTTACAGTTTGTGAGGCGCAATCTGTTAGACGTAGTCGCAATTCCTAGTTCCATGTGTTATCGATTGCTCTGTGTATGGTTGTATCAAGTCGCATTCCCTAGAATGTTTTCTATGGTGGCATTTATCGTTGACACTAATCTTGGTGTCTGTGTAACTATGTGTATCTGTGGTAGCATATTTTAGAATATTCTAGTGTTCATGGTCTATGAATCGGAATTCTATGACGCAGTTACGGGTTGCGATAGAGATCAGTTGTTAATATTGTTCGGTTCGTTTTAGGTTGCAGCGGTTTTGTCATTATTTGGTTGGATTGAGGATTATTATAGGATTAGTGATTTGATTGTGATAATAATTATGTGTTGGTGTAGAGTGATTATGCAATTATTGTTGGAGTTTTACTGGCTACATAGTGGTTGCTAGGTTCGCTGACAAGTAACATGATCGTAGGCTTTTGTTCATGGTGTTCAGGCAGTGTGCCGTTTTATTGTGGTTGCGATGAATTTAGGATCTAAAGTGAATGAGTGTGTGATGCTCCGGAAAGATTGATCAGTCGTTGTGGAGTGAGTGTTGCTGAATTGGTTATTTGGTGAGTTCGTTGCGATGTTATCGTGATAGTGTATCTTTGCCTAGTGCTGGGCCATGAGCGAGTTAGAAAGGAGATTTGCTTAGGGTCTTCTCTTGGTGGAGACGGGCAGCTGATAGGAGTCGGGTGGAGGCTGCACTTAGGCTGGAATAGTTAGCCGGGTTTGTCTAGTTAGACATGGAAATGTTGGGTTCCATGCTTGTAACGTAAAGATTACAATGTACCTCCTTTGTCAGTAGTTATTATCATTGAGAGAAGGTGATTGCTGAGCATGATGTTCTGTTCTGAGATAGTGTGTGATTGCCTTTATTAGACGCTCGGTGAGAGAGGTGCCGTTAGATATATTATAAGACTTTCACATTGTTTATTGACCCCGACAGATAGTTCGAGAGCGCAGCAATTTGACAAGAATCAAGAGAGATGATGCAAGACCGAGGGCTTTTACGTGCTCACTCAGGCACGGGAGTGTAACATCGCCAACTTACTTACTCCACAGAACACTTGTGGCATACATAAGAAACGAGGGTGGAACACGATCCTAGCCCTACTCGAGTTAACGACAAGGCTCCTGGAGCTGACCACACGGTTGAACATCACTCTCTCGGCGGCGTACCTCCCGGGGAGGTACAGTACAACGGCATAGCCGACCGCCTATCAAGGAATCGACCAGTGCCGGAATGGCACTTGTTGCTCCCGGCCTCGGAGGCCGTATTCAGGCTTTGGTGCGTACCAGAAGTCGACTTGTTCGCTTCAAAAGAATCCGCCGTAGTAGATCGCTACGTAACATGGGACTCCAGAGATGGGTCAGCCATTTTTTGCGACGCTTTCTGTCGACCCTGGAAGTTCAAGCTGGCTAGGGTGATTCAGATTGGGTGGTGGAAATCTGATCCCACGGGTGCTACGCCAACTCAACGAAGCGACAGGTATTTATATAGTAATAGCACCTCATTGGTCACAGTGCTTTTGGCTAGCAGACCTGAGGGCGCGAGCGGTAGCAGAATCAGTACCAATAAAGTGAAAACCTAATAGACCTCAAGACAGGCAGGATTCTTCTGGCAGGAACTTCTGACAAGGAAGGTTGGGGGTGGAAAGATAAAGTAGCACATTGGTCTTCACAAGAAAGAGATCTCTTGAAGATGAGCTGGCGAGATTCCACGTTAGCTACATATAAAGCTTCAATTAAGCGTTGGGTAACTAGGTGTGAGTTTAACCAGATTGATCCTAGGTCTCCGCAGGGTAGCGATGTAGCTAGATTTTTGGCCAAGTTGTGTCTGGAAGACAAGCTTGCTTATCGTACTATTCTTCTACATAAGTCTGCAGTCACCAACTATAAAGCAACTAGTACAGAAGAAATATCAAAAAATTACTTTGTGCATCAAGTTTTATAAGGCGATATTAATTGTTAAACCTCTAGAGATGAAAACACCCATTTGGGATACAGAGTTGCTTTTTAATTGGCTTAGGGATACGCCGGTGGTAGAGTCATTGTTTGAGACATCTAGAACAGCGGTTATTTTATTAATAGCTTCTGGCCGTCGTATTCATGACCTGACTGTATTGGAAGTGTCTAAAGATAACTTTGTGGTATACTTAAGTGGCTCTATAAAGGTAGAAACTATGGATGTTTCTTCAATTAATGCTGTGTGTTTTTTCACACACCTAATAACTGTTGTTGGAATGCAAAACAGTCATATTGTATTTGCAGTATTATATTAAAACAATCTGACGAGTAAGTTTCTTAATTAAAGCAAAAATAATTCATTAAGGTCTAAGTTTGGGATTGATTGATGAATGAGTTCATACGATAAAAAAATACAATCTTGCCTCGATTAAGTTGTTATTTTGCATTTTTGATGATAACTCCATTGATAACAAAGTCTGCTCTTGATACAAGTGCCTATTTTGAATCATGTACGTAAGTGAGAATAAGACAACAATTTTTTCCAGACTACGGCACAGCTAAAATTAATAAAGTCAAATAACAAATTTTGAAGCCCTTTTTAGGGTTTCGTACCAAAATGGTAAAAATGGAACCCTTATGGTGCGACTTTCTCCGCCCGTCCATACGTCCGTCTGTCTGTCACAGTCGATTATTTTAGTAACTATTAGGGTAAGTTTCTGCACACGCGGCGCGTGGTGCGTTGCGTCGCGCGGTAAACTCAAACATTATGGTCAAGTATGAAAGCGTTCACGCGGCCGGCCGCGGCGCCCGCCGTGGTGCCCGCGTGAACCCGCGTGAACACTCTCAGGTGACCTTTTTGCATTGGCGAATCGCCGCGCGACGCGCGGTGCGTCGCTCGCTCGCTCTCTCTCGCCCTCATACCTAGGCCATATCGCGCGACGGCTCGCGCGACACGCCGAACCGCGCGCCGCGCGGCGATTCGCCTGTGCGAAAACGTCGCCTCATGCGTGCCCATATTATGTTTGAGTTCAGCGCGCGACGCGACGCACCAGGCTCCGCGCAACGCGCCGCGTGTTCAAAAACGTACCCTAAAGCTATCGACATGAAATTTGGAATAATTGTACATAATAGTGGCCCAACATCATTGGTATAAAAAAAATCTAGAACCATTTTTAGTTTAATAATTAAAAGCGGGGAAAATCGGGGGTTTGTTTCAAAGTTATCCTTATCTTTGAAGTTTACCAATCGAAATCAGAAATAATTGTGGTCAATAGAGGTTTATGTATATTTTACAGGAAAAAATAAAACCAACGCTCTAACTACCATAGTTTTTTTGATATTAACAATTGATGATTTATAAAAACAAAAAAATATGAATAAGCAAATTAATTATTTATAATATCATCGTTTTACTTGAATACTTTTACTATTTGAGTTCGGAACCCTCGGTGCGCTAGTTCGACTCGAACTTGGCCGGTTTTTTTTATCTTTTAGGCTTTATAATTACAATAATATTTCGTGGTTTCATTTTCGATATAAATAAACAGGTAGTTCTTTGACCTACAAGGCAACACTCGCATGCTTTAAAAGATAATTTTTAATTAATATAGGCACCTAATTGACTTCCGTTTAAATAAAAGTCAATTAAAGTCTCGACTCATCCTCCCCTCCCCACACTAGGCGGTGACACCTCATTCTTTTACCGTGCGTGGCAACGTGTGCATGCGCCCTCCGTTCGATTGTTTATTTAAAGTTCAAAGTTACTCAATATTATTTACATCATACACGATGCCGAAGAGATATTATGAAGAAAAGATGGAGTATTATATGAAGAAAATGGAGAAATTACGGGATAAACACCGTCATAAACGACGGCGTCGACTTTCGACGAAGATAACCAACAAGGTTAGCATGTTTTGATTTTTCTTGTTATTACCGTTCAAGTACTATTCAAAATGAAAGTTTTGATACGGTTCTTTGCCATAGATTCGAATTCGAACACGGCACATTATTTTATTCTACCCGCCATAGATTCCTTATGTGAACAAGGCGTTTATTGTACTGGATTCGTACTTTGAACCATTACTATATTTATTAGCTGTATTTACGTACACTCGTATATGTGGGCGCAATTGATTTCCGTTTAATTTATATTAATTAATTAAGAGTATTTGTTTTGATTTCCGTATCCTTTTATTTTAAATTAATTATTTAAAAGTATTGTTTCGACTTCCGTTTCCTTTTATTTATTAAAATTAGTTTAATCAAAGTGACATTTGACTTTGACAGCGCGGGTACGCCATTTTGCGCGCCATCTTGAAATATTAGTATAAAAGAGCTGTTTCGACGATACGAATTCAGTCTCTGCCCAGAGACTCATTCGACTAGTAGATGCCTTCGCGTCTAGGTCGTTCTATTCGATTGAGGGATTGCGATAGCAATTGCTCCCTAATCGAATAAATATTGTCTGTACGCTTAGATTACTGTAAATGATAAATTAATACTTTGATATTTTTGATAACTACCCTCACGTTTAGATGTTGGTTTGATTAATTAATATTTTGATATTTTTGATAACTACCCTCATGTTTAGATATTGGTTTGATTAATTTAATATTTTGATGTTTTGATAACTACCCTCACGTTTAGATGTTGGTTTGATTAATTAATATTTTGATATTTTTGATAACTACCCTCATGTTTAGATATTGGTTTGATTAATTAATATTTTGATGTTTTGATAACTACCCTCACGTTCAGATGTTGTTTTGATTAATCAATACTTTGATATTTTGATAGTTACCCTCACGTTCAGATGGTGGTTTGTCTGTCGTGCTGTGGTTATTAGCTGAGTGGAAAGGGGCCGTTATTGGGGATGGTGGCGACGGCTTTAGGTAGGGTTTCAGCGTTTTAAGAGACGCGTTCTCTTAAAGCCTGATTAGTTTTGAGTAATAATTCCCGCTTCTGGTCCATCGCTAATAAATGTAGAAGAGTGGCCTTTGAGGGTACTTTGTTCGAAGAATAAACATCCTATTAGTAATTAACTGATCTTTCCACGCTACCTTTTCCTCGTCGCGCAGCAAATGTTTCTGACTTTGCTGCCGACGAGGATACCTGCTCCGACATATACCTACCTATGGTTACGTTACGTATATGACCTTTGTTCTCTGTGAGGCGAGGCGACAGTTATGTGGGAGTTACCACCAAGTGAACCGGATCTTGTGCCCGTTGAGCCTCAGCCGTGCATGTCACTGGAGTCGGTTCCGATCCAGCAAAATGACATGCCAGCTGATGTGTCAACTGTCGGAGCCTGCGCCAGCGCCAGTGCCAGCGCCAGCGCCACTTGAGCAGCAACTAGACCCGGATATCTTGTCGGCCCTTGGAAAAGCGACTGACGAGGGACCCACATGGGGTAAAGAAATTCATAATAACTTAACCCAATTATGGCAACCGTTACTCAAAAAGGGAATGGTTAAAATCTAAAGAAAAAATATTAAAACAGTATCTCGTGCCCAGTAATTGTAATTTACTCCAGGCACCGAAATTAAATATCAAAATATCGGCTGCCGTTATAGAAATGGTCAGATTACGGCATAAAAAAGTGGAAGTAGCTCAACAGAAATTGGGTCAGGGCATCACTGCTATTAGCAGGGCTATGATTTCCTTAATTACAAGTGATAATAAAATTGAGGCGATTCAAACTCTTAGTGATGGGTGTCGTATTTTATGTAACTTACATCACTCCGAGACGCAAGCTCGAATAAAAATGATCACACCCGGAGTGGCGAAACCCTTTTTCAATGTGATACAGGATAGTGAGCGCGATGACACTGTTTGGTTCCAGCTTACCGGAAAAAATAAAGGCATCAAAAACCATCGAAAAGCACAGATTAAGAAGACAGTGCCGCTACCAGCAAGGTCTAATACAACTACTCAGCCTCAAAATATATCGTCATCGCGCCACCAACTTCAGGGAAACTGGACGGGACCTTCTCGTTACCCGACGAACAGGGGGGGGCGAGGGGGTCAGAAGAGGTTTCCCACGTCAACGCGTCGAACGACGATGACGGCAACAACGTCGACCAAATCGAGCCAGAGTCGGTCACGTGCCCCTGCAAGTCAGTAATTCAGGTACATGCCAGCAGGCTACATTTTTTTTATAATTGTTGGACCCATATTACTAATAATACGTGTATTCTTAATTGGATCCTGAATGGAATACTTATTCCGTTTATATGTACACCTTTTCAGACTTGACCCGAATCACATTGTCATTGAATGAACAACGTGACATGTCATCAGCGATCGAAAACTTACTCGAGCTGGGTGCTATCTCACAAGTCGAGCCAAGTTTAGATCAGTTTATTTCTAGTACAATTTTAGCTCCAAAACCTAACGGTGGTAAAAGGTTTATTCTAAATTTAAAATCTTTAAATACTTTAATACCTAAAATGCATTTTAAAATGGAGGACAGTAGGACTGCCTGTAAGTTACTACAAGCGAATTGGTTTATGGCGACCATAGATATGAAGGAATCTTATTTTCTTGTGTTTTACTAAGATTGTCAGAGAGGTTGTAGGTTTCTTACGTGGTCGCGGGTTACAATCCGTATCATACTTAGATGATTTGTTATGTTTAGGTGACAGTTACGAAGAATGTCTTCGTAATGTTCGAGAAACAGTATCGCTACTAGAATGTTTGGG
Source organism: Oeneis ivallda (assembly GCA_029955525.1). Classification (NCBI taxonomy): domain Eukaryota; kingdom Metazoa; phylum Arthropoda; class Insecta; order Lepidoptera; family Nymphalidae; genus Oeneis; species Oeneis ivallda. The sequence goes on from JARPMR010000009.1 coordinate 22,774,053, forward strand.
GTTCGTTATAAATTATGAAAAAAGTAATTTACAACCCCAAAAAACTTACAAATTTTTAGGATTTATATATGACACCAACGAAACGGTAACGACTTTATCATTTTACCGTTGGATAAACGCAACAAGATAGCCGTTTTAGTTCAAAAGTATACCAAACTCTCGATAGTTTCATTTAGAGATTTCTCCCGGTTGATAGGAGTATAGTAGATAGGTATACCAAGATATTAGAAAGAAACAAATATTTATTTCCACAGCAGCATAATTCATTTGACGTAAAGGTGAAACTTCCTCGAATTATTTTAAGTGATTTGAACTGGTGGTCTAAAAATATTTACAAAGTAAATAATCCAATAAAGCCCCAATGCTATCTATGCGCTGGAAATTTACAGTGACGCGTCACGGCAGGCTGGGGTGGGTTCAGTAACGGGGTAAGAGTAAATGGCACTTGGAAAGAAAGCGAGATTAGTTTTCACAATAACTACTTAGACCTTTAGTTGTATTTCTCACCCTTAAGTGTTTTGCTCGTGGTGTAGCTGATTGTTCTATCCTGCTTCGCGTGGATAATACTACGGCCATAAGTTATATAAATCGCATGGGCGGTATTCAGTTTCCACACTTAAACGCACTCTCCCGTGATATTTGGCAGTGGTGCGAGATGCGAAGACTGTGGCTATTCGCTTCATATATAAACACGAACGACAATATAGAAGCCGATGAAAAGTCACGCAGCGTGAACCCTAACATTGAGTGGGAGTTATCCCAGTCCGCATTCCATTACATTGTAAAAAGGTTAGGTCAACCTGATATAGACTTATTCGCTTCTCGCATCAATGCTAAGTGTCGCGATTATGTGTCCTGGAAACAGGATCCGGATGCGATAGGCGTCGACGCATTCACAATGAGTTGGTACTCAAAATTATTTCATGCTTTCCCACCATTTTCTTTACTATTAAACTGCATACAAAAGATTATACAGGATAAAGCAGGTATCCCAGTTTTTCCCATGTGGCCAGCACAGACTTTAAGTAGGTGGATAAAACAGACGTTGCAGACGAGCGGCGTGGACGTGTCAGTGTACGGCGCTCACAGCGCCCGCCACGCTGCCACGTCGACGGCGCGTGCGGCTGGCTTGAGTCTTGATCTCATACGCAGAACAGCCGGCTGGACTACATCCTCCCAGACCTTTGCGAAATATTATCATCGTCCCATTGTAAAAAAAAAAAAAAAGAAATCTACTTTCGCAGAATCTGTTTGTTTGCACAACAATTAATGGATGTTAGTTGTTTGCACAACAATTAATACATAAATTAAAGTACATAAATAGTTATATAACGATAATTATATAAAAGTGATTAATATTTTGTGAAATTATTTAAAACATGATTTACGATGTATTTATCCTCGTGGTTCATTTGTAGTACATCTATTGGAAAAGCGTACAACAATGTAAAAAATCTCATTCTCTGAACATCTACCTGTTTATTTATATCGAAAATGAAACCACGAAATATTATATATGATCAAACGAACTTCTCAAGTGAAGTTCGATCGATATAATATGAGTGGTTTCATTTGAAGATATAAATAACCCAACCCACCCAAAACCCAGATTTTTTACTCACACGAGAAGACTTGAATTCAAGTCACAACTCTAAAAAGAATGAGGTGTCACCGCCTAGTGTGGGGAGGGGAGGATGAGTCGATACTTTAATTGACTTTTATATAAACGGAAGTCAATTAGGTGCCTATATTAATTAAAAATTATCTTTTAAAGCATGCGAGTGTTGCCTTGTAGGTCAAAGAACTACCTGTTTATTTATATCTTCAAATGAAACCACTCATATTATATCGATCGAACTTCACTTGAGAAGTTCGTTTGATCATATAAAATTTGTTCCTACAGAAATTTGTTCCTGTTGTTACAGAAAACCTAATAAAAACTAAAAATAGAGACAAAACAAAAGACAATGGTTCTAGGGTGCAAGGCCAATGTTATCGCTAAAGTGATCCCTTACATGCAATCCACGCAAACGAAGATAAAGTTCGGCCGTTCAAAGAATGCGTTCCTGACACCTGTCAGTTAGTCACGACAACTGTCACAAAATTATAACATTAATTGATTATTGATATAATAATGTTGTTTTAATGCTCATCAATTGTCAAAACGGTAAACAACCAGCAATAATATTTTTATCGTAACTGCAACGCCATTACAAAGTTACGTCGTCAGTTCAATCGCGACGTGTCAGGAACGCATTCTCTGAACGGCCGTAGTATAGTAATAATTTATGTACATTACAAGAGCAGTCATGGTCGATGCACAAAGTTATTATATTACAAAGTTACAGATATAATAGACTAGTGGTCGTACGCGACTTCGCCCGAGATTTCGTGATTAATTAGTGAGTGACATTTCGCATATTAATTATTATAGTTCTTGCAATTCACGAGGGCGACTGACATAAGGTTGTGTGTGTGTCGTATCAGTATAAGTATGAGCGAGCGCAATGCTCGCGCCTGCGCGGTCCCACCTAGGCTTTGACAGGCACGCACACTTATGCAATGTGCATGTACACGAAGTAACCACGAGTAAAGCTCGCTCGCCTTCGTGAATTGCAAAAACTGTACTAGCTGACGCCCGCGACTGCAACCTCGTGGATTTCGCTTTAAAAAATCCCGCGAGAACTCCTTGATTTTCTGGGAAAAAGTATAACCTATGTCACTATCCACTAACTATATTCATGAAATCGTCAAAATCACCTGCAACTGGAAAATCGAAAAAATCCAAATTGGTATTGTATGGGTGATGATTCTTCGATTTTCCAGCAATTTTTCCCTATTTTTTTATTTTTTACCCGTATCAAGGCGAACAAAACAAAAATCGGTTACAATAAAAAACAATATTCAAATCGGTCAAGCCGTTTTTGAGTTTTAGCCAGACTATAACGAACAGCAATTTATTATATTAAATATAATATATCTCAAGTCGTGCAAAAAAGCGGCAGGCCGTACCATCCTTTTCTCGGAGCAGTTCAGGCCATTTTCGACACCCCTATAACTTCGTTGTGCATAAAACTAGCAGCCTGAATTTTCAGTAACCAGGCAGGTATTGTATAAACACGGTATATTTCAAATTTCATTCAATTGGAACCAGTTTAAAAATTATAACTACACTAGCGGCACGCTATGATGGCCGGTTTGACGTTTGTCCGCTCATGAAGTTCCGTATTAATTGATAACGACTTTGAAGGAAATAATTGTATTACTTTATTGACGATAGTGATGTGCAGAGATTCATAAATTTTATCGAATGTAGTTTTAGGTTTAGGACTCAAAATTTATTTATTAAATTGATTTCTAAAATGTATACAAGTGTAGAAAAATCAGTTTGCACCATTTAAGGGGTGAATGTACTTGTGAATATGAACAATTTTCACTATGTGGACAAACCTCTGAAATCGCAAAAAAATATCAGCTGTTTCATACAAAAGGTAAAATTTTTATTTTTATATGATATATACCACAACTCGGCATTTGGTTTTCTAAATTGAAAATTTTTAAAAATGGAATCTAATACGATCGTCACATAGGATCGCTGGCTAGCACAACTACTACCTCCGGCAAACTCGCGTCAATGCTCAATGCAAAACAAAGCAGTTTCGAATTGACGTTGCTTCGAAAAGTATAAACTGTCAGTGCAATGCGATTGTGATATAGTTTTGACCTGGCTTTGGATTTCAAATATTGATACTGCATTACTGTTGACCCTTGCTCGTTAATTTGGACTCTGTTCAAGCCCTTTGTTGTGGATTTCGTCGATATGACCGAACGTACGCAGAGAACTGTAAACCTATTTAATCAGGTACAAAAACAAAACTTAATTGTTTTTTGTTCGAGAATAAATTGACATTCCACATCACTATTGTAATGTGTCAAACCGGCCATCATAGCGTGCCGCTAGTTTAGTCAAAGTTTCTTATTTTTGTCGCTCATTGACTGACCGATCATCAAAACTCTAAGGCACTTCTAGCAGACATAGAAGCTTCAAATTTAGAATACAATTAGTGTTCAGTGTATAACAAGGAAAAACTAAAACATTTTGCAATTTCGGTCCAGTTTTCTAGTTACACCAACTGCGTAAATAACTAATCCCATATAAATATATAGGATTACAAAGTTACATTTGCAGTGAATGAATCAGTGTACCTGTATTATAATATGTATTATCTACTCCAGCATCGAAAAGTTCCAATTTCGAGTTTGACAGCTGAATCGAAATGAACCCTCTTTCGGTTTTGCTTCTCATTTCGATGCAGCTCGTTGTATGGGAGCTGAATCGAAATGGTTATCTTCTTAAAATAGGATACCTAAAGCTAAGGCTCTGAGTTCTGGCACTTTTGTACCTTTTTACCTTTTGTACCGTATGACAGAGGCGCCACAGGCGGCTGGTGGCGGCTTACGGAGTTACTTTTTGTTACTTTATTGAGCCTAAGCTCTGATCGTTGGAGCTCCGAGGTACGTGAGGAACGATGTGATCCATCGCGACCTCAAGACGCCCACCGTGGAGGAGTACGTCCGTACACTGGCGCGGCGCATGTTCGCCAGCGCCGACAACGGACCGTACGAGCACCTCCACGGCATCGCACCGCTAGCCAGCCGACCACCGACCGGGCGTCCTCTACCTCGTGAGCTCCTGCGATCGCCACCACCGAGGAGGCACGCAGGCGACCACAGCGACGACGACGCGAGACCCACCGGACTTGACCTCAGCTCCGCGCACGGTGGCGACACCATCGCCCGTAGCGCGGAGCACTCCACCGGACTTGACACCGCCCCGCTCGCGGCGGCTATCTGCCCGCCAGCGACGCGGGGCCCCTGGCGATACACTGACCCCGCGCTCGATGACGACCCTTTCGTCAGTAGCGCGGGGCCCCACACCGAACACGACACCGCTCCGCTCGCGGCGGCGACTTGCCCGCCTGCGACGCGGGGCCCCCGGACCGACACCGGTCCCGCGCACGGCAGCGACTCTATCGCCCGTAGCGCGGGCCCACCCTCTGGACCCGACACCGCTCCGCTCGCGGCGGCGACTTGCCCGCCTGCGACGCGGGGCCCCCGGACCGACACCGGTCCCGCGCACGGCAGCGACTCTATCGCCCGTAGCGCGGGACCACCCACTGGACCAGACACCGCTCCGCTCGCGGCGGCAATCCTGCCCGCCAGCGAGCGGAACCTCCTGAACTGATGTCGGCCCATCGCACGGTGGCGACACTATCGCCCGTAGCGTGGGCCAACACATTGGACACCGCCCCGCTCGCGGCGGCAATCCTGCCCGCCAGCGAGCGGAGCCCTTGAAGCCCCTCCGCAAGGCCCCTGCTCCCCACGGACCAGGAGCCTCAGCCGCCATGGACCTAATTGCCAAGACGGCTGAAAACCCATCACCGGGGAAGTGCTCTTCCCCGCGCCCCGCCCTGGTAATGAGGCCCTGCCTCGAAGCCCGTACCCTCCGCTGGCCACGGCCAGCGAAGACGACCCGTGCTGCTGAGCCTAAGCTACGGCGTATTTTGTTTTGTTAATGATTTTATTTTCCTTGTCGTAGATAAAATCTTGTATGCAACTGATCGTAATTAGTCATTTTAATTCTCGTACTATCCTATTTTGATACTCGGCAAGCCTCGTATCAAAAAACAGCACTCGAATTAAAATGACCCTCATTACGATGCAGTTGCATAAATAGCTATTATAATGGAGCGGAGGAAGACTACCAACAAAAATAAGAAAAGATGATATAAGGCAGAGCTTTAAGAAAGGCTTTAAGAAAATCCGTTGTTGGTATTCAAGAAGTAGAATGTACCGGAAAAGAAAAAAGTAGGACTATCTACAAAAAGAAACGAGATGCCATAAAAAACATAACTTGTAAAAAAAAACCAAGTCTCGCAAATAAGTTATTCTACCGTAAAAAGTTGTGAGATCCATGAAATACCAAGTCGGCTAATTTATTCAGTCCCTAATTAAGGGTCCTTCTGTCTTAAGTTATTACGTAATTAGCAAACCTAACAACATCTTATAGTGACCATATCAACATTAAAAATATTTTGTTATAAGTAACTAGATTGACTTGGCCATCGCATGAAAACAATGTATCTCACAATAATTAGTAATACATCAATTAAATTAGATTGTGCGATTGGGGGACGGGGCTGCTCGCGTCCGCAGGTGCTAACCTTCGTAACCCTGCACGTGTCCTCCGGGTGGTGCTAAAGAGCAGCAACGCCGAATTAGGGCGGCGGTAAATAACCCATAACCTGTTCCGTTACGGCGGAAGAGAAGCGGTAGGCAGTGACCGTGAGTAATACTAAAAGACTGGTATAGAAGGATGTGGGAGCCCACTGTGACTATTATCCCAAGAAAGCTCCAAATGATAAGTTACAACAGAGATAGAAGTGCACTGGGCGATCCGGGCAACGCTCGGCGCCATTTGGTACCCGGGCCGAATGGTGTGAAATGGACTACCGAAGTCTCCAAAGAGGCGGGTCACCAGGCCTCTGATGGAAGAAAAGCAACTGGTGGCCACGATACTAAAACATCCATTAGGAAAGAACATCGTATTGGCACATGGAACGTACGTGGTATTCTCCAGACCGGGAAGTTAAGCATAGTGGAAAAGGAAATGAAGCATTACAACTTGACCATTTTGGGAATCTGCGAGACACACCAAAGAGGTGCAGGCCATTTTACCACAGCTATGGGTAACACTATGTACTACTCAGGGAATGATACGGAAAGCAAAAATGGAGTCGCCATAATCCTTCCTCCACATCTTAATAGTTTTGTTCTCGGATACAACACCATTTCCGACAGGATTATATCCCTGAAATTGAATACTAAGCCTTGTACCTTGAACATCATTCAAATATATGCACCAACTGCACAGGCATCGGATGATGAGATGGCATCTTTCTACAACGTTTTAACTGATGCATTGAAATCCATACCAAATAGGGAAGTAACCCTCATTATTGGAGATTGGAATGCGAAGATCGGTAACATGGCAGTTGAACAACACACAAAAAACATTGTGGGCAGATATGGACTTGGCAATCAAAATGAACGAGGCGAGAAACTTCTTGAGTTTGGCATCGAGCATAAATTTACCATAACAAACACCTGGTTTCAGCAACACCCACGACGTCTGTACACATGGAGATCTCCTGGCGATCGATATAGAAATCAAAATGATTATATCTTGATAAACTCTCGCTGGAGGTCTTCCATACATAAGGTCAAAACTTTTCCTGGGGCTGACTGCGGCACAGACCACATCCTTTTAGTTGCTTGGATGTCCTTGCGTCTCAAAAAACCAAGGAAAACTGTACAACCACAATTGAGACACCTTGACTCTGCCGAAACCGATTTTTTGCAAAAGTCCATGGAAAGTAGATTTCGCCAATGTGAGATAAATACCAACAATACGCCAAATGACATGTGGCAGGAGTTAAAGAAACCTCTTATTACCACATTGGATGAGATCAGGAAGAACAGAAGTCTTGCCAGACCCCGCAAAAAGATGTGGATTTCAGACTCAACGTGGCAAACCATCCAGAAGCGTAAGAACCTGTTATCCGGAACCCTATCCCAGCAAGATTGCGAAACTTATGCAGAACTAAGTTCCAGAATTCAGAGAGAGTGCCGACAGGATAAAAATTATTTCATAGAAAACATCTGCAGAGAAATCGAGGCACATTCAATTACATTCCAGACAGCTGACCTCTTCAAAAAGGTCCGTGTGCTAGCAAAAGAATTTAAACCAAAAACATGGGTGATTGAAGATAAAAATGGAAATCCGATATGCGAACTGGATAAGATCGTAGAGAGATGGCGCTCTTACTGCGAAGAACTCTATCAAGAACAAACCACTCCCTCATCTCCACTATTTGATTGGGATGGCAGCAACCCTGAGCCTTCAGTGTTGCGGTCTGAAATCGAAGCAGCTATAAGAACTTTAAAGATCAGGAAAGCACCTGGAGCTGATCAGATCACGGCTGAGATTCTGAAGGCATTAGGGGACTCTGGAGTTGCTGTGCTGCATAAGTTGTGCAACCATATATGGTACACTTGCCAATGGCCTTCGGACTGGACAACATCTATTGTCCTGCCATTACATAAGAAGGGATCCACTAAAAAGTGTGAAAATTACCGCACACTGTCGCTGATTTCTCACGCTAGTAAAATACTACTGCGCGTGATAAACCAGCGACTGCGAAGTTTTCTGGACTGGCAGATTTCGCAAGAACAAGCGGGATTTGTAAAGGGTAGAGGCACGAGGGAACAAATTTTAAACATCCGTCAGTTGATAGAGAAGTGTTATGAGTTTGACACGCCGGTTCTGTTGTGTTTCGTAGACTATAGTAAAGCTTTTGACTGCGTAAATTGGGAACACCTATGGAGAGTCTTGTCGGAGCTGGGTATACCGAAACACCTGATTGCTTTATTACACTCTCTCTACCACGGCAGTTCAGGAATGGTAAGGGTCAATGACATTATTTCGGCGCCTCTGTTCCTCGCGAAAGGAGTACGACAGGGCTGCATAGTATCCCCATTGCTTTTCAACGCGTACGGAGAGTACATAATGAGACAAGTGCTCTCGGACTGGAATGGTGGCGTCAGTATCGGAGGTCAGAAATTGACCAATCTGCGGTATGCGGATGACACTACGCTCATAGCATCTAGCGAAGCCGAGATGACGACACTACTTCAGAGGTTGGAGACCGTTAGCACTACCTTGGGTCTTTCGATAAACCGCGCCAAAACGAAATTAATGGTTGTGGATCGATCCGGAAAACTGGAACTCAATGGTACTACTGGTCTGGAAGTGGTAAGCGATTTTATATATCTGGGATCCAACATTAGCAACAGGGGTGGCTGTGAAGCAGAGGTCCGTCGTCGCATAGGAATGGCAAAGAGCGCTATGTCCCGGCTCTCTAAACTATGGAAAGATCGTAACATCTCGCGACGGACGAAAACTCACTTGGTACGCACGCTCATCTTTTCCATCTTTCTTTATGGAGCCGAGACATGGACCTTAAAGGCAGCCGACCGTAAGAGGATAGATGCCTTCGAGATGTGGTGTTGGAGGCGGATGCTGAATATCTCCTGGACCGAACATAGGACCAACGTCTCCATATTAAAAAAGCTAGGCGTAAAAACTCGGCTATTATCCATCTGTCTGCGGAAAACACTTGAGTACTTCGGTCACATAGCCCGAAAAGATGCAACCAGCATAGAAAATCTCATACTCACAGGGAAGATCGAAGGAAAAAGGCCACGCGGACGGAGCCCGAGACGTTGGACGGACCAGGTGAAGGAGGCGCTTGATTCCAGCATCTACTGTGCTTACCACGCGGCGGAGAACCGCCAACGTTGGAAAGAGACAATCAAGAGGGTGTTATCAAGAAGGAGCCATGATCCTCAGTAATGAGGAAGCGACGCAAGGAGGAGTGCGTATACGAATATTGAATAAACACTATATGAATAAAATATATACGTACTATTACACATTATTCAATTATATATTGTACATACATGCATTATTCATTACATATTACATAAAGATAATGATAACTGAATCGTTATTTTCATTTAACATTGTTAGTACAATATTACAATATGTAATAATGCTATAGAATGTGATTTTTATTGGTAATAAAATAAATCTAATTTAATTACATACATTCATCATATTATGAAGTGAAGTTAAATAAAAGCTTGTAAAAATGACGTACCGCCATACAAACTTGCACCCCGTATTTAATCCCCTTGATGGATGCCCGCGACTTCGTCCGCGTGGATTAGTAAGGTTTTTGGATTCCCGCGGGAACACTTTAATTTTCTGGGACAAAATGTGCTATTCTGATGTATATAAGCTATTATTTTGTGAAATTTCATCAAAATTGGTCCACTAGTCTCTGCGTGAAAGAGTGACAAACATTCATCCATCCACCTTCACAAACTTTCGCTTTTATAAAAGACTAGCCAATGGCCGCGACTTCATCAGCGTTTGATTTCGTTTTTAAACTCCCGCGCGAACTCTTTGATTTTCCAGGAAGCCTATGTCACTCTCCAAATCTTCAACTATACCCTTCGTTGCAACCTGATTGAATGAAAAACCAACAAACAAACACACTTTCACAGGTATACAATATACAAGTAATACATAATACAAGTCTTTTTATAAGTATAGATTAAGTAAGATATTATTTAATGAAATAAGTCAGATATGGAGGAACCGTAATATAACAAAGGCCACTAAGACCCGGCTAGTTAGAGCGCTTGTGCTCCCCATATTCCTCTACGCTTCGGAAACGTGGACCCTGCGAGAAAGTGAGAAGAAGAGAATAGACGCTCTCGAGATGTGGTGCTGGAGAAAGAATGTTGAGAGTGTCCTGGACCGAATTCCGGACCAATAAGTCCATTCTCGAAGAACTCCGCATCAAGCAGCGTCTGTCCTCTATTGTGCAAGCTCGCATACCTACTCACTTTCTTTGGTCACGTGTCAAGACGTAATGATATCTCGATTGAACGTCTAGTGGTCCCTGGGAAGAGTGGAGGGCACTAGAGCATGTGGCAGATCGCCAATGAGATGGACAGACCAGGTGAGGGCTGCGATGGATGTCCCATTGCATGAATGCACAAGAAAGGCAGCTGTTAGAGAGGAGTGGAGGCGTATTGTGAAACGTGCCACAACACCAAAGTGACGACCACGACCGCTCTGTCAAGAGCGTATCGACTGAGAAGAAAAGTCACAATAAAATAAGTCACTCGCATAAGGTTTTGAACGATCTTTTAACACGTTCACTGCGTTAAAAAAAACAGTGACCTTCATCTGGTGCGGCAGCGGTCCAAAATTGAATCTATCGGGCTTTCGTACTGTGCGTAGCAGGCCTTTCCGACCCGACATCACTAGATGGTATTAAAGCTCTATTATCTTGGCGAATGCATACTGTATATTAAATATTTTAATACTACTAAAATCCTCATGAATCACTTATATTTACATTGGCTTCGCCCCTAGATTCTCCAAACAGAAAGAAAGAAATTGGCAATCGAAAATCTCGGGTCGATAAGGAGTGATACCGCACTAAATAGTGATTTGTAGTAGTGATGGGGCAAAGAAAAGAAAACAAGTGTAAGTGGGAAATTAAAAACATCCCCAACATGTGAATCTATAGTAGGTCTATTTATAAAATTTTATACCCAACGTCATGTCCAGTTTGCTGCTCCATCATTATATACTCCTCCTTGATCATCATCTATCTAACACCTACTCATTGAGACCATTGTAATGAGCCCAAACATACTCTATCTGCTGTAAGTTGCTGAGGAGTTGAGATCCCACAGAATAAAAATCAAGATGGCGGAATTTTTTTCCATACAAAATATCTGGCGAATGTTGAAGAGACTAGAAGCTGAGACGAGACTTTGATACAGTTCCTTCTGAAAATTTGTTTTTATAGAAAAATTCTCATTCTGACAAATGATAAGATATGATGATCGGGGGTTTGGAAGTCATCAAGTAGACTTTCGGGTCCTGATTATCTTTTGCCAAAAACCACTCTTCCATCTTTTATACTCTCCGAGATAGACACCGACGAAATTTGTATGGCGACCATCTTGAATCCGCCATTTTGGATTTTTTTTTCAGCTCACTGTCAATTGGATGAGGCTTTGATTTAATTTTTTTTCGAGCGCACCCTACCTATCTTCAATACCCTGACCGTGCTCCTCATCCGTCTTCGAAATCCTCAATCATCAGCTCTCTCCATATTTTTCCTTGGAATGAATTTTTGTCCTCAACGAAACCATCGGTGTAAAAAAAATTTTTCATACAAAATTTTACAGGAGAGGTGATCAATGAGTGAGTTAGTCAGCGAGTGAGTTGGTGAATCAGCCCCACCAGCTATATACATAGCATAGGACGGACGGACGGACAAGTGCAAATTCACTCAAGTAGACTCAGAGACCTTCGCTTCGCTCGGTCAATAATGGAGGGGTCTGTGTGTCTGTTTATCTGTGTATCTTTGTTTTCCCGATTACAGCAAAGCCAAAAGGACGGGTTATATTATGATTTTAACAGTCTTTGTTTGTATGTATATGTAACTATTTACGAATGCTCCACCGCGGCGCCTAAACTGCTGAGCCGATTTAGGTAAGGTAACGGCACCTAATTCCGCGGTATTTTCATCAAAACTTGAAAAATCATCAAAAATTAAGCATTCACTATACCTTTCTACCGGACTGGCTATTTTTATCTGAAGTGTTATTTGACTTACTCTTGAAATAGGCGAAAAGTTTGATAATTAAACCTTAATTTATATGTAAAATTAAATAAAATATGAAAATAGTCCGGAGCACCTAATTCCGATGTAAAAATCCTTATTCCGATGCATTTGGTACCTAATTCCGAGTGTTCAAAATACAAAAGGAAAAGGAGTAGAAAGAGTACTACAGGGTGTTTAAAAGCCAACAGCATTTATTAAATTTGGTTTCTAAATAAGCCTAGTCTCTGTCTTCTTAGATGACTAGTAAAATGATATCACAATCTACCATTAATAATATTCTTATGGTGAGTAATATTAATTACCATAATAAATTATTACTCCTAAATAACATCCAATGTTATCGATACCGGTAAAAAAAATTACTACTATTTATGACCGGTTATTGACCGAGCGAAGCGAGGTCTCAGAGTCTACTTACTACGTGAATTTGCACTTGTCCGTCCGTCCGTCTGTCCGTCTGACCGTCCATCTGTCAGAGCCGTATAACTTTTGAATTACTGAACGTAATTACTTCAAATTTAGATATAAAATGTAAACCGATGGCCTTCAGCCGAATATTGCATAAAAAATTATAAAAATCTTTATTTCAGGGGGGCTCTCATAGAAGTGAATGCGAAGGAAAATATTTTTTGTTGCTTTTCATAGGCTCGCGATATATCTTTTTAAAGACGATTTTGAACAAAGTACAAATATATATATATTTTTTTTTTAAATATATATATATATTTTTTTAACTAATGTTCCCTAACCTTTACGGACTACCTATGATGATGATGTTAGGTGATGATTTCTGTCAACTTCTTTATCGCGATCCTGTACGGGACACCTAAAAGGACATTGGGACGGATGTTAGGACTTAGGATTGTATTTAGGAGATACCTACGTCAAGAGACTCCCTCTTAGGGGATGATTTATGTATGTTAAGTGAAAACGGGCATGATAATAATGTCAGTTTTGGTCGTTATGTATCGATTGAATGAATAATCATGGGATATCGTTACCGCGAGTATAAGTTATAAAGCGAGCGAATAATGACGGTATAAGTCAACGTGGGAAGGCGCCTGTCCGTTTACCTGATTCCCGTTAGGGTTGATGTTGGTACCTGTTTTCCATACCAACAAGGTGGATGCTAATACAGTTAATTGTTAAACGTTAAGTAGGTGCCGGTGGTAGTCTTAACTTGTCATAAAAGCCACAGATTGGCCTACATCAAATAAATAATTTTGAATTTTAATTGGTGTAAATTAGTTTTTACTTTCATGCGGTGTCGTTTAAGTTTAATTGTGTTCTATAAAAACTTTTAACTTTATTTATAAAATTAACTACTTTAAACTACGGGTGATTTTTTTGCACGTGGTAATACCAACGTGTCTGGTAAGACCTGATTTCCCGTGGTACTACCAGTAGTACCACCGGTAGTACCACGGGTAAGTACCCCTTATTTCATTATTGTATTTGCAAATTTTACATAAACATTTTAGATTACGAATGTTATTTTAAATGGCAAATATAATACACTGAAATCATACACACTGCGGTAATATTGTGAACATCCTGTATTTAACTTCTGTTTATACCACGTAATAAGGTGCTCATAGAACCTAACTCCGATGTATATACATCGTAATAGCGTTTTATAACAAAAAACATGTTTCTTAATTCCGAGTATTAAAAAAGAAAATATTAAAAAAGTATTAAAAAAGATTTTTCCACAGAAAATAAATAAATTATTTCTCAATTGGAATATCTTCGCAAAAATATACTATACTCTCTTAACATTGCATCGAAATACGTATGAACTTAATTTTCCTTTCTTAACTTTCCCATACGATCAGTTAATGAATTACCAAAATAGATAATCTTTGATATGCTATAATTAGTGATTTCAACGCCAAAGTGTACCTCGGAATAAGGTGTTCTTATGCTGATTGACCATTTAAGTATTAGAAATCGAAGCAAGAAATGCTTATCATAAAAAAGGCCCTAAGAACTAAAAAAATGTTTAGGCCTATGAAATTGCTATTCCGCGGTATACCTCGGCATAAGGAACCGGCTAAAATATTTGGCACCTAATGCCGTGTTATTTTTAATATTCATTTTCAACTTCATTTCTTTACAAAACCTTACAAAAGTTAAGCGTATTCGATAAAAAATGTAATCCTTCCAAAATTTACCCTAAACAAAAACAAAAACTGTACATAATTAACGAGTAAACACTATTTAAAAAATTTAGGTACTCACGTGCACAAGGTTCAGAATGTATGAAGCGTGCGTTCGGGCCGTCTGCTACCGCAAAATTTATCGGATAATTTAAAACTTACACACATAAAACCACCCTTTTTGTCAATCAATCACGGAACGATAAACTATCAATTGATTAAAATAGCTTGCAGTGCATATGAGCTTGGTAATGGGTAGAAAAAGATGTTTTTCTATATACATCGGAATTAGGTGCCAATTTTAGAATCCCTCGGAATTAGGAGCCCTTACCTTAAATGGTGTGCCATTATGGTCCGGGTGACATAGGTTATATTTTATACGAACAAAATCAATATGGCGATGTTACATCCCAAAAAGTGGAATTGTCTACCGTTTCTTTGCCTGGGGAATAGCTTCTAGTTTATTTTTCAAAACTGTTATTTTGCTGGTGGACTAAACGATATAACACGGTATTGCACGAAATCGAAGAATCTACGATAAGAATGCGTACGTCCTTCTCCTGTAGGCTTTAGCAAGCACAACACTACTGGCGGCTCGACACACACGCATCTGCACAGTGTGGCAACAGGCCGGTAACGGGCATCCACCAAAAATGGCCCGCTGCCGCAGGGGTTGGACATTGTTTACGTTCTATGCGGCAGGTGTCAGTAAAGGCCCGATACGATATTTATCTACTCCAACATCGAAAAGTTCCAATTTCGAATTTGACAGCTGAATCGAAATGAACCTTCTTTCGATTTTGCTTCTCATTTCGATGCAGCTCGTTGTATGGGAGCTGAATCGAAATGGTTATCTTCTTAAAATAGGATACCTAAAGCTAAGGCTCTGAGTTCTGGCACTTTTGTACCGTTCATACGACAGAGGCGCCACAGGCGGCTGGTGGCGGCTTACGGAGTTACTTTTTGTTGACAGAGGCGCCACAGGCAGTTGGTGGCGGCTTACGGAGTTACTTTTTTTAGGGTTCCGTACCCAAAGGGTACCAACGGGACCCTATTACTAAGCCTACGCTGTCCGTCCGTCCGTCTGTCAGCGGGCTGTATCTCGTAAACCGTAATAGATAGACAGATGAAATTTTCACATATTATGTATTTCTATTGCCGCTATAACAACAAATAATAAAAATTAAATTAAATGAAAAAAAAAAAATTAAAATGGGTAGGTGGGTAGATGGAAATCTTTTAATTTAATTTTTTTTAACGGAACCCTAAAAGAGCGAGGCCCGACTCGCACTTAGCCGATTTTTTGTTACTTTATTGAGCCTATGGCGTATTTTGTTAATGATTTTATTTTCCTTGTCGTAGATAAAATCTTGTATGCAACTGAACGTAATTAGTCATTTTAATTCTCGTACTATCCTATTTTGATACTCGGCAAGCCTCGTATCAAAAAACAGCACTCGAGTTAAAATGACCCTCATTACGATGCAGTTGCATAAATAGCTATTTTATGCCTTTTAGCTAAGTTTTTAGTCACAAATCGAAAACTATATTTGTCTCTATCGAACTCGCAAAAATGACAAAGTTACACTTTCCGCACCAGCGAGAGGAACCTGGTTTTCGCTGTACGCACTGAGTTTGAGCACCGCATAGGGCCGATAATGGCCGATACGCAGTGAAGGTGTTAACGCATACAAGTACCTAACTCGTATGCATTAAGATCGTTAAAAATCTTTATGCGAGTGACTTATTTCTGCTATCGGTGAGGAGTTCTGTCCTCTATCTCCGATAATGTTTATTCGATCCTCATCAAAATTGGGCAATACTTGGCTGGTGGTATACGCTTTACTATAAACAAAGATTTATCAAAGTCGGCTCAGGTTTGACTCAGGTTTAGTTCAGGTCAGGTCAGATCAGGTTTGGTTCAGGTTTTAGGTTCGAGGTTGGTTTGAAGTTATGGAGTAAAATCGACAAAAACTATCATTCCCTATTTCATGCCCATAAAGTTTTATTTTGCAACAAAAGTTAGCCTGTCCTTTCCCAAGGTCCAAAAATAGGTTCCAAGGTACCAAAAATCATCAAAATTGGTTCATCGGCTACGGTGTGAAAGCGTAACAAACAGACAGAAGATTTACTCATAATATAAGTGTGGATACCTACATTTGGATTTATCTTTGATTTCATCCCCGGATATCTATATTTCGGATGAAATTGTTTGTTATAGTTCTTGCAATTCACGAGGGCGACTGACTTATGGTTGTGAAGTATCTAATATAAGTGTGAGCGAGCGCAATGCTCGCGCCTGCTCGCTTCCACCTAGGCTTTGACAGGTACGCACACTTATGCAATGTGCATGTACACGAAGTAACCACAGGTAAAGCTCACTCGCCTTCGTGAATTGCAAAAACTGTATCTTGTTATACAATCTAGTTTTATATTTATCAGTTTTCATAAATATTTTCAAATATAAATAATTATAATAAATCAATATATTTTTTATCTACTCCAGCATCGAAAAGTTCCAATTTCGAATTTGACAGCTGAATCGAAATGAACCCTCTTTCGGTTTTGCTTCTCATTTCGATGCAGCTCGTTGTATGGGAGCTGAATCGAAATGGTTATCTTCTTAAAATAGGATACCTAAAGCTAAGGCTCTGAGTTCTGGCACTTTTGTACCGTTCATACGACAGAGGCGCCACATGCGACTGGTGGCGGCTTACGGAGTTACTTTTTGTTACTTTATTTAGCGTATTGGCGTATTTTGTTAATGATTTTATTTTCCTTGTCGTAGATAAAATCTTGTATGCAACTGAACGTAATTAGTCATTTTAATTCTCGTACTATCCTATTTTGATACTCGGCAAGCCTCGTATCAAAAAACAGCAGTCGAATTTTCATTCGAGGTTATCATAATATTATTGTGGTTTCAATTTTATTTCAGAGTATACCTATCTACTTGTACCTACCTACATACTTACTACTTATACTTACTCTAGATACTCTTATACTAGGTATGCTTTTGTGGAACTTCCCCTCATTGTGGAAACACTGCATACATAGCATAGTATTAATATATATATATAGCTGCTGGGACTGATTCACTCACTCACTGACTGATTGATCACCTCTCCTGTAAAATTTTGTATGAAAAAATTTTTTTTTCACCGATGGTTTCGTATAGAGGACAAAAATTCATTCGGAGGAAAAATATGGAGAGAGCTGATGATTGAGGATTTCGGAGACGGGTGAGGAGCACGGCCAGGTTATCAAAGATAGGTGGGGGGTGCTCGAACAAATGTCATTCGAAACGTCATCCAATTGAAAGCGAGCTGAAAAAAAATTCAAAATGGCGGAAAAAAGATGGCGGCCATACAAATTTCGTCGGTGTGTATCTCGGAGAGTATAAAAGATGGAATAGTGGGTTCCTGGCAAAAGATGATCAAAACCCGAAGGTCTATTTGATGAATAGAAAAAAAAATCAAGATGGCGGATTTTTTTTTCATACAAAATATATGGCGAATATTGAAGAGAGTAGAAGCTGAGAACTATGCAAGACTTTGATGGGGTTCCTTTTCAAAATTTGTTTGTATAGAAGAATCTTTATACTAACAAATGATGAGATATGATGATTGAGGGTTTGGAAGGTGGGTGAGGAGCACGGCCAGGGTATTGACGATAGGTTGGGTGTGCTCAAACAAAAGTCACTCGAAATATCATCCAATTTGCAGTGAGCTGAAAAAAAATTCAAAATAGCGAATTCAAGATGGCTGCCATACCAATTTCATGCATCTATCTCGGAGAGTATAAAAGATGTAAGAGTGATTTTTTGATAGAACATCAGGACCTGAAAGTCTACTTGACGAGTAGAAAAACCGCGGTCCGCTTGCGGGCCGCGCACCCACGCGCCCTACTAGTCTATTATATTATTATTGTAAACTTGTTTTGAAAAGAGCAACTGCCGAGTTTCTTGCTGGTGGTTCTCGGCAGGAAGGGCATTCCGAACCAGTGGTACACTCATCGACGATTCAAAAGCACTTGTAAAAAAGTTTATTTAAATAAAAAACATTTCTATTCTATTCTATTTTATTCTACTCGTACTGATTTTGTAAAAATCAATACTTACTTGCCATGACATTCTGTGTTTTTTGATTCGTCCTAGTGTTCGGCTTCATTGTTGGTCTAGACTAGTTTTCACGCATAAGTTTTGTATCGGTGCAGGGTCTAAAATAAATAAAAAATATAAATAAATATATATATACCTACCAATAAAACTTACCTATTATTTTTCCTGAGATATCCTGAGATATGAGAAAATAAGACGGCCCCACCCGCGATCCCGCGGCGTCGCCATATTGAACTCAAAGCGGAAACTGATACACGGTGGGGATCGGAAGCGAGGTGGAAGTCAGAACATACGAAAAAGGAAACGCTACACTCAACATGGATTCCGGATATTGAAGGAACAAATAATAAAAAATAATAACAAAAAATATTTATTATCAAAAGGTAGGCCTCAGACAGGAAATTTTTAACCGAGCGAAACGAGGTCTCCTAGTCTACTTGAGTGAATTTTCACTTTTCCGTCTGTCCGTCCGTCCGTCTGTCTGTCAGAGTCTTCTATCTTCTGAGTTAGAGAACTTATTTACTTCTAAACATAATTATATTATTAAAGTTATAAGAATCTTTATTTCAGGGCGGCTTAAAATATTTTTATGATGTACAGTGCAACAATTATAAGTTGGCGGTGGCGTTTTGAGGAACTAATTTGGTCATCCAATTTTTATACTCCATGGCCATCTTGAAATTTCACTGTTGGATCTCGTTGTGTGCTGTTGCGATTATTGTGTAAATTAAAATTGTTTTTTTCCCAAATTTAGTCTCATGTTCTATACAATGGCAATAGTAATGTTGAGCACAGTGGCGCACAGCCGTGCCAAGTTATACTTGTCGCACTGTACATAGGCTTGTGGGATATTATTTCTAAGATAATTTGGAACAGAGTACAAAAATATATTTTTTAACTTTTCCCTCAAAAATTGATCAAATGGGGGGCTTTCAAAGTGGAGATTGAATTCGAGGCTCCATCTCCATCTCAAAAACGGCTATACATTAAAAGCTGCAACTTGTGTATAATTTCAGTTATAACCTGTAGTTGAAAAACAAATACTAAAATTAGATAATTATATTATAAAGAAACGAAATTATTTTATTTTTAATTTAGTTCGAAATATTATTTAGTTCGAAATTCGAAAATATGTAGGTAGATGGCGCTGTTTGTTAGTGAATCTCTCTAACTGACTGAAGCCGTCGTGATGGACGCAAAGTCCTAATTCGAGGCGAACCACTAGTACTTAGCTAAGCACCCTATTCAACCGACGAAAAAAAGGAGGAGAATCCCAATTCATCGCGTATTTTTTAGTTTTATAAGTATTACCACGCATAACTTTTCAAAATCTGGGTGACCGAGCTTTGCTCGGTAATTTTTTTTTTGTGGAAATTATATATTTAGAAAAAAATAATAATAAAAAGAAAATAATAATAATAATTCATAGAGGAAAATATAATCGACTGGTCTCGAACCCGGGTGGTTTCGGGACCGCCCAATTTCTCTGAGCTATCGGGAATTTATAGATGGTGGCGAAATTTACCTTCGTATTCTAATGATATTGTAAGGGGTTTTTCATTGCCTAAAAACACGGATAAAACGACCTTTTCTAAAAATGAAACCTAGCTCGATCGATTTATCGCCCCCGAAACCCCCTGCATACCAAATTTCATGAAAATCGTTGGAGCCGTTTCCGAGATTCAGACAATATATTTATATAGGTATATATATATATATATATATATATATATATATATATATATATATATATATATATATACAAGAATTGCTCGTTTAAAGATATTAGATAGATAGATAGAGTCATCCGATTTTGACAATTTTTTTTTTAATGGATATGTCTACCTCGAAATTGGGCCCGTTTATAATATTTGAAAAGTAAATTCTACCTCCAAGGATAGTATGACATAACTTTGTACTTTTTATCCGATTTAATGAAGTTCTTTTTTACTCGAATATAAACTCCAAACACATTGGTCACCATGGACACATGTCGAACTTGGTCACATTTAAATTTAAAAATAAATTCAACACCTTAGGGTAGTCACACAGGTTTACCTGTTACCGGATTCTATCACACCTAGCTTTGTACTGGGTTATCCGGTTTCTACGATTTTTCCATAAAGAATAATAATATTATGCCTTAAAGTAAAATAAGCCACTCAAACTAAAAAAAAATTCCTCAACCCAACTTTTTGACGACCTCCCTGGCGCAGTGGTGAGCGCTGTGGTCTTATAACTGGGAGGTCTCGGGTTCGATTCCCGGCGGTGTCAATTTGGGAATTTACAATTTCTGAATTGTCTCTGGTCTGGTCTGGTGGAAGGCTTTCGTTGGCCGTGGCTAGTTACCACCCTACCGTCAACGACGTGCCGCCAAGCGATTTAGCGTTCCGGCACGATGGCGTGTAGAAACCGAATAGGGGTATGGGTTGAATTTTCACTGCCATACCCCTTCCAAGTTAGCCCGCTACCATCTTAGACTGCATCGTCACTTACCATCAGGTGAGATCGCAGTCAAGGACTATCTTGTCATCGAATAAAAAAAAAACCCAGTGAACCAATTGGAATGATGTTCTTTGCTGAATCAAGACTACTAAAATTCCTGTCATGCGGAATCGAAAACTCTTAGGGAATTAATTTATTTTAACAATTAAACGATTAAATTAAGCTTGGTATGCGTTCATTTAAATAGCCGAAAAAATGTAAAAAAAAAATTAATGCAAAAATGTATTACCGTCATCCCGGTTATTGATTATTTATTTGCATTTTATTCAATAGAAATATTCGTTCTTTTTCAGAACAACATTGTACAAATGCACAAGATGACGGAGTAACTTTACTCCATACTAGATGGTGCCCGTGACTTCGTCCACGTGGATTAAAGTTTTTTAACTCCCGCGGGATCTCTACAATTTTCCGGGATAAAAAGTCACCTTTGTTTTATTCCTGGGTATGAACTATCTTCATTCCAAATTTCAGCCAAATCGGTTTATTCGTTGAGGCGTTAAAGAGTAACAAACATCCATCCATCCTTACATACATACATCCATCCTCACAAACTTTTACAGTCGAATACAATGTAAACAATCAGTTTCAGCGATAACGGTTAGACATTTTTGCATTGAAAAAATGTTGTTTTACATTTTTTCGGCTATTTAAATTAACTCATAGCCACCAAGCATAATATAATTGTATAATCGTTAATTACTAATTCCCATAGTTTTCGATTCCGATGATGATGACGGGAATTTTAGTGTTACGCTCCTGGTATAAAGTGTAAATTAAAAATTTATACATATTTTAAAAAGCAAGCTTTTAGTATTTGGCTACATCATCAGACCCTAGGTATCATCTAGGATTAGAGTTCTTGTAAAGAAGAATCACACGAGCTCAAAACCGATGGGGTTATGTTGTTTTATTACTAAGTTTCCATAGCCACCTTCCGGCTCCATCGTCAGACTTTGGAAATCATCTAGAAGTAGAGTTCTTGTAAAATCGAATCAAACGAGCCCAAAATCGATGGTTTTAGGTCGTTTTATTAAAGAGTTCCCAAAGCCACCTTCCGTCCCAATCATCAGATCAGCTCCATGTCACAATAATATTGCATTGTCGTCCGATTAACATATACATGCAAAATATAAGCACTATTGGAAACCAGAAAGTGGTTATATACGATTTGACCTAAACAAACGTAATATACACCTACATACTGATACATTACAATAATAACTATTGCAAGATAAATAAAAGCTTGTAAAAAGCTTGCAAAAATAATTAATTAAATAAAAACTTACACTGATTGTTCAATAACAACTTGTTAACACGTAATTTATAGAGTGTAAACCACTATTAGTATAATATAATAATAAACACACTTTCACCTAGTTTTAACATAACTCACAAAATCATCATGAAACTACACCTTACAACTTTTTGTTTAGAGCTTAAATGGCATATAAAATAGAACAAATAAAAAGTTTAATAAAATTGTAAGTTCTCTTCATAAAAATCAAATTTAACACAAAAATCACTTAAGATACACTTTTTTGGGTATAAGTCATGAGTGATCACTGATCTCTCTAAAGAACGTAAATGATTTAACGTGGTGCTCCCGCTAAACCGTTATCTATTATTATGAACTTGGGAACTTGTTTCCATTTTAATTTTATAAATGACGGACTCGCATTTTTTGCGTACTTAAACAAATAAATACATTTTTAGTATCTGTCTGTAATTGCGATAATAACTACCAGTTAATATTAAATACCTACAAGATAAAAGAGTGCCAATAGCCTTCAAAAGGCAGCCTCTATAGCTATTTAATTATAAACAACTTTGGTTCAATGACTTTATACGAAAATAAAAATAAAAAATAACTTTATTACCAGAAAAGAAAAAATACTTAATACATTTGTTTTGCCGTTGACTTCACACTAGGAAAAATCTGAGTTCTTTGTCGTGAAAAAATAATGACACACCATGACAAATTCAAAGTTTAAAAATAACACGTCCTATGTCTTTGCCGACCTGATTGGACTGCTTTTATTCACTTGGACTTTATATTTCAGTTAGTTTTGGCACAAAATAAACAAGTAATTGTAAATATTTTTATGTTGTACGAGAAAAACTCGATCACAAAGTAAAACCTACACACGCACACTCACACAGACACACGCGCGCGTGCACGCACACACGCACACGCACACACACACACACACACACACACACACACACACACACACACACACACACACACGCACAGACCCAGGCTAGGAGACTAGTTTCATTAACCTATCTAATCCAAATCAAAAAGATGTCGAATATCTAATTCAATAAGTACAGTAGAATCTCGTTGAGTCGAACCTCGTTAAGTGGAAAACCTCCAAAACTCGAAAAAATGTTTTGTTCCCTTCCCTTCAAAACCTCGCTTACTCAAAATCTCAACCTTCTTTATGTTGAAACATTCAGGGAGTCATACAAGCGATTTCAGTACATATTTTCCCTCCATAACTATAACGAAATTTGACCTATGCATCTCGAACTCAACAATGTCTGAAAATAAAACCTCTACAGCTCGAACAATTGAAACTAATTACCTCTATAGCTCGAAGAAAAACAAGTTAGCGACGTTAATAATTCGCCGACGATGCATGTAATTGTTTCTTAGAAAGCAATGTAAGAGTACAATAAATAGGATTAAGTACCAATTCTATGAAATGATAAAGGAATTTAAGGCTGAGTTAAAACGATGCTTGTTTAATTTTTACTTTTATTGCTATATTAAGTTATTTAGTTTTATTATTATTGGTATTCATAGTCTTTGAACTTTAGCGAAGCAAGTTTTTTACCGACATAGAATAATTTTTATCCTCTACAAGTCGAATAAAATCAGCCTAACTCGAAATTCATCTTAAGTTGAAAACTCTATAACTCCAATTTTTGGCGTCTCCCCTGAAGTTCGTTTTATCGCGGTATTACTGTATTTTAGTTTTTTTTGGTCAGCATTATTTAAGAAACTTCAAAGCGAATCACTAGTTTTATTTTAATTGAAATCATTGGGTTAAATTATAGGATAATCATATAAGTAATGTACATCAAAAATATCGCTTCGTTCGATGCTAATGTGTAATGTAAACGTATTCAATCTTAATGTTTTCATACACGGTTCAATTAACGTAACTGGCCTACACTTACACTAGCAGTGCAACGGTTCATCATCATCTCCCTCTCTTTTTTCCAAGCTATGTGGGGTCGGGACAACATGGCTTGTAAGCCATGTTGTAAGTGGTTCGGCTTGACATTTTACGACCGGGCCTGCCTGACGTCAACCCTCCTTGCGAATGCTTTTGTTGGTGGAAAGGATAAAACCTTTCGGTTCATTAGGGTAGTGCTCTGGACTGTATGCGGCACTATGTATGTGGCGTCCACTCATTGGAGAGCTTCCAATTCATTTTATTCGTGGATAGCAATGTGGTATCCCCTGAAGACAGAATAACTTCAGTATCCTCTCCATCATCAGGTTCTGGGTTCATAACTGTGCTCACTTGACATAATATAAAGGTGCTGAAATTTTTCTTCATAACACCAGCAGCTGATTCCGAACCGTGCAACTTCAGTGTTTTTCCAATGACAGTAGCAGTAGAGCTAAAAACCTGACTAGCCTCACTCTTTACAACAGCGACACTTATTTCATCAAGATCCTTCTTCACCATTGATCCATCTTAAGATAGAAGTTAGTCTGTATGCATTTTTGGAACTTTCCTCATTGTGGAAACACTGCATATATAGCATAGTATTTACTGTATTGTAAATCTGTTTTGAAAAGAGCAACCGCCGAGTTTCTTGCTGGTTCTTCTCGGCAGGAAAGGCATTCCGAACCAGTGGTAGATTCATTGACTATTCAAAAGCACTTGTAAAAGTTTATTTGAATAAAAAATATTTCTATTCTATTCTATTCTATTGTATACACTTCTGCTGACTTTGTTTAAGCGGAATGGGCAACTGACTCCATCAATGAGTTCGCATTTCTCCGCCATCGTGGCATGTTTTTGTTGTGCGTCTAGATAAAAATAATATATTATGAGTTTCTGCACAAAGATGCTGCTTAAATACTTTGTTATTTACAAGAAATTTAGAATAGAAAATAAATAAATATTTGCATGTTTTTCATTTGATTGACAAGCCTTCAATACCAGTGCAACGGTTAAACCAGTATTATTTCAAAATTGTTTTGACATGTCAAACAATGTCAACCTTAAAGTAATTTACTTTAAGGTTGTTATTATATTATGACATTTCAAAACAGTATTCAAATAATACTGCTTTAAGAGTTGGTAGTACGTGCCTAGTCTTAATTTAACTACTTAGGTCAATTTTAAGGTTTCATAACAATAGAGTAGTTACCTAACTTAAAACACTTTAAAAACAAAGTAAAATAGCTTTTCATTCAAATAAAATTTTAAAAAGTGCTTTTGACTCGTCAAGTGATTTTACCCTTCGATCCATCTTCTTCTTCTTCTTTATCAACCTATAGACGTCCACTGCTGGACAAAGGTCTCCTGCATGGACTTCCACAGGCTTCGGTCTTGCGCCGCTTGAATCCAGCGGCTCCCTGCGACTCGTTTCACGAGTCAATCCACGTTGGTATGTAATTATTTATCGTAACCAGCTACGAAACATACCACTGCTGGTTTGGAATGCCATTTCTTAGCTAAATGCAAATTTCACCATAAATTCTAACAGTGGCGTTCTTACAGTGTTTGTATGGAAAATCTGCCAAAATATGAAATTTACGCTCGGATAAGACTTATTTTACCGTTGGTGAAACCGGCCCTAATTAGTGATTTAATATTCAAGTTTTTTTATAA
Source organism: Oeneis ivallda (assembly GCA_029955525.1). Lineage (NCBI taxonomy): Eukaryota > Metazoa > Arthropoda > Insecta > Lepidoptera > Nymphalidae > Oeneis > Oeneis ivallda. Next base: position 22,800,037 of record JARPMR010000009.1, read on the forward strand.
GCTTTATACTTCGATAAAAGTTATTAATTTATTATAATATAATACATACCTAAATGACGCGCGGAGGAAGAGCCAGTTTCCTGATACAGGTTTGTTATTCTAACTTTACATTTTATAAAAAAATCATTTCAATCATTTCCCTTCATTCAATAGTTTGTTCATTTTAGTTTCTGTTTATTTAATTTCACAAAAGCAATCTTTAGCCTGAGAATATATAGTTATTTTTTAACCAAATTCAAAAAAGGAGGAGGTTCTCAATTCGACGCGTACCCATTTTTTATATGTTTTTTTGGCGATGTTACTCCATAACTCCGCCAAATCTGTTCAATATTTTTTATTTTTATTTCAAAGGGCATAATCTGATGAATATTTTGAAATGAAATGAAATGTATTTATTTGCAAGAAACATTGTACGTAAATAGATGTTAACATAATATTCAATGTTCCGTCAATTAACATGCAAAATATAATTATTTTAGATACCAATAAGATACTTTAGTTAGACTATACTACTATAATTTAGATCTACTAAGTATATTATCATTATAGAATAACTAAGAATATATTTGTTTTATACAGTTCTGATAATTTTTATTAGGCTCAAGTACACATAATAGTCATGCATCCTACTAATATTATAAATGCGAAAGTTTGTGAGGATGTATGGATGGATGGATGGATGGATGTTTGTTACTCTTTAACGCGACAACGAATGAACCGATTTTGCTGAAATTTGGCACAGACATAGATTATAGTCTGGAATAGCACATAGGCTACTTTTTATCCCGGAAAAGCAAACAGTTCCTGCGGGATAGCATCGCTAATTTTTACGCATTTGTCCTTCAAAATACGCGCAATGGAGTTTTAGATTTACGTGATTTTTTGCACAGGTGAAGTTAAGGGCCTGAAAAATGACAAAGGCTACTTTTTATCCCGGGAAAACAAACGGTTCCTGTGGGATATTAGTATGCTACTTTTCACATATTTATCTTTTAATTACGCGGCATGTATGTATGTATGTATGTATGTATGTATGTAAGTATGTATGAATGTATGTATGTATGTATGTATGTATGTATATTCCTACTACCTATCCGACTACCCTACTTCCTCCTACTTATCCTACTATCCTACTATAATATTATAAATGCGAAAGTTTGTGAGGATGTATGGATGTTTGGATGGATGGATGGATGGATGGATGTTTGTTACTCTTTAACGCGACAACGAATGAACCGATTTTGCTGAAATTTGGCACAGACATAGATTATAGTCTGGAATAGCACATAGGCTACTTTTTATCCCGGAAAAGCAAACATTTCCTGCGGGATAGCATCGCTATTTTTTACGCATTTGTCCTTCAAAATACGCGCAATGGAGTTTTAGATTGACGTGATTTTTTTTTGCACAGGTAAAGTTAAGGGCCTGAAAAATGACACAGGCTACTTTTTATCCCGGGAAAACAAACGGTTCCTGCAGGATATTAGTATACTACTTTTCACACATTTATCTTTCAATTATGCGCCAACGGAGTTACAGATTGACGTGGTTTTTTGGAGAGGCATAGTTGATGACTTGAAAAGTGACAAAGGCTACCTTTTTATCCTGGGAAAGCAAACAATTCCCGCGGGATATTCGTATGCTACTTTTCACATATTAATCCTTCAATTATGCGCCAACGAAGTTACAGATTGACGTGGTTTTTTTTGATAGGCATAGTTGAGGACCTGAAAAGTGACAACAGCTACTTTTTATTCCGGGAAAACAAACAGTTCCCGCGGGATATTCGTATGCTGCTTTTTTAATGTGAACTAATAATATTATTAATTAATTATACATTAATATTATTAATGTGAAAGTTTGTGAGGATGAATGTATACGGATGTATGTTTGTATAGATGTAGTATACGGATGGATGGATGTATGTTCTCTGAGATAGGGGTTGAACTATTTTGACTGTTTTACTCCTTATCTTCGTTACATTTAAACTAATTTTTATTATTATTTTAACCGACTTCAAAAAAGGAGGAGGATCTCAATTCAACGGAATCTTTTTCTATTCATGTTCACCGATTACTTGAATACGCCTAAACTGATCTGCTTTTAAAAAAAATCTACAATAAATTATATACTTCGTAGTGGCGCGGGCGTTTAAATGTATGCTCCCGGGACAAAAAGTAGCCTGTGTTATTTTCCAGGTCTAAAACTTTACCTGTGTAAAAAACCACGTCGACTATATGCACTTGCACTTTATATGGTGAAATATTATAACTGCGAAAGTGCGTTGCTTTGTCCTTCAATCACGCCCCAACAGAGCTACGGATCGACGTGATTTTTTGCAGGGGTACCTATAGTTGAGGACTTGGAGAGTGACAGGCTACATTTTATCCCGCAAAGTCAAAGAGTTCCCGAGGCATTTTAAAGGCTAAGTTCACGCAGACGAAGTCGCGGGCATCAGCTAGTAGAAAATAACATTGTTTCCTAACCTTGTTTCTTTGCTCAAAATAGAAATAGAAAAAAAAACATTACATTTCTTATTACCTACCATTAGCTTATTTTTATAGTACCCAAAATTAAATTCAAAGCACTTAAAATATAAAATGTACAATAAATATAAAAAGTATGTAATTTAATAATCTGTATGATGTCAATAAATTAATAAATTCAATGTCAAAAAGAAACTAATTTATTTATAACTCATTTTGTATTGAAAAATTCTTTTAAACTATAAAAGCATTTATTCATTAACCATTGATGCAGTCTCCTTTTAAATACTTTTAATGATAAATCTTTCAATTCATTAGGCTATTTGTTATATATTTTAACAGACATGCTATAACAACTATTGCTAAAAGATGCAGTTCTAGAGGAGGAAAATATGAGTCTGTTAGGATACCTTGTATTGAATTGTATTTTCGGTGACGGAGGACGGAACTCCTCAATGAATAAGAACAAATCGCTCGCGATCAGAGAATGTGTAAATTGATTCTAAGCTACGCTAAAAAGCTTAGAGTAATAATATATAAAAATTCTTATTAAAAACCCGACTTCAAACGCCACTACGAAGTATAAATTAATTTTACGTGTTCAAAACACGTATGCTGAAATCGGACTAGCTAGCGTCGCGCTATCGCTTTCATCGTTGCTATTTAGGCCCGCCTTATTTCTAAAATTAAAATTATTTTACACTTCGTAGTGGCGTTTGAAGTCGGTTTTTAAAAGTAAGTTTTATATAATACTAGCTGACCCAGCGAACTTCGTACCGCTAACTTATCTATACATATAAATAAAACAAATAAACTATCCCAATCCAAAAAAACTATCCTATCTTTTAAGTTGGACCAAATTACAGATAGTTACGAAGTTTGATAAAAATCGGTTCAGTAGTTTAGGAGTCCATCGCGGACAAACAACGTGACACGTAATTTATATAGGTATATTAAGATTTATATGTAATTTACACTTCGTAGTGGCGTTTGAAGTCGGTTTTTAAAAGTAAGTTTTATATGATACTAGCTGACCCAGCGAACTTCGTACCGCTAACTTATCTATACATATAAATAAAACAAATAAACTATCCCAATCCAAAAAAACTATCCTATCTTTTAAGTTGGACCAAATTACAGATAGTTACGAAGTTTGATAAAAATCGGTTCAGTAGTTTAGGAGTCCATCGCGGACAAACAACGTGACACGTAATTTATATATATTACTAGCTGACCCCGCGAACTTCGTACCGCCAGCAAAAATATTTAGTGGTTGGTCACCCTTATCATTTAGGGCTATGAAAAATAGATGTTGGCCGATTCTCAGACCTACTCGATATGCTCACAAAATTTCATGAGAATCGGTCAAGCCGTTTCGGAGGAGTACGGGAACGAACATTGTGACACGAGAATTTTATATATTAGAAGATTATTAAATCATACGTTTTCTCAAAAGTTTTTTATACTATTTTATTAATTGATAATAAATTATTAGTTGTATGTAATTAAAGTAATTTCTCAGAGACACCTACTTGCTTATTTATATTGTACATCGATAATATCTCCGTGATTTCAATACCTATTTGCGTGAATCTTTTTTTAATCGATACATATTGCGAGATGGTTCCTTTATCCTTAAAACTTCGGAATCTAACTCCTCAACTCTGATGCTGCATGGGTAGTACTAGTGCCCAACTAAACTGTAGTGATTTATTAACTGTCAATTATGAATAGTTGTTGTAGGTATCAAGGAAAGACTACATAGTTAAATTCTAGGACCCAATTCCTCAATTCTCTGCACTGGTTCTGCCCGTCGCACTATGGAAAATCGAGGTCTGTTGCGGATCAAAAATCGATACCTTTTTAGTTATTAAAGATTATACCGTAAAATTTTGCACATATATAGAGTAGTATATAAGGCTTCAAATGTAATGTGTTTTTTTATATAATTTATTTTAATAAAAATGTAAAAAATTTAAATAAAATTCGGAGTGCAAAAAACGACAGTTAATTTTTTTTAAACTATCAATACTATTCATCATATTATATTTTTTGGAATTCATCATCATTGTATTTTTTGGAATGTTTACGTATATATTAATGTTTACGTATGTATGATTCCGGGCGCTCACCTGAATACCTACCGATGAACGGATAAACCCGATCGGGTTTTTGAATCACCGATACTATATAAAATAGTGTAGATATAAAATGTATATTTCTTTAAAATAAATAAATAATGAATAAATTTATGATGTGTACAAAATTTAATCATTTTATTCGTAATTCCAAAATACAAATAGATATTAAAGAAAAACTTAAAATTATTACATAGATAATTCTTAAACAAATAACTGTAAGGAATAATTTGAGGTACAGTAGGTACAGTACAATTATTTAAAATATCTATTATATTTTTTGTCGTAAAATTGTATATTTTGTGAACTTAGGGATCTGAAATTAACTCGTTCACTTTCAAAAGGTCTAGGGTCTCTTCATCAAGTTCCTTCACATTTTTTTTGTACGGTTATCTAAGGATCTGAAGCATAAAGAAGAGTATGAAATACGTCTTAATTTGTAGCTGTTTGAGAGATTTTCTGGCATGATGAAGGCGAAATTTTTTATAATCCTTATTACGGGATTCTTGTGCATCTTCCGAAAGTTGACCAATAGGAAGCACTGCAAAATGCTTTATGGGTCAATTTCAACAAAGTGGTATTTTTCTTTCATTTCGGTGAACTTTCGTATTATAAGTTTTTTTTTAAATTTAAGCTGTAGTATATTATACTTCTTGATATAGGTTATGCTATTATGTAATGCCATCAAAATATATCCTATTAAACCTATGTAAATTCGTGTTTGAAATTTGGATGCCACTGAAATGAAATAACTAACCACCGAAATGAAATAACTAGCCACCGAAATGAAAGAATGTGCCCACCGAAATGAAAATGCACCGAAAACGTATACAGACAGACAAAATATAGTTAAAACCGTTTACGACGGCATCGTTTAGAACAACATATCGGAATTGACCAACATCAAAGGTCCCGGCAAAGGTATAGAATTCATTCTATATGACCACCTTATTAAAAATATCGCTTTTTACGACATCGCTTACTACGACATACCTGATTAAGCGACTACATTTCACTAATATCTTCGGAGAATGATATCTGTTAGAACGACCAGCTGTATTGTAAACAATTTGAATAGGTAACAATATCCACATCTGGGGCACAATATAATGGTCAATGGCTATTAAGAGCACAAAGTAAACAAAAACTTGTCGAGATTAGGGTCTTTTGTAATTCTTAGAAACAAAATACACGTGCATGCAGTATAATCAAAGCCCGCTTCTTCATATCCCTCCAGTCAGTCTGTTACTTATCTGTACACAAGACTAACAGAATGTAATGAAACTGAAGTGGAAATGGGCGGGCACATAGTTCGAAGCGTTGATGGTCGTTGGGTCCCAAGGCGCTGGAATAGCGACCCCGCACCGGGAAGCGCAGTGTTGGCAGACTACCAGGTGGACCGATGACATCAAACGAGTTGCAGGGAGCCGCTGGATTTAGGCGTCGTAAGACCGAGGCCTGTGGAAGTCCATGCAAGAGACCTTTGTGCAGCAGTGGACGTCTATCGGTTGATAAAGAAGAAGAAGAATCCTATAAATAAACTTTAAATCGGATTAGATTTGACGGAGTATGGAGTAAAATAAACAAAAATTTTCATCTCATATCCCGGAGGAACCTTATTGTTTATAAGGATAAAATCTTTTATCTTAATAATAATAATATGTTGCATTTTGACCCGGAGTATCAGCTACCTATTAACTACAGTCAAAACCTGTTGCAACGACATCGAAGGGACTAGTCATATTTTGTCGTAAAAACCGATAGTCGTAAAAGCCTGTGATGTTTTCGAGGTACAAAGTATTTTTTTATGAAGTGGTAATATTGAATGTGTGGGTATATAATATATATATATAAATCTATAGATATTAATAGGAAAAATATATTCATATTGTATAAAATAAAAAAGATTACATTCTGTTAGACAATAACTCTTTAGTGCGTCTTGTGTACAGATAAGTAACAGACTGACTGGAGGGATATGAAGAAGCGGGCTTTGATTAAGTATAATCAAAGCCCGCTTCTTCATATCCCTCCTGCATGCACGTGTAATTTGTTTCTAAGAATTACAAAAGACCCTAAACTCGAAGCGTTTTTGTTTATTTTGCGATCTTAATAGCCATTGACCATTATATTGTGCCCCAGATGTGGATATAATAATATCCAAATACCTATACCTATTCAAATTGTTTACAATAGGTACAGCTGGTCGTTCTAACAGATATCATTCTCCGAAGATATTAGTGAAATGTAGTCGCTTAATCAGGTATGTCGTGGTAAGGAATGCTATATGACCGCCTTATCAAAAATATCGCTTATTTTTGATAAGGCGGTCATATAGCATTCCTCCGGGACCTTTGATTTTGGTCAATATAACCAATATGTTGTTCTAAACGATATCGTCGTAAACGGTTTTAACTGTATATCAAATTATATTTAAATCCGTTGAGTAGTTTTCACGTGATCAGCGTACAGACAGTCAAACAGACATACTAAAATAATAAAAAAAATTGTTTTACAGTATTGGTAATAAAGCCTCCTCCTATTAAAATTTTCATATAATATATACATACTATAAAATTAAACAAATATTTTGAAAAATTCACGTGTTCATCCAAATTTTCACCGAAATGAAATAATAATCCACCGAAATGAAATAATAATCCACCGAAATGATAAAACAATCCACCGAAATGAAACTATTATACACCGAAAAGATAAAAGCTCACCGAAATGAGAATTTTTATCATTTCGGTGGGTTTTTTATCATTTCGGTGGCCAGTTTAGGCCACCGAATCCACCGAAATGAAAACCAAGGGTAAAAATTAGCATAACTAAAAAAGTACTTTCTATAGGATATAAGGAATACTACACAAAAAATAATAATAGGAATAAAAATATTAATAATATATAATATTAATAATATATAATATATAATAATAATATATAATAGGAATACTACACAATAAAGTATATACATACATACATACATACATACACAAATAAACATATTACCAATAGCTCATTCATTAGTATTTAATTAAATATACTAGCTTATTGCAAGAAAAGTTATACCTGTACACGGAAATGAAAAGAAATGTGTCGCACGTCACCGAAATGACATACAAACGTTTTTTTGGGGAACAAGCAGGCAATCGGCGCACTTCCATACACGATAAACACCTAGAGGCCACTATTACGTATGTTCCAAACGCATAAGGGGGGAGCTAGAGTTGTTCTATGCCAAAATATTCTTGATTAACTTTAAGCCACCGAAATGAAAGGACTTTCTGGGACACATGCATTTTTACTTACCAGTTCTTAATCTGGGTAGATATTATTATAAAATTACTTTGTGATAATACTAACACTATTAACGATTTAAATAAAAGTAGCCATAAGCCAAAACAACCAATAGTTTTTGTTTTATGAGGGAAATTACACTGAAAAATGTTGTGAGGACAGCCACCGAAATGAAAAATTAGGGGTTTAAAATTTTATTTATTCCTAAACTGCAATCTTTATCGAGAAATATTTACTGGCTCCATAAAGATAACATACTCTTCTGCCTAGAAAAAAATATAAACATTGTAAAGTAACGGTCTGCACTACCGATTTCATACATGCCGCGTAAATTTTGCTGTTGGGAAATCCACCCTTATGATATTTTCGCCATGGATCAAAATTTTGTGAACATAAGATGACATAATATAGTACCATGCTTACTTGCATAGATCCTAGCAGTCTCCATGGCATAACTACCAAATTTTTCAGCATTTATCATTACACCTGATGAAATAGCTTGCAGTATTATGTTAAGTCGTTTAATCAAATTTATATCAACTCCTGTAATTTCAGCAGAGCAGCTTGCATTGTAAAAGAATCTTCTGGCAGTAATACCGTCATTAGTACTTATTACCACTTCACGTGGTTGGTCGATGATCAATCCTGGCTCGCCACGATCACACGAGTAATTAATATACCTACTCTGTGCCACGATATCATGTTCGAAGCACGCACGAAGAAAGCACGAAGTTGTGCACCTTGTTGATTGAATTTGTCACACGCAAAATGATTTTAAAAATGATAAAAGACCTAAAGTATAGATTTTATTGATAATAATAAATTACAAAAATACCGCAAACTATTGAAATAAAGAGTCTACATTCTGGTCCAAGATCCCAGTGCCGCCAGACCTAAGTTATTTTCTCAGCAATTATTTGTGTACGATAGAGTACTGTTCTAATGTCCTTTCAGTGTATGCGTACCAGTTAGATTGTGCCGACGGCCAATTTACAGATACCAGGTGCTAAAGGTAGGTAAAAACTAGAATAACTTATCTTAAATTCTCAGGGCTGATTTTCATATATGTTTTAAAGAATATTGTAAAAATTAATAAATTAATACTGCCAGACGCTTACCGCCGACGGTAACTTTAGCCAGACGCTTTGAAGCTCCCAAAAAAATATATAATTTAAGTTAACTTATATTCTCAGTTCTGATTTTTATACATGATACTCAGGGAACTATTGCGATATTATCTGTAAGCTGCCAGACCTATGGGAAGGGTCAAACATCCCCCCAGACACACATTATGCGTCCCCATATGTTTGAGCGCTAGAACATGATTCACTTGTTTAAGTGTGTGAGAGATAATATCATCATACTATAATATTATAAATGCGAATGTTTGTTTGTTGGTTTGTCCTTCAATCACTCTATACAGTAAAATTGTAGGTAACTGGACGAATTTTATACATTTAAATATGTTTTGAAAATTTTAATTGGAGGGCACTTTTTTTAGCCACATAATACTTTATTTTCAGATTAGGCTCAGTATCGATAATTAAGTACCCTCCAATTTTATTTTTATTATGATTAATTATTAATTAAGTAACTACTTCAATGACCTTAAGAAGGTGGCCGGAAGCGGCTGGATGAGGAAAGCGGAGGACCGTGTTTGGTGGCGCGCTCTCGGACAGGCCTATGTCCAGCAGTGGATGAATACAGGATGATGGATTGGATTGGATAATACCCGTAATAAAGTTTAATAAAGTTATATTATCTATATCTATAACTATAATAAAACTGTAACTGGACGATTTCGTGTCTGTTTGTTTGTCCTTCTTTCACGTAAAAACTACCGCACAGATTTCTACAAAATTTTATACCGTGGTAGCTTATTACTCGGGTCAACATCTAGGCTACTTTTTATCCCGGAAAATCAAGGAATTCTAAATATAATTGTTTAAATTGTTGTCGTGGATTTAGTTTTGTATTCTAAAAATAATACAAAACTAAATCCACGCGGACAAAGTCGCGGGCATCAGCTAGTGTATTATAAAACCATCAAATCACTCTCGCACTCATACTCGTAGGGACACTTAATGTGTGGTCTGGGGGGATGTTTGACCCCTCCAATAGGTCTGGCAGCTTGCAGAAGATATTGCAATAGTTCTCTCTCTCTAGATCCTAAGCTATACCCAGGCAAAAAATCACGTCGATCCGTAGCTCTGTTGCAGAGTGATTGAAGGACAAACCAACAAACACACTTTCGCATTTATAATATTATAGTATGATGATATTATCTCTCACACACTTAAACAAGTGAATCATGTTCTAGCGCTCATACATATGGGGACGCATAATGTGTGTCTGGGGGGATGTTTGACCCTTCCAATAGGTCTGGCAGCTTACAGATAATATCGCAATAGTTCCCTGAGTATCATGTATAAAAATCAGAACTGAGAATATAAGTTAACTTAAATTATATATTTTTTTGGGAGCTTCAAAGCGTCTGGCTAAAGTTACCGCCGGCGGTAAGCGTCTGCCAGTATTAATTTATTAATTTTTACAATATTCTTTAAAACATATATGAAAATCAGCCCTGAGAATTTAAGATAAGTTATTCTAGTTTTTACCTACCTTTAGCACCTGGTATCTGGAAATTGGCCGTCGGCACAATCTAGCTGGTAAGCAAACACTGAAAGGACATTCGAAAAGTACTCTATCGTACACAAATAATTGCTGAGAAAATAACTTAGGTCTGGCGGCACTGGGATCTTGCTCTATCATAACCGCAATAGATAGCGGTTTTACATTTTCTGACTTTTCTCACATTTACATCAATAACTTAGAAAAGCGCAAATATGCGCAGCTAATTTTTATAAATGTTTCTTATGATTATCGGCTACAAACTACAAATCAACATTAAATATAAAGCGTGGGCAAGCATGGGTAACTGTTAAGTCTCGATGAACTTATAAAATCTTATTTTTTCACCTTATTTTAGAATTTCACAATTATTTTAACGTTAACTTTAACATAAAACACAAAAATATTCGTTGTTTAAAAATGTTCGGAAGATGAGCTTTTCAGAAATGTATATATGAATGAATAATACTTTGTATATATTCTTAAAAAAATTAACTTTAAAATCACATTGAAAGTGATGAAGTGAACGGGCTTAACATGAACCTCCGCAAATATAAAAAGATTGAGGCCTTGCAAAAAAATACTACAATATAAGTAGTGCAAAATTTTCGCATTGTAGTTTAGTTTGACCCTTAAACTAATGAATAAAATTAAAAAAATATGCCAGTTGCGACATTTGTAAAAAGCATTTTTGATATGCCGTTTTACTACCATTTTCCATAGGCGGGCATCAACTAGTGATTAATAAAAAAAACTTGAGAACGAGGTCCTTTTGTTTGTTGGTTGAAAAAGAATTTGTAATGCTAATTTAATATGTAGGTAGGTACCTAATACCTATTTAAAAAATCATTTTTATTAGAAGATCACTAAAAATAGATTTATTATCTTCAAGTGTGGGAATTATACACATAAACTAACCAGGTAACGACAATGGACGTCCAAACTTATATTATAAATGCGAAAGAATAACTGTCTGTCTGTTTGTTACGCTTTAATACACCTAATAGAGTATGAATTGGAACCTCGAGTTTTCGAGGCATACCGATACCTACCCGTAAAATTATGAAACAACTTTAGAGCTCAATTCAGAATCCAAATCTGTATATTTGCAATGGATTCCATCGCATGTTAACATTACAGGCAACGAAACAGTGGATCTTCTCGCCAAACAAGCCTGCCTAGACGGTGTGGACACTTCTCTAGGCCCATTTTTTACTGATCTCATTTGGCATGTAAAAGCCAGGTGCAGTTCCCTCTGGAACGAATATTTCAATGAACGATCGAGAGAGAAGGGCATATGGTAAAGGATGATGCAGCCCCAATCTTGGAAATTTTGTTGGTTCCATAATAGATGTAATCTCAATCGCTCTGACGTAGTTACAGCGCCGGTCACATTCCAGCATTTCTCATTAAAAAGTTCGAATCTCCCGATTGCCTCACCCGTAGGGTAATTGAGGATATATAATATCATGTGCTTTTGGAATGTGTAAGGACTGAATCAATCAGGATAAGCTTATTTAGTTTATTAGATTATATTTTAAGTATTATAGATTTTATTATATTTTGGCATTCCCTTTATGCGAGCAATTAATTAATGCATTAGTTAGAATTAGGAATAAAAATATGTAATAATAGGGCCAATTCTGTGTAGCATAATCTCTAAACTAAACTAAAATGACAGCTAATAATCTAGTTCTGTCCCTTTCTGCAGGGAGTATTATGAAAGGGTTACCAATATTTTTATTGCTGTCATTTTAGTTAAGTTTAGAGATTGTGTACAACAGAATCAGCCCCAATATTATGGAGTGAACTAACCGAGCGACATAGTCACTAGTGAGCAAACTCTAAAATAAAGAGAAAAAAAATAAATGGATTGCAATTTAGAGGACATAGCCTACATTTCGTTACAACGTTAAACGTGAAGGGGGTGAAATAGGGAATGAATAGTTTTGGCGATTTTACTCCATATTTTCAAAGCTGAACCAATTTTTAACCGACTTCAAAAAAGGAGTAGGTTATCAATTCTGCGGAATCTTTTTCTTTTTTTTTATGTATGTTCACCGATTACTCGAAGACGCCTAAACCAATTTGGAAAAATTCTTTTTTGTTGGAAAGGGTATACCTCCCAGGTGGTCCCATATAAATTTTATCGAAATCGGTCGAGCGGTTTTTAAAATATCAACAATAAATTATATACTTTGTATAGTGGAGCGGGATTATGAAGTCGGTTTATAATTTTTTTTTTTTTTATTTATAATTATTTTTTTATTGGAAAGTGCGACATAGGCTACTTTTGCTTCCGGAAAATCGAAGAGTTCCCGATGGATTTTAAAAACTATATCCACGCGGAGGAAGTCGCGGGCATCAGCTAGTTTGTTTATAAAACCACATATTATAAATAAACCACATAAAAAACCCCCGCGTGAAGACCCATGTCGCGCTAGTGTGTACCTACTTAATGTACAAGGACAAAATCGCGGGCAACAACTAGTTACAAGTAAGTTAACGATAAAATTATTTAAATTTATTCACCACCCACCTCTAAATTTTAATATAATTAATGATGGTTTTGCTTTAAATACATTAACTATTTAAATAAAAATCTAAACACCTTTAAAGGAGCAATTCTATTTATACTCGTATATGTCATTATCATTAGCAACCCATCAACAGCTCACTACTGAGCGAGAGAAGACTACTCCTCTAAGAGAAGGGCTATAGGCCATAGTCCATCACGCTGGCCCAATGGAATTGGCGGACTTCACACACCTTCAAGAACTATGAAGAACTCCCAGGTGTGCAGGTTTCCTCGCGATGTTTTCCTTCTCCGTTGAAGCAAGTGATATTTAATTGCTTAGACGCACTTGACCCCTATGTATATATATATATACCTATAATCTGAATCTCGGAAACGGCTCCGACGACTTTCATGAAATTTAGTATGTGAGGGGGTTTCGGGGGCGATAAAGCGATCAAGCTAGGTTTCATTTTTAGAAAACGTCGTGTTATCCGTGTTTTCAGGCAATGAAAAACTGCTACAATATCATTAGAATACGAAGGTAAATTTCGCCACCATCTACAAGGTTATAATAGCTCAGGTGGGAAATCGGGCGGTCCCGAAACCAGGAGACCCAAGTTCGAGTCCAGATGATTATTTTTCCCCCTTTTTTTTTCAAGTCCCTTCTTTTGTGAGAAAAACTATTATTGGAGGCCCTTTTGTTAACGCATCTAATTCGTATCTAGGTATGACTGAGCTTTAAAAAGAAGAATACGGTAGTAAATAAATTAGCAAAGAAACCGACATTGTGCAAATATTTTTATCCTATTAAAACTACTCGTGCAAACCAGTGTAACGAGGAAATGCCTTACCTATAAACCTATACCCAGACCGCTGGCTGCGTTACCCCGCTTAATGACTAGAATGAGCCTCGAAAGAAAACATCTGGCATCCTCGTGCATAATAATTCAATGGCATCATGATAACGTTGAAAAGAGAACTATGAGAAATCTGAATAAATTAATTTTCTGACAGAATTTCAAAAACGACCCTAGGTCGGAAAAATTTTTACGCTATGTAAGATTTTTAATAAACTACCCGCAGAAATTAGGATGCTCCCAGAGAAAAAATTTAATTATAAACTTAAGAAATGGTTGCAAGAAAAAAATTTTATACAATAAACGATTTCTTGCAACCTTTTCAGTAATCGACGATTCAAAAGCACTTGTAAAAAGTTTATTTGAATAAAAACATTTCTATTCTATTCTATTCTATTCTATTCTATTCTATTCTATTGAAATTACCTAATAATATTACTTAGTTTTAGTTGTAAGGACAAAAATTAACTATGTAACTAATTACATATTTGTATGCTACTTTGTGGCGGATTGAGGCGCGTGTACTTATTATAATTGTTTAAAATCTTAAATGTACTCAATCTAGCAAATAAATAATTTGAATTTGAATTTGAATCCTCTGCCTATAATATGACACCAGCGTTTCAACACCAAACTGCAATATGAAACTGTTCTCCATAATCTATTTCTCTTAGTTAGTCTACTGGCCACTTTCACAAACGTATAATTTAATATAAAAAATTATTTTAAAAAAACCGTCTTGAAACACCCGTGCCAATACAAACTAAGTATATTATAATTTATTGTTGATATTTTAAGACCGCTCGACAGATATCGACAAAATTTTAATGGGACCACCTGGAAAGTATACCCTTTCAAACAAAAAAGATTTTTCCAAATCTGTTCAGGCGTCTTCGAGTAATCGGTGAACATACATAGAAACAAAAAAAAATCGACCAAGTGCGAGTCGGGCCTCGCTCTTTTAGGGTTCCGTACATATAACTAAACCATTTTTTTTAAACTAGATACATATTTAGATATCTTAGTTCTTAGAAAGTACTAAATTAACATATGGGAAAAAAAAGCTCGTTTGTTTTGGTCACAACTTACAAAACGCATTATAAATCGGTATTTTCAGTATTTGTTGTTTATACACTCTAAAGTACATACTTAAGGGGACGCAAGCCAGTACCTTCTTCATACAAACGTAGATGAGTGATTACTACATTACAGCGTACAATATCAAATAATGTAGTATACGCTCAAAACTAAGTATTATGTCGATTTGCCTCGTCATTATCTAGGTTTATTGATATATAAAATAGTGAAAAAAATATTCGCTAAAAAGTTACGAGCCTCGAAAGATCGTCATTTTCACACTAAATTTATGACAACTTTTGGCGCAAATAAATAACATTAGGAGTATGAAAATGCCAAAAAAAATTATCATTAGACATAGTTTATTTATTCATCAGTTCAAATAACTTTACTTTGTAAACATACATTTAGTAGTTTTTTCTCAAAAACACTTTTCCCAAACGACTGTTCAACCCTTGTCGCGCGCTTGATTTCGGTGTAAATTATCGCGCCTCTCACCCGACACGGAGCGGGAGCGGGACAGTAGCACGGAAGTATGCGCGCATGCACTCGCTACACTGAGTCTATCTCTTTCTCACACAATGTTAGGTGAAATAGCAAGCAGGTTACCCACGTGCGCCGGCAACTTCGTTCGCGTATACTGAGCCCCCATAATATACCAAAATTTCAAATTCCTAACTAGTTTAGTTTTTGATGTCCCCCCATTTCTTCATTTTTATAGCTAAAAATAAAAAAATATATATTTGAACTCCACTTAATGAGCTCTAGAGTCTAGACAATGACACCCCACATCTCAGGGTAATAAAATAAAATTTTATTTCGACTCCTTTTCCATGTATTTTTAAATTTTTTTTTTTTTTTATTTGTTATTATAGCGGCAATAGAAATACATAATATGTGAAAATTTCAACTGTATCTATTACAGTTTACGAGATATAGACGGACGGACGGACGGACGGACGGACGGACGGACGGACAGCGGAGGCTTAGTAATAGGGTCCCGTTGGCACCCTTTTGGTACGGAACCCTAAAAAATATGTTACATTTTCAATTATAAATAATGATTTTAATTTGTGATCATTACGTTATCAATAGGGTACGGAACCCTAAAAAGATTCCGACGAATTGATAACCTCCTCCTTTTTTGAAGACAGTTAAAAATAAGTTTTATTCGAGCGTAAATCTGATATTCTGGCAAATTCGTATAACAAAAACTGTCAGCACGCCCAATTTATTCCTCGGTTAGGCGTTACTCGATGTTGGTGAACTTTCATGGAATCATATAAGCCCCATTTTTAAAATCTACGCATTCTACCTTTGCCTTGCCTTTATATTTTTGAAATTTGCGTATTCGTAAAGAGGCATGAAAATCTATTCACAAAGGCTTACGAAGTGACTTCTGGAAATATCAGAAACCGTGATCGCTTAGTTATTATGACACACAAACCACACAGTTGTCACTTCAAAAATAAGCCCCAAATCAATGTGTATAAAAATATAGAATAGAATAGAAATGTTTTTTATTCAAATAAACTTTTACAAGTAATTTTGAATCGTCAATGAGTCTACCACTGGTTCGGAATGCCGTTCCTGCCGAGAAGAACCAGCAAGGAACTCGGCAGTTGCTCTTTTCAAAGTACTTTTACAATATACTTAATAGATATTATTCTATGTATGCAGAGTTTCCACAATGAGGGGAAGTTCCACAAAAGCATACGTAATTATTTCTAATTATAATTCAACACATGTCAAGACGGGCAGACAGAAAGTAGCCCCATTGCCGCTGGTGGCACCCATTCACGAGCATGACGCATGACCCAGCCATTGCTTCGCTCAACCATATTTGATATATAATAAACTACCAATGCCAATGATTCTAAAAAAACTAACATTGTTAAAATTTAAAAGAGATTTGTTTGAGTGGCTCCTGGATAAATGTTTTTATTCATTAAACGACTATTTAAATTGATGACAGATACTCGCTGCATATACAATAAATCAACTTTTATACATTAATTCATTTTGATCTTATATGTATTGCATTATGATAATTCTTGACATTTAGGTATGTGATAGTGATACTATGACTGTAATAAAAATAACACTCAATTTAACATAAAACATTGTATAAATTTTTGCATGCCCTTTGTTCGGCGGATTGCGGAATGTTTTGTACCTACCCTACTGTAACACCTTTTATGTACCTGCGATAATGCAAATAAATGATTTGAATTTGAATTTGAAATCAGCACAGGACTATACCAGGAGCCAGTAAGACTGAAAGTCCCGTCATGCGGATTCGAAAATTTTGTATTCGAATTGATAGTTAAACATTGTAAAAACGTTTACGATTAGATCTGTATGCGTGAATTTGAAACGCCGAAAAAATGTGGATTTTGTTTTCATATATTCAATAATGCGGATTTTGATTTGTTGCAGTGCATTCGATAGGAAATTTCTTACTGTTTCAGGAAAAAAAATTGCGCAAACCACTTTTTTGGCCGGAAGAGTCTCTCCCATAACACATTCAAGTAGGTATGCGAGACTCTTAGGGCCAAATAAAGTGGTTTGCGTAATTTTTTTCCTGAAAGAGTAAGAAATCTATCGAATACAAATTCTACTTTGCAAATTAAGGCGTACCGAGCTTATTATAAATGTATAATGTTTAACTACTTATCAATTCGAATACAAAATTTTCGGCTTCGCATGAGGGGACTTTCAGTGTTACCAGCTGCCGGACCAGCAGCACAGAATGTATATTATAATAGTACTACGGACCAGTAGGTACACGCAAATCGTAGACATCGAAAAACGAACTTATCACGTTCTTATTTGGGTATTTGACTGTGGTCAAAATGATCACAAATTAAAATCATTATTTATAATTGAAAATTTAACATGTTTTTTTAGGGTTCCGTACCCAAAGGGTGCCAACGGGACCCTATTACTAAGCTTCCGCTGTCCGTCCGTCCGTCCGTCCGTCTGTCAGCGGCCTGTATCTCGTAAACCGTAATAGATAGACAGTTGAAATTTTCATATTGTGGATTTCTATTGCCGCTATAACAAAAAATAATAAAAATAAAATTAAATAATAAAGGGGGCTCATGGAAAAGGAGTCGAAATAAAATTTTATTTTTTTACCCTGGCATGTGGGGTGTCATTGTCTACAGCTCATTAAGTGGAGTTCAAATATATATTTTTATATGTTTTATCTACAAAAATGAAGAAATGGGGGGCAGTCAAAGTTGTCGGTTTTAGACCAATTTTGTTAGGGGTCTATCTCAAAAACTAAACTAGTCAGGAATTTGAAATTTTGGTATATTGTGTACTATGTAGTGTATTTAAACAACAAATACTGAAAACACCGTTTTATAATATATTTGGTCATATGTACGGAACCCTAAAGGAGCGAGGTCCGACTCGCACTTGGCCGATTTTTTTTTATGTTTCGCACTCAGTGGATATCTGACATGGTGTCAGAGACCTTTTTAATGCGAATTTTGCCCTGAAAAAGGTGCCCACTGACGATGTGCGTCAAATGGGAATGGCAATGTTTTTTCTTTTCCTTAATTATAATTAGTGTTAGGTATTGGTGAGTGACACTGTTCTCAGTAGCCCTGTATGTATTAAATTGATATAATAAATTAGTAGAATAATAATTTTAGAATGTCAATTTTTAATAGTCAATTAATAATAAGAATGTCGGATAAAATTTGGCAGAGAAGTTTTTTTTTCTCGCCATTCCCAAATAGCCGCACTGCAACAAGTTACTTAGTATTGATTTCTTTCCAATGTAGCTACCCATTTTGCAGTGCTACCATTACCATTTGAGATTCCGGTTGTTCTAGTCACAGTCTCACAGTATTTAATAAACTTCTTTCTATATTTTTTGTTAGCCAAATTGCTTCTTGTAATAACTAGTTCTAGTTTAGCTGCAATATCCTGTCTTTGTGATCCAAAACGTGGGCAAGTCGTAATTACATGCACCACATATTCGATCATTCCAGGTTCACACACACACACCAGGGATGATCACGTAAAGCGATGTAGGTATTGTCATAACCACCATTGCCAGTTAGAACTATGAATCGTGTCTGGTCGTATGAATTTAAATAAATCATATGCGGTAGTGATATCAGGGAGAAATAGTTCTAATGGCTTGTTCTTAATTCCTTCCATATAAATGGCGTTCCATTTGTCTATGGACTGCTTCCTTGTGACTCTCTTCGCGTACGATATGGGATAGAGGTCATAGTCAGGTGAAGTTTTTTTGAACTTGGCTGCACGTTTGGCAAGTTCATCAGCGCGGTCGTTGCCTCTGGTACAAACATTAGCCAGAAGTCCGTGGAGACGCTCATCTATATCCCGAGTTTTTAATTCATAATTTTTTTTCTCTAGTCTGGAAAGCGATTGGATGGAGCGATGTAGGATTCTTGATGAGTTCAAGAGCTGATCGGCTATCTGAAAATATACTTATTACATTTTTTCCACACTCTCTGCTAATTACGTCGTCCTGCAGATTGCTAGTAATGCCGCTTGAAAGACGGAACAGTAAGAATCAAGCCACAGCGTTCGATATTTAACCTCTTTATTTTGCTTCTAAATAGAAAGAGCCGCTCCCACCCCTCCGTCTATCTTACTTCCATCAGTATAAATGTGCGTCCCCACTATACTTGTTATGTCCTCTTCTCCTACCAACAAGTAATCGATTTGCCATCGTTTAGCTGGATTAGGCAATTTATTATAAGGACCGCTGCATTCTACTCCTCGACCTGGATGGATATTTAGAGTCATTTTCCTCTTTTAATTTCATAGAGCTGAGCAGACTCTGTTACTCTCATATCAAATGGTAATACTCCAGCTATTGCAAGTGCGGCGGTCAGAGAAAAAGTCCTATAAGCTTTGGCAATCTTTTGAGCAAGACCTCTTTGAACTGCTGTTAGAACAGGCAAGTAACAAAGTTACCATCAAGTCATCAAAGATTTATTTAAAGATCTTTGAGAATTAAGACACAGAAATTATGGTCTAGAGTGTGTCTATGAAATTTTCTTTGAATTTGATGACAAACGCCTCCGAATACTTTGAACTCGCAACGCTGAGGCCCATACACTTGAGGCGTATAGTGCAATTGGTTCTATCACTGATACATATATTATTCTAATAATGTCTGAGTTAAGTCCCCAGGTACATCTCGCGGCGCACTCCATTTTCTTGTATAAATCAATGAGTAACGCAAATTGCATCGACATGGGGCCTAAACTTCAATTTGTCATCAAAAATAACACCTAGCATTTTCATTTGGTTTGAAATTTTGATTTGCTCCGCATCCATTTTAACATTTACCACGCCAAAGTTTCTTTTCCTTGTTACAAGCATACTGTGAGTCTTTTTCGGGCCAAATCTAAGTTTATTCCTACACCCCCACCGAGTAACAATGTTTAGAGCCTTCTCTACCTTTTCTTGAATTTCCTCAGGTGTATTTCCCGAGATGGACAAAACTACGTCATCCGCAAACGCCTGGATTCCTAAACTCGCGATTTCAACAAGAAGTGGATTTACACAGACATTCCATAGTGTCGGACCAGCAATGGAGCCCTGTACACATCCTCTGTTTGTATGTTTTGAAAACTCTTCCCCAGATATGTTATTTTTATCTCCCTTCCGCTCAGATAGGAACAAATTGTTCGGTAGATGTTCTGAGGGCAATTAGTATTCAGTCCGGTTTTAATGGCTGTCCACCAAGCCAAACGCTCCCTTTATGTCCAGTGATATTAGGAGCGTTGTTTTCTTCTCGGTTCTTTTTTTATTTAAGTGTATGTCGGAGCAGGTATCCTCGTCGGCAGCAAAGTCAGAAACATTTGTTGCGCGACGACTGACGAGGAAAGGTAGCGTGAAAAGATCAGTTCATTAATTAGGATTTTTATTCTTCGAACAAAGTACCCTCAAAAGCCCCTCTTTTACATTTATTAGCGATGGACCGGAAGTGGGCATTATTACTCAAAACTAATCAGGCTTTAAGAGAACGCGTCTCTTAAAACGCTGACACCCTACCTAAAGCCGTCTCCACCATCCCCAATAACGGCCCCTTTCCACTCAGCTAATAACCACAGCACGACAGACAAACCACCATCTGAACGTGAGGGTAACTATCAAAATGAACAAATCAACCAATGGACAATTATTATGACTCAGGCGTGATCCTATCACGATTAAGAGATGTTGACGGTACGCTCGTCCCAATAAAAAAGAACCACCCCTATAATGGCCCCTGAACCTCACATCTAATCAATTTACCCACAACACGACAGACAAAACCAACATCTGAACGTGAGGGTAGTTATCAAAAATATCAAATAATTAATTAATCATTTACACTAATCTAGACAATATTTATTCGATTAGGGAGCGATTGCTATCGCAATCCCTCAATCAAATAGAACGACCTAGACGCGAAAGCATCTACTAGTCGAATGAGTCTCTGGGCAGAGACTGAATTCGTATCGGCAAAACAGCCGTTTTATACTAATATTTCAAGATGGCGCGCAAAATGGCGTACGCGCGCTGTCAAAGTCAAATGTCAATTTGATTAAACTAATTTTAATAAATAAAAGGAAACGGAAGTCAAAACAATACTCTTAATTAATTAATATAAATTAAACGGAAATCAATTGCGCCCACATGTACAATCAGGTCATAGAGGGCTCAGTGCTCTTTTGGGGCATGAAACCATATTGTTTGGGACTATCATTTTATGAACATACCACCTCAACCTATAAATCAACATCTTCTCCATTATCTTTCATATTATTGACAGTAGTCCGATGGAGCGATGGGACCTTGGATTTGTGATATTTTCTTTTTTAGGTTTTGGTATTATCACTACAGAAGCTTGTTTCCAAAGGACCAGAAAATACGTCAATCTTAAACATGCATTAGCTAGCTCCAGAAAAATTTCTCCATCATTAAGCACCGCATGCTCGAAAAACTCCATAAAGATAATTCCAGTTCTGTAGCAGTAAAGGGTGGATCGTCAGGCTCGGACAGAATCTCTTTCTCCGCTAGTTCTCGTATATTCTTATGCTCAGCGTTTTCCATATTTGAATTGTCGTCAGGAAATCGTGTGTCAGCTAAGAGTTTAACTGATTCTTGAGCCGAGCAAGAGCTCCCGTCCGAATCTCGTAGTAAGGCATCTGGTCTCGGTAGAACTGTTCGTCTAAGTACTTTATATACCCCTTCCCAGATGCTGTCTTTCTCTGATTTACTGTAATATTCTTGCCATGAAATTGTTTGTACTTTTTGCGCTGCTAAGTTATATTCCTCACGTGCTTGCTGATATTCTGCAATAATATAATCTCGCCTTCGTTGTGCAACACATCTAATGCGGCGTTTTTTAGTATTCATGTTATTTTTCTTCATTTCGAGCTCTTTTGACCGCCAAGGAGGACATTCTTTAGCTCCTGGTTGCTTTAGTGTCGGGATTGAGTTATCACAAGCGACTGTGAGACAGCTTTAGTGAATTTTGTAATTGCTTCTTCAACTTTTTCGACATCTATATAATCACAAATGTTTTCCATTGTAAGTGTCTTTTCCTCGAGTTCCACTTTTAACGTTTTATGAAATTTGGTCCAGTCGGCTCGTTTTGTGTTGTATTTTCGAGTACCTTTTTTCGCTAGTTGTAATGTATATATGTTTCCGATGACGATGTTATTTTGAATAATATAGTGTTATGGTCCAATGATGTCAGTTCTCGATCCACATGCCATTCATTTATTTTGTTTAGTAATGAGGCGTCACATATTGTATATCAACGTGGCTTGTGTAAGATCGACCCTGCCTGTATACTTCAAATGTTGATGTGGTCCCTTTATTCAAAATACACATGTTCATTTCAGTGATCCATGAGGAAAGGTGCTCTCCTTTAAGGTCTTGTTTGGCACTTCCCCACCACATACTCCCCATGCATTGAAATCACCACCAATTATGATTTTTGGAATGGCTAGTTTGTCTCTTATTTTTGTCATTTAGATCAGTCTCGATATTTTTATCTTTTTCAAGGTATACAGCAATGAGTGCTATCTCTGTTTTGGCATATATTAATATCACTACTGCTATGTTCACTCTTTGTAGTAGTAGGTCGATTATTAATGTTGCGGACTGGCCAATGATTACTAATGCAGCTTTGTTGGGTCCTTGTTGGTTATTATTTTGTACAATTCTTGTAGGATATGGGCTCTGAGTATTAAACCGTGTAGGTTTAATACTCAAAGGATATGGTGCTTGTAGTCAACCAATTGACCCTACATATGGCTCTGACAAAAGAAGTGATGTGGCCTTACGCTTTAAGCCAACTGATAAAATCTCTGTGGTTGCCAATTTGCCTCTTCCGAGATTTGCTTGAAGGGCAAGCATTGGCTCCGATGGGTCAACTTTAGTAGTAAGTAATTTTGGAGCGGGCTATTGAGTCCCACTTACAACGTACAGAATATAAGACGCTGAAGGCTGTATGTTCATTTTCACTATCGGATCTACCATCACGCACACAGTTTACACATTTGGGTGTTTTACCATTTTTCCTGTGACTGCAATCGGCTTGCTTAATATGTTCTTCGCCGCAATACACACGTAGATCCTTATCAATCACACAGGATTTCCTGGAATGGCCATATCCCAGGCATTTCAGGCATTGATTTAATGGTGAACGATCTTGTGTTTTAACTCGTTGCAAACCTATGTAGACTGTCTGCAGTTCAGTTAGACGTTTCCACAAGGGTGCGGAAACCTCATCTGCGTCCTCAAATAGACCTTCCCATCCTTTCTATTCATGATGGTACCTTTCTATTCATCAAATAGACCTTCGGGTCCTGATCATCTTTTGCCAAGAAACCACTCTTCCATCTTTTATACTCTCCTAGAGAGACACCGACGAAATTGTGTGGCCGCCATCTTGAATCCAACATTATGGAATTTTTTTTCAACTTACTGGCAATTGGATGAGGTTTCGAGTGACATTTGTTCGAGCACCCCCCCCACCTATCTTCAATACCCTGGCCGTGCTCCTTCCCTCAATCTCCTTCCTTCCTCTTCCTAATCCTCAATCATCATATTTTCCCTCCGAATGAATTTTTGTCCTCTATACGAAGAAGTGAGTCAGTCAGTCAGTGAATCAGCCCCAGCAGCTGTATATATATAAATTAAAAATAACAGCTTTATCTTAAGAATTGTTTCATAACAATATGGTTTGATTTGAACTTTAGTGGGTATAGATAAACTCCAACAAAACAACAACATAAAGAAATATTTTATTAATTCTCTACGGTATCAAAAACTATTAGGTATACAATATACATAGGTGCATAAAGATATAGCTCTGTGATCATCATCCACATCTATTTGTTTAATTCGATTACAAGATAATCCTTGACTGCGATCTCACCTGATCGTAAGTCCATGCAGTCTAAGATTATTTTTTTTAATTTTTCGTTATTCGATAACAAGCTAGCCCTTGACTGCGATCTCACCTGATGGTAAGTGACGATGCAGTCTAAGATGGTAGCGGGCTAATTTGGCAGGGGTATGGCAGTGAACATTCAACCCATACCCCTAATTGTTTTCTACACGCCATCGTGCCGGAACGCTAAATCGCTTGGCGGCACGTCTTTGACGGTAGGGTGGTAACTAGCCACGGCCAAAGCCTCCCACCAGACCAGACCAGAGACAATTCAGAAATAATAAATTCCCAAATTGACCCCGCCGGGAATCGAACCCGAGACCTTCCAGTTATAAGGCAACAGCGCTCACCACTGAGCCAGGGAGGTCGTCAAAAGATGGTTGGCTAATTTTGAAGAAGTAAAATGTAACGTGTTCAATCTCATGAGCCGTGCCGGAACTCGAAATCGCTTGGCGGCACGTCTTTGACGGTATTGTGGTAACTAGCCACAACCACAGCGTCCCACCAGACCAACCATTTTACAGCATTTCAAGTACCATACCTAACTAGTGATCGGTGGGACCACGGGCTATCAATGACTTTTACTTCACCCAAACTCTGTTATAATGTATCTAGTCTGGCAAAGTGCTAAAGTATGATAGAAATGGATGCTTCATGACGCAGAAGGTTTGACGGAGTGGAAGTGGGTGGCTTTTACTTTTACTCTCTGTTTCTGATTTACTTTAGCACACTTTAGCAGACTATAGCAGAGTTTAGGTAAAGTAAGTCACTCTAAGTGTCTGACCGAAGATTGATTTCTGGCCGAAGCCGATTAATTGGCTACAACCACAACCACACTTTTATTACTTTAAGATTGAATAAATAAATGAATAATATTTATTTACTAACTCAGAAAAAAAGTTTGTACAATAAATCAACTCCTTGAATCTAGGACACAGAAAAAGTAAACTACACTAGCGGCACGTTATGATGGCCGGTTTGACACATTACAATAGTGATGTAGAATGTCAATTTATTCTAGAACAAAAAACAATTAAGTTTTGTTTTTGTACCTGATTAAATAGGTTTAATAAAACAAAAATGTATATGTTTATTTAATTTATTTGAACGAACTGAATATTTGAATGAAAATGAATATACATACTTTATATGCACACAAGAAACATATGAATACAAAAGATACCAAAAAAGGTGCCACAAAAGGCCATAATTAATCAGATTCGTCCATATTACTATTTTCACTGTCGTCACTGCTATCATCACCTACATTAATAATTATATGTTCGTTTTCTATAATATTATCTATTTTCACATCTCTTTCATAATCTTCCCTTATTAATTTAACAGTTCTATTCACAACCTTTTCCCAGTCTCCTTTAGTCACATGTTCACAAGCTTCTTCTAATAATTTTAGCATTTTTTTTGTGGTAAATGGGGTTTCCGTATTGTGTCTTGCAGCATATCCCTTAATTTGAGCCCACACCAACTCAATCGCATTATACTCACAATGGTAAGGCGGTAACCGTATAACTCTGTGCCCATGTTCTAATGCTATTTCGTCAATGACGTATCGGATCTTGGTTGGTTTGTTTTCTTTTAAAAGACGTACTAATTCCGCTTTTAACATATTCATGTTTGCATCTACGCCATTTTTACGAAGCCATGCGACGATATCAGCTTTCTTTTGGGATTGGGCAGGTGGCTTGTCAATTTGCATCGAGTGGTATGGGGCGTTGTCCATAATTATAATAGATGGTTCAGGGAGGCTACACAACATTGAGGTAAACCATTCAGTAAACTTTTCTCCATTCATGTCTTCATGATAGTCTCCAGTGGTTTTTGACGCAAAAGCCATGAGAGAACCTTCGACAAACCCGTTGATGGTTCCGGCGTGACAAATTATAAGTCGCGATCCTTTTCCTACAGGAACTTTGGAAGTAGATGCTGCTGTGTCATCGTTCCAAGAACGGCCTACAGTATGGTTAGCATTAAGCCATGTTTCATCCAAGAACACAACATTTTGCCAATTTTTGATTTCTTTCACTTGCCGTAAAAAACTATACCTTGCCATCGCTATATCAAATCTTTCCATCAATATTTTGCGTTTGTTACATTTTTTGTATCGAAATCCAATGGTCTTCAAAATCTTCGTTAAAGAACTTTCCCCACCGAAGAATAATCCAGCTTCCTTCAGTGAATGCACCAACTTTTTTCTTGTTGGATACTCCTTCTGTAAATAGTAGCCGTAAAAATGTCTTCGGATAGCATCGGCATCAAAGCTATCGATGCCTACGACTGGTTTTGCTCGTTTTCTCTTTTTTGGTGTGTGAAGTTTATTTTCTTCTGTGCCAGTCTCGCCATATTTTTTTTTAGTTATCCGTCTAACAGTTCGTTGTCCAATATTAAGCGCATCAGCTACGCGTTCAACCACTGACGTTATAGGTAAAATTGGCCCTCCATTTTGAGCTTCACGATCGAAATAGTTACGAAGGCGTATTACGAACTCACGTGTCTGACTATTTAGAACAGTTCTCTGCGTACGTTCGGTCATATCGACGAAATCCACAACAAAGGGCTTGAACAGAGTCCAAATTAACGAGCAAGGGTCAACAGTAATGCAGTATCAATATTTGAAATCCAAAGCCAGGTCAAAACTATATCACAATCGCATTGCACTGACAGTTTATACTTTTCGAAGCAACGTCAATTCGAAACTGCTTTGTTTTGCATTGAGCATTGACGCGAGTTTGCCGGAGGTAGTAGTTGTGCTAGCCAGCGATCCTATGTGACGATCGTATTAGATTCCATTTTTAAAAATTTTCAATTTAGAAAACCAAATGCCGAGTTGTGGTATATATCATATAAAAATAAAAATTTTACCTTTTGTATGAAACAGCTGATATTTTTTTGCGATTTCAGAGGTTTGTCCACATAGTGAAAATTGTTCATATTCACAAGTACATTCACCCCTTAAATGGTGCAAACTGATTTTTCTACACTTGTATACATTTTAGAAATCAATTTAATAAATAAATTTTGAGTCCTAAACCTAAAACTACATTCGATAAAATTTATGAATCTCTGCACATCACTATCGTCAATAAAGTAATACAATTATTTCCTTCAAAGTCGTTATCAATTAATACGGAACTTCATGAGCGGACAAACGTCAAACCGGCCATCATAGCGTGCCGCTAGTTTAGCAATGTTGGTTGTTGCGAAGAAGTGCTTTGGCATCCGTACTAGGAAAACCTGTGTTACGGGCACCGCAGTCTTCCCACGGATCCTTTGATTACTAGAGTTAGACTATAGTTCAAATTTTACAAATTTAGATCATTATTGTTTAAATTATTATAGAATGTCTCTCTTTAACATTTCTGCGGTGGTGTCGTGTGATGCGGGTTGTTACGTTCCCTCAAATATGGTTGAGCGAAGCAATGGCTGGGTCATGCGTCATGCTCGTGAACGGATGCCACCAGCGGCAATGGGGCTACTTTCTGTCTGCCCGTCTTGACATGTGTTGAATTATAATTAGAAATAATTACGTATGCTTTTGTGGAACTTCCCCTCATTGTGGAAACTCTGGATACATAGAATAATATCTATTAAGTATATTGTAAAAGTATTTTGAAAAGAGCAACTGCCGAGTTTCTTGCTGGTTCTTCTCGGCAGGAACGGCATTCCGAACCAGTGGTAGTGGTAACTCATTGACGATTCAAAAGTACTTGTAAAAGTTTATTTGAATAAAAAAAACTTGAGAGGTGTCAAAGGACACCCGGATGGAACGTAGTTCCTTTCGATTACATTGTGTTCGGTATTTTCGCGGTACAACATTGAGTCTCCGTAGCCTAGTGGCTCCGGCAGTCGCCTAACAGTTCAAAGAAATGTAAGTAGTAAATAAAATTAATTAGTTTTCTAGTTTTTACTTTACGATAACCGGAAAAAAAAATTGTGTCAATAGTATATAGTTTATCAGCTAGATTTAACGAGGTCAGTGACAACAACTAATAATAAAACGGTACTTACTACTTATCTTCTATTATTATTTATAAACAGCGTGAGGAAACTTGTCTGCCAATTTTTACCTAATGGGCCAGCGTGGTGGAACTAACATGCCTATTATATAGCCCTTCTCAGAGAGGAGACCTGCGCTCAGTAGTGAGCCGTTGATGGGTTGCTGATGATTGTACGAGGGTAAAAGCGAAAAGCATATTTGGAACCTTGTTTGGAAGCTAACTTACATTCAAACGCGATAGGATTTCTTTCAAACCTTTGGGATGCACTTAGACGGAATTTAAGCCCTTCTAAGTTAGCCCGCTACCATCTTAGACTGCATCGTCACTTACGATCAAGTGAGAACGCAGTCAAGGACTATCTTCCTAAGTTCCTACTAATATTATGAATGCGAAAGCGTGTTTTTTGATGGTTTGTCCTTCAATCACGCTGCAACAAAGCTACGGATCGAGGTGATTTTTTGCATATGCAATGGGCATATTTGGGGAGATAACTATATAGGCTACTTTTATCCCGGAAAATCAAAGAGGTCCCGCAAGGTTTTTAAAACTAAATTGACGCGGTCGAGGTCGTGGCAGTCGTGAATTAAATAACTGTCTACTAAAAATATGTATTAAATTTTTTACATTCCATCAAAATATTTAACAAAAATAATGTTTACCCATAACTAACTATGTTTTCAATGAGATTTTTTTGAGCAACACAAAATTATTAATATACCAAAAGTTTACATACACTTACACAATTCGAGGTAGGTAGAGGTACGTCCTTACCTACATAAAACATTATATCTAACAAATACAATAATAAGCTAATTAGTTAAATTATAATCACTTTTAATTCAAGGTTAATTAGTAAGAACAAAAGACAATAACATTGATTTATGATTGGCTTTGAGTATATAACCAACATGATTGGTCTTCGCAACAAGGAGCGAAGTGCAATCCTAAATATTGATAGGCGGAGGATAAATACTTGAAAAATGACGGACTTTCATACAAACTTTCACCCCCATTTAACCCTTAGTCACGTTTGGAGAAACGTCGAGTTATCCTTTTAACCCAGAGTTAGCAGCTAACCCTGGGTTAAAAGGACAGATTTGACAAATTTCGTATAGAGCTTCTGTCAAAATTAAAAATTTATTCCTGGGTTAGATTTTCAAAAAATTTCTTAGTGGGTGCTTGCTTCCTAAAATGAACCTATTGCCAAAATTTTTGCGAAAATTTTGTGAGGATGTATGGATAGATGGATGTTTGAATGGATGTTGGAATGGATGGATGGATGTTTGGATGGATGTTTGTTACTCTATAACTCCACAACGAATGAAACGATTTGGCTGAAATTTAGAATGGAGATAGTTAACACGCTTAGTACCCTACCCTAACTTAATACCCTAGTATTAACACACAGGCTACTATTTATCCCGGAAAATTACAGAGTTCCTGCAGGAATTAAAAAACCTTAATCCACGCGGACGAAGTCGCGGGCATCGTCTAGAATCCGATAAGAAATGGGTAAAAACAGAGTATTTACCCGTTTTGGATAAATACTCGAGTAAAAACGGATATGTATGAGTATTTATCCATATAAATATATGCCCAACACTAATTCTAAAGCTATGCATATTTATTTTTTATTTATTTATTTTTTGCGACTAGTCTGTGTTGTGACAATGAATTTAAGGTGAATTGAAAATCCCGTGAGAACTTAACTTTAATTATAAAAAAAAAAATATTCTCACATAGCTCCATATCTAGATCCTAATCAACACCCTCGCCCTCGTAAATCCACAACCTCTAATTTAGTAAGTTATATTTCTGACGTTGCTGAGATTGTAGATGCTGCTGGTGAGGTACATGCAATTTACACTGACTTTCGTAAAGCGTTCGATTTGGTGAACCATAATTGACCGAGCGAAGCGAGGTCTCTGAGTTTACTAGAGCGATTTGCACTTGTCCGTCCGTCCGTCTGTCAGAGCCTTATAACTTTTGAATTACTGAACGTAATTACTTAAAATTTAGATATAATATGTAAACCGATGGCCTCCAGCCGAAAAAGTTATAAAAATCTTTATTTCAGGGGGGCTCTCATAGAAGCGAATGCGAAGAAATTTTTTTTTATTTGCGATTCATAGGTTTTCTGTGTATCATTTTAAAGACAATTTGGAACAGAGTACAACCGTATTTTTTTTTTAATTTTTTTCCTAAAATTGACGAAATGGGGGGCTTCCAAAGTGGCGATTTAATACGCTAGCTTGAAGACGCTCTCTGGGAAAATTTTCTATATATTTTCAAGTTGTACTTATTTTCTTACTTCACTTGTATCCTGTACTTGAACAACAAATACTAAAATTATATGAAAATTATAAAGAAACGAGATTATTTAATTTTTAATGAGCATCAGTAAATTTCACATAGCTTCACAATAATGCTTATAGATGGCGCAGTCATTAACTATTCCATTGAACTAGGAGTTACGACTACGATTTATCCCAAAAACAGTTTTGCGTCGACCATTATTATTTAGGTACCTACATAATATAATAACATATTATTCAATTAAAATTATTCTTTAGTTAAATATCATTTTGTATATTTTCTATTCGCGTCGATAGATGACGATTTGTACAGATGCCCCTAACCCGTTTTCACTCGTTAGTACCTACATAATAATTCAAAGTTTTCACTGACGTTCCCTAACCTTTACGGGCTACCTATGATAAGTTAGGTGATGATTACTGTCAACTTCTTTATCACGATCCTGTACGGGACACCTAAAAGGACATTGGGACGGATGTTAGGACTTAGGATTGTGTTTTGGAGCTACCTACGTAAAGAGACTCCTACATAGGGGATGATTTAGGTATGTTTGGTGAAAACGGGCATAATAATAATAATGTCAGTTTTGGTCGTCATGTATCGATTGAATGAATAATCATGGGATACCGTTACCGCGAGGTCTCAGTTCGGGGCGAACCACTAGTATTTTATTGACCGAGCGAAGCGAGGTCTCTGAGTTTACTAGAGCGATTTGCACTTGTCCGTCCGTCCGTCCGTCCGTCTGTCACAGCCTTATAACTTCTGAATTACTGAACGTAACTACTTCAAATTTAGATATAATATGTAAACCAATGGCCTCCAGCCGAAAATGGCTTAAAAGTTATAAAAATCTTTATTTCAGGGGGGCTCTCATAGAAGCGAATGCGAAGTAAAATATATTTTTCATCATACCTATTCGAAAAACGAATATTGGCTTCAGAGGACAGCGGGAGCAAAATTTCATTTTAACCCCATGGGACTTTTCATTTCTCTCTTCTGATTGGTCCGCGTTTTAGTGTTTTAGCATACTAAAGCACTAACGCGGACCAATCAGAAGAGAGAATTCAAAAATGTGTCGAAATTCAAAAATGTTTGACAAGCTGTTGTCTACGATAAGTCACGTGATCAAATTTGTCGATTAGACATATACGCCCATACTTCCAACATAAATATTAATGTTTAATTATTTCGTAAAAATTTATTTGTGTTTTATTTAAACTTTCAATAAACGTATTGGTAATGTCTATACATACTCAATACATAGTAGGTTGATACTCCTAGCTTTTTCTCATAGGTAATGATGAAAAATAGTGTGTGTCATTCGGGGCCAAAATTTTTTGTTCTCGGGCGGCGTATATTGAATTCCTCGCTACGCTCAGGATTCTACTTTAGAATCCCTCGCTGCGCTCGGGAGTCTACTATAGAATCCTTCACTTCGCTCTGAATTCAAAATAACGCCCTCGGGGAACAAAAAATTCCTTTGGCCCCATATAACACAAATAACTATTTTGCGATTCATAGGGTTTCTGTGTATCAATTTAAAGACAATTTGGAACAGAGTACAAACGTATTTTTTTTTTCCTAAAATTGACGAAATGGGGGGCTTTCAAAGTGGCGATTTAATACGCTCGCTTCAAGACGTTCTCTGGGAAAATCGGCTATATAATTTCAAGTTGTACATATTTTTTTATTTCACTTGTATCCTGTACTTGAACAACAAATACTAAAATTATATGAATATTATAAAGAAACGAGATTATTTAATTTTTAATGAGCATCAGTAATTTTCACATAGCTTCACAATAATGCTAATAGATGGCGCAGTCATTAACTATTCCATGGAACTACGAGTAGGAGTTACGACTACGATCTATCCCAAAAACAGTTTTGCGTCGACCATTATTATTTAGGTACATAATATAATAACATATTATTCAATTAAAATTATTCTTTAGTTAAATATCAAACTTCAATAAACTATTAATTGCTGCATTTTGTATATTTTCTATTCGCGTCGATAGATGACGATTTGTACAGATGCCCCTAACCCGTTTTCACTCGTTAGTACCTACATAATAATTCAATGTTTTCACTGACGTTCCCTAACCTTTACGGGCTACCTATGATAAGTTAGGTGATGATTACTGTCAAATTCTTTGTCACGATCCTGTACGGGACACCTAAAAGGACATAGGGACGGATGTTAGGACTTAGGATTGTGTTTTGGAGCTACCTACGTAAAGAGACTCCTACATAGGGGATGATTTAGGTATGTTTGGTGAAAACGGGCATAATAATAATGTCAGTTTTGGTCGTCATGTATCGATTGAATGAATAATCATGGGATACCGTTACCGCGAGGTCTCAGTTCGGGGCGAACCACTAGTTATTAAAAATTGAGTCCTTGGGAATTCACGGCTCATTATTACGTTGGTGTGAATCTTATTTTATAAATCGGTCGCAACTTGTTGCTATTAATGGTTTTAAGTCTTACGAGATAAAAGTATCATCGGGCGTACCACAAGGATCACATCTATGTCCCACTTTCTTTTTAATTTTTATAAATGATTTGGCACTTCAGTTAAATTCTAAATTCAAAATGTTTGCAGATGATATGAAAAGGTGTTGTCCAAAATTGGTTTTTTAAATTTGAATTTAATGAACTAGGGTGATTTTAATGTAGTTGGATAGAGATCCAAAAACGCTTCTATCAAAATAATTTACAGATTTTTTAAAGCCTCCGAAAATAAGAAAAATGTTTTTTGTTTTGACTCCATATTCCTAGTTCCATGTTTGACTCATTTAACGACCTTTGCTTGTGATTACACACCGGTTTATAAAAAACTTGAAAATATCATTTGTCTATGTCAGGTGATTGTCAAGAATTGCAGGAATTTCATTTTCGACAATTTTCGTATTTATCGAATGTCGACTATTTTAGATAGTAAAGCCCGTAGTCGTAATTCCTAGTTCCATGGTAAAGCCAAAAAAGACAAGATTACCTATTTCCTAGTGCCATGGTTCAAAATGACATTTAGGTGACAGTAACAGGTGCCAGATTTGATAGATCAATAGATTAGAACAAGTGAAGCTAAAAGCGTATAAAAAGTTTTTAGTGTTGCCATCCATCAAAAAATATTTTTTACAAACGATATTTTACAAAATTAATTTACAAAAAACCTAGGTTTCTAAAATTATCATTTTTATGGCGTTTAATTTTATTTATTTTTCTCTTTCACGTGATGGCAGTTTGGTTCAAGTTCATGGACACTCGGAATAAAAAACCAGCCTTCATACTGAACTGGGACATGTCTTTTACAAAACTGTTAAGGCGCTGTAGTCAGTCACGATCTTCATATCACAAGCCGAATGAAGATCGTCCAATTTAAAATCTATGGGTCATAATATTATGAAAAAAAAAGTAGTTATAATTGATCGTATTTCTGGCCTGATGGCTGTTTCCTAAACACGATGACGCAAACTTTTCTCGATAGAAAAAAATTGCAAAGTTGACTCTGCAAATACATAAACTCCCATCGTTCTCTGTTATGCATACATTTATTTTGGTAAAAGTATTTACAATTGTTTTTCATATTTTAATACAACAAATGGCTGTTTTAGATTTTATTTATTGCAACTGTTATAATTTTAATATTATCCATTACAATTTGTCACTTGGCCCTTCTATTCCCAGAAGCGACTTCTTTGTCTCTCCTACTCAATTAGACAGTGATCGCCGAGGCGTGCTGCTAGGTGGACCTGCGTCGCGATGCGCTCGCTCGGCTATCAAATATTATCGTAAATTGTAATAATTGAAAATTGTTTATGTTTATACTGAAAACTATTATTTTGTATATTTTAGACTTTAGAGAAGTGAAATAGAGTGTACCTAATTATAAGTTTGTATATATTAATATTGTAAATAATTTATCCATCAAAAAAGTTGTAAATAAGTAGGGACTGAGTAGTAGAGTAGACTAATTTTGAAAATGGGTCCGAAAAAAAGCAAAATCTAAGCCAAGCTGACGTAAAATAACACTACAAAATGATATAGATACTGTTTACTCTTGGTGCACTGCAAATGGTATGTCCCTAAATATTGAAAAGTGTTTCCACATTAAATTTACCAGGAAAAATATCCCTTAGATTGTGTCTATAAAATAAACAAGGTTAGTCTTAAGGAAGTTTATAATATGAAAGACCTTGGTGTTATTATAGACTCTGCTTTAAGTTTTCGAGCGTGTAACATCTAAAGCGTCAAAGATATCCGGATTAGTCTTTAAACAAATGAAAATTTAGGTATGTACGATACGCTCCATAACGCTCCATGTTAGAATCGGTTGTACTGAATTTGTGACTTTAAATCGATACAGTCAAGGAATATTTTACTTTGACGCTAATGTCATGAAATGAATAAGATTTTGATCGACAATTTTTAGCTAATCGCACCTCTGAATTGCACTTTATTGTGTGGTAACAAGAGTTGCTATTTATTTAAATGATTTTGTGGAGTCAAATTAATCATCTGTTCCTGTACTATATTATGTATTCTGTTACTAAGCTAACAACGTTTGAAGCATTTCAGTCTTGTTTTGAGATGTTATTTAATGATAAACTTATAAGCCTTACATTGATTACTTTAAAGTTGATTATTGTATGACGTCTCTAATCAAAATTGGAATAATACTGCTATAAGCAGCAGTAGTAGCAGAAGCAGCAAAAAAAGCAGTGATAGCCTAGTGGTTAGGACTGTGATCTGTTATTCGGGGGGTCGCAGGTTCGTGTACGCACCTCTGACTTTTTGTGCGTGCGTCTAAGCAATTAAATATCACATGCTATAACGGTGAAGGAAAACATCGTGAGGAAACCTGCACAACTGACAGTTCTCCATAAAGTTCTCGAAGGTGTGTGAAGTCCGCCAATCTATGGCCTATAACCCTTCTCTGAGAGGAGACCTGCGCTCAGTGGTGAGCCGTTGATGGGTTGCTGATATGATTGACAGTATAGGCCCTATGTCAAACGGCAAAGTACGCGTTTCATCTTGGGCCA
Source organism: Oeneis ivallda (assembly GCA_029955525.1). Taxonomy (NCBI): domain Eukaryota; kingdom Metazoa; phylum Arthropoda; class Insecta; order Lepidoptera; family Nymphalidae; genus Oeneis; species Oeneis ivallda. Next base: position 22,835,873 of record JARPMR010000009.1, read on the forward strand.
CATCAACACTTTCCATCACAGCTGTGATTCGTGGTCAAGCGTGTCTAAAGTAATAATGTTTAAAAAATTATTAACTGTTTAAGAGGGTAATTCAAAAAAAAAACACTTCGACTTTTTTCCAGCTCTAGTTTCACACTAAGGGGGGACAAAGAAACATTTTTTATTTAATTTCTATTTAATGTACATATATCTACATTTTTTAATAATAATGTCAGTTACAAATGTAAAAATAACTATTCATGCACTATAAAAATATAATATTTACAATATTTTATCTAAAACAATAACGGTAACAAGTGTAGATTTAAAATTTTATTTTTAAGAAATAAGCTTTTAGTAGCTGGCTTCACCATCAGACCCTAGATATCTTCTAGGACGAGAGTAATTGTCAAGACAAACCAAACGAGGCTAAATTTGATGGCTGTACGGCATTTTATTACCGAGTTCCCATAGCAATCTTCCAGGTAGGTACATCATCAGATCAGCGTCCAATAATATTCTATTGTCATTCCATTTGCATATACTTACTTACATACAAAATTTCAGCTCAATCGGAAACCAGGAAGTGGTTCTAATTCATCGTGCAAGATTTGACCTAATAGAAGCTCGTAAATAGTTATTTATGTTATATGGGGCCAAAGAAAATTTTTGTTCCCCGAGGGCGTTATTTTGAATTCAGAGTGCAGTGAAGGATTCTAAAGTAGAATCCTGAGCATAGCGAGGAATTCAATATACGCCGCCCGAGAACAAAATATTTTGGCCCCGAATGACACACATTATTTTTCATCATTACCTATGAGAAAAAGCTAGGAGTATCAACCTACTATATATAGACATTACCTATACGTATATTGAAAGTTTAAATAAAACACAAATAAATTATTATTAAATAATAATTAAACATTAATATTTATTTTGGATACAGTATGGGCGTATATCCGATCGACAAATTGATCACGTGAAATATCGACAACTTTTTTGAATTTCGAACGGAATGAGCGATCGACACGTTTCTGCAACGAACGCAGTAGTAATAAACACATACTAAAGCACGAACTCGGGACCAATCAGAAGAGAGAAATGAAAATTCCCATGGGGTTAAAATTAAATTTTGCACCCGCTATCCTCTGAAGCCAATATTCGTTTTTCGAATAGGTATGATGGAAAATATATTGATACGTATACCTTGTTTCAAAATCAACATAAAACTTCAACTCTGCAACTTTATTTACTGTCAAAAACATATTCTGTCAATTTACTTATTGATATATCTTTTCCTTACAGAAAGCTGCACTCTGCAGTTAACCGACTTCTACACCATCTGGAGGCAAGAACCACGCAGCGATAGCACCACCTGAAATGAAACATTTTAAATTACATTGAAATATGGAATGAAATATGTAGCTGTACGAACTATCTACTTATCGTAAGTAAAGTATCCATGTAAAACCCGTTGAAAATAGCTGATAGAAAGTAGGTACATTTTAGATAGGTACATCAGGACCTATGCTTTAGTAACACTTGCCTAAACTTAACACTTATGCAGTATTATTTCAATTTTGTTCTGAGATGTCATTATAATGACAACCTTAAAGTAATTTCTTAAAAAACTGCAATTAATTAATTGCAAACAACTTACTCCTCATCATTGCAGCGGTATTGTTGAAAGTAGCAGCACAGTTGTTAGAAATGGCCGCCCATAAACACGCTCAGCCGGGCCACCATCTCTCTATGCACAAACACAATAACAACCAAGACACATACTGATCACCAGTGCAGCGGCTCCGTAGAAAGTGGCAGCGCAGTTGTCGGAGATGGCCGCGCTCACTACGTTGGTGCCCGTGAACGCGCTCAGCCGGGCCACCATCTCTCTATGCACAAACACAATAACAACCAAGACACTTACTGATCACCAGTGCAGCGGCTCCGTAGAAAGTGGCAGCGCAGTTGTCGGAGATGGCCGCGCTCACCACGTTGGTGCCCGTGAACGCGCTCAGCCGGGCCACCATCTCTCTATGCACAAACACAATAACAACCTAGACACATACTGATCACCAGTGCAGCGGCTCCGTAGAAAGTGGCAGCGCAGTTGTCGGAGATGGCGGCGCTCACCACGTTCGTGCCCGTGAACGCGCTCAGCCGGGCGACCATCTCTCTATGCACAAACACAATAACCAAGACACTTACTGATCACCAGTGCAGCGGCTCCGTAGAAAGTGGCAGCGCAGTTGTCGGAGATGGCCGCGCTCACCACGTTGGTGCCTGTGAACGCGCTCAGCCGGGCCACCATCATGCCCAGGCAGGCCACCATCCCTCTGTGCACAAACACAAGAACAATCTTTTGTTTTGGATAAATTCATGGGCACAGATGTCCTCTCGAATCAGAGGGGTTCAGGGGGTTCCAACACGCAACGCCCAAGTGCGAATTGAACATAATGGCGAAATCTCAAGCTCGTAAAACATTACCCTCACTTCACTCGGCAGTCTGATAAAAATAATGAATAATATTCAAAATTATTTATTTCATGTAGGCCAACTTGTGGCTCTTGACAAGTCAAGAATCTACATTCTACCACCGGTTTGGAAAACTGATTAAATAGATGATTGAAAGGATGAACATCTCATTTTATCCAATGTTTATCTCAGGACAATTTCTAGCTAAATGGCTGAATTCTGTAAGCGGCGCAAGTATGCCTAGAGAGGTATACTATCAGCGGATCGGGAGCTACATATTTGTTCCGATTGCTGTAGAGACCCTGGGGCCATGGAGTCTAAGTGCAAACAAAATTGTTTACGAGACATTTCACCGCAGTTAAATACCTCATCTAGTGACAGAATGACTGGCTCATTTTTTGCGCGCAAACGATCAACCTGGCTGTCCAACGCAGAAATGCAGCTAGTATTCTTGGCACCATTCTACGGGGGCAAGATTTGTATTATTTTTTTGTAATTATTTAATAAAAAAAAAACCTGTACAACCGTTTCATTAATGGAAAGAAGGCACGATGCAGAAAGAGGTGTTATTTTCATTATTTTTCTACGAACCTATACGAAGTGGGGTATAGTGTGACGAAGTACGAGGAAATGACTCCAAAGACCATGGCGGTGGTGAGATAGACGTAGAACAGCACCAGCCCCGACAACGCCTCGCCAGTCAAGTCGATGACGATGGCTGCTGTTGCAGCTATCAGGAGTATTACTATCGTTAGCGCCTGGAAGCATAAGAGATTTTTTAAATAATTTCTATACGTTACAAGGAACGATAAATCGCTTGGCCGTACGGCTTTACAAGCAGGGTGGTAATTATCAGCTTAAACTGTAGAAAAGAAAGAATGCAATAAATCTATGCAAATTAGTGTTTAATTTAACAGAAGGGTTTTCAAAAATTTAAAGGGTTAAAAATTCCGACAACTCTGATAGACAATGAAGAACAGAATTATTTCCGTAACATATTCCAATATTATTTATATATTAATTAATTCGAATAGGTAGGTATATGAAAAAGAATATTTCATCATACCTATTCGAAAAACGAATACATATTGGCTAATGGTAAGAAAAAGCCAGGAGTATCAACCTACTATAGGTTGATACTCCTAGGTTATTCTCATAGGTAATGATGAAAAATAGTGTGTGTCATTCGGGGCCAAAATATTTTGTTCTCGGGCGGCGTATATTCAATTCCTCGCTACGCTCAGGATCCTACTTTAGAATCCTTCCCTTCGCTCTGAATTCAAAATAATGCCCTCGGGGAACAAAAAATTTCTTTGGCCCCATATATCACAAACAAGCTGATGCCCGCGACTTCGTCTGCGTGAACTTAGCCTTTAAAATGCCTCGGGAACTCTTTGACTTTGCGGGACAAAATGTAGCCTGTCACTCTCCAAGTCCTCAACTATAGGTACCCCTGCAAAAAATCACGTCGATCCCTAGCTCTGTTGGGGCGTGATTGAAGGACAAAGCAACGCACTTTCGCAGTTATAATATTTCACCATATAAAGTGCAAGTGCATATAGTCGACGTGGTTTTTTACACAGGTAAAGTTTTAGACCTGGAAAATAACACAGGCTACTTTTTGTCCCGGGAGCATACATTTAAACGCCCGCGCCACTACGAAGTATATAATTTATTGTAGATTTTTTTTAAAAAACAGATCGGTTTAGGCGTCTTCGAGTAATCGGTGAACATGAATAGAAAAAGATTCCGTTGAATTGAGTTCCTGCTCCTTTTTTGAAGTCGGTTAAAATAATAATAAAAATTAGTTTAAATTTAACGAAGATAAGGAGTAAAACAGTCAAAATAGTTCAACCCCTATCTCAGAGAACATACAGCCATCCATCCGTATACTACATCTATACAAACATACATCCGTATACATCCATCCTCACAAACTTTCACATTAATAATATTATTGTATAATTAATTAATAATATTATTAGTTCACATTAATAATCAACATACATAAATACATGCATATATACATACACACATACATACATACATACATACATACATACATACATACATACATACATACATACATACATACATACATACATACATACATACATATATACCTACATACATACATACATACATGCATACATGCATACATGCATACATACATACATACATTTATGCATGCATGCATATTGGCGCATGATTTAAGGATAAATATGTGAAAAGTAGCATACGAATATTCCGCGGGAACTGTTTGTTTTCCCAGGATAAAAAGTAGCCTTTGTCACTTTTCAAGTCATCATCAACTATGCCTCTCAAAAAACCACGTCAATCTGTAACTCCGTTGGCGCATAATTGAAAGATAAATGTGTGAAAAGTAGTATTAGTAGTAGTAGTAGTAGTATCCTGCAGGAACCGTTTGTTTTCCCGGGATAAAAAGTAGCCTGTGTCATTTTTCAGGCCCTTAACTTTACCTGTGCAAAAAAATTACGTCAATCTAAAACTCCATTGCGCGTATTTTGAAGGACAAATGCGTAAAAAATAGCGATGCTATCCCGCAGGAACTGTTTGCTTTTCCGGGATTAAAAGTAGCTTATGTGCTATTCCAGACTATAATCTATGTCTGTGCCAAATTTCAGCAAAATCGGTTCATTCGTTGTCGCTTTAAAGAGTAACAAACATCCATCCATCCATCCATATATCCATTCTCACAAACTTTCGCATTTATAATATATAAGTAGGAGGAAGTAGGGTAGTCGGATAGGTATTAGGAATATACATACATACATACATACATACATACATACATTCATACATACTTACATACATACATACATACATACATACATACATACATACATAAATGCCGCGTAATTAAAAGATAAATATGTGAAAAGTAGCATTCTAATATCCCACAGGAACCGTTTGTTTTCCCGGGATAAAAAGTAGCCTTTGTCATTTTTCAGGCCCTTAACTTCACCTGTGCAAAAAATCACGTAAATCTAAAACTCCATTGCGCGTATTTTGAAGGACAAATGCGTAAAAATTAGCGATGCTATCCCGCAGGAACTGTTTGCTTATCCGGGATAAAAAGTAGCCTATGTGCTATTCCAGACTATAATCTATGTCTGTGCCAAATTTCAGAGCAAAATCGGTTCATTCGTTGTCGCGTTAAAGAGTAACAAACATCCATCCATCCATCCATCCATCCAAACATCCATACATCCTCACAAACTTTCGCATTTATAATATTAGTAGGAAGTAGGATAACTATACCGAATTATTTTTCCTTGTGTAGGTATCATGGAATTCTGAAAATTAACGCCTGCCTCTATTCAATGTTGATAAATTTCTAGTAGTGCAGCACTATAACGTTGTAGAAGTGTTCAATACGTCTTATTTTCTTTAAGTACCTTTCGTTTCCCTGCACACTGGGAGATCATAGCGTTCAGCACGAAGAAAGACAACCCGTGCGCACAGCCCGCCCAAATGGTGTTGTTCTCAATCTGCCCAGTACACTCCACTTCCTGCGACGAGAAACCAACTGTTTATCCACACGAAGAACTAACTATAATAAGGTTCTGGAATTGGGGAATAGTGTGAACCTACGCTTTGAAGAGCACGCACCTAATAAACTCTCTCCGGAGGCGTTAAATTGCCGTCGCCCGACCCTTTATATAATACCTCTGTCTTATTTCGTCGTTTAGAAAGCTTGTGTATCAGATGGAACACTTTTTTGGGATTTAATGGGGTGCACTCCTTGAATCGCGCATAGTAATAACGACACTTTTGAGGCACCAGGAGATACGTGTGCTTTGAGGCATCAGGAAGAACTATCATACGTAACGAAAACCTACAAAATCTTAAAACCACTTCTTACTTCTTCATGGGTTGTGGTGTTGGCATTATTCCCGAAAATTTCACAGAAACCTACACCGGCACTGCTGCTTGCATACGATGTGAAGAACACGTTGAATATTGTGGGCAGTATTATGGCGAAGCTGTTGTTACTGTAAAACATAAGAGAACACTTTTATCGCACATTAGAATTATGCAAGCCTAAATTTTAATACTCATGTAGATTTCTGGAATATTGCCATACGGCTCTGAGCCTTCAGATATGGGCCGTTTCAGAAAATTTCAGATTCATTCAGTGGAAGATAGAGAGTTCCCGGACTTTTTTCATGTACTCAAATCAGAAATTGTAGGATCCCTAGAAGAATTACTAATGTTACCGAAATACGAGTCCAGAAGCTGAAGTAGTAATAATTAGAGGACGTCGCGTGATCTAATCTTGCACCGGAATAGGCAGTATTGGCAGACACCCTACTAGGTGGACATTAGCCTAACTGATACTTTTGATAAGTAAGATCTACGGGAGATCTATGACTGAAGAGAGGAGTGGAAAGATCGCAAGTTGTCTGCTCGCCATGGAAGTGACCATGATCCGGTCTTAGGATTCAGAGACTAGACAAAGAGCAACACTCACGCAATATAAGTCACAAAGGTCAGATAGTAGAGCAGCAGCGTTCTGCTGAGGAGAGGCGGCTTAAAGAGTGGTGCGATCTGGATCCACAGAGACCGAAGTGTAAGCTGACCCGCTTCTTCGTTGCAGTCTTCCCCTAAGATATCAAGGACCTGGAAATAGCAAATGGAAGGACTGATTAAAATGCGGTTCTTTTTATTCAAAGCGGATTGAACTGGAATCTGGTTCTTAGCTGAAGTAGATGAAAAATGTATTTGCGAACTACCCAACTCCTTAACAAATTCCAGCAGATGTAAATTTGGGATAATTAATTTCGTTCTGATGAGTATTTGGTTAGTGGCCCCAGGAATTCTTTTATCGGAGGCCAGCGAGTCGCGAAATTGAAATGGAAAAGGGTGGGGCACATAGTTCGAAGAGCTGATGGTTGTTGGGGTCCCAAGGTATTGTAGTGGCGACCCTGCACCGGAAAGCGCAGTGTTGGCAGCCCCCCGTGACCGGCACGTGGACCGAAAACATCAAGAGTCGCAGGGAGCCGCTGGCTGCGGACGACGCAAGACCGAGACCTGTGGAAGTCCATGCAAGTGACTCTTGTTCAACAGTGGTCGTCTATCGGTTGATAAAGAAGAAGAAAGAGAGGAAGAAGAAGAAACGGAGGCCCACCAAGTTTGTACTCGTTGAGTTGGTCTTGTCTAGTAATCGACAGATTGGAGGGTGGTAAGTTATTTTTTTAGCTACAAATTCATAATTATTACTGATGAATCTTCCATAATATACCATAAAATTAAATAACTTACCGGATATTCCCCCTTTCCTCCATTAACTTCGTACATCCTTCTTAAAACTTCCACAGCCTCTTCCTTCCTTCCGACGTTGGCGAGGAACTTTGGACTTTCTTTGAAGAATAACAGCAGCAGAGCACCAATGCCCAGAGGCAGTGACATGACCAGGGTCAGCAGACGCCACGGACGGTAGGCGATACCAATTATGTAGAAGGTAAAGTTCAGTTTCGTGATGAAGTAGCCCAATACTGAAATTGAAAAAATAATTATATATGTATCATTTTATTGAGGAAAACGCTTGTATTTAACTTGTAATGTATGTACTTGTATACAATGTATGTATGTATGTGTAGTTGAAATCTTGGAAGCTAAATAAGAAACATTTTCCGGTTTACAATTGAGCTGTTGCATGTGTATAAAAATCGGATGACTATGCAATATTATTGTAATATGGAGCTGACCTGATGATATAGTCGGAAGATGGCTATCAGAACTCAGTAATAAAACGACGTAACCCCATCGAGTTTGGACTCGTTGAATTCGTCTTGACAAGAACTCTGGTCTTAGATGATATCCAGGGTCTGATGATGTAGCAAGCAACTAAAAGCTTGTTTTTAAAAATATTTTTTTTATTTGCACTTGTTTCATTATTTGTTTTGTTTTGTTTTTTCATTTCTTGTCGAAATATTGATTGAATTCCTATACAAGTTCAGTAACACTCATCTAATTCAAGATTTTTTTTTTATCTTGTAGAATAGGTAGGTACTATTTATTTATTAACATAACAAAATCCTCAGTCACATCAATATTACATCACGTACCTTAGCTTCTTTTAAAAGTTGAAATACCTACTTACCTCATCTAAATCATTATCTACATTTTTCGTAACACTCCAACCGTGACAAAAACTTGTATTTACATTATACATTATAAGTACCTACTGAGTATTTAATTTTAATGAATATCCTCCAACATCTTAATGTGCCAAAACTCATCAATATTAATGTTACTATAGTCTTCATTTAAAATTTCAAATAAGTTTAATACATTTTTTACTTTACTATTCTTACAATGCTTTTTTGCGCTTGCTTTTAATGAAGTCAGCGTGTTTTTGACATCAAAGTTTCCAATCTAGCAGTTTTGACATGCTTTTGACAGCATTCGCAAATTCCGTGTAGTGTCGGTTTTTTGACGCACATCAAAGCACGCGAACCTCGAAACTTTGTGTAGTGTAAAATACTTGCGTTAGTTGCAGATATTAGTAACGCGAACGAAACGTGTGAAGTTTAAAACGTAAAAAAAACTTAAAAATTCAAAATTATTTATTTCACGCCAACCTGTGGCTTTTTGGCACGTCATGACTCTACCATCGGTTCGGAAAGCGGATTCTGCTGAGAAGAGCCGGCAAGAAACACAGCAGTTGCTCTTTTCAAAATAATCATTTACAATAATATTATTATGTAGCTAATAATTACATCGTAATAAGTTTTTTATATTATCTTGTGGGCAGTTGGATGCTAAGCCGATTTGACCCATGCAACTTTGCTAGAATAGAATAGAATATTTCCACAATGAGGGTTCCAAAGTTCCAAAAATGTGCACTACAATTAAATACATATTAAGACGGTTATATAGCTCAACCGCAGTAATAATAATTCTATTTTCCACCATCCATAACTCAAAATCACAAGCGAATCTGAGACATTCGTGAACAAGAGTGGGATGAACATAAAATGAGTTCGTCAATTAGTGGACATTTGTACTGTACCTACACGAATGTTTTCCGCTGATGTGTCGGACCGAGTTAAAAAGATACGTGTGCTTTGGATCACAAATAGATGATTATGATACTACTGAGCTTGTTTGATGATGAAAAGGATTACCGTAGTAAAGTGTGGGGGTTAGCATGAGTGCGCTGGTCATCAGCAACATGTATTTAGCACGAGATTTTGAGTTGCAACATTCTCCAAGAAGTGCGTACGTCGCTGATTCCGCTGCGCTAGATCTGAAAAGTATAACAATTAACACCCATGTATTGTATTAAATATTAATATCACCGACTTATGGTAGCCGGGTAAACCTATTTCATATTATGTGTGTCGCCATACATCTTCTGCTTCTTCTTCTTTATCAACCTATAGACGTCCACTGCTGGACAAAGGTCTCCTGCATGGACTTCCACAGGCTTCGGTCTTGCGCCGCTTCAATCCAGCGGCTCCCTGCGACTCGTTTGATGTCGTCGGTCCACCTGGTGGGGGGCCTGCCTACACTGCGTTTCCCGGTGCGGGGTCGCCACTCCAACACCTTGGGACCCCAACGACCATCAGCTCTTCGAACTATGTGCCCCGCCCATTTCCACTTCAGTTTCGCGACACGCTGAGCTATGTCAGTGACTTTGGTTCTCCTACGAATCTCCTCATTTCTGATTTGATCTCGCAGGGATATACCGAGCATAGCTCTCTCCATCGCTCGCTGGGTGACCCTGAGCCTTCTTATGAGGCCCATAGTTAGCGACTATGTCTCGGATCCGTAAGTCATCACTGGCAACACGCACTGTTCGAAGACTTGAGTCTTCAGGCACTGAGGGATTTTGGACGAGAAGACATCTCGGAGCTTCCCGAACGCTGCCCAGCCGAGTTGGATTCGGCGGTTAATCTCTTTCTCGAAATTGGACCTACCTAGCTGGACTGTATGTCCCAGGTATATATACTCGTCTACAATTTCGAGCGCAGAGTTCTCAACGATTACTGGGTGGAGCGGAGCATGAGCATTGGACATGATTTTCGTCTTGCTCATGTTCATTTTCAGGCCCACCTGTTGAGAAACCCTGCTGAGATCATTGAGCATTGTATTGAGATCTCTCAGAGTCTCTGCCATGACTACTATGTCATCGGCAAATCGCAGGTGAGTGATGTACTCGCCGTTTATGTTGATGCCAAGTCCGTTCCAATCCAGAAGCTTAAAGACGTCCTCCAACGCAGCGGTAAATAGCTTCGGGGAGATTACATCTCCCTGTCGCACTCCACGCTGCAAGTGGATTGGTCTCGTAGTCTGGTCCTGTATACGTACTGACATAGTGGCGTTTTCGTACAAACACTTCAACACTTGGATATACCGGTAGTCAATCCGGCATCTCTGCAGCGACCTCAACACAGCCCAAGTTTCCACCGAATCAAAGGCTTTCTCATAGTCCACAAACGCTAAGCAAAGTGGCCGGTTATACTCTTCAGTCTTTTGTATAACCTGCCGCAGCGTATGAATGTGATCTATGGTACCAAAGCCTTTTCGGAATCCAGCTTGTTCGGGAGGCTGGAAGTCGTCAAACCTACGAGCGAGACGATTCGTAATGACTCTCGAGAACAACTTGTGAACATGACTCAGCAGCGAGATGGGTCTATAATTCTTCAGCAAGGTATTATCACCCTTTTTGAAGAACAGGACCACCACGCTCCTGTGCCATGCTTCTGGCGTTATACCCTCGTGAATGACGGAATTGAACAATCGCTGAAAGATTTTAAGTACCGGTTTTCCACCCGCTTTCAGGAGTTCCGCAGTGATTCCGTCATCACCTGGCGCCTTGTTGTTCTTGAGCTGTTTGAGAGGCATTCTAATCTCGTATAGGCTGACGTCTGGGATATCTTCGGTATAGTGTCGGGTCAGTTTGGCTCTGGGATCTTTGGCCAAATCCTCAACAGGTTTTTGTGTCGTGGTATATAACTGCCCATAGAACTTCTCGACCTCTCCCAAAATCTCAGGTCGAGAAGAGACAAGACGACCGTCATCAGTTTTAAGCCGCGTCAGCTGGCTCTGTCCAATAGACAGATCTCTCGCGAACACTTTTGAGCCTTTGTTCCGCTCGATGGTATCTTTAATACACTTGGTAATAAAGACCCGAAGGTCGCGAGTTTGTGCCTTAGAGATCTGCCTATTAATCCGCCGGTAGGCAGCCGCGTCTACCGATGACTGCAGCCTCATCTCTTGTCTCTCCTCCATGAGCTTGAGAGTATTGTCAGAGAACTTTTCGGTTCTTTTCCTGCGATGGGTCTTAAAGAACTTAGACCCCACAGTATGGACAGTTTCCACGAACCTGTTGTTTAGATCGTCCACAGAAACGCAGTCTGCTAGGCAATCGAATTGGTTCTGCAGTTTGAGTTGGAAGTTTTCGGGGTTTTGGATATGAGCACGAGAGGGTCGGAGAGTTGACTTCACCAGTCTAGCCCTTTCCAGCTTCACATTAATATTCAATGTGCCTCTTACCATACGGTGATCGCTCTCGGTTTTCACCCTGTTGATCACAGAGACATCATTGAATATATGGCGCTTGGTCGACATAATGAAGTCAATCTCACTTCTCGTAGAACCATCGGGGCTCATCCAAGTCCATTTTCTGTCGCCATACATACGAGATAGGTTTACCGAAGTAAAGAGCACCAAATTTTTTTCTAAATGGATTCGGTGTCTCTGAAAGTACTTAATCAAAGTAATTATAAATAAAAAAAACATAATTGGTTTTTCTTTTATATAATCTGCAATGCGGCAATATTCAGTGACTGAACTGAATTCTGTAACTGAAACAATAAACAGTTTTGGTGGCTGATGATAGTGCCAATCGTATTGAGAACATGGAGTAAGAATTGGTAGTCGCTTCGCACACTACACTCAGCTAACCAACCCTAAATCTATGCATGAGAACTTACTTTCCACGGACACTTTTTTACTTTGAGTATTTTTTTACGACAGACTTTTGTTTTACTAGATGATAATTCAGTCAAAGATTGTGATATTCCAAACAATGCAGTCTAATCTCGATAGTATAAATAATATAAAAAGCCGGCCAAGTGCGAGTCGGACTCGCGCACCGAGGGTTCCGTACTCCAAAAGTAAAAGTAAAACGATAATATTTTATTAATTTGCTTATTTATCGTTAACTTTGTTTGTAGAGGTTTATTGTTAATATAAAAAAAAACTATACCCGACCCCCGACTTTCCCCCTTTTTTAATCAAACTAAAACTAGTGGTTCGCCCCGAACTGAGACCTCGCGGTAACGGTATCCCATGATTATTCATTCAATCGATACATGATAACCAAAACTGACATTATTATTATGCCCGTTTTCACCAAACATACCTAAATCATCCCCTAAGTAGGAGTCTCTTAACGTAGGTAGCTCCTAAATACAATCCTAAGTCCTAACATCCGTCCCAATATCCTTTTAGGTGTCCCGTACAGGATCGTGATAAATAAGTTGACAGAAAACATCAATCACCTAACTTATAGGTAGCCCGTAAAGGTTAGGGAACGTTAGTGAAAACATTGAATTATTTATCAAACATTGAATTTAACTCGTAGTTCCATGGGAATAGTTACTGACTGCGCCATCTATTAGCATTATTGTGAAGCTATGTTGATGCTATATGAATTACTGACGCCCATTAAAAATTAAATAATCTCGTTTCTTTATAATATTCATATAATTTTAGTATTTGTTGTTCAAGTACAGGATATAAGTGACCTAAAAACATAAAATCAGTTTGAAAATCCATAGCGGATTTTTCTAGAGAGCGTCTTCAAGCGAGCGTATAAAATCGCCACTTTGAAAGCCCCCCATTTCGTCAATTTTAAGGGAAAAATTAAAAAAAAAATATTTTTGTACTCAGTTCAAAATTATCTTTAAAATGATACGTAACAATTTTATGTAACGCGATTTTTTTTTTTTACTTCGCATTCGCTTCTATGAGAGCCCCCCTGAAATAAAGATTTTTATAACTTTTTAAGCCATTTTCGGCTGGAGGCCATCGGTTTACATATTATATCTAAATTTGAAGTAATTACGTTCAGTAATTCAAAAGTTATAAGGCTCTGACAGACGGACGGACGGACGGACGGACGGACGGACAAGTGCAAATCGCCCTAGTTAACTCAAAGACCTTCGCTTCGCTCGGTCGATAATTTTCACGTTGCTTTTATTTTTCCTGTAAAATATACATAAACCTCTATTGACCATAATTATTTCAGATTTTTCGATTGGTAAACTTCGGAGATAAGGGGGAACGGTATTTTTTTTCGACATTTTAGCCGATTTCTCAAAAACTGTTATATATAGAAATAAACAAAAAACTGTTTTAGAATGCACAAGTAAAGGCCTTTCATATGATACCCCACTCGGTATAGTTATTTTACTTTGAAATTTCAAACCCCCGATTTTCCCCCTTTTTAATAAAACTAAAAATAATTTTCGATTTTTCTTTATTCCAATGATGTTGGGCCACTATTATACACAACTATGCCAAATTTCATGTCGATAGCTTTAATAGTTACTGAAATAATCGACTGTGACAGGCGGACGGACGGACGGACGGAGAAAGTCTCACCATAAGGGTTCCATTTTTACCATTTTGGTACGGAACCCTAAAAACTGTAATAACTAGTATAATAATGTAAAATAATTATTTTGAAAAGAGCAACTGCTGAGTTTCTTGCCGGCTCTTCTCAGCAGAATCTGCTTTCCGAACTGGTGGTAGAGTCTTGACGTGTCATAAGAGCCACAGGTTGGTCTACGTGAAATAAAATATATTTTCTTTATAATATTGAAGCGGAGTAACTTATAAGAGGTTTGAAGTAATAATTATAAGATAGATACTCATACCCTACCCCCTACTCCTACCCCTTTAACAGTAGAGTGGTCAATACGATAACTGGCCACGATAATAGCTCCCTATCAGTCTGATTGTTTATCAAAGGTTGTAACACTCACAACGCAGAACTGATGAACCGTAACGCCGCCAGGAGCTGCCACGTGGGCGCCAGGCTGCTCAGCACAGCTGCCAAGAAGCTGCCGCCCATCGCCCACAGCAGTACCAACCGCCTGCCCCTGGTGTCTGACAGGTAGCCCCACGGGTACGACATGACGATGATACCTGCGATGACAGAGAATTATAATCTTTTTTTTAGAGTTTACTCCTTAAGAATCGATTTTCATATATAAGGCGCCCGGTATGAGAAAAATTCGAGGAGTAAAATCTACTTATGAATGACCTCGTTACGTTTTTCACAACGATTCAAATTTCTACCCTAACGTTGAGTAAATAAGGTTGGTTTTCGCTTGAGTTGTCGAATGCGAAAGAGCTTTCGCTTCGGGAAGCCGAGCGCGTACCGATCGGGTCCGAGCGGCGCCGACGCAGCGAGCGCCGCGAATGCATTACGACGTTGTAAGGAGTAAACTCCAGTCGTGCGTCGGAGCTGACACACACACTTTTTTTTTTTTAGTAAAAATGTTACAAAAAAATCGAAAATGTAACATGTCAGAAAAACATTTGTAACAAGTGTAAATTGAAAATTTAAATCACCCCCGATATGTGAATCTACGGCCAGACTACTGTAATAAACTGTTACCCACTTTTCTGCTCCATCATCAGATACTTCTCCTCGATCCTCTATCATCTACCTACCATCGAGACCATTCTAATGAACCCAAACACACTTATCTGCTGTAAGTTGATGAAGAATTGGGTATCCCGCAAACTTGCATAACCTGCAAGGTGCAAGGAACCCAAATACGATATATTATCTGCTGTGAGTTTTCGAAGAGTCGGGTTCTCTGGAGACCATTCTGGTTGCAGCATCAGGTCGAAGTTATCAATTAATTGTCATATAACGATTATACTGGCACGCGTGAAGCACTTAATTGAGTAATCATACGCCAAAAATGCCTTACATCATTTTGGAAAAGAGCTGATGCTCTTACACTGCTGGGCCGGTATTAACCAAACATAGCTAAGAACCACCGCAAGGAAACTGGCTTTCAAATGAAAAAATGGCATCGAAATCGGTCCATCCGTTTGAGAGCTACGATGCCACAGACAGACATTGACGTCAAACTTATAACACCCCTCTTATTGCGTCGGGAGTTAAAAACAGGTCGGTCCACAAAAAAATAAGTTACAGAGCTTTAAAGTTTCCTGTTAGACAGAGAGAGCGCTATTGAAGTGTGATGTCACAATTCAGCAGCTCGAAACACGCTCCATAGAAAATTTCATTTTAGATAGAGGCAGATACAGCCACAGTAAAACAGCTTGTAATTCGGAGTTGTAATAAAGATATTTAAAAAGAGAAATGGCATTTTGTTATAATATTTAAAAACGTTATTTTAAATAAATAAAAAATATCAGTGAAACACCCAATTGCTGTTGATCATAGTATAGACAAAGATAATAAACATTGAGCTGTTTTATTGTTATTTTGTTACACATTTTGTATCACACATAGTTCGAAGAGCTAATGGTCGTTGGGGTCCCAAGGTGTTGGAGTGGCGACCCCGCACCGGGAAACGCAGTGTTGGCAGACCCCCACCAGGTGGACTGACGACATCAAACGAGTCGCAGGGAGCCGCTGGATCCAAGCGGTGCAAGACCGAAGCCTGTGGAAGTCCATGCAGGAGACCTTTGTCCAGCAGTGGACATCTATAGGTTGATAAAGAAGAAGAAGGGAAGATTGTTATTTTAACTTGGAATTTGGAAGGTAGGTTCTTCCTAGGGCGTATCTAGCTGTCAGCTAAGAAACGCTTTTGAAAAATTCCACCCCAAAGGGGGTAAAATGGGGTTTGGAAGGTTATATCAAAGTAATGTGTTAGTAAGAAACATGAAAATCGTCATTTAGTTTATTAGGTAAGTAATTTTTTTATTAGCTACAATTTTATTCTGTTCTTATCAATCTACTTTCTGTAATTCTCATTCTCTAAGCCTCAATAGCCTAACGGTTAAAGGTGCGGACTGAAAACTGAAAGGTCGTGGGTTCAAATTCCACCCGTTGCACTATTGTCGTACCCACTCCTAACACAAGCTTTCCGCTTATTTGGAGGGGATAGGAGGATATTTGTCGACTTCAACTTGGCTGATATTCTTTAAAAAAAAAATTAGCTGTAAATTTTCCTTGAAAAAAATTTACTCATTCTTACCAGCAAAAGGCATGGATGACAACACTCCAATCTGCTGCAAGTTCAGGCCCAAGTCGCAAGTGGCGGCAGTCACTATGATGCCCAGCCCGAAGATGTCGATGCCCATAGCGACAATCACCATGAAGCAGGCGAATAACAGCCCATAGTTGTATTTGCCATGGCCTTGTAAGGAAAATACGTCATTTCTATTAAGGCGCACTATAGAATAGAATAGAATGGAATGGAATGGAATGGAATGGAATGGAATGGAATGGAATGGAATGAAATATTTTTTATTCAAATAAACTTAAGTGCTTTTGAATAGTCGATGAATCTACAGTACCTACCCGGCGATATATATTGCACATCGGCATATATATTGCACCGGCGATATATATTGCACATTATTGCCTTATGGCCGATGTGCAATATTTATTATATCGCCGAGTACTGTAACCACTGGTTCGGAATGCCCTTCCTGCCGAGAAGAACCAGCAAGAAACTCGGCGGTTGCTCTTTTCAAAACAAATTTACAATACAGTAAATACTATGCTATAATTATATGCAGTGTTTCCACAATGAGGGAAGTTCCAAAAATGCATACCGACTAACTTCTTCTTCTTCTTAAGATGAATCTATCTTAAGATCACTAAACGGGTCTGCCCGCGAAATTCAAAAATTTGGTTTTTCGCAATTTGTAAACTAATACGACAAAGTAGGCTTATGGCCCAATGGCAGTATCATCTTCACGGGTTTATATAAATATCTTTACTTGAAATTGTTTAAGAAATTAGTCAGAGTATCGACTAATTTGTGAGTAGCTCACGTCAATCTCGATACTCTGACTAATTTCACACTTTCAAGTAAAGATTTTTATACATATAAACCTGTGAAGATGATACTGATTGTTTCTGGTTTGGAGGAACAAAGAAAAAAATAATATATATATCACGTTTGAGGTAAGGCTCTAATCACGTGGAGCATTCACGTGTCTTGACCTTTTTATTTTCATCCGTAATCATACGCAAATCAGGTAGGTAGATAAATAAATTGAATATCACTTCACGTGTATTGCATATACAGGCCTAACGTGTTTTTAATGTAAACAGGTTTGCCATATTTTTTTTATTTGTTAAAATTGGTATCGCATGGAACTTTATCGCTTCAAATATAATAGAATAGAAATGTTTTTTATTCAAATGAACTTTTTAGGGTTCCGTACCCAAAGGGTACCAACGGGACCCTATTACTAAGCCTACGCTGTCCGTCCGTCCGTCCGTCCGTCCGTCCGTCCGTCCGTCAGTCTGTCAGCGCCCAGCGGGCTGTATCTCGTAAACCGTAATAGATAGACAGATGAAATTTTCACATAATATTATGTATTTCTATTGCCGCTATAACAACAAATAATAAAAATTAAATTAAATTAAAAAATTAAATTAAAATGGGTAGGTGGGTAGATGGAAATCTTTTAATTTAATTTTTTTTAACGGAACCCTAAAAGAGCGAGGCCCGACTCGCACTTGGCCGATTTTTTACAAGTGCTTTTGAATCGTCGATGAGTCTACCACTGGTTCGGAATGCCCTTCCTGCCGAGAAAAACCAGCAAGAAACTCGGCAGTTGCTCTTTTCAAAACCAATTTACAATATAATAGATACTATGCTATGTATGCAGTGTTTCCACAATGAGGGGAAGTTCCACAAAAGCATAAGTACCTGATTATTATTCAACACATGTTAAGACAGGCAGACAGAAAGTAGCCCCATTCCCGCCGTTGGCACCCGTTCACGAGCATGACGCATGGGTCAACCATTGCTTCGCTCAACCATATTTCAACCGTATTTCGCTCAACACACTTAGAAGCGCAATAGTCGACGCGGTGATAAGCCAAGGCCAGCTACGCAGTATCGCTATTATATTATATTCTGTGGTATCGTCTCGATAGTACGACGAGCTCGCAGAAAATTATAAAAAATTAGGTACTGTGCTATGTAAAAGTGTCATATACAACACAATAACCATCGACCATCGAAAGGGTCAAAAAATGAAGTATTTAAATTTCGATCTGTAAGAAGTATAATAATAGTCCCAGCTAATACAGGAAGGGAAAGTAATTGGAGGAAAGTGTAAAGGGGCGGTAATTCCTATAGCTCAAAAAAATATAGGTATTTGATCTTACGTTACACTATTAATTCTTATGTTAATATTTGTTGTAATAAAATTAATAGCTCCTAAAATAGAAGAAATTCCAGGTAAATGTAAGGAAAACATTGCTAATTACTGCATGACACTCACACATTCCTTGGTTGTTTTGAGCCTACATTTGGAGCAGAACTTTGTTAGAAACTATTAAAAGTTCTAACAAACCATTGTTCTAAGGATTATAGTTCTATGAGGTATTGCTTGTCTTCAATCCTACACATGCTAAAGGCTAATTTATAAAAGTTGATACAGTTTTGCAATTCACGAAGGCGAGTGAGCTTTACTTGTGGTTACTTCGTGTACATGCACATTGCATAAGTGTGCGTGCCTGTCAAAGCCTAGGTGGGAGCGGGCAGGCGCGAGCATTGCGCTCGCTCACACTTATACATACGACACACACACAACCATAAGTCAGTCGCCCTCGTGAATTGCAAGAACTATACCTCTGTAGTTATGACTAGTGAAATTATTACTAGCAATACACCCAATAGCCTAGTGAACAGGGGTGATAAGGATAACCTTAACTGATAACCCAGTAATTAAGATGTCGACCATGATGTTTCGCGGGGACCAGCGTTCGAATGTCGGCACTACCTTTCAGACACCTCTCACTTTTCGGAGTTATGTGAGAAGCAGTTAGATATCACATTCTTTAACAGTGAAGAATAACAATGCGAAGAAACCTGAATGCTAGAGTTCTCCACAATCTTAGCCACGCTGTTTCTAATTTTCTAATAAATTCGCTAATTTTCCCCTTTTCCCTCCGTATAAAAAGAAATTCAAATTCAAATTCAAAATTATTTATTTCATGTAGGCCAACCTGTGGCTCAATGATCGTTTCAAGTATTAAGATTACTAATTACAACATTTAAACGTGTAACATTGAAGAAGGTACGAGTACGCCGTGTCATTGAACGTTTGAAAAACATAGGGCTGTCACGTTTTTTAATTAAATCTGATTAATTGACACCCGCAAGGAAAAACATCGTAACTCACTTTTTAGCGATTTTGAGTTCAAATCATATTCAGTAAATAAAAAGATGCTATTTTTGCGCTCAACGAAAAATGAGATACGATTTTTTCTTGCGGAAAAATGCGGGCAATTTGCGACTTTAAATCAATACAATCAAGGATTATTTTACTTTGACGCTAATGTCATCGAATACGAACACGACCAATGGAATAACTTTTAGACAATTGGTACCCTGTAATTACCCTTTAAACACGGCTAGGAAAAGTAATTTTACCTTAGCATCATTAACAAGACCACTGAAGGTTTACTTTTAAAGAAAATCGCACACTTAATAAATAATTAGAATTTATAGTGTTTTGTTTTTTAAAAGTAAATATTATAACATTTTGTTGGTAAATTATAAATTCCCAAATTGCCTTCTGGGCCCTTCTGGGTTTCGAATCTGGGACTCCCATTTATAAGATCACAGCGCTAACTATTACATGCTAGGGAGGTCGTCAAAATTACTCGTAGTTAAATGTGGTAGTTACTACCTACTAGAAAATGTTGAAACCTAACAGAATAAATAAGCAGGTATTCAAATACATAATTGAATGCTCACGTAATCTTCAAAGTAGCAGCCCTAATTTGAGCTACGCTCGTTAACAACTCGACCATAAAATTTCATGTCTTCCAAACAATAGATACCTAAAAGGTATAATACCTAAATAATATTCGTACCTGATAAATCCAAGGCTTCTTCATAACTATAACACTTCGCATCTTTCAAGTCGGTTCTGTGGGTCATTTCCATATCTTTTTCTTTATAATATTGTTCGTTGGGATTTGGCGCCATATTGATTGAAAGAAAAATTTATGAAATTATTTCTTTTTCTGTATTAATTTCACATATTTTTATTGCATGTTAACCCAAAAAAAAAATTATTGACACCAATAGTTAGGTATTCGAATTTGGATCCCAAAAACTGAAATGTATTTGCAAAAATTAGTGCTGCATTTTTGGAAAATTGTTATTTATATTTTTTGCGTTAAATTCAACACTATGCGATGCAAGTTTAAATAATATTTATAATTGGGTTTACCAAGATTTCGCGATTAAACTTGATAGTAGGTTTGCGTATACTTCTTTTATAATAAGCACATCGGCTTAATTTATTATATTTTAATTGACTTAATATTTCAATTGCGATTTTTTTTTGAACTATCTATACGTTTTTTTTTAATTTATATTATGTTTTATTTAACTTCGAGAATTAAAATTTTTGTTTGAGTTCTTTCCCTTTCACTTTTATTGCACATTCAATTAAAATTGGGATTATTTGAATATATTTTTTTATTTATTTATATGTATACTAAACGACAATAAAATCAACATGCACAATTATAAACTTATCTCTACTGGAGAGTTTTTTCAATAAAAGCAACATGCACAATTTTTTAAACTTATCTCTACTGGAGAGTTTTTTTTTCATAATTTATTTAAGTAAAACGCTATTTATTAAAACATTTAACTGTATTTAGACGACGTCTGTTTGATGTTACAGCATCGCGTTACTAGCATCGGTGCGAGATGGATCGCGGGAGGAAGGTCGTTTGTCAACAAAAAATACAAGTTTTTCTGCATTTCTGGCCGTTATTTTTAGCGAATCTTGTGAGCTCACTTAAGAGGACTATTAAAAGACATGTCCCAGTTTAGTATGGAGGGTGGTTTTTTATTCTGAGTGTCCATTAACCAGAACCAAACTGTCATTACGTGAAAGAGAAAAAATAATAAAATTAAACGCCATAAAAATAATAATTTTAGAGTCCTCGGTTTTTTTTAAATTAATTATGAAAAATACCGTTTGTAGAAAATATTTTTCAATGGATGGTAACACTAAAAACTTTTATAATCTATAGACTCAAATCTGGCACCGGTTAATGTCACGTAAATGTCATTTTGAACCAAATACATGTCATTTTGAACCATGGAACTAGGAATCACAGACCAGGAACTAGGAATTACGACTAGGTACTTTTGAACTACCTATTCGAAAATGAAATTATTTGTTCCTGACAATCATCTGACATTGACAACTTACATAGAATAATATTTTCAGTTTTTTACCGGTGTATAAATCACATGGAACAAGGAATTACGACAAATCACAAGCAAAAAAATGAGTCAAAACAAAAAAATTTTTTTTTATTATCAGAGGCTTTAAAAAATCTGTAAATTATTTTGATAGAAGCCTTTTGGGATCTTTATCCTACTACATTAAAATCATCCTTGTTAATTAAATTCAAATTTAAAAAACCAATTTTGGACAACTCCTTTCGCACTCTCTCTCGCACATTCTAATATTTTCAATGATTCTAACATTGAATTTTATTATTTAATAAATAAATAAATAAATTTATTATTCAATGGATTGTAAAAATCTCAGAGACTTTTGACAAAATGTGATCTATTAGGGTTCCGTAGTAAACAAACAACCCTTATAGTTTCGCCATGTCCGTCCGTCTGTCCGTCTGTCCGTCCGTCCGCGGTTTAGCTCGAAGACTATTGGTACTAGAAATCTGTAATTTGACAAGGGTATAAATATCAATCACGCCGACAAAGTGGTGAAATAAAATTGTGAAAAATAATTTTTTTAGGGTACATGTAAAGTGGGGATAATTTTTTTTCCTCGTCTATCCCATATTGTGGGGTGTCGTTGAATAGGTCTTTCAAAAATATTGTGGGTGTGGGAACACCATTTTTCAATTCAGGGATCCGTTTGTGATATTTTAAAGTGCTAAATTTTATTAGAGTCAAGTGTCCCCCCCCCTCTGCCAGCTAAATGGTTGTATATAGAATTCAAGAAAAAATTCACAGCAGTAGTATATATAACGAATTTTAAAGGAAAACTATCACGGCTAAGTAGGGTTCATTAGTTAAGGAGTTATATCTGTTTTTATAGTATATTATATATTTATAGCATATTTTGTAGTATATTAAGTATAGTATTTAAACCATGGAACTCAAAATGTATTCAATATTCATAAATAAAGTATCCTAGGTCAGCAATAATATTTGAGACTTTCAACTACGGAACCATACACTGCGCGTGGCCCGACACGCATTTGGCGTGTTATTCTTATTATCTTCGACAGTTAAATTACGGATATTTTAAATATAGAAAAATGGCAAAACTAGTATTAAGTTTTATCGCTCTTATTCTCCATCAAAAACTAGGTATATGATAACTAGTGGTTCGCCACGAACTGAGACCTCGCGGTAACGGTATCCCATGATTATTAATTCAATCGATACATTGACGACCAAAACTGACATTATTATTATGCCCGTTTTTACCAAACATACCTAAATCATCCCCTATTTAGGAGTATCTTTACGTAGGTAGCTCCAAAACACAATCCTAAGTCCTAACATCCGTCCCAATGTCCTTTTAGGTGTCCCGTACAGGATCGTGATAAAGAAGTTGACAGTAATCATCACCTAACTTATCATAGGTAGCCCGTAAAGGTTAGGGAACGTCAGTGAAAACATTGAATTATTATGTAGGTACTAACGAGTGAAAACGGGTTAGGGGCATCTGTACAAATCGTCATCTATCGACGCGAATAGAAAATATACAAAATGCAGCAATTACCTAATAGTTTATTGAAGTTTGATATTTAACTAAAGAATAATTTTAATTGAATAATATGTTATTATATTATGTACCTAAATAATAATGCTAGACGCAAAACTGTTTTTGGGTAACTCCTACGAGTAGTTCCATGGAATAGTTAATGACTGCGCCACCTATATTAGCATTATTGTGAAGCTATGTGAAATTTACTGATGCTCATTAAAAATTAAATAATCTCGTTTCTATAAAATATTCATATAATTTTAGTATTTGTTGTTCAAGTACAGGATACAAGTGAAGTAAAAAAATAAGTAGAACTTGAAAATATATAGCCAATTTTCCAGAGAGCGTCTTCAAGCGAGCGTATTAAATCGCCACTTTGAAAGCCCCCCATTTCGTCAATTTTAAGAAAAAAATTAAAAAAAAATACGTTTGTACTCAGTTCCAAATTGTCTTTAAAATGATACAGAGAAAAACTATGAATAGCAAAAAAAAAAATTTTACTTCGCATTCGCTTCTATGAGAGCCCCCCTGAAATAAAGATTTTTATAACTTTTTAAGCCATTTTCGGCTGGAGGCCATCGGTTTACATATTATATCTAAATTTGAAGTAATTACGTTCAGTAATTCAAAAGTTATAAGGCTCTGACAGACGGACGGACGGACAAGTGCAAATCGCTCTAGTAAACTCAGAGACCTCGCTTCGCTCGGTCAATAAAAATATGTCTAAGTATATCCGTAATTTAATTGTCCAAGATAATAATTGACCACATTATGTCAAAAGTATCCGAGATTTGTATAGCACGCTCTGTCTCGAGTTGAATGCAATCCTTTCTAATACATAATTAACCGACTTCTAAAAAGGAGGAGGTTCTCAATTCGGCCGGTATCTTTTTTTTTTTTTTCTATGTATGTCCACCGATTTCTCCGGGATTACTGGACCGATTCGCGTGATTTTTTTTAATCGACAGAGGATATTTGCGAAATGGTCCCATAAAAATGTTCACCTTCAACTCCTCAAGCCTGATGCTGCAGGGATATTGCTCACCTAAAATAAAGAGATTTAGGAAATGTCGATTACGAATTATTATTGTAGGTAACAAGTATGGACTACATCATGGAGCTCCAGGTCCTAGCTCCTCAATCCTGATGCTGCAGGGTACTGCCTACCTAAAACTATGGGGATTTAGGAAATTTCGATTACGAATTGATATTGTAGGTAACAAGTATGGACTACATCATGGAGCTCCAGGTCCTAGCTCCTCAATCATAGGATACTACACTTAAAAGCTTAAAATAAAAATTCTTTTCAAAAAACTGACTTCTAACGCCACTACAAAGTATAAAAATAATTTTAGTTTGTCCACGTTTGTTGAAGTCGGGCGGGCCTAAAATACAAACTATGAAACCGACTCGCGATGCTCGCTCGATTTCTACAAACGAGTCTCTCATATTCTGTAGCGTCGCGCATCAGTTTCATAGTTTGTATATAGGCCCGCTCGACTTCAACAAACGTGGACAAACTAAAATTATTTTTCGACCGAGCGAAGCGAAGGTCTCTGAGTTTACTAGAGTGATTTGCACTTGTCCGTCCGTCCGTCTGTCACAGCCTTATAACTTCTGAATTACTAAACGTAATTACTTCAATTTTAGATATGATATGTAAACCGATGGCCTCCAGCCGAAAATGGCTTAAAAAGTTATAAAAATCTTTATTTCAGGGGGGCTCCCATACGAAATGGGGGGCTTTCAAAGTGGAGATTGTATTCGAGGCTAGATTTCTAAAACCACTTTGTTTTAAAACTTGAAACTTACACATAATTTGAGTTATATTCTGTACTTGAACAACAAATACTAAGATTAGATAAATATTATAAAGAAACGAAATTATTTGAGTTTTAATGGGCATCAATGTTTTTAACAAAACTTCACTATACTGTTACTAGATGGCGCTGTCTTTAATATTGTAAATACGCATCCCATCCACGAAAGCAGATGACGATTGACGTCATCAGATTCGGCGCGTTTTAATTACAATATAATATAGTTAAAACTACCTTATGGGAATTATGGGATACCGCGAGGTCTCAGTTCGGGGCGAACCACTAGTATACTTTGTAGTGGCGTTAGAAGTCGGTTTTTTGAAAAGAATTTTTATCATATAACTAGCTGTTTGAAAAGAATTTTTATCATATAACTAGCTGATGCCCGCGACTTCGTCCGCGTGGATTTAGTTTTTAAAATCCCTCGTGAACACTTTGATTTTCCGGGATAAAAAGTAGCCTATGTCCTCAACTATAGTACCCATGCAAAAAATCACGTCGATCCGTGGCTCAGTTGTGGCGTGATTGAAGGACAAACCAACAAACAAACACACTTTCGCATTTAAAATATTAGTATGATTAGAATATTAAATTGCATAGGAAAACACTGTAGCATTAAGTCCATACGATGTATTACATCCATACCTACTATGTAGTATGTAGGTATAATGATCGTTTGGCAAAATCTGACGCCTTTGGAGTAGTTTGACTTTGACAAAATAGGGCTATCCACGATGGCTATATACGATAAAGTACGCATGCCAGCTTAAGATGAGCCGTTCATTCAAAGTATCTTGTAGATTCCGGGGTTCAAGTTATTTGGACCTTATACTGAAGATCGTGATATCTATAATTTCTGAACTACGAAATTGACGACCTTGAAATAATTACAGGACAATCTCTAAAGAACCTGCTTTCTAACAAAAAAAAGAATGGATTAAATCGGAATACGCCTTAATGAATTGCAGCGAAATACACATTTTGACTTTCATCCCCTCTCCCAAGGGAACCGTGCTGAATTTCGGGATAAAAAGTATCCTATATTATACCTCGTAGTATTAACTTAAATCATGCCAAGTTTCATTTAAATCCGTCCAGTAGTTTCGGCGTGATGCGCGGCCAAGATACAGACAGACAGACAGACAGACAGACAGACAGACAGACAAAAAATTAAAAAAAAATTGTTTTGGCTTCAGTATCGATTATAGAGTGCCCTCAAACAAAAATTTTCAAAATATCATCAATGTACAGAATTGGACCTGTTACAGTTTTATTATATTATAGATAGAAGATAGATATAATCATATAATAATGCAAAAGTGTGTTTGTTTATTGGTCCTTCCTTCAATCATGCTGCAACAGAGATACGTATCGACGTGATTTATCGCACGGATATATTACTTAGTTCAGGATCTGGAGAGTGACATAGGCTACTTTTTGTCCCGGAAAATCTATTCATAAAATATATTCAAAGCACTTGTAAAAAAGTTTATTTGAATAAAAAACATTTCTATTCTATTCTATTCTATTCTAATAACGGAATAACAGATCGACGTTATATTTTGCAAACCGTGTGTAGTTGAGCACTCAGAGACTGTTTTGTATCCCGGAAGAATAGAGGGTCAATGCGGGATTTTTGAAAACCTAATTGAACGCGGACGATCGTGGGCAAGAGAGCTAGTAATATTATACCTAAGTGCAGCCATCGAACTTGACATCTATATACGTAACTTTGATGTCACGTTTTTAACTTAAAAACACACTCTCAAGGCACCGATTGTATGATTACTATATCGTTACAACAGTACAATTATCTAACGGGAGCACAACCCACTTTAAATTGGTTTAGCAATAATTTGTGTTCGATATTAAGCAGTTGATAAGTATGCAAATGGATTTCTTTCGATGATTTCAACGTGGCGTAAGGCCACGTAAAGATACCTACTACATACTACTACTAATTAGTATAACGCTATAGATACTACAACGCTAGAACTATAATGCAGAATAGTAAGTTAAGTAATTCTATGTTCTGCTCCAAATACGTACACTAGCGGCACGCTATGATGGCCGGTTTGACACATTACAATAGTGATGTGGAATGTCAATTTATTCTCGAACAAAAAACAATTAAGTTTTGTTTTTGTACCTGATTAAATAGGTTTAATAAAACAAAAATGTATATGTTTATTTAATTTATTTGAACGAACTGAATATTTGAATGAAAATGAATATACATACTTTATATGCACACAAGAAACATATGAATACAAAAGATACCAAAAAAGGTGCCACAAAAGGCCATAATTAATCAGATTCGTCCATACTACTATTTTCACTGTCGTCACTGCTATCATCACCTACATTAATAATTATATGTTCGTTTTCTATAATATTATCTATTTTCACATCTCTTTCATAATCTTCCCTTATTAATTTAACAGTTCTATTCACAACCTTTTCCCAGTCTCCTTTAGTCACATGTTCACAAGCTTCTTCTAATAATTTTAGCATTTTTTTTGTGGTAAATGGGGGTTCTGTATTGTGTCTTGCAGCATATCCCTTAATTTGAGCCCACACCAACTCAATCGCATTATACTCACAATGGTAAGGCGGTAACCGTATAACTCTGTGCCCATGTTCTAATGCTATTTCGTCAATGACGTATCGGATCTTGGTTGGTTTGTTTTCTTTTAAAAGACGTACTAATTCCACTTTTAACATATTCATGTTTGCATCTACGCCATTTTTACGAAGCCATGCGACGATATCAGCTTTCTTTTGGGATTGGGCAGGTGGCTTGTCAATTTGCATCGAGTGGTATGGGGCGTTGTCCATAATTATAATAGATGGTTCAGGGAGGCTACACAACATTGAGGTAAACCATTCAGTAAACTTTTCTCCATTCATGTCTTCATGATAGTCTCCAGTGGTTTTTGACGCAAAAGCCATGAGAGAACCTTCGACAAACCCGTTGATGGTTCCGGCGTGACAAATTATAAGTCGCGATCCTTTTCCTACAGGAACTTTGGAAGTAGATGCTGCTGTGTCATCGTTCCAAGAACGGCCTACAGTATGGTTAGCATTAAGCCATGTTTCATCCAAGAACACAACATTTTGCCAATTTTTGATTTCTTTCACTTGCCGTAAAAAAGTATACCTTGCCATCGCTATATCAAATCTTTCCATCAATATTTTGCGTTTGTTACATTTTTTGTATCGAAATCCAATGGTCTTCAAAATCTTCGTTAAAGAACTTTCCCCACCGAAGAATAATCCAGCTTCCTTCAGTGAATGCACCAACTTTTTTCTTGTTGGATACTCCTTCTGTAAATAGTAGCCGTAAACATGTCTTCGGATAGCATCGGCATCAAAGCTATCGATGCCTACGACTGGTTTTGCTCGTTTTCTCTTTTTTGGTGTGTGAAGTTTATTTTCTTCTGTGCCAGTCTCGCCATATTTTTTTTTAGTTATCCGTCTAACAGTTCGTTGTCCAATATTAAGCGCATCAGCTACGCGTTCAACCACTGACGTTATAGGTAAAATTGGCCCTCCATTTTGAGCTTCACGATCGAAATAGTTACGAAGGCGTATTACGAACTCACGTGTCTGACTATTTAGAACAGTTCTCTGCGTACGTTCGGTCATATCGACGAAATCCACAACAAAGGGCTTGAACAGAGTCCAAATTAACGAGCAAGGGTCAACAGTAATGCAGTATCAATATTTGAAATCCAAAGCCAGGTCAAAACTATATCACAATCGCATTGCACTGACAGTTTATACTTTTCGAAGCAACGTCAATTCGAAACTGCTTTGTTTTGCATTGAGCATTGACGCGAGTTTGCCGGAGGTAGTAGTTGTGCTAGCCAGCGATCCTATGTGACGATCGTATTAGATTCCATTTTTAAAAATTTTCAATTTAGAAAACCAAATGCCGAGTTGTGGTATATATCATATAAAAATAAAAATTTTACCTTTTGTATGAAACAGCTGATATTTTTTTGCGATTTCAGAGGTTTGTCCACATAGTGAAAATTGTTCATATTCACAAGTACATTCACCCCTTAAATGGTGCAAACTGATTTTTCTACACTTGTATACATTTTAGAAATCAATTTAATAAATAAATTTTGAGTCCTAAACCTAAAACTACATTCGATAAAATTTATGAATCTCTGCACATCACTATCGTCAATAAAGTAATACAATTATTTCCTTCAAAGTCGTTATCAATTAATACGGAACTTCATGAGCGGACAAACGTCAAACCGGCCATCATAGCGTGCCGCTAGTGTAGGCTCAAAATAAGCAATGACAGTTAGGGAATGAAATCTCGAGACGAGTAGTCGAGATCTCGAGGGATCAGAAATTCGATCTTGGCGAGATCTCGGAATTTTCTCGAATCTCGAATGGATTTCGAAAACTATTGTTTTAATGAAAAATGAGGCGAGATCTCGGATGATCGGGATCTCGCGAGATCTAGATTGCATTCCCTAATGAGAGTGTGAGTGTCATGTAAATTATTTTCTGTACTGGTCCCTACGTTTTTGATGATTATTGTGATGAATTATGACACCCTTTCACAGCGCAGTACTTACGTCATTTTTTAAATAATTTTCTGCGAGCTCGCCGTAGGCAGACTTTAAAGGCTTACTAGAAATGGCTTATCACCCCATCGTCTATTGCACTTCATAGCATTAGAATTCGATACATTAAATAATATTTTGTCATAATAATTATTATCATCACATCAGCCTGTGGACGTACACTGCAGGACATATTATAGGCCTTCGCTAAGGAGTGCCACCACACTTATTCCTCAGTCTTCCTCGTCCCGTCGCTTTCGGACACCCTCTATGTATAACCACCATCAGGCACCATCTTAAACTATTTTTTACATAAAGTTACACAATTTTATTAAGATTTGTAAGTTAGTAGGCACTTTCTTTTTCTTGTTCCACCCGGCTGATAAGCCTGTGTAAGTTTCTTCCAAAGAACCGATAGTATTTGTAGAGAAATCAAGGCTAATAAGTATTGGATTTATGTAGATTTTGCTACGCCTAGCCAAAAGTTGCAGAATACGGTCTCAAAACCTGTATTCCACCTATAAAAGGGTAGGTATATTGAATTAAGGTTATTTCAATTAATATTTACGAGTAAAAAGAGCGTTTGGTATTTACATATTTTTTAAAGTTTGATATTGCAAACAAAAGTGCATACTCTATTCCTTCATTCTCATAGTCCATATATATTATGATGGTATAAATGGGGGTGTATCGCCGCCAACTTCCAAAAAAAAAAAAAAGAATAATTACTTCTGAGCTGTTATACTCTTATTTTATAAAAAAATCATAGGTACATTAACTTATTTGTAAGCACTTAATTCTAGTTGTTTTATCAAACTGGATTTGTGCTATCCGATGGCAGGAAACAACTCACGACGGCACCGCCTGAAAAAAAAGGAAATGTGTGAGGACAACTGAAACGGGCTTCTGTACTGTTCTCTGGTGATTTTACCACAATTTAGTGCAGAAGTCAAATCAAAAGAGTAAGAAAGTACTTTTCTAGTCTAGCGGAGTTTAAAAAGCCTTAAATACCGGATAGCCGAACAATTAAGGCGCGGATTGAAAACTGTAAGGTTGACAGTACAATCCCCACTCGTTATGCTACGGTCGTAACCACTTCAAACACAAACTTAACAGTTACTTGGAGGGGAGAGGGGAATTTAGGTCAAGTTCTGTCCCGTACCGGAATTATTCAAGTTCAGCATGTTCAAATATTCTGTTTTTACAAAAAAAAACAATTATAGTATTTTGATGAAAAATCCCTGAAACTAAACGAGTTTTCTATCGTATTTTTACCCGATTACGGCAAAGCTAAAAGGAAGGGTTATGAGTTTATGACTGTTATATATAATAGTTCGAACACATAGTTCGAAGAGCTGATGGTCGTTGGGGTCCCAAGGTGTTGGAGTGGCGACCCCGCACTGGGAGACGCAGTGTTGGCAGGCCCCAACAGGTGGACCGACGACATCAAACGAGTCGCAGGGAGCCGCTGGATTCAAGCGGCGCGAGACCGAAGCCTGTGGAAGTCCATGCAGGAGACCTTTGTCCAGCAGTGGACGTCTATAGGTTGATAAAGAAGAAGAAAGAAGATATATAATATGTATGTATGTGACTATTTACGAATGTGCCAATTTTCCGTGGGTTTAAACTTTTATCCTTCCTAAAAATCTCAATCCATGTTAGAAAACACTCACTTAAAAGGTAGGCAGACCAGACGTAGAAGGAGGTGCTGCAATGAGAGTGGATGTAGCCGCCCACTAAGTTGGTGCCGACCAGGGCACTGCCCCGGGCGACCATCACGCCGAGACACGCTGCCATGCCACTGGTGTATAAGGACATAATTAGTAGTGCCCTTGCGCATCACATGCAGTCGTGGCGGGGACACTACCGTGTCCCCAGATAAACCAAGAAAAGTAAACAAACTTACCGATATGACGTTGGTATAAGATCGACGTAGTAGGAAAAAATGATTGATATGCTGAGGCCGTTGATCAGAAAACCGTTCAACAGGACTACACTGGTCATCCTCTCCGTCACTACAGGGATCACGACTCCGCATACGCATGTGAAGAGCATCAGACATACCATTACCGTCTTCTTCCAACGTGATAATATAAATACTCCGATATTAAGTACACTAATTACCACTGCTTGAATCACGGAAATCCAGAGCACAAATTCTTTGACTGTACCCACACAGGTCTGAAAAAAAATACTCTAAGTTATCTGTTACTATTTTAGGCATAGACGTATTATATTTAGTACCGTAAGATTTTAGGTTATATTTAGTATAGGTACAAGTTACACACCTGAACTTTCTTCTGAAAGTTAAAAGTACTAAATCCTGATGATGCAAAGGTACTACCTACCACACCTCGGAGTACTCCGCCGATTGTAAATAGAAATATTATACTCTTTCTCTCTCTCTCTTTATCAACCGATAGACGTCCACTGCTGGACAAAGGTCTCTTGCATGGACCTCCACAGGCCTCGGTCTTGCGCCGCCTGAATCCAGCGGCTCCCTCGACTCGTTTGATGTCGTCGGTCCACCTGGTGGGGGGGTCTGCCAACACTGCGCTTCCCGGTGCGGGGTCGCCACTCCAGCACCTTGGGCCCCAACGACCATCAGCTCTTCGAACTATGTTCCCCACCCATTTCCACTTCAGTATCGCGACTCGCTTAGCTTTGTCGGTGACTCTGGTTCTCCTACGGATCTCTTCATTTCTGATTCGATCCCGCAGGGACACTCCGAGCATAGCTCTCTCCATCGCCCGCTGAGCGGTCCTGAGCCTACTTATGAGGCGCTTAGTTAGCGACCATGTCTCGGATCCGTAAGTCATCACTGGCAACACGCACTATTCGAAGACTTTAGCCTTCAAGCACTGAGGAATTTTGGACGAGAAGACATCTCGGAGCTTCCCGAACGCTGCCCAGCCAAGTTGGATTCGGCGGTTGATCTCTTTCTCGAAATTGGACCTACCTAGCTGGACTGTGTGTCCCAGGTAAATATACTCTTCGACAATGTCGAGTGCAGAGTTCTCAACAATTACTGGGTGGAGCGGTGCATGAGCATTGGACATGATTTTCGTCTTGCTCATGTTCATTTTCAGGCCCACCTGTTGAGAAACCCTGCTGAGATCGTTGAGCATTGTATTGAGGTCTCTCAGAGTCTCTGCCATGACTGCTATGTCATCGGCAAATCGCAGGTGAGTGATGTACTCGCCGTTTATGTTGATGCCAAAATATTATACATCTACATATATTTACATGTGAAGGAAAACATCGTAAGGAAACTAAAAGTGTGTGAAGTCTGCCAATTTGTTGTATTAGAATTAGGAGGTAAGTATGGTGAACTATGGCCTATAACTCGTCTCTAAGAGGAGAACTGAACTCAGTGTTGACCCGTTGATGGGTTGCTTATGATGAACAGAAAATTAATAATATTTGCGTTCCTTAATGGAAAGGGAAACTCATGAATATGACATGTAGTTTCTAATTAAAGCAACACTACTTTTGTATGGAAACTCATTTACTCA
The DNA here is from genome assembly GCA_029955525.1 of Oeneis ivallda. Classification (NCBI taxonomy): domain Eukaryota; kingdom Metazoa; phylum Arthropoda; class Insecta; order Lepidoptera; family Nymphalidae; genus Oeneis; species Oeneis ivallda. The sequence continues at coordinate 22,869,248 of JARPMR010000009.1, forward strand.
AGCTTACTTGAAACTCTTAAGTTAGAACCATGTAAGTATATAATAACACACTTAATCTAGACTAGCTGATGCCCGCGACTTCGTCCGCGTGGATTTAGTTTTTAAAATCCCTCGGGAACACTTTGATTTTCCGGGATAAAAGTAGCCTTTGTCACTCTCCAGGTCCTCAATTATACCCATGCAAAAAATCACGTAGATTCGTGGCTCTGTTGCGGCGTGATTGAAGGACAAACCAACAAACAAACACACTTTCGCATTTAAAATATTAGTATGATTAGAATATTAAATTGCATAGGAAAACACTGTAGCATTAAGTCCATACGATGTATTACATCCATACCTACTATGTAGTATGTAGGTATAATGATCGTTTGGCAAAATCTGACGCCTTTGGAGTAGTTTGACTTTGACAAAATAGTATACTCGATGGCTATATACGATAAATTAAGAATGCCAGCTTAAGATGAGCCGTACATTCAAAGTATCCTGTAGATTCCGGGGTTCAAGTTATTTGGCCCCTTACTGAAGATTGTGATGTCTATAATTTCTGAACTACGAAATTGACGACCTTGAAATAATTACAGGACAATCTCTAAAGAACCGCCTTTCTAACAAAAAAGAATGGATTAAATCGGAATACGCCTTAATGAATTACAGCGAAATACACATTTTGACTTTCATCCCCTCTCCCAAGGGAACCGTGCTGAATTTCGGGATAAAAGGTATCCTATATTATACCTCGTAGTATTAACTTAAATCGTGCCAAGTTTCATTTAAATCCGTCCAGTAGTTTCGGCGTGATGCGCGGCCAAGTTACAGACAGACAGACAAAAAATAAAAAATAAATTGTTTTGGCTTCAGTATCGATTATAGAGTGCCCTCAAAGAAAAATTTTCAAAATATCTTCAATGTACAGAATTGGACCTGTTACAGTTTTATTATATTATAGATGTTTATTTTAAAAGTAGGTAGGTATGAATGTGTAAATTGTATGTTTACCTGCGTATCACTATCAAGATTGTTGGAGTTAACAATCATATCGCAGATGCCACCACCTGCAGTACTATTTCCATAATAACCAGAGTAAAATGTATCCAAAACCAACGGCAACCATAAACCGAAACCGTTATTCCTAAAAAGAGAAACCGTTATTCCTAAAATCAATGATTGAATTAAGCAATTTAAATTATTTGTGAAGAATGTTATCTATCTGAGATTATTGTTAGAAACCTTGTTAAAATTGTAGAAAAGAAATAGGTCTCTCGATAGAATGAGTTTCAAACCGAATAAACATAAGCCATTTCTTTGAAACTTATATTAAAACAACATTAGTAAAAATTACGTTTTTAGATATGAAGACTTTTTGGAGGTTTTTTTCAACAGAATCTGCTTTCCAAATCAAGGGTAGAGCCTTGTCTTCAGAGGCTTACATGAAAGTAATGATTTATAATTCAAATAATTTATTTATTTTGAAGAAAATTAAACAATTCTGTTCTTACACAGCATAAATAACAGCAGTCAGGTAAAATAGATGGATGGTTTTGTATAGAAGCGGAGGTTTAAACAAAGGCACTGTTTGATCTCTCAACGACTGCCAAAGCGGGACGTTTTCTAGCCTCAGAGTTGTCGTCTCTTTCAAGACTATCTTCTTCACCTGATAAGAAAAATAATAAAAATATTTAAAGGCAATCTCTTTTTAGTGTTCCGTACCCAAAGGGTGCCAACGGGACCCTATTACTAAGCGTCCGCTGTCCGTCCGTCCGTCCGTCTGTCAGCGAGCTGTATCTCGTGGACCGTAATGGATATACAGTGGAAATTTTCACATGTTGTGTATTTCTATTGCCGCTATAACAACAAATAACAAAAATTAAATTAAATTAAAAAATAAAGGCGGCTCCCATACATGGAAAAGAAATCGAAATAAAATTATATTTTTTACCCTGGCATGTGGGGTGTCATTGTTTAGAACTCATTAAGTGGAGTTCAAATATATATTTTTATATTTTTTAGCTACAAAATTAAGAAATGGAGGGCCGTCAAATTTGTCGGTTTTAGACAAATTTTGTTTAAAAACTAAACTAGTTAGGAATTTGAAATTTTGGTATATTATGTACTATATAGTGTATTTAAACAATAAATACTGAAAACACCGATTTATAATGCGGTTTGTAAGTTGTGACCAAAACAAACGAGCATTTTTCCTCATATGCTAATTTAGTACTTTCTAAGAACTTCGAAACAAGAAGATATCTAAATGTGTATCTAGTTTAAAAAATGATTTCGTCATATGTACGGAACCCTAAAAGAGCGATTCCCGACTCGCACTTGGCCGATTTTTTAATATTATGTACCTCGATTATAATAAAGCTTTTATAGCTCAATACACATACTGCGCATAGCAATTACACTTTGTTGTGTTTTAAATGACATTAACTGGCGTACCTTTATTTTTACTATCTTATTACATCTTCGATCACAGAAATTACATACTCTTTATTATATTTTGTCATGTTTGTGGTTTTAAGTAGTAGAAGTTGCCAGCGCGGCGTAGGCTTGGCGTGGCAAATATTTTTTATACTATAAAAAAGTCTATGTAGAGATTACTCGGTTAGCAACAAAACCGTCTTTGCATGTGTAGTTTTAAATCGTTTTTTTTTTGTTTTCTTTTTTCTTGTATTTACCTAAGTAAAGTTTTAAATCTATCTGTTTTGTTTGCCTTGCCTTTTCAACAGTCTTTTAGAGTTATATCATCATCTTTCATTACTGGTACTAGTAACGTACTCACCGGATACTTGGAATCATCTCCACCATTTCTTCTCATAATATTTCTTATAATCTCAACAGCCTTTTTTTCCTTTCCAGCATTAAGCAAGAACTTTGGGCTTTCGAAAATGAAAGGCAGAAATACTGCGGAAAGACCGAGGAACAAAGCGTATACAAGAATCAGCAACCGCCAGTCGCTAAATGTGATGAAGTCCAGATCTACCCAGATATCCAGGTTCAGGATGAAGTATCCAAGAACTGAAAATAATGATTGACAGAAGTAACTTAATGTAACAAGTCTCTTACATTTACGTTCTTCTCCTCTTATTCTTCATGATAAACCTAAAGATAGACAACTAGACATAGGTCCCATTCACAGACTGCCACATAACTTGGCATTGCGCCGCCTGTAACCAGCGACTGCCCTCCCCCCTCCCTCATGGGGGATCGGCCAACACTGCATTTTTCGGTGATGGGTCGCCACTCCAGCACCTTGGTACCCCAAAGAATAGTTCATCATTTCAGCTTCGCGAATGGAGCTATCTATGAAGGTAACTCTGGTTCTCTTACGGATCTCCTCATTCCTGATTTAATCTCGCAGAGATACCTACTCTGATCATAGTTCTTTCCGTCTTTCCGTCGTCCGCTGAGCGACCCAGAGCATTCTTATGAGGCCGACCTTGTTTAGCCATCCGACAAAAAAATAAAGCCAGTATACCCATAGTAGTTCCGTATGTTGCAATTATAGAAGTGCCCACTATTATTAAGAACGGAGATCTCATTTTCTGACTGCAACACTCTCCGAGTAATGTATATCCTAAAGATTGAGTTCCACTGGACCTGAAAATGGTCCACATATAAGTACATATAATATACTAGCTGACTCGGCGAACTTCGTACCGCCAACTTACCTATATAAATAAAACAAATAACTACTAAAACTATCCTAACTTCTAAGTTGGACCAAATTACAGATAGTTACGAAGTTTGATAAAAATCGGTTCAGTAGTTTAGGAGTCCATCGCGGACAAACAACGTGACACGTAATTATATATAATATATTTTATTTATTATATTACTAGCTGATGCCCGCGACTTCGTCTGCGTGAACTTAGCCTTTAAAATGCCTTGGGAACTCTGAAAATGTAGCCTGTCACTCTTCAGGTCCTCAACTATAGGTACCCCTGCAAAAAATCACGTCGATCCGTAGCTCTGTTTGGGCGTGATTGCAGGACAAACCAACGCACTTTCGCAGTTATAATATTTCACCATATAAAGTGTAAGTGCATATAGTCAACGTGGTTTTTAGGGTTCCGTACCCAAAGGGTGCCAACGGGACCCTATTACTAAGCCTCCGCTGTCCATCCGTCCGTCTGTCAGCGGCCTGTATCTCGTAAACCGTAATAGATTGACAGTTGAAATTTTCACATATTTTGTATTTCTATTGCTGCTATAACAACAAATAATAAAAATTAATTTAATTTTTTTGTAACGAAACCCTAAAAGAGTGAGGACCGACTCGCACTTGGCCGATTTTTTTTACACAGGTAAAGTTAAGGACCTGGAAAATAACACAGGCTACTTTTTGTCCCGGGAGCATACATTTAAACGCCCGCGCCACTACAAAGTATATAATTTATTGTAGATTTTTAAAAAACGCTCGACTGATTTCTTTAAAATTTAAATGGGAAGTATACCCTTTGAAACAAAAAAAGAATTTTCCAAATCGGTTCAGGCGTCTTCGAGTAATAAAAAGAAATGATTCCGACGAATTGAGAACCTCCTCCTTTTTTGAAGTCGGTTAAAGTAATAATAAAAATTAGTTCAAATTTAACGAAGTTATGGAGTATAACAGTCAAAATAGTTCAACCCCTATCTCAGAGAACATACATCCATCCATCCGTATACGACATCTATACAAACATACATCCGTATACATCCATCCTCACAAACTTTCATATTAATAATAATATTAGTGGGATAATATGAGTAATAATAAGTAGGATAGGATATATTTAATGTATTTATTGTTAGTTTAGTAGGAGGAGATACATACATATATACATACATGCATGCATGCATGCATGCAAGCATACATACATACATACATACATACATACATACATACATACATACATACATACATACATACATACATACATACATACATACATACATACATACATACATACATGCATGCATACATACATACATACACACACGCATACATACATGCATACATACATACATGCATGCATGCATATTGGCGCATGATTGAAGGATAAATATGTGAAAAGTAACATACGAATATCCCGCGGGAACTGTTTGTTTTCCTGGGCTTTTCAAGTCCTCAACTATGCCTATCCAATAAACCACGTCAAACTGTAACTCCGTTGGCGCCTTATTTAAGGATAAATATGTGAAAAGTAGAACACTAATATCCCGCGGGAACTGTTTGCTTTCCCAGGATAAAAAGTAGCCTTTGTCACTTTTCAAGTCATCAACTATGCCTCTCCAAAAAACCACGTCAATCTGTAACTCCGTTGGCGCATAATTGAAAGATAAATGTGTGAAAGTAGTATACTAATATCCCGCAGGAACCGTTTGTTTTCCCGAGATAAAAAGTAGCCTTTGTCATTTTTCAGGCTCTTAACTTTACCTGTGCAAAAAAATCACGTTAATCTAAAACTCCATTGCGCGTATTTTGAAGGACAAATGCGTAAAAAATAGCGATGCTATCCCGCAGGAACTGTTTGCTTTTCCGGGATAAAAAGTAGCCTATGTGCTATTCCAGACTATAATCTATGTCTGTGCCAAATTTCAGCAAAATCGGTTCATTCGTTGTCGCGTTAAAGAGTAACAAACATCCATCCATCCATCCATCCATCCAAACATCCTCACAAACTTTCGCATTTATAATATTAGTAGGACTAGATGATCCCCGCGAGTTCGTCCGCGTTGATTAAGTTTGTCATTCCCGCGGGAACGATTTAATTTTCTGGGATAAAATTTACCTAGCCTATGTGTTAATCCTGGGTCATACCCAGGACATCTCTATTCCAAATTTGAGCTAAATTTGTTCTTTTGTTGTAGCATGAAGGAGTAGCAAACATCCATTCATCCATCCATCAACTCAATCAACAAACTTTCGCATTTTTAATATTAGTAGGATAGGATTAATATTATAATATGTTGCATTTTTTGATTAATTGTTAATCAACATTCAACATCAAAGGTAATTTTAAGAATTCTCTTTCTGAAATGCTTTAACACTAAACAGTTATACACCACACAACTCATATGAGAACTCAATGGGATTATCGACCGAGCGAAGCGAAGGTCTTTGAGTTAACTAGGGCGATTTGCACTTGTCCGTCCGTCCGTCCGTCCGTCCGTCCGTCTGTCAGAGCCTTATAACTTTTGAATTACTGAACGTAATTACTTCAAATTTAGATATAATATGTAAACCGATGGCCTCCAGCCGAAAATGGCTTAAAAAGTTATAAAAATCTTTATTTCAGGGGGGCTCTCATAGAAGCGAATGCGAAGTAAAAAAAAAATATCGCGTTACATAAAATTGTTACGTATCATTTTAAAGATAATTTTGAACTGAGTACAAAAATAATTTTTTTTTAATTTTTCCCTTAAAATTGACGAAATGGGGGGCTTTCAAAGTGGCGATTTTATACGCTCGCTTGAAGACGCTCTCTAGAAAAATCCGCTATGGATTTTCAAACTGATTTTATGTTTTTAGGTCACTTATATCCTGTACTTGAACAACAAATACTAAAATTATATGAATATTATAAAGAAACGAGATTATTTAATTTTTAATGGGCGTCAGTAATTCATATAGCATCAACATAGCTTCACAATAATGCTAATAGATGGCGCAGTCAGTAACTATTCCCATGGAACTACGAGTTAAATTCAATGTTTGATAAATAATTCAATGTTTTCACTAACGTTCCCTAACCTTTACGGGCTACCTATAAGTTAGGTGATTGATGTTTTCTGTCAACTTATTTATCACGATCCTGTACGGGACACCTAAAAGGATATTGGGACGGATGTTAGGACTTAGGATTGTATTTAGGAGCTACCTACGTTAAGAGACTCCTACTTAGGGGATGATTTAGGTATGTTTGGTGAAAACGGGCATAATAATAATGTCAGTTTTGGTTATCATGTATCGATTGAATGAATAATCATGGGATACCGTTACCGCGAGGTCTCAGTTCGGGGCGAACCACTAGTTACTTACATACTAGAACCTCCGAATTTTAATACGGCGAGGACTATCCAATTCGGTGAAAAGGCACTGAGGGTAGACAGAATAAAGCCACCCCATAACGAGAATGTCAACGCCTTGCGCCGACCCTGAGTGTCTGCAATGTACCCCCAAGGCCAGGCCATGACTATGGAACCTAAGGAAATAGACCAAAACAACATCATCATCATCATTGTTAACGTTCAAAGCTGGACAAAGACCATCCGAAAAGGAGACTTCTGCTCTAAGTCTTAAAACCTAGACTATCACAGGCAATGATAGCCTAGTGCAAAATATTGAGCTGTGGTCAATTTATTCACAAAAAACACTTAAGGCGAACAAAACTGGTTTGCCCGCGAAATTCAAATTTAATTTTGTTTTTCGCAATTTGTAAACTAATTCGACAAATTAGGCTTATGGCGTTCCAATTGCGCCAATGGCAAAATCATCTTCACAGGTTTATATAAAAATCTTTACTTGAAAGTGTGAGTAACTCACTTTACTATTTGTGAGTAACTCACGTCAAACTCGATACTGGGACTCATTTCTCTCATGTAAAGATTTCTATATAAACCTGTGAAGATAATACTGCCATTGGCGCAATTCTTCGACAATTGAATTACGGATATTTTAGATATAGGTAGATTTTTATAGAAAAAAGGGCGAATCTATTTACTACTTACTAACTTATTATCGCTCTTATAATCAATCAAAAACTTAGTATATAATAATAAAATATGTCTAAAATATCCGTGATTTAACTGTCGAAGATAATTTATAAAATTGACCACAATTTTGTCAAAAGTATCTGAGATTTTTACAATCATTGACAATCATTTCATCAATCAATCATCATCAATCATTGTCCCAAACCTATCAACGAAACAAACTTTATTCACTGTAGTACTAGTACGAGATCCGAACATAACATCGACCTTCACCCATCTGTTTACCGAATGAAACATTTTTTTTATAAAATTCCATACATAGACAAATACGTTTTGTATCTATTGCCTATCAAAATATGTTCATGGCTATCATTAATTAAAAAAAAATATTAATTAATTTTTTTTAGCGAGTTTCACCCACTTGTTTACCAATCAAAATATATATCAAAAAAAAGATTATTTAATAACAAACGCGATGGTATAGTATTGCCTGCAATAAACCGTTCATGAAACACTATTGCCAGGATTTAAAGTTTAAAAATCAAAGCAAGTAAAGTTGCGCAAGAGAGAAATCCGAGCTTATTTAGTGTAATAAAGAAGGATAGAGCATAGTGGCTGCGAGCGACGCCTTCGTTGAAACTCGCTAAAAAATATATTTAATTAATATTTTTTTAATAAATGATAGTCATGAACATATTTTGATAGGCAATACATACAAGACGTATTTGTCTATGTATGGAATTTTATAAAAAAAATGTTTCATTCGGTAAACAGATGGGTGAAGGTCGATGTTATGTTCGGATCTTAGACTATACTCTCCTGTCTACAGTCCACACACACGGGGTTATGTTGGAGTGTGGGAGACATGCGAGGGGGCACTTGCATTTAACTCGTCGAAAAAAGTAGAATGTGCTTCCATTTTTTTTTAATTGTCAGCTTACTACAAAATTGGCACTATTCAAACTATGTTTGTTAACGATTAGTTTTCAATTCGTGACATACTTATGCTACCCATGTTAACTTGGGTAGCATAAGTATGTCACGCACTCTTTAACATTTCTGTGGTGGTGTCGTGTGATGCGGGTTGTTACGTTCCCTCAAATATGGTTGAGCGAAACAATGGCTGGGTCATGCGTCATGCTCGTGAACGGGTGCCACCGGCGGGAATGGAGCTACTCTATGTCTGCCCATCTTAAGATAGAAGTTAGTCGGTATGCATTTTTGGAACTTTCCTCATTGTGGAAACACTGCATATATAGCATAGTATTTACTGTATTGTAAATTTGTTTTGAAAAGAGCAACCGCCGAGTTTCTTGCTGGTTCTTCTCGGCAGGAAAGGCATGCCGAACCAGTGGTAGATTCATCGACTATTCAAAAGCACTTGTAAAAGTTTATTTGAATAAAAAATATTTCTATTCTATTCTATTCTATGATAAGGACTTAATTCGCCAGTTTCGCAAGTTACCTCGCTACTTAACTAATGAAACTAGTACCTATTAAAGGCATCGAGAGAAGAATTGTCTTCTGGTTAAGAGTAAGGTTAAAGTCACAGGCTCCAGCGACTACTACTGAGGGTCCGAACATGTCTAGCGCCATTCCTTGGATGGCAAGAATTACAAATGCTACAAGGCCGTATGTGTACCATCCTCTTCCTGCAAAGAGTAGCAAGAAAAAAGTTTAAGAACTGTCACCCGACTAAGGAAAATTTTTATAAAAAAGAAAATTAGGTACTTTAATAGTAAGTCACAATGACTATAGTGTGATATACTGCAACCTTAGATTTCCTAGAAATATATTTTCAGTAATAGAACAAAATATGATATGACAATTTTATAAGTTTCAGAATAAATTTTTGATGTCATGTAATACAAATACTCGAAATTCAGTAGTAGTTAAGGCAAAAGGCAGCATTTTATGTTATACAAGTCTAGTGAGAAATATTTGAAACTCTTATATAGATATATACATACAACTCGACTGTTATATAATCTTGGCTATTCATCAATTTTGACATTGGTGAAAAGTAAAATTGTTCACTCTGAAAGACTCAGCTCTCAGCTATACTTTTCACAATATTCCTGTATATAATAATGATCACTACTTAATAGACTTTGTAATGTATTTTAAAGATATTTTGTTTGCAACAAAATTAGCACCTATTTAATTTGGTTGATATTGGTTTTGGTCGTATAAAATGTACCCTATGTCATCCGGAACATAACAATGAATCTATTTACACCTCATTAAACAAAATCGCCTCAGTTCTTTAGGCGCTATGGTGGAAGATATGTATGTCATCATCATCAACCCATCAACGGCTCACTACTGAGCGCAGGTCTCCTCTCAGAGAAGGGTTATAGGCAATAGTCCACCACGCTGGCCCGATGCAAATTAGCGGACTTCACACACCTTCGAGAACACTAAGGAGAACTCCCAGATGTGGGTTTCCTCATGTTTTTTTTCTTCACCTTTAAAGCATTTGATATCTATATCTATATCTTCTATATATATATATATATATATATATAAAAGAAAGTGGTGTTAGTTACACTATTTATAACTCAAGAACGGATGAACCGATTTGGCTGAAAATTGGTGGAGAGGTAGCTTAGAACCAGGAGACGGACATAGGATACTTTTTATCCCGTTCAACCGCGTTTCCGTGTTGTCACTATAAAACGTGGTATAAGAAAAACGCATCTGACATGGAATAACAAAACGCAAATGACAGTGGAATAACAAAACGTAAATGACAGTTAAACGTAATTTTGTCTTTAGTTAAGTATGGTAAAAAATTTGACAATTATAAAAAGTGTTATAATACAGCATTACTGATATTATAAATGCGAAAGTGAGTTTGTTTGTTGGTTTGTCCTTCAATCACGTCGCAACAGAACAGCGGATTGATGCGATTTTTTGCATGGGTATAGTACTTAATGGATGTAGTATTGGTTTCTCAGACCGGGAGAGCTACTTTTTATCTCGGATAATGAAAGAGTTCCCGCGGGATTTTTAAAAACTAAATCCATGCGGACGAAGTCGCGGGCATCAGCTAGTACTTAATATAATTTCTTAAACGCACATAACTAATCAAATCACAAAGTCAGAATATAATATTACCTATGTTATTGTACCCGGGTTAAAATAGTAGTAGATAAAGTTACGTAAGTAGTAGTAGTAGATAGTGGTAGAAGTAGAACGAGATTGGTATATTCAAAGGGACGATAAATAAGAAGTATTGGCAAGTTCTTATGGATGGAATCTTAAGAATGGATTTTTGGATTGGGAGTCGCTAATAGATACCGCCCTTCCTAAAAAAAATAGCTCCTTGAATGCGGAAATTTACTCGTACGCCGACGAAGGTATCTAGTAGGTGCAAAGCGACTAACAATCCTAAATCTATGTCCGGAAAATTATAAAGTTCCCGCGGGAATTAAAATCCACGCGGATGAAGTCGCGAGCACTAGATGACTATTGTTCGGCCGTTCAGAGAATGCGTTCCTGACACATTTAGAAAAATATTGTTTACCAAGTTATTTGACACTCAGTTTGGCACAAAATTATAACATTAATTGATTATTGATATAATAATGTTGTTTTAATGCTCATCAATTGTTAAAACGGTAAACAACCAGCAATAATATTTTTATCGTAACTGCAACGCCATTACAAAGTTACGTCGTCAGTTCAATCGCGACGTGTCAGGAACGCATTCTCTGAACGGCCGTAGTTTAGTGGTATAAAATATTATATAGGTAGTATGTACTCACCCGCCAAATCTAAAGCTTCGTCATAAGTATAAATCTTATCCTCCTTTTCATGTTCATTAGCAGGCAAACCATGTACAATACTGTTACTATTCCTATCCAAGAACTCAAATTCTTTCTCAAAATACTTTCCTTGATCGAACATTTTTTACTTCTACAGCACACTATCTACTGGAGGGTTTTGTTTGTAATGAGGGTATGCTAAGGCGTTGTCCTACATGAGCGAAGATATTGCGGACGCGATGCGGTCGCGTGAATACTAGACAAACTGTATTACTGCACGCAGATTTCAGAACTACATATGAAACGCGAAGAATTAAAGGATGTCATAAACATAAACGTGTTGGTATAATCTGTATTTAATTGTAGTATATAACTTCTCGACTCGCTGAGCTATGTCGGTGGCTTTGGTTCTCCTACGGATCTCCTCATTTCTGATTTGATCTCGCAGGGATACTCCAATCATAGCTCTCTCCATCGCCCGCTGAGTGACCCTGAGGATTCTTATGAGGTCCATAGTTAGCCATATGTTTCACAAAACTGAAATAGAAATGGGTGGGGTACATAGTTCGAAGAGTTGATGGTCGTTGGAGTCCCAAGGTGCTGGAGTGGCGACCACCCACCGGAAAGCGCAGTGTTGGTAGACCTCTCACTAAGTGGACCGACGACATCAAACGAGTCGCAGGAAGCCGCTGGAGTCAGCCAGCGCAAGACCGAGACCTGTGGAAGTCCATGCAAGACACCTTTGACCAACAGTGGACGTCTATCGGTTGATAAAGAAGAATAAGAGAAGATCTAACTTCTGTTTCTTTTATCTCACAATATCGGACTTTTTTAATAATAAACATTTTATAAAACCACTTCTAAATATAGCGAAAATACTAAACCAACTGATTGCGCGTTCTCCAAGTCCAGTTTTAGTCCTAATCCGCATCGCATCGCTATTCGCATGCTTTCGCTCAAGAAGAATGTTTCAAGAGGTAGCTATGATCCTTTTATCACATCTATGATGTGAAACCGTGGCAACAGGAAAAAGAGCCAAGGTGCATAATCAAAATGTAGACCATATTTTAGACACACATAAATATCATCTTCGTACCACACATTCGCGTTGAATTCGCTTACGTAGGAGGGCAAGCATTCTACTGACTTTTTAAAATTCAAATGACTTTCGATTATCACTATTCAAATAAATTATGTATCCTTAATTAACTATTCAAGAAGTTTTTTGCTGCATAAAAGAATATTAAGGAAAATTAACCGTCTAGCTTCAGGTTTTCAAGTCGCATCTTAACTTAATAAATATAGCATTCCTTATTTATGCTTTAGCAGGTAATATAGTTAAATACTGGTACGATTTTGCAAAATGATTTTAATATTTTATTTGACAACGTCGGTGTCTTTGTGGATACTAAGTACAGTGCGACAAGTCTATCATGGCGTTCTGTGCGCCACTGTGCTCAACATTACTATTGCCATTGTTTATAACATGAGACTAAATTTGGAAAAAAAAACATTTTTAATTTACACAATAAACGCAACAGCAGCAGCACACACCGAGATCCAATAGTGAATTTTCAAGATGGCCATGGAGTATAAAAATTGGATGACCCAATTAGTTCTTCGAAACGCCACCGCCAACTTATACTTGTGGCACTGTATATATAAATTTTTATTATTATTATTAACCGACTTCCAAAAAGGAGGAGGTTCTCAATTCGCCCGGTATCTTTTTTTTTTCTATGTATGTCCACCGATTTCTCCGCGATTATTGGACCGATTCGCGTGATTTTTTTTAATCGACACAGGATGTTTGCGAAATGGTCCCATAAAATGTTCACCTTCAACTCCTCAAGCCTGATGCTGCAGGGATATTGCTCACCTAAACTAAAGAGATTTAGGAAATGTCGATTACGAATTATTATTATAGGTAACAAGTATGGACTACATCATGAAGCTTCAGGTCCTAGCTCCTCAATCCTGATGCTGCAGGGGCCTACCTAAAACTATGGCGATTTAGGAAATTTCGATTACGAATTGATATTGTAGGTAACAAGTATGGACTACATCATGGAGCTCCAGGTCCTAGCTCTTCAATCCTGATGCTGCAGGGTACAGCCTACCTAAAACTATGGGGATTTAGGAAATGTCAATTAAGAATTGATATTGTAGGTAACAAGTATGGACTACATCATGGAGCTCCAGGTCCTAGCTCCTCAATCATAGGATACTACACTTAAAAGCTTAAAATAAAAATTCTTTTCAAAAAACTGACTTCTAACGCCACTACAAAGTATAAAAATAATTTTAGTTTGTCCACGTTTGTTGAAGTCGGGCGGGCCTAAAATACAAACTATGAAACCGACTCGCGATGCCCGCTCGACTTCTACAAAAGAGTCTCTCATATTCTGTAGCGTCGCGCATCGATTTCATAGTTTGTATTTAGGCCCGCCCGACTTCAACAAACGTGGACAAACTAAAATTATTTTTATACTTTGTAGTGGCGTTAGAAGTCGGTTTTTTGACAAGAATTTTTATACTCATTTTGTCTTATCGTTACCACTTCTGTTGTTAACATTTTTAGGGTTCCGTAGTAAACAAGGAACCCTTATAGTTTCGCCATGTCCGTCCGTCTGTCTGTCTGTCCATCCGTTGGTACTAGAAATAGACTATTGATACTAGAAATCTGAAATTTGACAAGGGTATAAATATCAATCACGCCGAAAAAGTGGTGAAATAAAATTATGAAAAATATTTTTTTTAGGGTACCTCCCCTACATGTAAAGTGGGGATGAATTTTTTTATTCTAGTCTATCCCACAGTGTGGGGTGTCGTTGAATAGGTCTTTAAAAATGATTGTGGGTGTGGGAACACCATTTTTATTATATTTTCTACTAGGTTTAGGTATATTAAGACTGTAGAATCATACTAATATTATAAATGCGAAAGTGTGTTTGTTGGTTTGTCCTTCAATCACGCCGCAACAGAGCTACGGATTGACGTGATTTTTTGCATGGGTATAGTTGTGGACCTGGAGAGTGACATAGGGTATAGTTTTTATCCTGGGAAATCCAAGAGTTCCCGTGGGATTTTAAAAACTTAAACCACGCGGACGAAGTCGCGGGCATCGGCTAGTCATCGATGACGAAGAGTCTAACGGAATGATTTTAAAAATTTTATGTATCTATTTGAACACTCTAATCTCTAAAACAGTGATAGCCTAGTGGTTAGGACTGTGGTCTCCTATTCGGGGGGTCGTAGGTTCGATCCCGGGTACGCACCTCTGACTTTTCGGAGTCAAGTGCGTTTAAGCAATTAAATATCACTTGCTTCAACGGTGAAGGAAACATCGTGAGGAAACAGTTTCTCATAATATTGTCGAAGGTGTGTGAAGTCCAACAATTCGCATTGGGCCAGCGCAGTGGACTATAACCCTTCTCTGAGAGGAGACCGCGCTCAGTAGTGACACAGTAGAATTATAACCAGTACTGAAACTACCTACAAACGCTCGAAACGGCCTCACTCACACAAACATGCGCATCGACGAGACAATTAGCGGACCTCGCAGTGCTGTCAGTACTGAGGACCGGTATTTGGTCTCGTCGATGCGCATGTTTGTGTGAGTGAGCCGTTTCGAACGTTTATAGGTAGTTTCCATACTCTATCTATCTTTACTCTGGTAGTGAGCCGTTGAGGGGTTGCTAATGATGATGATGATGAATCTCTAAAACTACTAGAGGAATTTTTACGTCTAACGAGCGTACCTACTTTAGATTAATATTATGTACATAGTTATAAACTTTAATTCATCAAAATATCGCCTTATGGAAAGTTTTCAACCAGCTACTAAACCTATAGTTTGTACAAGAAGTCAAATATTATGGCAATTAAACTACGGCCGTTCTTCAGAGAATGCGTTCCTGACACGTCGCGATTGAACTGACGACGTAACTTTGTAATGGCGTTGCAGTTACGATAAAAATATTATTGCTGGTTGTTTACCGTTTTAACAATTGATGAGCATTAAAACAACATTATTATATCAATAATCAATTAATGTTATAATTTTGTGCCAAACTGAGTGTCAAATAACTTGGTAAACAATATTAACTGATAGGTGTCAGGAACGCATTCTCTGAACGGCCGAACTATAGTTGATTGTTAATTTTAAAATATTTAAATCCTCGCGGACGAAGTCTTGGACATCAGCTAGTTAATGAACAACAACTTAAAAGTAATGGCACGATTAGAGGTTAATGTACTTACTTCAGAATAATTAAATGCACTTAGCAATTATTATTCTAAGTGTTTAACCAATAACAAAACAGATAAGACATTTGGGTAAACCGATATTGCGCATTTACTAATGTTAAAACAGTCAAGCAATAATGAAGCCATTTATATTTTAATAAACGACAGATACATTTAATGTATTATGAAGGAAGAAACGAAAAATATGTGAAAAGATTAGAAACCTACCTAGTTGTTTTCTTACAGAGTTCCCATAGCCACTTTCCAGGGTGACACCTTCTGGCTCCATGATCAGATTCTGGATGATATTATCTAGGACCAGAGTACGTACTTGTCAAGACGAACCTAACAAGTCCAAACTCGATGGGGTTACGTGGTTTTTACAGAGTTCCCATAGCTGCCTTCCGGCTCCATCCATCATCAACTCCATATTATAATAACACTAGCGGTCGCCCGCGACTTCGTCCGCGTATAATTTCTGATTTTCTATGAGATTATAAAAAGACTAGCTGATGCCCGCGACTTTGTCCGCGTGGATTTAGTTTTTAAAGTCCCTCGGGAACTCCTTGATTTTCCGGGATAAAAAGTATAGTCTAGTCAACAAGTGCCTTTTTGGTCAACTTTTTTCAGCAGTCTCCGAAAATTATGATTGAGGTGTTATTCGATTTGGAATGGCATCTAGATAGTTTTCGAAAAACAATGAAGTTCCGCAAATAAAAATTACAAAAGTTATTAACAATTAACTAAAAAAAAGGGGGGTTTAGTTTTTTGCAAATATCTCATAAACTAATAAAGATTTTTCAAATTTGAAAAAAGATTCTGAAAGAAGAGGAAATTTCCAATAAAAAACTTTTGACTCCCGGAACTCTATATCTCCATTATTTATAATTTTAATTTAACGCTGAAAATAGGTCTGCGCGCGACATTTTTAGATTGCGCGCGCGGCGTCAAAAGCGAGTACGGCACATTTTTCAAATCGGTTCAGGCGTCTTCGAGTATTCGGTGAACATACATAAAAATAAAAACAAAAAAAAAGATTCCCACGAATTGAGAACCTCCTCCTTTTTGAAGTCGGTTAAAAATGAAACTTTGCTACAATCAAACAACATAAACGGTGCTTATAGTAGCTATTTTATTTATCACGATACAGATAAAATTAATATAACAAAATGACATCATCACTCGGGTCGCTCCGGCCGCGTGCTCTTCGGCAGAATGATGCAGAGGAGGCCGCTCGCTGAAACAAACACAATAAACTGTAACATTACCTCATACCATAAATCAATAGCAGTGATAGCCTAGTGGTTACGACTGTGGTCTCCTATTCGGGGGGTCGCAGGTTCACTACTACCTACTACTACTTTACTTTTTTAACCGAATTTCAAAAAAGGAGTTATGTTTTTCTACCTATGCATATCGATAGCTCCGTGATTTCTTAACCGATTTGCGTGAATCTTTTTTTCGATACAGAAACTTTGCGAGATGGTCCCATAAAAATTTCGGGTTCTAACTCCTCAATCTTGATGCTGCACTGGTACTGCCCACCTAAACTGTTATGATTTATTAACTGTCAATTATATAAGAGTTGTTAGAGGTACCAAGTAAAGACCTATACATAGTTGAATTTCAGGATCCAACTCTTCAATCCTGATGCTGCAGGGGTTCTGTCACGCGGACGAAGTCACAGGCATCAGCTAGTAGAGAATATAAATAATAAACTGCATTCTTTCTTAAAATAGGACGTTGTTATGAAGGTACTCAAATATGGTCGAACGAAGCAACGGCTGGTTCATTCGTCGTGCTCGTGAACGGGTTCCACTGGCGGGAATGGGGCTACTTTCAGTCTGCCCGTCTTAACGTGAATTGAATTGTAGTACCTACGCTTTTTTGGAACTTCACCTCACTGTAGAAATATTATATTCTATTCTATTCTAACAAAGTTGCATGGGTTAAATCGGCATGGCATCCGGCTGCCCACAAGATAGTATAAAAACTTATTACAATGTAATAGCTGTGTAATATTGTAAAATGATTATTTTGAAAAGAGCAACTGCTGAGTTTCTTGCCGGCTCTTCTCAGCAGAATCCGCTTTCCGAATCGATGGTAGATTCATGACTTGTCATAAGAGCCACAGGTTGGCCTACGTGAAATAAATAATTTTGAATTTTGAATTTTTTTTTTAAATGATTATTTTGTAAAGAGCAACTGCTGAGTTTCTTGCCGGCTCTTCTCAGCAGAATCCGCTTTCCGGACCGGTGGTAGATTCATGACGTGTCATAAGAGCCACAGGTTGGCCTACGTGAAATAAATAATTTTGAATTTGAAGAATGAGATGTATTACTCACTAATGAGCAGCGAGCCAAACATGTATATAGGCACGATGCAGTGCTCGTCGACAAGCGAGCCAAACACCACGTTGCCGACGATGGCGCCAATCCGACCGCACATCACCGTCACCGCCATGGCAGTTGCTCTGCGGGGGCAAAGAATACAATAGTTTCCATCATCATCATCATAATCATCATCATCATCATCATCATCATCATCATCATCATCATCAGCAACCCATCAACCCATCTCACTACTGAGCACAGGTCTCCTATTAGAGAAGGGTTAAAGACCATAGTCCACCACGCTGGCCCAATGCGAATTGGCAGACTTCACACATCTTTCAGAACATTATGGTGAACTCTCAGGTGTGAAGTTTTCCTCGCGATGTTTTCCTTGCTTCAAGCTTGTGATATTTAATTTCTTTTACGCACTTTTGTATTTAGGAAAGCCAGATGTGCGTGCCCGGGTGCGTGATCGAACCTGCGACCCCCCGAATAGGAGACCGCTGTACTAACCACTAGGCTATTTACAATACAGTTACAGTTACATTATACACTATTCATGTTGATTCTAACATTGTAAGACTATTCTAACGGATAGTTTTACAAAGTTACATGTTACAATCAACATATGAACAGGAAAGAAGGACTATAATGAATATAAGAACAAGAAAAATACAAATGATGGAAGGGAATGATGGATTTATTATGACGAGGTTAATTCGTGATTAATGAACTTCTTTACTGAGTTACAATCATTATAAGAATATGAAAGAAGAACAAATAATCTAACATAGGACAAGAAAAATACAAATGATCGAAGGGAATGATGGAATGGTAAGAAGAGGGAAAGAAACACATTTCGTACGTCGAGACATAGATAAATTATAAAGGACGAGGTTAAAACATGATTACTTCTTAACAAAGTTACAATCGATATCAGCATAGGAAAGATTCTTCTTTCTTGCGCTAAGTAAAAAAAAAAACGTTTTTTTGTGTGTGTATGCTTTAATAGCTGGCTACATCATCAGACCCTGCGTATCATCTAGGACCAGAGTACTTGTTAAGATGAATCAAACAAACCCAAACTTGATGGGGTTACGTCGTTTTATGAGGTACGGACTTCCCTTAGCCGCCTTCCAGCTCCATCATCAGACTGTGGATATCATCTAGGACCAGAGAACTTGTAATTTTTTTCAGCTCAGTGTGTGCCTGAGATTCCGAAAAGGAGCGATCTCCTTTTCTTCAAATCTTAGTCACCAGATTATCACCGCTAGTAACAGTAATAGGTAGGTATATAAATATTAGCTATATTTAAAAAAAAATACATTTTTCATTTTTAAGAAAGTAACTTTTTTGCCGGCTTTTCGCAACAATAATCTGCTTTCCGAAACCCTGGAGTACTATCTTGACTTAAAAAAGTTGGCCTTTATTAGATCATTATCATTTGAAATTCTTTTTTTTTTAATTATGTATAACATCTTGTCTGTACCTGCATATGCAAATAAAGAATTGGTTGATTGATTGATTGATTGAATTCAAGCACACAATATTGTTAGTGTCGCAAAAAGGGACCAGAGTGAAAAATACTCACGCGACTTTAGTGGGGAAGATCTCGCATATAACGCAGAACATCACCGCCTCGGTGCAGCTGACGATGGCTTCAAAGACACATGACAGGACCAGATTCTGCAGTGATGATGCCACCAGGTTCAGACCCAGCGCTGCTAAGCCGGAGACTATCAACATCCCCACTGCAAAGAGAATTCATTATTAAAAACAAAAAAGGTTGCAAGAAAATCAAATCAAGTGGGCAGATGGAATGGTGAGATAAGTCCCTTGCTTAAGCAGCTAGCTGTTGCTGGCAAACTTTTAGGAAGATTCGACCGTAATCTGATCTAGAAACTGCAAAAAAAATTTTATTTTGCTTAATATTTTCATAATATGTTTTACGGAATATTACTATCGGGTGATGTTGCAGATTTATGTAGATGATAAAGCAGTGATAGCCTAGTGGTTACGACTGTGGTCTCCTATTCGGGGGGGTCGTAGGTTCGATCCCGGGTACGCACCTCTGACTTTTCGAAGTTAAGTGCGTTTAAGAAATTAAATATCACATCCTTTAACAGTGAAGGAAAACATCGTGAGGAAACCTGCACACCTGAGAGTTCTCCATAATGATCTCGAAGGTGTGTGAAGTCCGCCAATTCGCATTGGGTCCGAGTGGTGGAATATGGCCTATAACCCTTCTCTGAGAGGAGACCTCGCTCAGTAGTGAGCCGATGATGGGTTGATAATAATGATGATGTTGCAGATGTAAAGAAAATTATTGGATTGAAAAAAGGACAATGTATAATTTAAAACCACGGGACTCCCTTCCAGGGAAATTCAAAGACATCTCACACGTAAACTGCACACAACAAAATATTCTTATTTTTTTTTAAAGAGCAACCGCCGAGTTTCTTGCTGATTCTTCTTGGTGGAATGACATTCCTAGCAGATTCACTTGAGGATTCAAAAGCACTTTTTAAAAGTTTATTGGTATGAATTCAATAAATTTAATGGCCGATGGCCTTGGGAAAAGAAAAACTGCAATAGTTACTCACCTAGCATAATTTTCTTTCCAATCTTATTAATAGTGAGACCAACCAATAGCGCGGTGGGAATACAACTCAGGGCGACCACCAGAGTGTGGATAAACACTCTGTCATCTATCACTTGTGGGCACTCTTGTTTACCCTGGAACAAACATGTTTTATTTTTAGAAGATAGAACTTCACTTGTACTTATTTTGACTTAAAAACCTCGAGAGCTGCCGATAGCTACACGAAGTTTGATTCTTAGGACCTGTTTCACCACTATCCTTTAAAGTGTCTGATATATATCCAACAGATAAAATAGCTGTCAGATAAATCTGTCCAATATTTTATAGAGTTTATCTGCTAGATTGTCTTAACGGACACTTGTGAAACAGAAATTTGATCTCCATCTGTCAGACAAGTTGTGGATAGGCTATCACGCACTTTATCAGCAAGTGGTGAAACAGGTCTTTATTTTATTATAGTTCTTGCAATTCACGAGGGCGACTGACTTATGGTTGTGTGTGTGTCGTTTCTGTATAAGTGTGAGCGAGCGCAATTGCTCGCGCCTGCCCGCTCCCACCTAGGCTTTGACGCACACTTATGCAATGGGCATGTACACGAAGTAACCACAAGTAAAGCTCACTCGCCTTCGTGAATTGCAAAAACTGTATTATCTAAGCGTCGGGTCACACCTGCGGAACGTACGGCGCCGATCCTTCCGCGGCGGCATTGTCGGTCGCAGTATTCGTACGGCGCCGAACGCGACGGAAGGTTCGGCTGGTGTGTCATGGGTAATTGAATTTACATTGCGAGCGCAACCAACCGAACTTTCGGCGCCGTACGTTCCGCAAGTGTGTCGCGACGCTAAACAATCAATTTCAATCCAGGTTTCCTGGCAGAGATAGCGGTAAAGATGCTTTGGTTAAGAGCGCGTGTAACCTCAAAAAAAAATCAGATTTCGCGATGAGATAAAACATAGCCACAACCTCATGTGAGGCGCGACAAAAGAAAGCGTTTTGCGCGGAATAGGAGTGTAGTAAGCGCCAAATACTTTGTAACTTGTAAAATATTCATTTTCTTTTCAATTCACTAGGCTACTCTCTTGATAATATCAATCGGAATTTAATGTAAAAATTTTGGCTCTGTAATATGCAACACATTGAAAATAAATGAATATTGGTTAAAAATTAGACCTAACTTCGCGATTTTTTATTGTCGAACGAATTTCATAATTTTATGTTTTTGCCCAAGCACGTCCCTTGGCAGTATGATGTAATTCTTGCGTGTGTTTTTTCGGATACTTGAAACTTGATCTACTACTGTAAAAATCAAATCTGTTTACTGTTAACGAGCGCACACCCACTCTTAAAGTAATCTACACACCAGCAGTTCGCTCCTCGTGACGTTGGCAGACACCTCGCAGACGCCGGCAGAGACTCCGGGGAACAGCGAGGAGAACTGACTGAATCTCTCGAAGAGATCCGGGAACCACATCATGAGGGTGTAGTAACTGGAATAAAGCAAGCGAATGTAAAGCTTAGAGTCAATCAGCGTGCGAAGAAGAGAGCTGATGCTTATGCTTGTTGATTTGTATGTGTAGTGTTTCTCTACGTGGTCATATCAGAAATTGTCACATTTAATGTCTTTGTGTGATTTAGTAAAGGATCCTAGACCGTATCCCTCGGTTGGTACTTGGTGCATAAGATTGAAGCTATGATTAAGAACGCTATAGTCCAAGATTAACATGGGAAAGGTTAGACTCACCAACCCGCTCAGAATGCTTGGCATTTTAATTGCCAACAATCTTTAAGTACTAAATTTGGTGCATAAGATTGATCCCACTGAAATAAAGCTATGGTTAAGGACGCTATAGTCCAAGATTAACATGGGAAAGGTTAGACTCACCAACCCGCTCAGAATGCTTGGCATTTTAATTGAATGCCAAGAATTTTAATTCAATGCCAATTTAATTAAAAAAAATCTTTGAATAGCCGCTCTTAGTAAAGGTACCCAAAATGGACCTTTTCATAGATATTTATTCTCACCTGAACATAAGCCCGAAATCGACAAAGCAGCAAAGCACGAGGAGACCGATGTACGGCGGAGTGACAAGCATCTTCTTCCTGAACCAGAACGCGTTCCACCTCTGGTTCCACGTGAGCGGTAACTTTGTCTCGTTCCCGTTGTTGTCTGCTGGAACTATTTCTTCTTCTTCGCCATCTGTCGCGCTGATCATTGATTCTACCTATAAAATAATTAATCATTTTAATCTTCCAAATATTCATTTCATTCGTTTGATTCGTTTCATTAGTTCCATTCGTTTCATTCGGTCCATTTATTTGATTCGTTTCATTCGTTTCCTTCATTTCATTCGTGTCATTCGTTTCATTCATTTCATTCGTTTGATTCGTTTCCTTCATTTCAATCGTGTCATTCGTTTCATCCATTTCATTCGTTTCATTCGCTCCTTTCGTTCCATTCATGCTATTCATGCCAGTCATTCCAGTCATTCCAGTCATTCCAGTCATTCCAGTCATTCCAATAATTTCATTCATTCTATTCGTGTTATTTATCTCAACCAATCGCCGGCATACTACTGGGAACAGTTCTTCTCTCTGGCGATCTTTTCAAATGTATTGGTTGAGATAATGATGATTGGAGAAATTGAGTAATCCACTTGAACTATATCGTTCGGGAAACCGCACCGGGAAGCGCGGTGTTGGCAGACCCCCAACTAGGTAGACCGACGATATCAAACAAGTCGCAGGGAGCCGCTGGATTCAGAGGCCTGTAGAAGTCCAAGTAAGAGACCTTTGTCCAGCAGTAGACGTCTATCGGTTGATAAAGAATAAAAAGATATCGTTCGTCTTAAAGAAAGCACTAAAAATGCCATATCATAGCTAATATGCCCAAGCGCAGAACTGCTTACTGGAAAATCTTTCTCGGACAGCTTAGTGTTGACAACGAATATCCTCTGCAGCACATGCAGGGCTTGTTCAGTCTTGTCGGCGTGCAGCAAGTATCGCGGGCTCTCCGGGAAGGGCAGCAGCAGCAGCACGACCAGCAGACTGGGGATGCCGCAGGCGAACACAAACACCCGCCACGACGTGTACTGGAAGTCTGCGCCCGGGGCTGTGAGGTTGAAGCGCGGGTCTTGGATGATGAGCCAGGCGATACCTGAAAGACAGGGATTGAATCGCTTAATTTCATCGGTTTAGTGCAGTGGTACTCTACCATAATTTCATAGGGGCAACAAACACGAGTTGTGTTTCCACTTTATTTGTGTCTAAGTTATGTCTTATTTTTTTTTTTTATTTATTTATTTATTTATAGACAACAAAGAGTGAACACTATACACCATAAAATTACAGACCAAAGCACTAGACCAAAACTTGTGGCTGGTGATTGCAATTGGCAGCCCAATTAGACCGCAGCCTGTGCTAGGGCTGTCCAAATATCCTCGGCCCAATTGTGTTAATTTCTTATTAATATGTATATACGGAGAAAGAAAAAAATTAAAAAAATATATAAATATATAAATATATATATATATATATATATATATATATATATATATATATATATATATATATATATATATATATATATATATATATATATATATAATCTTTCCTTATTTTCTAATATATATTAGAAAATAAGGAAAGTGCAGTTTGTGCAACAGTGTCACTGTATTAAGTTTATGTATAGTTACTTGTCTATATGTATTAGAAATGATAAAGTGTCCATGACACTAATAGCGTTACCATCAACAAATCTTGTCATAAAGACATTTAAAGTTTTCAAACGAGCATACTAGTAGATATTTCTTTAAGTCCAGCTGCTACAGCCAACGCCTTGGTAGGCCGGGAGGACCGGGCATCCGCACTGCTCCAGCGGTGCGAGCAGGTGCGGACCAGGCAGGCAGTCGTCGAAGGGGCCTTCCGAGACCTCATGGCATTGGAGCTACCTCCGGAATCGCTGGAGTCCTCGGTGCGGGACTACGAACAGTTCTTTGAGCTGACAGACGGTCTGGTGGAGGAAGCCGCGAGGCTCAAGAAGGAGGCGAGAATGAGCTCTATTCTTGAGTCTCCCACCAGACCCACCACGCAGCCTGCCTTACAGGGCAAGTTGCCAACAATAAACTTGCCCCACTTTTCTGGCAACCTGAGCGAGTGGCTAGGCTTTCTCAGCCTCTTTGATAGCCTGGTGGACGCGAGAAGAGACCTGTCTCCCTGCCAGAAACTGGCCTATCTACTCTCTTCCCTGCAGGGAGAGGCTCTGGGTTTAGTTAGCCACCTAGACCTCTCCGAGGAGAGTTATACCACCGCGCGGGAACTACTGACTCGGCGGTATGCCAACGTGCGCCGGTTAGCAGACACACACGTGGCACAAATTCTAGCGCTGCCACGTGTCTATGGGGTGTCTCATTTAAGAGAATCGCTCTTAAATCCACTGATTATAGCCTGTAACGCTCTTAAGCGTTTAGAGCTTCCCGTGGACCAGTGGTCCTTCCTTTTACTACACATTGTGTTGTCCCGCCTACCTTCCGAGTTGAAACTGCGTTTTGAGCAAAGGTATGGTGGGGACGGGGCCAGCTACCTGCCCCCCTTTTCGGACCTTTTAAAGTTCCTTGAGGAAGAGTGCCGGCAGGCTGATAACTCCGGTATTGCTGGTCCTTCAAGGACCCCAGAGCGGCCTGCCCAGCTGAGGAAGGAAAAGGGTCACACTGGCGTCCCTGGTAAAAAGGCCTCCGACCGGAGACCAGTGCCCGTTTACACTGGACTTGCTGCCACTGAACCTGCCCCCTGTAACTATTGCAGGCGTCCAGGCCACCGGGTGCTTTCTTGCCCCCAGTTTCTCTCTAAGCGGATCAAGGATCGGAGGGGCATTGCAAGAGACCGCCACTGGTGCTATAGCTGTCTGGGAGCTCACATGCAACGGGACTGCCAACAGCAACGGCCATGCCCAATCTGTAGGGGTAACCACCTGGAGATTTTGTGCGCCAACAAGAATGGTGTTGGCCGCCAGGTGGAGAGTGAGGGCGCGCCCCGCACGGGCGGGGGCGCTCTTACCGATCGCTCCCCGGATTATTTGCGTCGGTCCCCTGATCAGGGCCATGAATCCCGACGCGTCCGGATTTCGACCCCGCCTATGGGGGCTTCACCCCCCCGTGAGGGGGGCGCCAACCCCCCTCGACGTTCTGATGGGAGATTTGTGGCGGCCCCGTCTACGGTTCGACCTACCCGCTATTCACCTCCGCTTCATGAGTGGCCACGCCTCGAACGCCGCCCACCTCGAGCGGGTCGACAGACTTACTACGTCCTACCGACCTCAGCCCGTATGACTAGGCCCGTGCTGCCGCCACGAGATGACGCATGGGTTTACCCAAATGGAGGTCTGTCCCCCTTACCGTTGGAGGTCCCCCCTGAGTCTCAATATGAGATTCCCCGGTTAGAGGACGGGTTTGATGAGGACGACCACCAATAGGTAGTTGCCGCCCTAGCCCCCACCACAGCAACTTCTCCTGAGACCTTGAACCTCCGGCAGTCTGTCTGTCAGACCATTCTTTTGCCGACTGTCTCAGTGAAGGTATTCAACCCGAAGGGTGAATTTTTAATCGTTCGCGCCCTTTTGGATTCGGGTTCACAGCGCTGTATTGCTTCTTCTCGTTTGGTGGGTGAGCTAGGGCTCCCCTGGAGTCCTCGAACAGGACGGGTGATAGGTATCGGGGGTATAGAGCCCTCGACTCCTACCGGGGAAGCGGAATTAATGTTTGGCCCCGTTACGGGCAATTTTAGGGTCTTGGTCAAGGTGTCAGTCCTTGACAATATCTTAGGTCCCCTACCGCAGGTCCGAATAACTGACGCTGCGGTGTCCTGTGCATCAGGCCTAAGCCCAGCTGACCCCCACTGGACTGAACCCGGTCCTACGGACCTTTTGCTGGGTTCCGACGTGTTGGGCCTGGTCTTGTCAGGGGAAATTAGGGTTTTGCAGAAGGACGGCCTATGTGCCATGTCCACTATATTCGGTTCTAGCTTTTTTGGACCCGTGCTATGGTCTTCGGACCTACCGGTGCTGGACCAATTGCAAGCAGCCGGCTTGACGCTGTCGGACGTGGTCCAGCGCTTTTGGGAAATTGAGGAGCCGCCGCATGCCGCACGAGTTGACCCTCTTGACCTGGAATGTGAGTTGTTTTATCAAAACAACACAGGCCGCCGTGTCGATGGGCGATTTGTAACTCGCTTGCCCTTTCTCGCTTCTCGCCCCCCACTTGGTCAATCGCGGGCCTTGGCGGAAAAGAGGCTCTTGTCCATGGAACGGCGCATGCGGCGCGACCCCACCTTCCGCTCCAAGTACGTTGAATTTATGCGCGAGTACGAGGGCCTGGGGCATATGTCACCATCCAATTTTGATTGGCGCGCACACGAGCACTACTTCTTACCCCACCATGCCGTCTTGAAGACCCCTGGGGGGAAGATTCGAGTGGTTTTTGACGGCTCCGCGGCCACATCCAACGGGGTGACATTGAACCAATGCTTGCACTCCGGTCCTAAGCTGATCAAGGATATCTCCGATATCCTCACGCATTTCCGCCGGCACCAAATTGTTTTCGTAGCTGACATCAAGATGATGTTTAGACAGTCGGTGGTACATCGCGATGATCGGAGATACCAAATGATTCTGTGGCGCGAAAATCCTAATGAGCCAATGCGTGTCTTTGAATTGAACACCACGACCTATGGACTCAAGTCAAGCCCCTATATTGCTATCAGGACCTTGTTAGAACTAGCTAACCGGGAGCGACTGAATTACCCTCGCGCATCAGCCATCTTGGAATCGTCAGTCTATATGGACGATATTTGCACGGGAGCCTCGAGCGTTGAGGAAGCTCTGATTCTTCGCGATGAATTAATTGCAATACTGAAGTCCGGAGGTTATGAGTTGGGCAAGTGGCTGTCCAACTCCCCTCACGTCTTGAAGGATCTTCCGGGAAAGGATCAGCAGGATCCTCATATTTTTGAAAATCCCGAAAATCCCAATTTGCTGACGGTCCTTGGAATACAGTACCAGCCCGTCCAAGACGTTTTCACCTACCGGGTCAAATTAGACCCACCTCCTAAGGTCTGGACTAAGCGTTCCGTATTGTCTACGGTTGCTCGCACTTTCGATCCCAATGGATGGATCACTCCCGTAATATTTTTAGCTAAATGTTTCCTCCAGAAACTTTGGATTGCTGAACTCGGTTGGGACGAACCACTCTCTGGGAAGTTATTGAAGGAGTGGAACTCCCTTGTGTCTTCACTTCCTGAAGTTAACCGAATTTCCATGCCTCGACGCTTCCTACCAACAGGAAGGTGTCATGCCAGTCTCCACGGGTTTTGCGACGCCTCCGAACGAGGATACGCCGCCGTGGTATATTTGAGGACTGTCGATGTCGCCGGTGAGGTCGCGACGCATCTCGTCTTGGCAAAAAGCAAGGTGGCCCCTATTCGGTCACGGTTAACTATCCCGAAATTAGAATTGTCTGGCGCCGCCCTTCTGGTACGCCTCTTGAACCACGTCCGTTCCTCTTTGGCATCTGCGGTCGATCTGACCGACGTTTATGCCTGGACGGACAGTGAGATTGTCCTTTGCTGGCTACGAGCCGCGCCTCACAACTTAGAGGTCTTTGTGGCGAATCGGGTCTCCCAAATTCAGAGCTCTGCAGTACCGGTGATTTGGAGACACGTACCCGGAGAACTGAACCCGGCCGATTGCGCCTCCCGCGGCTGTGAGGCCTCTTCACTGGTCCACCATCACCTTTGGTGGGAGCCAGGTTGGCTATCCCAAATCCTTACGACCACGGGCGGGGGGATTGTTCGCGCCATAATTCCTAGTTCCATGGTCATAGCGCGGGCAATCTCTCTGTGGCTCGGAATTGAAGTTGACAGATGACGTTTTTAACTTCCCGCCATTTTGAGGTGTGAATTTGCACTTTGCTTTTTGACAGCTAATACGTGTTCACGAAAAAACCCGGGTCGCCTCGCGACGGTTTGCTGTTTTAAGTGTCTGAATTTAGCTTATTTTTACGGTTTTGTTGTGTCGCCAAGCGGTCTATGTGTAGACCTAGATGTAAGCATCATTGTTAATGCGCTATCCGTAACAAAAGACACTTTTTGGAACCGGCCGACTTTGCTCGCAACGTGCTCGGCAGAAAAGTGTGTGAAAAGTGATTTTAGACCAGCTCATTGGACCTTAACTAGTGACCAGCCGAGTGTACAGCCTGCAGGCCATCAGCTGGCTGCCTGCCCTGCGGCGCCTAGCGGTCTGAGAAGTCCACATTTACACTTTACCTTCACAACACACCACACCACCACTCTCATACACCCTCAGGCCGTACAAGGATTGACTGCTGCGAAGAAGGTGAGTGTAACCCCATTATTAGGTTAAGTTAGGAACAAATCTGACCGCGGTTAAGGGCCCTTTGGGCAGCGACTCTGGACTCAGGTTTAGCTGATGGGCCCCTGAATCTAGTAGTCCAGGTCTTGATTCGTTGGCCAAAGCCGTTGGCCTCAACACCAGCTTTAATTTTTTCTTCAGGGGAGGGTGCTGGGCACACAGAATAACATTAGATATCTCCGGTGGGAGGCTGTTGAACAATTTTGGTGCCATAGATGAACAATGCTTTTTAGCGAATCCAGACGTTCCCAGTGGAACCAAACATCTTTGTTTTCTTTGCCTTTGTTTTCTTAAAATGAGTATTTGAATTAGTTTCAATTCGATGCCTTAACATGGGTAGCCTAAGTATGTCACGCTCTCTTTAAACATTTCTGTGGTGGTGTCGTGTGATACGGGTTGTTACGTTCCCTCAAATATGGTTGAGCGAAGCAATGGCTGGGTCATGCGTCATGCTCGTGAATGGGTGCCACCGGCGGGAATGGGGTTACTTTCTGTCTGCCCGTCTTAACATGTGTAGAATTATAATTAGGTATGCTTTTGTGGAACTTCCCCTCATTGTGGAAACTCTAGATACATAGCATAATGTCCATTATATTGTAAACTTGTTTTGAAAAAAGCAACTGCCGAGTTTGTTGCTGGTTCTTCTCGGCAGGAAGGGCATTCCGAACCAGTGGTAGACTCATCGACGATTCAAAAGCACTAAAAAAGTTTATTTGAATAAAACACATTTTTCTATTCTATTCTAAAAAAACCATTTCTATTCTATTCTATTCTATTCTATAGTCGCGGGCCGCAAAAAAGAAATTAGCAGTCATAGGGACTGCCGATAGAACTGAAAACAAGATTTGCAAATAATTAAAAACAAATTAATTTAAGAAAATCGCACTGTCACGATTTAGTGAGTGAGATTCGAACCTGCGACATCATACATTAAACGGTAAGGAATGCGGCTGCTTGCCCGCTGCGCTGTACAAGGTTGCTTGGGAACTTCGAAAATGTTGACCGCTTACTGAAATCTCCAGGTGACGATTGTGAAGGTGACGATGACGCGAAATCCAT
The DNA here is from genome assembly GCA_029955525.1 of Oeneis ivallda. Taxonomy (NCBI): domain Eukaryota; kingdom Metazoa; phylum Arthropoda; class Insecta; order Lepidoptera; family Nymphalidae; genus Oeneis; species Oeneis ivallda. The sequence goes on from JARPMR010000009.1 coordinate 22,899,380, forward strand.
GATTTTTGCTCACCCAAAAAAGTGCTCAACGCGCCTAAAGAAGTTTTCACTTAAAAAATTGGTAAAGATCCTTTTTTGAAGTCGGTTAAAAATAAATGTATAAATTGCCGACTATATTACGGCAAATTACTGATCAATAAGAGCAATGCACACTGCTGCGCGGTGTTTTATTTACTCAGCGCGCTCTCAATTTTTAGGCGCGAAATTCAAAATGGTTTAAAATAAAGTAACACATTATGGTTGGTATAAGGGCCAACCACAAAAGCCCGACGGGCCGCAGGTTGAGTATAGCTAGTCCAGTGATTCGTACGATTCTTGGGTCAGGTCAAAAATCGTGTTGGGTATTTCTGTCAAGAAATTCGCAGTGTGGAGTTACGGATTAAATTTTGAAAAACCAGGCTCTGCTATAATGTACTTTTAAATGAGTAGGTATATTGTTTGTACAATATTAATTTCTTACCTGGTAATAATATAGTTCCGAAGGTCCAGAACACTTCTAGCCTGCACAGCATGACGTCTCGATGCCGTAAAGAGAGGAAATCTCCGAAGTATGGAAATACGAGACCGGTGGCTCCTATTATACCAAATCCCGAGAAGAACCTGCAATAAGAGCATAATTTAATATGAAATAGTGTTTGTATGAGTTTTAACTCATACAAACACTATAAATACGATAGAAAGATAGTTTTGAAAAGAAGAATTGACGATCTCCCTGGTGTATTGGTGAGCGATGTAGTCTTACAAGTGGGAAATCTCGGGTTCGATTCACTGCAGGTGCAATTTAGAATTTTATTACATTTTTTAATCGTTTCTGGTCTGGTCTGGTGAGGGGCTTTGGTTGTGGCTAGTTACCCAATCGTCGAACACTTGCCGCCAAGCGATTAAGCGTTTCGATACGATGGCTAGCAGAAATCCATCAGGGGTATGGGTTTTAATTTAACAGCTTTAAGTTAGCCCGCTACCATGAGAATGAAAAATAGACTGACTCCGGCCTCGGTGGCATATCTTCACAGCCATCTGTGCAGAAAATTATATACATATAGTGAACACGTGTGTGCGCAAACACAGGTGCACACTACTCCTCCACACTTATACGCTGACAAGACGAAAACCTAACATAACCGCAGAGAAATATGGCGCAAGACATGCTCTCTGAGGCACGGTAGACATTAACATACCTGCAAGCCAGGAACGCGGGAAAGGACTGCATAATACTAGACAAAAAGGCGGCAAGCGCGTCCAGCAGCAGGGCGCCGATAATGGCCTTCCGGCGCCCGCGCGCGTCCGCCAGGTTGCCCCAGAAGTACGAGCCCACGCACATCCCTGCAAACATACGTATAACCATAGTAAGATCATCATCAACCCATCTCCGGCTTACTAACTACTGAGCGCAGGTCTCCTCTCAGAGAACGGAATTATAGGAGATGGATTATAGGATATAGTCAACCACGCTGGCTCAATCAAATTGGCAGACTTCGCCCTCCCTTGAGAATATTATCGAGAACCCTCAGGCGTACACTACTACTACAGTACAGACTAATTTGTGAGTAGCTCACGTCCAACGATATTCTGACTAATTTCTTAAACTGGACACTTTCAAGTAAAGATTTTTATATAAACCTGTGAAGATGATACTTCCATCGCCGCAATTAGAATGCCATAAGCCTACTTTGTCGTATTAGTAGTTTACAAATTGCGAAAAACCAAATTAAATTTGAATTTCACGGGTAGACCCGTATAATTTTTTTTCGAAGCGCCATATCTCGGAAACGAATTGACATATACAAATTTTATTTTTATCAAACTTGTATGAAATTTAACGCTCTACAAAACAGTATAGAAATGTTTTTGCTGTAGGACTTAAGAGAAAAAAGTTATTGAGGAAAAACTGGAGGAAGGTAGAAAATTTTGCAGCTTTCCCCCCCACCCTCCTCTTTTAACACATGGTCTCGAGGTCCAAAACTTGAGAAAATGTTAATTAACGACCCCTGAACAATATCCCAAAGTTTCATTGACTTCCGACCTTTTTCCACCTATCCCCACTTTTTCCTATCTGTCGACTGGACTGGACTATTTTTTCAAAGAGCCATATCTCGGTTACGAATTAACATACAAACATGTTTGTATAGTTAAAATTGTAGGAAATTTAACGGTAAATCCGGAGGAAGGTCGAAAATTTTGCAGTTCGCCCCCCCCCCCCCCCCCCCCCTACTCTTGTAGCACAGGGTCCTCGAGGTCCAAAACTTGAGAAAATGTTAATGAGCCATCCCTAAACAACATCCTAAACTTTCATTAACTTCTGACCTTTTTCCATCTGAAACTACCTGTCTACTGGACTAAAAGGTCCTTTGTAGCAACAGGCGTAATGTAGCCAAGAAGTTCGTAGTTCCCCGAGCCCCTTACCGATGAGCGGCGTAGCAGTGAGCCGCCCCTTGTCGCTGGAGCTGAGGTTGAAGTCGCACTCCGCGGCCGGCAGCACGAAGCTGAGCGTGGTGGTGCTGAGCGCGCACACCGCGTACACCGCGCCGCACGACATCAGCAGCAGCCATTGGAAACACCCCTAACGTAGTCCCTCGAGCCCCTTACCGATGAGCGGCGTAGCAGTGAGCCGCCCCTTGTCGCTGGAGCTGAGGTTGAAGTCGCACTCCGCGGCCGGCAGCACGAAGCTGAGCGTGGTGGTGCTGAGCGCGCACACCGCGTACACCGCGCCGCACGACATCAGCAGCAGCCATTGGAAACACCCCTAACGTAGTCCCTCGAGCCCCTTACCGATGAGCGGCGTAGCAGTGAGCCGCCCCTTGTCGCTGGAGCTGAGGTTGAAGTCGCACTCCGCGGCCGGCAGCACGAAGCTGAGCGTGGTAGTGCTGAGCGCGCACACCGCGTACACCGCGCCGCACGACATCAGCAGCAGCCATTGGAAACACCCGTAACGTAGTCCCTCGAGCCCCTTACCGATGAGCGGCGTAGCAGTGAGCCGCCCCTTGTCGCTGGAGCTGAGGTTGAAGTCGCACTCCGCGGCCGGCAGCACGAAGCTGAGCGTGGTGGTGCTGAGCGCGCACACCGCGTACACCGCGCCGCACGACATCAGCAGCAGCCATTGGAAACACCCCTAACGTAGTCCCTCGAGCCCCTTACCGATGAGCGGCGTAGCAGTGAGCCGCCCCTTGTCGCTGGAGCTGAGGTTGAAGTGGCACTCCGCGGCCGGCAGCACGAAGCTGAGCGTGGTGGTGCTGAGCGCGCACACCGCGTACACCGCGCCGCACGACATCAGCAGCAGCCATTGGAAACACCCCTAACGTAGTCCCTCGAGCTCCTTACCGATGAGCGGCGTAGCAGTGAGCCGCCCCTTGTCGCTGGAGCTGAGGTTGAAGTCGCACTCCGCGGCCGGCAGCACGAAGCTGAGCGTGGTGGTGCTGAGCGCGCACACCGCGTACACCGCGCCGCACGACATCAGCAGCAGCCATTGGAAACACCCGTAACCTAAAAAACAAATTGTAAAAAATTTAAAAAAAAAATGTCCAATGCAGTAGTAGTTTTACGGACTTTCAGTATACGTTGTAAATTAAAAGATTTTTTACATAATCTATATACCTACTTATTAATATTCGCTATTAAATATACTTATTAATATTCTATATACTTATTAATAGTGGTTCGCCCCGAACTGAGACCTCGCGGTAACGGTTTCCCATAATTACCTAATTATTCAATAGATAAATGACGATCAAAATTGACATTATTATTATGCCCGTTTTTACCAACCATACTTAAAATCATCCCCTAAGTAGAAGTCTTTTAACGTAGGTAGCCCCTAAATACATTCCTAACATCCTAATGTCGTTTTCACCTTTAGTTGTCCCGTAGAGGTTCGTAATAACAAAGTTGACAGAATTGTTTGTTTGCTTGAACACGCTAATCTCAGGAACTACTGGTCCGATTTGAAAAATTCTTCCAGTGTTAGATTGCCCATTTATCGAGGAAGGCTATATATATTTCATCACGCTAAGACCAATAGGAGCGGAGCACCAATGAAGAATGTTTCAAAATCGGGGTTGTTTTTTCCTTTTGAAAGCTTCCGCTGCATACATCCATACATCCAGTTTGTTCATGTTCAGTAGTTTTCGCGTGATATCCGGACACACACACAGACAGTCATCATCATCAGCAACCGACCCACGGCTCAGTACTGTAACGGTAACGCACAGTTACACACACATAAAAGTTTTCTGCTCCATCATTATTGTGTTGCGCTGCGCGGACAAAATCGATGCTAGATGGCGCTCACTGCTTTTGCACCGCGCTTATATGTGTATCCAGGATAGGATCTTTTCATGTTAAGCCTCTACCTATGTTATAACAGAGTGTAAGCAATGACAAATACAATTTTTGGGAAGTCTCTAAACCCTGATACTTCATAGTTAACAGCGGTTTGGAGACACTGATCACGGTATCTGTATCTATCATACAGGTTTACTAATTACTTTAACTATGCCGTCGACCGTTGTTGTTCTTATAAAACCATTGACAATCACGCTATAATCACAAACCGATTAACCGAGTTCAATAATATAATTACCGAAATAAAGAATGGGAAAAGTTTCCATATCTTTAGCTGTACGAATGTTGCACCGTGGCATCTAAACTACTGAAATGGACACTAATTAAAATTTTCTTTCTTTGCAAGAAGCTGCTCACTTTCACTTTCTAAACTATTACAAAATAAATAAATTAAAATAAAAAAAAACCTTTTATTGATCCTAAAAAAATAATTTTATAACAAATCGATTCATTGCATGCAAAGAGTTCTATGTAATTGCATGCATTTTTTTAAATAATATATAACATTAATCAAATAAATTAGATATTATGTCTGTATGACAGTTTAGTTATAAAATTGTAATTAGGTATTGTAACCTAATTGTAATTTCTAAAAATAAAAATCAAATGAAAAAAAATTGAAATTGAAAATTAATTTTAAAATAAAAATATATAAAAATTCTTTTAAAAAAAACCGACTTCAAACACCACTGAAAAGTATAAAATAATTTCAGTTTGTACACGTATTATGTTGAAGTCGGGCGGGCCAAAATAGAAACGATGAAATGATGAAACGGATGCGCCACGCTAGCCAAATTTTTAGTTTGTAGGTCCAAGCACAGTAATAGTACTTGGTACAGGTATGTTGAAGTCGGGCTAGCGTTGCAGTTTCATAGTTCTATTGAGGCCCGCCCGACTTCCACATACGTGTACTGAAATTATTTTATACTTTTCAGTGGCGTTTGAAGTCGGGGTTTTTTTACAGAATTTTTATATACTATTATTTTAAGCTTTTTAGTGTAGCTTCATAGGATAAATCTACACATTATCTGATCGCTGATCGATGATATGTTTCTATTCACTGAGGAGTTCCGTCCTCTATCACCAAAAATATTCATCAGATCTTCACCAAATTTGCAACATCAGTTCATCAGCTCAATGGTGGCACCATTGCATTCTAAGTAGAATCAAATACTGATCAAAAAGAATCCAAACACGACATATCTGCTATTATTTTTTCAAGAGTGTATGTACTAGTGTGCTGGATATCCTGGCTGCATTTGATTTTCAAAGTCTTTGACTTTGGTCTTTGATTTTCAAAGTCGATAGGACGAAAGACAATTTTGACGATGTACCTAAATAATGCATTATCTCAAGTTTCTGAATGGTTTACGGCAAATTATCTACTTTTAAATGCAAAAAAACCAAGTGTGTTGAGTTTTTATTGCCTAGCTGTTACGTTCCCTCAAATATGGTTGAGCGAAGCAATGGCTGGGTCATGCGTCATGCTCGTGAACGGGTACCACCGGCGGGAATGGGGCTACTTTATGTCTGCCCATCTTAAGAAGATAGAAGTTAGTCGGTATGCATTTTTGGAACTTTCCTCATTGTGGAAACACTGCATATATAGCATAGTATTTACTGTATTGTAAATTTGTTTTGAAAAGAGCAACCGCCGAGTTTCTTGCTGGTTCTTCTCGGCAAGAAAGGCATTTCGAACCAGTGGTAGATTCATCGACTATTCAAAAGCACTTGTAAAAGTTTATTTGAATAAAAAATATTTCTATTCTATTTCTATTCTATTCTATTCTATTCTAACACCAGAACTGTCAGTAATAATTTAAAGATAAGTAATGAACCCTTGCGACTCGTTTGATGTCGTCGGTCCACCTAGGTCTGCCAACACTGCGTTTCCCGGTGCGGGGTCGCCACTCCAGCACCTTGGGACCCCAACGACCATCAGCTGAGAAATGAGGAGATCCGTAGGAGAACTAAAGTCACCGACATAGCTCAGCGAGTCGCGAAACTGAAGTGGAAATGGGCGGGGCACATAGTTGTAAGAGCTGATGGTCGTTGGGGTCCCAAGGTGCCGGAATGGCGGCCCCGCACCGGGACGCGCAGTGTTGGCAGACCCCCCACCAGGTAGAGTCGCAGGGAGCCGCTGGATCCAGGCGGCGTAAGACCGAGGCCTGTGGAAGTCCATGCAAGAGACCTTTGTCCAGCAGTGGACGTCTAGCGGTTGATAAAGAAGAAGATGTTATACGATTACTAAAATCATAACCCATCCTTCTTGCTTTGAAGGAGTGAATAAAATCATCGTGAGGAACCTGCACGCCTGAGATTTCTCCAAAATGTTCTCAATGGTGTGTGAAGTCTATCAATTTGCATTGGGCTAGCTTAGTTAACTATGGCTTAGGTATAACCCTCGTCTGAGAAGAGACCTGCGCTCAGTAGTGAGCCGTTTATGTTTTGCTGATGATATCCAAATGGATTCCACACAAACAATAATTGCACATAACATGCAAACGTCACTTCCTCCTATTTTAGTTTAACACAATGTATTTATTTACAATCGATCTTGGAACGTATTGAGTGCACTTGATGCTAACGAGTCTCAATAGATGCACTTTTTATGTTCCGATTACCTTCACGGTAATGTAGCTCATAAAGTTGTCAATGGAAAATCAAGTGGTAAGGTCAGTATCTGTGCAGTGACCTTGCGTGTTCAAATATATTAACACAAGTAGCAAAAACGTTAAAGTTCTGTAAAACAAGAAAGCCATAGTTGCTCCCCGTCCGTGAAACCTGTGGTGAAACCGTCTGTTTGATAGAGCCGTTTCATTCAGAAACGATTCATCATCATCATCATCATTAGCAACCCATCAACGGCTCACTAGTGAGCGCAGGTCTCCTCTCAGAGAAGGGTTATAGGTCATAGTCCACCGCGCTGGCCCAATGCGAATTGGCGGACTTCACACACCTTCGAGAACATTATGAAGAACTCTCAGGTGTGCAGGTTTCCTCACGATGTTTTCGTTCACCGTTGAAGCAGGTGATATTTAACTTAGAAACTTACTTACTTTTAACTAGAAGGTTAACTTAGAAAAGCCAGAGGTCGGATCGAACCTGCAACCCCCTGAATAGAAGACCGCAGTAATAACCACTAGGCTATCACTGCTTCTATGTAAGTATATGTATAGGATAAAATAATAAAAGAGTAGTCTATGTCACTCTCTAGGTCCTCAACAATTTCACTTTCCCAATGAAAAGACTTAGAGTTATCTCTGTTTCAGCGTGATTGAAGGACAAACCAACAAACGAATTTACCCTCGCATTAATTTTATTATTAGTGTAACATCACATGCACATCTAATTTGAAGTAATTTTACGCCCTTAAAACCCCATAATAACAACCCCTGTTATCGCTTCTCTTTCATGCAGAAAATATTATGCAAGACGCACGGAAAACTTGCATTTATTTTAATTTTTCATGGAAATTATAATTTCAGTTAGTTACACGTTAAAAATAATAAAGTGAACAGTATATTGTGCACATGAGCTAGTTAACACCATGATTTTGAATTACTTCCAAGTGGACGCCCGTGAAAACCTTGTCAAAACAATTCAACCATCAACTCGCGTCGAGGTCAACCAACGCTTTCATGAAAGACTTTGCGTACTCGTATCTACAGGATGTAGAGAAAAATGTCGTTTTTGTATTTTTTTATTATTTATTTTATTTTTATTATGTTGTACTTATAGTATTCAAAATTAAAAGTTTATTAAAAGTATGTAAACAGTAGGTAATTTTAACTTATACAATGGGGCAGTGACTTCCACACTAGGATTCCCTGTATCGTGGAAGAATAATAATAGAATTAGTGGACAAAGGTAAAACTTATCTCTAAGTAGAGATTTCTTCCAGCTTCCCTCGAAAGTGAGTAAGGTGAAATTGAGGAGGTCAGGCACAAAAAGTGACCTTCTTACATTTTTCTCAGGAATCGAGAAAAATGTATTATGGATGTAATATTTTCCATCGTAAATGTTACCTTCTGTACAGAATACTCTTTTAAAATGCCATTTTCTCGTGAAATAAGTCACTAATTGAACCAAATCTATTCAGAAATTGATAAAATTCAAGGTTTTGAGTCCGAATAAAAAGAAAAAGTTAATCGAAAAGCCGGATGCGTAAATGTCACTTTTTGTTCCTGATCTCCTCAATTATAAATAAGTGGTATAGTTTTTTGTCATAACCAATGAGAAATAGTCCTTGACTGCTATCTCAACTTATGGTAAGAGATGATGCAGTCTAAGATAGTAGCGGGCTAAGTTGTTAAAACCGCCGTCAACACCCATTGTATATTCGGGCGAAGGAACGGCTTTCCCTATTGTTATGTTAATCAAACGCATCGTGGATGACAACTGACGTTTATTATAAAAGTATTAAGACTACCCACAACATCTCCCCCAATAATAAAAATTAAACAACACATACATCATTTTCCCCGACAAAAAGAAAAAAAATAAGTAGTAATAATATTAAACAAAGATGTAAACTTAGTAAAATAACGAAATTATGAAAGAATGAGAAAAAAATTATAAGTATTTACTAAAACTAATTGCAAAATCATAGTAACTAATCAATATTTAACTGTAACCTCGCTCTTCTTCTTGTCATCATAGGAGGAAAGCGATGTTCATCAGTTACATCTGTTATATTTTTCTCACCCTTGAGATCAGAACAGCTGCTTCCAGGAATATTTTTACCAATACCACTCGGGCCAGGCTGAGGAGGGGTTTCAGAGCAATCATGAGATTGGGGTTCACATTTTTTCAAATGCCTACGGTTTCGGCGATAAGGTCTACCAACAGTATTTTGCACAATGTATGATCGCGGAGTCGATGCTTTCATTGTAACTTGACCCCTGGTTTTCTTGTCCCCGTCCTGTATGATTACTTGATCGCCCACATCTAACTCTGGTAACTCTTTACAACGTCTATCATAATACATTTTGCTCTTCAATTGCCTACTAACTAAATAATCATGTTCACTGTCGCGTACAACTATTGGTTGTAATAGACTAGGATGAACCGGTAGCCTACAATTTAGCCTTCGCCCCATTAAAAGTTGTGCAGGGGAACTCAAGTTCTTATCACGTGGTGTATTTCTATAACTAAGTAGGTTAAGATAGAAATCACTATTACTGTTGATAGATTTGATAAGCAACTTCTTTACTGTTTGCACAGCACGCTCACTCTTTCCATTTGATTGGGGATAATAATTCGATGAAGTCACATGATCAAATCCCCACTCGCTGGCAAACTTTTTGAATTCGCGGCTGGAAAATTGCATTGAGTTGTCACTTATTAGCAGTTCTGGAATTCCATACCTGGCATAGTTTTCCTTCATGGCTGTTATGACCGACTTTGAACATATATTTTTTAAATGACTAACCTCAACGAAACCTGAATAGTAATCCACAAGTATTAAATAATATTGCTTTCGGGTTGGCTATAGATATCCGGTACTCGCTTTCGGGGGTGGGAAGGGGTGGGGAGGGTGGGGAGGGGGGAGAGGGTGCCCCCCCTTTTTGTTCCCCCCACCGGAAAGGCATAGTTTTTTTTTATGAATTTTTAAAAATCTCATTTTGAGGTTGATAATGTCAAAATCAAACTAACGCGTGAAACGGAACGCAAATCGTGTTGGCGGCCTTTTTGACATCTGTCAAGTTTCAAATGACAAGCGTCAAGCCGTCAATAGTATTCTGTGCATTCCGTTTCTTTTGTGGTCACGTGAATGTGTTCTCCTGTGTTCTTAGTGTTTTTTTCCTTTTACGACGACTTTTGCTGTGCTTTTTGGACTGTTTCGATTGCTCACACGTTTAACTTTGGCTTTGTTTTTGGATTCGATCTGTCTTTCACACGTTTTACCTTTGCATTCACACCGGACTTTGAAAATGGCAGATTACGAACCCGTTGCGGGCCCGTCTTCGGCGCCTGATGCGTCATTTGATAACGTCGACGATTGTAATGACGATAGCGAACATGTCAAGCGACGGCGTTATGTGGCAGAAGTGCTTCAAATGAAAAATTTGTCGGATATCGTCCACGAACTCGGGACGAACGAACTATGTGTGGCCTATAGTGAGGAACAAGGGTTAGTTCCTAAGGAACGGAAGTGTTCGAAACACCGGACACTAATGAAAATTTCATACACTGTTGGCTGCAAATCCTTTGGGACATTTGTTTGCGCCAAAGAATCGTGCAAACGTAAAGCTGGAGGAAGCAGCTCAAAAATATCAAGGAGAAAGGGAACCGGGTTGGCATTTGAAATACGCATCTGGAATTTGGACTTGATAAGGGTTGATTTTTATAGGGGTAGGTTACCCCTTTCAATCGACACCCCCCCCATCCCGCGGAGATGCGTGGTTTTTTTTTTACACGTGTTTGAAGTTACGTGTAACGGAACGTTATTGTGTTTGAAGTTACGTGTAACGGAACGTTATTTTGCGTTATAGTGATTACTTTTATGTTATTTTAACCCTTATTTTTAGTAATTTTCTTTATTTATTATTATTTTTAATAGGTAAATATAATGTAAAAAAAAAGTAACGTATAAAAAAAAATAAAAAAAAAAATAATGTAATCGATCTTTTTTATTATTTTTTTTTCGATCTTTTTGGCGCGTTATTCCGTTTCCTTCGTAGTTACGTGAATGTTGTCTCTACGTTTTCGGTGTGATTTCTGTGGATTTCTGACGACTTTGCTTGTGCTACTGGACTCCGATATTCGCTACACTCGTTTAACGTTGGCTTCTTCCCCTGGACTTTCGATCTTGCTTACCCGATTTGACCTTGGCGTGTTTTCTGGACCCTTTGGTGCATATTGGTTTGGTATTGAAGAAATGGACCCGAATCAGCCTTCTTGTAGCCGGGATAGTCCGACTTCCAGTCGAGGTAAGAATCAATATTATTTCTATGTATAATCCCATTCCATATAACATTAGACAAGTGTCCTAGTTCAGTCACACTTAGTTAGTTTATTGTTGCATTTTATTGTTATTAATGGCTGTTTATTGTTTTGTAGGTGGTGATGAGGGGCCACCTGTAAAACAGAGGCTTTATTCCGAAGAGGTTCTTAGAATGTGGAACCTCACGAAACTTGTTAGAGAATTGGGGACGCAGGAGCAAGGCATTGCATTTGCTGTAGAGCACGGCCTTATTCTAGAAAGCAAAGAGTGTAGAGTGCATCGTACTCCTATGAAAATAGACTTAAATGCAAATCATACTGTTGGAATGTTCTATTGTGGAAGAGGGAATTGTAGAGGCAAAACTAGGAAGTCGCGGACCACTGGGACATGGTTCGAAAATATTAAAATTCAATTATTACATGTCTATTATTTAATGTATTGTTTTGCCCACCGCCGGACTCATGATGATGTAATTCATGAAGACCCATTGCGTGATGAGATTGGTCAATGTCTTTCCCGGGTCACTATCACTGATTGGTATTCTTATTGCCGGGAGGCGGTGGTGATTTACCAATTGGAACAAGAACAACAGAAAGGAAAAATTGGTGGCCCGGGAAAAATAGTACAGATTGATGAAAGCAAGTTTGGAAAGAGGAAATATAATAAAGGTAATTTGAATATTAAATTGTATAATGTCCATTATATTTACTTTATAAGTTTGGTAATATTTGTTTTATAATAAATTTATTTTGTTTAAGGACGCAGAGTGGAGGGGCACTGGGTTCTCGGACTAATTGAAGATGGAAGCGAGGACCTTCGCCTGGAGGTGTGCCCAGATAATATCCGCTCAGCAGACGTATTAATTGCGATTATACAAAAACATGTGGAAGAAGGAACAATAATTCATACTGACTATTGGAGGGCCTATGATTGTCTGGACCAGTATGGTTATATCCACAAAAAGGTAAACCATAGTGATCCAGACAATCCATTTGTTGCGCAAGACGGGACTCACACGCAGCGAATTGAGTCCCAGTGGAGGGTGGTTAAGAGATTTTTTTATAAAGATAATTATAACCACCCTGAAAATTTTTCTGATATAATAGTCGAATATTTGTGGAGAAGATCCAATATAAAATATAAAAGAGATCCATTTATGGAATTAATCAACGTTGTGAAACATGTTTACAATATTAATAAATAATTAATTAAATATTTGTTGTATTATTTTACTATCTCAGAACCAACTAACAAGGTGCACCTATAGGTAATTAGGTTAAGGTTATTTTCCTTTTTTGACCACCCAGAAATAGGAGCCCCGCGAAGCGGGGCTCCGTCGACATGCTCTTAGAGGGGAAGAGGGTGACGGCTAAGGAGTTTTCCTAGGTCCCCCACTTTTTCTTAGGCTATAGTCGTAAATTCTTATATAAAGTTAACACAACCTCAAAAAATAAAAAAAAAATAATTAAAAAAAAATTATAGGTTTCCGCGTCGCGGGGGATGGTGGGGAGGGTTCCTACCCTCCCCCCTCACCCCCCCTCCACCCCCACCCCATACATCCAGATGCGTATTTCAAATGCAACCCCAGGGAACCTTCTTCGAGAACATAGTATTGGATTTAGTGCATGTGTACTATCTAATATATGCATATGCACGGGGATGGTCTTATGACCAAACTATTTTGGAAGATCCCTACAAACGGCAAAAGCAACAATGCTTAAGTTATAATACCATATGTGATTGGTTTACATATTGTAGAGAGGTAGTCGTTATATACTACTTTGAAAAGCAAATCAAGTTTAAAGGACAGATTGGTGGCCCTGGAAAAATTGTCCAAATAGACGAAAGTAAATTTGGAAAACGCAAGTACAATAAAGGTAAATATTATTGAGTTTGTGTGTTATCTAAATCACCTTCCTGTTTTTGTCATTCAAATTGTTTAAAAACTAATTTTATTTGTTTAAGGACGTCACATCGAAGGCCACTGGGTGTTGGGTCTCATCGAAGATGGGTCTGAGGATCTCAGATTAGAGGTGTGCCCAGACAATATCAGGTCTGCTGAGGTGCTGGTGCCTCTTATTAAAAAACATGTAGCAGTTGGCACCATAATACATACAGACTGTTGGAAGGCCTATGACTGTTTGTCAGAACATGGGTACACCCACAAAAAAGTGAATCACTCAGACCCCAACAATCCATTTGTGGCTGCTGATGGGGTTCACACGCAGAGAATTGAGTCCCAGTGGAGAGCGGTGAAGAGGTTTTTTAAAAAGCAAAATTATAATAATCCTGAGAATTTTTCTGATTTGATTATTGAATATTTATGGCGTCGAAATATTGAAAAATATAAAAAGGATGCTTTCTAAGAACTGATGAAGGCAATTAAACATGTTTATAAAATAAAATAAAAATATAATTATTTCAATAATTGTTTTATTTACAACTAGACTATGGAAAACCTAAAGGTAGGTTAGGTTAGGTTAGAACATAAATAGAAGCGGTGCCCGGCCACAGGCCGGGCACTTAGGTTCTATTAGTTTGAAATGAAAAATTAAATTGTAGGGGTTCTAAGCTACCTCTAACCACTGGACTATGGAAAACCTAAAGGTAGGTTAGGTTAGGTTAGAACATAAATATAAGCGGTGCCCGGCCGCAGGCCGGGCACTTAGGTTCTATTAGTTTGAAATTAAATTAGGTTGGGTTAGAACATAAATATTTTTATACACTTAGGTTCTTTGTAAATGTATGAAAACATAACCTCAAAATGAGATTTTTAAAAATTCATAAAAAAATACTGCCTTTCCAGTGGGGGGAACAAAGAGGGGGGCACCCTCCCCCCTCCCCACCCATCCCCCTCCCCTTCCCGCCCCTGCACGCGTTGTAAATGCATGAAAACATAACCTCAAAATGAGATTTTTAAAAATTCATAAAAAAAAAAACTATGCCTTTCCGGTGGGGGGAACAAAAAGGGGGGACACCCTCTCCCCCCTCCCCACCCTCCCCACCCCTCCCCACCCCCGAAAGCGAGTACCGGATATCTATATAATACCCAAAAAATTGTATCTCGCTAATGTTATATTCGGTTTCACGCCAAAGTAACTGTCAAACTTTTTTAACAAAACTGCAACGTCATCGCGGTCTGTTTCTTTTTCAAAAGTAAATGTTTGGTATACATCAAACCCATCCGGTCCTATCAGGTTGATCAGAAGGCTGGCCTGCACGGCTGGATCTTCCTTATGCACGCCTGCAGCCTTTATGAACAACTGGAATTGTGTTTTCCACTTTTTCCACGCGTCAGCCCGGCTGACGGGGCTGCCATCCACGCTAAGCTCTGGCGGCGGTCTTGCGTGCTCCATGATAATAATTGATAATTATTATACTTAAGCAAGCCACCGTAACTATATTTCCACTTTTCACCAATTACTCACTACACTAATTATACTTAAGATCCCACCGCTGTCACCATGTTATGTTAATCAAACGCATCGTGGATGACAACTGACGTTTATTATAACAGTATTAAGACTACCCACAACACCTATGGAAAGGTAAGGTAAGGCATAAGGTGTGTGAAATCTGCTAATTTGAATGCTATGCGAAAAAAAAGTCGTGTGGTGTCGTGGGACACCAGATAGGAACGATGTTCCTTATTATAAAAATATTAATTTCAATTTCTATTCGAGGTATAAAGAAAATAATTATTCGGGTAAGTATACATTTTTTATCATGATTTTTCTATCGATAAAAATCAAAATTACCCCAGGGAAGCCTAAATATCGATTTTATAAAATATTAAAATAATTAAAATAATTTTATAATTAATAAAAAATGAAAATAAAAATTGCGCGCCCCCGGGTGGGCTCGAACCACCAACCTTTCGGTTAACAGCCGTACACAAGCCGATTGCACCACGGAGGCCATGCACAACTTATTGAAATTATTATATAAAATTCTTAGGCCAAATATTACTCTTTTTTCATAACGTTACGGACGTTTTTTGCTAGGGGTCCCTCCACAACGCGCCATAGGGAACTTCGTTCCAAAATCTGAGAATTGTGGCCTACAAGTCAACCCTTCTCTGAGAGGAGACCTGCGCTCAGTAGTAAGACGTTGATGAGTTGAGATGAAAAACCACCAGATAGACAGAGATATACGAGAACCTAACGATCTCTTCCAGCCAACTAACGTCCAAACCAAAATCAGCCTGTATAGTGTATACACAGCTTGTGTATATGGTGTTCTCATGTATAAACTGTATCTAACATGCAGTGCGCGACCCCCAGGCGCCTTCGCCCAATTAATTGGATCGGCCGATGACGTCACAAATCCTGTTAGTGTTAGCTCTAAACCTCTAAACCCTACCTAAAACCAGACCTCTTCAGATTACCCGGGTAATGTTACAATATTAGGGTAGCTTGTGTTGTATTTATTAGTGTAATATAACCCCGATACCTAATCACGTAGGTATTTAGCCCCCGACGCAAAAGAGAGACGTTATAAATTTTACCACTGTGGGTGTGTCTGTTTTGTGTAGCTATTACGGCTGAACCGATTTGGGAGCGCTTTGTTTTCCAGCGGTGGTTCTTAGACATGTTTCATCAAAATCGCTTCTGCCGTTTAAGAGCTAAGGTCTTACAAGCTTTCACTGGTGCGAGTGACTTTTTTTTTTATTGAATAATAAAAATTACAAAAAAAATTCAAACAATGTAGCCATCCTCATGAAACTTAAGTGTTTATGTGAGGATGGCGAGTACGCTTATTCTAAAAATTATTAACTTTATATTGCAACCCACGCGTAAGAAGCACTTCCTAGAGGACACCGCCATGAACCACAGCATCCATTTCCAGGAAGTGCCTCTTACAGTGCCCTATAAATGCTTTTTTGTTGCCCCTGGCATCTCCGTGCGAAGGCGGCAAGTCGTTCATCAATTTGGGCAATATATACTTCCAGTGCTTTTTTCCATACAGATGAAATATATATAAAAAAATAAAAAAATACAAAATATAAAATAAAAAAAATAAAAAATACAAAATTTGAAATGGTGTACTCAGATCTGTTTCTTAGGATTATTACTTCTTTCTAATTAATCAACTTTTACTTTACTTTTATAAAATACTCATAAAATAAATGTGATTTGTTAAATGATATTCGGGCGAAATACTGGGAATTGCACATCGGATCCGAGTTTGGGGGCCAGGAACTATACTAGGCTACACTGTAATTCGCTTAGCATATTTTTTTACGTGATAACGTCTTATAAATCGATGAACACCTGCTGCACGCACGAAAAACTGTCACGTTCCGCCTGAGCCTGAGCGTGCAAGCGAGAGAGCGGAACAAGTGATAGAGAGGCACGAACGGCCCAAGCGTTGGCTTGTGAACTTTGAGTATTAATTGGTTTAATACTCAAAGCTTGTGACACATTATATAATATTCATCAATGTTTCTTTTAAATGACGTTATCACGTAAAACTATAGTCCGTAATCCGACTTTACAGACAACCAATTTTTTAACCAAACTACGACAAATCCAAAAGAAAGGGTACAAAGGGCAAATCAAGATATTAATCAAATATTTTGCTTCATTTAGGTATCCTCCTGTGACAATCTGACCGAAATAAGTAGGTATAAAAGGCCGTTTATGGAACTTTTTACTCTGTTTTTTGTGTAATTATTTACGCTTGAGCGAAAAACTACTAAATTGTGTACATAATCTACAGCTACAAATGGCCGGAATTTCAGGCGTCTGGTTATCGTGAAACCATCTATCTCTTCGTTACTAATGTTAGAAACAAATCGGAGCACGTGATTCCATTGTTTTTTCCGGCGCGCTGCTAAAATTAGCAGCGTTGTGCTTTCTGTCAGCTGTCTTTGTATTTACTAACAGGCAACAGCGCGTCTTGTAATACGTACGCTGCGCTGTGGTGCGAGTTATAAGCGATGAAACTCTGAAAAAATGACGGTAACGTCGTGTGATTTCTGATAGAAGCGAAGCTATATTATTGCTTCCACATCCCAGCTAATTTTAAAAATACGAAAGTGTACGTAATACGCTGCAACGGAGCTATGGATTGACGTGAGTTTTTTCATGGGTATTATGGTATTATACCTTGTTGAGTATAACTTAGGAACCTTCCTAACCTAACCTAAAGAAAGGTTATGTCAACCTTAGATTAATTAGAATTACTCATAGATCGGAAGTTTCTAACAAAGTTCCGCTCCAAACGTAGTAGGCTCAAAACAAGTGTGTGAATGCCACTTAATTATTTTCTGTACTGGTACTGATAATTATTTCATGGTTACTGTGATGAATTATGACACCCTTTCATAACACAGTATGTTATTTTTTAATAATTTTCTTCGAGCTCGTCGCGCACGAATATATGCTTTCGGTTTATACTAAAAATGGCTTATCACCGCGTCGACTATTGCGTTTCTAGGAGGAAATGACCTACTTTTATCGCGGAAAATCAAAGAGCTCCTAATAGAATAGAATAGAATAGAATAGAAATGTTTTTTATTCAAATAAACTTTTACAAGTACTTTTAAATCGTCAATGAGTCTACCACTGGTTCGGAATGCCGTTCCTGCCGAGAAGAACCAGCAAGAAACTCGGCAGTTGCTCTTTTCAAAATACTTTTACAATATACTTAACATATATTCTATGTATGCAGAGTTTCCACAATGAGGGAAAGGTCCACAAAAGCATACGTAATTATTTCTAATTATAATTCAACACATGTCAAGACGGGCAGACAGAAAGTAGCCCCATTGCCGCTGGTGGCACCCGTTCACGAGCATGACGCATGACCCAGCCATTGCTTCGCTCAACCATATTTTAGGGAACGCAACAACCCGCATCACACGACACCACCGCAGAAATGTTAAAGAGAGTGTGACATACTTAGGCTACCCATCCTAAGGCATCGAATTGAAACTAATATTCAAATCAAATACTCATTTTAAAATATGACTTGTACACAAATAAAGTGGAAACTCTGAATAGAATAGAATTATTTTGATATACAATTATACAGGTTAATCATTACCTCACATGTCACGGAATATATATATATATATATGTCTATATATGTCTCCTCATAATGTCACGGAAGGTCGTGCGGCCAAGTGTGTGTGATGCGTACTAAGGCTGAGATCTATAGACCGTACTCTGCCTCTGCTCAAGACTCAAGATAGAGTTAAAATGAGACACAAATATGTCCCGACATAAATCTGTCTCATTTTAACTCAGTTTTGAGTCTGAGCTGAGTGAGAGCGCCATCTATAGATCTCACCCTAAGTTACGATACCTGAACGCTGCGGCCATTAAATAAGAGTGAATAGCCCTGGGGAGACCAACCAGCCCTCTGCGCTTATGTTTTGGGCCATACGTTGACTGTTTGCCAAAAATTGGTCACAGTCGTCACGAGCGACCTGCCGCCTACCGCACGACTCTGTTATGTAGCTATAGCCTATAACAGCTACCTATGTGCGCGACTCAGTGCTAGATGAACGATAAATACTCGTAACAAGGTTTCAGTACTACTATTTATACACGGACAATGTCCTAAATCGCGACTTTGAAAACATTCTGTTGTAAGCTCACGCGAAATATCTGCGAATTTTCAATATTAAGTGAAAATGCAGTCTAAGATGGTAGCGGGCTAAATTGGAAGGGGTATGGCAGTGTACCTATATTCCATTCATAACCCCTAATCGATTTTTACACTTCTAAATTGCTTGGCGGCACGTCTTTGACGGTAGGATGATAACTAGCCACGGCCAAAGCCTTCCACCAGACCAGAGACAATTCAGTAAATTACCAAATTGCCCCGCCGGGAATCGAACACGAAACCTCCCAGTTATACTTATAAGACCACCACTACGCCAGGGAGGTCGTCAAGAAGGTTGTACATATTAATCCTTACTAATATTATAAATGCGAAAGTGTTGGTTTGTTGGTTTGTCCTTCAATCACGCCGCAACAGGGCTACGGATCGACGTGATTTTTTTGCATGGGTATAGTTGAGGACCTGGAAAGTGACATAGGCTACTTTTATCCCGGAAAATCAAAGAGTTCCCGAGGGATATTAAAAACTAAATTCACGCGGACGAAGTCGCGGGCATCAGCTAGATTATAATATAAATCCCGTAGAAACCTATATATCGCTATACTATCGTTGTCGAATTTCGTCAAGATCCGATCCTGCGTGTCTGTTATCTATTCATAGATCAACTTCCGTGAAAAGAGCGCCTAAAGTGAATGCCGTAGCAAGGTACGTCCGTGAGATATCATATTCTATAGCATGTTTATAACTTACAGGTAATTAAAACCGTTTTATGGCCCATTAAATATTACTGCCACCAGCTGATGATCTGATGGAGTCATCCTTGACGTCTGGAAGAGCAGGAATATTCCGAAGTGGCAAATAAATAAATATGATTTATGTGCTGTGTTATATAAGCAATTAAAAGGTTTTTCTCAAATTTGCTCGGAAATCGCTTCTTTATTTAAAAAAAACGAAACGTCAATTGGCTCATTGCTGGCGTGGCGCCAGCAATACAGGACAATAATGTAAATTGCTGGACAGGTACGAGGTTTTTAAAATGTACACTTTCCTCTATTAGGTGTTTCTCCTCTGTGATTAGGTGTTTTAAATGTGTATTTCTTTCGCTGAGTTATACAATTTAAAAAAATAAGAATGAATTTTTTTTAAATGGAACAACAAGAGCGTGGTTTAATTGGAGGTAAAGAATTATTGGTGACTGGTGTTTTCTTTTACAATATATTTCTTGTTCTGAAATAAAAATGGATTCGGAATCGGATGAAGAATTAATGGACTTTACACCACCAGATATGGCGGAAGAAGCTAAAATTCTATCAGAATATCTTTTACCACCAAAATCTAAAGAAAAATATGAAAAGGCTTATGAAGACTTCATTCAATGGAAAACCGGAAAAAAGACAAATTCGTTTTCAGAAAATGCCCTTATGGCCTATTTTAACGAATTGAGTAAAAACAAAAGGCCATCTACATTATGATGTGAATACTCAAAGCTAAAAACTACATTACGTTTAAAAGAAAATGTAACTGTACAAATTGTACTAAGTATAACATTTAACATGAAATAAAACAGTGTTTCTTTAATTATTTTTTTGTTGTTTCCTCGCAAATTAGAGAAAAGTACTATATAAGCCTCGGCCGAAATAGCAATTCATGGCCTCGTTTACTTAAAAAGGCCTCGGCTAGCGCCTCGTCCTTTTAAAATCACTTGGAAGTCCTCGGCTTCGCCTCGGCCTTCCAATGTTACTCGTCCATAAATTGCTTTATTCCGAGCCTCGACAATAATGTACTATTAAATTATTTTTCTCAAATTTGCTCGGGAATCGCTTCTTTATTTAAAAAAAACGAAACGTCAATTGGCTCATAGCTGGCGTGGCGCCAGCAATTACGTAACAGGACAATAATGTAAATTGCTGGACAGGTACGAGGTTTTTAAAATGTACACTTTCCTCTATTAGGTGTTTCTCCTCTGTGATTAGGTGTTTTCAATGTGCATTTCTTTCGCTGAGTTATACAATTTAAAAAAATAAGAATGATTTTTTTTTTAAATGGAACAAAAAGAGCGTGGTTTAATTGGAGGTAAAGAATTATTGGTGACTGGTGTTTTCTTTTACAATATATTTCTTGTTCTGAAATAAAAATGGATTCGGAATCGGATGAAGAATTAATGGACTTTACACCACCAGATATGGCGGAAGAAGCTAAAATTCTATCAGAAAATCTTTTACCACCAAAATCTAAAGAAAAATATGAAAAGGCTTATGAAGACTTCATTCAATGGAAAACCGGAAAAAAGACAAATTCGTTTTCAGAAAATGTCCTTATGGCCTATTTTAACGAATTGAGTAAAAACAAAAGGCCATCTACATTATGATGTGAATACTCAAAGCTAAAAACTACATTACGTTTAAAAGAAAATGTAACTGTACAAATTGTACTATAACATTTAACATGAAATAAAACAGTGTTTCTTTAATTATTTTTTTGTTGTTTCCTCGCAAATTAGAGAAAAGTACTATATAAGCCTCGGCCGAAATAGCAATTCATGGCCTCGTTTACTTAAAAAGGCCTCGGCTAGCGCCTCGTCCTTTTAAAATCACGTGGAAGTCCTCGGCTTCGCCTCGGCCTTCCAATGTTACTCGTCCATAAATTGCTTTATTCCGAGCCTCGACAATAATGTACTATTGTCTAGACATTTTTTATTTAAATGTTACAATAAAACTGTTAAGTAACCTGTGCTAAAAGTACTGGCTGCATTTGCGAGCAGAACAGCCAAGTTGATTCTTTTCGCTTACAGTTTAATAAAATGGTCTCTACTACGGTCGATTCCAGACCAAGTTGCTACACCCTAACGGGGTATGTGTAAAGAATCTTCAACTGAAGTAATAAATAAATGTGGAGGGATTTAAAATATCCCCAAAGACAAAGAAAAATTGTACGCGTAAAGGGGTAGAAATAATCTACGAGGACGAAGTCGTATTCATCAGC
The DNA here is from genome assembly GCA_029955525.1 of Oeneis ivallda. Classification (NCBI taxonomy): domain Eukaryota; kingdom Metazoa; phylum Arthropoda; class Insecta; order Lepidoptera; family Nymphalidae; genus Oeneis; species Oeneis ivallda. The sequence continues at coordinate 22,921,221 of JARPMR010000009.1, forward strand.
TATCTTAATTTTAATACATCATCATCATCATCATTAGCAATACCCATCAAAGGCTCACTACTGAGCGCAGGTCTCCTCTCAGAGAAGGGTTTAGGCCATAGTCCACCACGCTGGCCCAATGCGAATTGGCGGACTTCACATACCTTCAAGAACATTATGAAGAACTCTCAGGTGTGCAGGTTTCCTCACGATGTTTTCCTTCACCGTTGAAGCAAGTGATAGTTAATTGCTTAAACGCACTTGACTCCGAAGAGTCAGAGATGTGTACCCGGGAACGAACCTGCGACCCCCCGAATAGGAGACTACAGTCCTAACCACTAGGCTATTACTGCTTTTATTAATACATCAGTGATTTGAAAAATAATTATAATTAATCAATAGTTCAACGAGCGTGAAGCAGACTAACGATTTATTTTAAAACGTCGATAATGTGGTTTAAGCCTAAGGTGGTATCATCATCTAGCTATTACCTCTGCTCATTAGATGGCACCTGCCCTTGGGAGCCAACCTTGTGACGTCACGGCACCGCCCTTCATTAGCTAAAAGCTGGCATTGACTTTCCCACCGCCCGCCCGCCCTAATACAGGAACTGAATTATAGTGTCGCGGAGTAACTTGATAAAGGTAATCTATTGTTAGAAGTTTACCAACGTACTAAACGCGCGATTTATGTAATCTACTACTTATATCATTAGTATAGTATGGATTGACTTTGATTATCTTTTATCTCTTTAGGGTTCCGTACCTCAAAAGGTAAAAAAGGAACCCTTAAAAGATCACTCTCTTGTCCGTCTGACCGTGTGTCACCACCGATTTTCTCAGGAACGGGTGGACCTAGCAAGTTGAAATTTATACCAGATACAAGATACTGAGGTCTATATGTAGTCCCTATTAGGTGTATAAAAATCAAGGTCCTGAGTCAACACGGTAAAAAGATATGGGCAAATTTACATTTATCGTGAAAACTTGTAAGTACCAAATTTTAGCTTAATTTTCATCTTTTTTTATTTTTCGAAAATTTCCCTTTACATGTTCTGTAAGACCTTGCTTATAACCAAAATTGACAATTGTAGGTCAACCGGAAGTACCCTATACGTTTTGGTTCGAAAACCTATATGATAGTTCCCGTTGACGTAGAATCACGAAATTTGGCAATAATCAAGGTCTTACAGCACAAATAATGGAAAAATTCCAAAAAAATAAAACGTTGAAACTATATAAGTAAGTAAGTATAATAATAATAATATAATGGCGGTATAATGGGTAGGTACGGAATCCTCGGCGCACGAGTTCGACTCGCACTTGATCGGTTTTTATAAGCTGAAGAGATTTCGGCTAAAGGCAAAGAAATGGCTTGTGTGCTGATGCTTAAAACCTAAATCTACGCGCGCGGGCACGCACCCCTGATTTTTCAGAGCTATGTGCGTTGAAGCAATTAAATATCACACAATATCTAGTGTATGCCACACATACTTGGTTCGAAGCCATTGAGAAACAGGGTGAGGCACTCGCCGTGTCTCTTGATATATCAAAGGCTTTTGACCGGGTTTGGCATGACAGTCTTCTCAGTAAGCTTCCGTCATACGGGTTACCCACTGGCTTATGTAGCTGGATATCTGATTTCCTGAGTGAGAGGTCATTTAGAGTTGCCGTTAACGGCTGCTCATCTGACCTAATGGCTGTCAACGCCGGTGTTCCTCAGGGATCTGTTCTGTCCGCAACACTTTTCCTGCTGCACATCAACGATCTTCTAAAGCCCGGTATTTTTGGGTGCGCTGATGACAGCACTGTTACGGACAGATACATGTCCAGCTCTCGAGCCAGTGCTACTGAGATCCATGAGCATAGAGAGGCCATGGTGAATCGCATTAACTCTGAAGGAGGTGTCCGATTGGGGCGACGCCAATTTAGTTAAGTTTAATGCCACCAAAACTCAAGCGTGTTTATTCACTGCCAAAAGGAGTCCTTTTACCTTGACTCCAACTTTCCAAAGTGTGTCCATACCGATTAGTGACCATATTGAGCTCCTGGGCATAGACATCTCGCCCAACCTCAATTTCGGGAAATGCATCGAGTCAAAGGCAAAAACAGCAGCCAAAAAACTTGGTATCCTGAACAAGGTGAAGCGGTGCTTAACGCCTGAGCAGCGCCTGACTCTCTATCAGGCTCAGTTGCGCTCAGCCATGGAGTACTGCTGCCACCTCTGGGACGGCTCTGCCAAGTACCAACTCGATGCATTAGACTCGGTAGATCGCCGTGCCCGCCGAATTATAGGTGATCAGTCACTAACGCAGGCAAAAATGCTCAGTCTGCAGCACCGTCGCAATGTTGCCTGTCTATCGGTCTTCTATCGGATATACTTTGGAGAATGCGCTCAAGAACTTCACAACCTTGTGCCCCCTTCACCGTTTTACCACAGAACTTCGAGAAATCGTGAGCGTTGGCATCCTTACGTGGTTGAAATCCAACCTGCTCGCACAAAACGCTTCAGTTCAACGTTTCTGAGTCGAACCGCTAAGGTGTGGAACGCACTTCCAGCATCTGTGTTTCCGGCCACGTATAACCTCAGTACCTTCAAGGCAAGAGTGAATAGGCATTTTCTAGGCAAGCGCGCTCCAACCTAGACCTCATCAGTGCTGTCCAGCATTGATTGTCGTCAAGCGCAAGCCTATCCCGCAATAAAAAAAAACGATTCAGCAGTGAAGGAAAACATCGTGACGAAACCTGCACGCCTGAGAGTTCCCCATTATGTTCCCAAAGGTGTGCGAATTCTACCAATTCGCATTGGGTCAGCTTGGTGGACTAAGTCTATGGAGTATAACCCTCCTCTGAGAGGAGACCTGCGCTCAGTGGTGAGTCGTTAATGGGTTGCTCATGATGATGGTCCAATTCCGAGTTCCCGAGGGATTTTAAAAACTAAATCCACGCGGACAAAGTCGCGGGCATCAGCTAGTTTAATAAATAATTTAATCTCATTCTAATAAAGTACCTAACCCTGTTTGTCTAAGAACGAATCCTGATGAAAATGCGCATAAGACAGCTTGCATTATGCAATTACACAGGGTAGGTACCTATTTTTTATCCTGGAAAATAAAAGAGATCTTTGGAAAGGTCTTTATTTTCGATCATATTTTAGCTGCTAGTAAAAACTAATGTTAATAACTGTTGGTCGCGACTTCGAATAAAACCAACATGATTTCCATGATGTATATCGACGATTAATGGTGTTATGAAGGGGCTGTTATTGAACGGCACGGGTTTCCCTGCAATGGAAATCCCCATCACAATGAGTGGTATGTATAGCAGCCAGGAAAAATAGGTTTGATCCTTTTGAAACTTTCAAACTTATCGAATTTAAAGAATCGAAAAAATTGTAATTACGATCCCTTATCTTCCATTATGTTAGGTAGCTATGAAAAAAAGGAAACAGTGATAGCCTATAGTGGTTAGTACTGCGGTCTCCTATTCGGGGGTCGCAGGTTCGATCCCGGGCACGCACCTCTGGCTTTTCTAAGTTAAGTGCGTTTAAGACCTATAAAGCCTATAACGCTTCTCTGAGAGGAGAACTGCGCCCAGTAGTGAGCCGTTGATGGGTTGCTGATGATGATGAAAAAAAAACATGAAGTCGTCTTCTGCACCGTATTTCTCATTTTTGAGACTCATTACCATTTATTTACAGTTAATTACAATATATCTTTTGCTAAGAGGTTTCTTGGAATAACAATACGATCAGCTCCCAGATCCTTCAGCATAATATTATTAGCACAGATTTAGGATTGGTAGCTTAATCGCTATTGCACCACTAGATACCACCCTTCCTACAAACAATAGAAGTACGGGATGTCAAGAATGTCACTGAGTTGTTGCGAGTTATAAGTCTATTATAATTATTTTTTCATCATACCTATACGAAAAATGAATATTGGCTTCAGAGGATAGCGGGAGCAAAATTTAATTTTAACTCCATGGGACTTTTCATTTCTCTCTTCTGATTGGACCGCGTTAGTGCTTTAGCATACAAAAGCACTAACGCGGACCAATCAGAAGAGAGAATTCAAAAATGTGATGAAATTCATAAATGTTTTTGTTTCATTTAATCTTTCAATATACGATGTCTATACATACATAGTAGGTTGATACTCCTAGCGTGTTGGTTTAATACTCAAAGCTCCTAGCTTTTTCTCATAGGTAATGATGAAAAATTGTGTGTGTCATTCGGGGCCAAAATATTTTGTTCTCGGGCGGCGTATATTGAAATCCTAGCTACGCTCAGGATTCTACTTTAGAATCCTTCCCTTCGCTCTAAATTCAAAATAACGCCCTCGGGGAACAAACAATTTCATTGGCCCCATATAACACAAATAACTAATTACATTGCTGTACAGAGTGTAAAATGGCCTCAGCTTTGAGAAACAAAAAAAGAAGTGTAACGTTCCCAAACGTTTCTCGATAATAATAACACATGCTATTTTCCAAAAATAAAGAGGTTCAATGGCCGATCCCAATCCCAGCCTACACTAATTTCGAATGTTGACATTTTCGTAATGGTAACGAAAAAATCGAATCAGCAGTGCTCTAAAAAATAGAGGTTATGTCTACCGATTTTAGATAGTTTTTAGGGTTCCGTAGTAAGCAAGGGACCCTTATAGTTTCGCCATGTCCGTCAGTCTACCCGTCCGTCCGTCCGCGGTTTAGCTCAGAGACTATTGGAACTAGAAATCTGTAATTTGACAAGGGTATAAATATTAATCACGCCAATAAAGTGGTGAAATAAAAATGTGAAAAATAACTTTTTTAGGTTACCTCCTCCCCTACATGTAAAATGGGGATGAATTTCTTTCTCGTTCATCTCATAGTGTGGGGTGTCGTTGAATAGGTCTTTCAAAAATATTGTGGGTGTGCAAACACCATTTTTCAATTCAGGGATCCGTTTGTGAAATATGATATTTTAAGTGCTAAATTATACTATAGTAGGCCTAGGTCAAGGAACCAATATATACCAATATATCCAAGGAAATAAGACGAAGAATAGCAATCGCGAATAGGGCGTACTATAGTCTGATAAAGCTGTTTAAATCGCGATTCTTATCAAGACGTGGCAAGGTGACGCTTTACAAGACCCTGGTGAGGCCCGTTTTGACTTATGGCAGCGAGTGTTGGGTGATTAGTAAAAGGGATGAAGACGCCCTGCTTATATTTGAAAGAAGGGTTCTGCGATCTATATTCGGTGCAGTCCAAGATAATGGGTTTTGGCGCATTCGATACAACATGGAGCTGTATAACATCTATAATGAACCAAACGTTATCCAGCACATAAAGATTGCAAGATTGCAATGGGCTGGACATGTGCAACGAATGGACGAACATCGGAGCCCAAAAAAATTAATGTCGTCACACCCAGATGGTCGCAGAAATATTGGTCGGCCAAAACTTCGTTGGCTAGATGGGGTTAATCAAGATGCAAAGCGTCTTGGTGTGAGAAGTTGGAGGACGAGCGCGAATGACAGAGACGGATGGAGGAAGCTTCTGGAGCAGGCCCGGGCCCACAAGGGGCTGTAGCGCCGCTGATGATGATGAGGCCTAGGTCAGCAATAATATTTGTGACTTGCAACTACAGAACCCTACACTGCGCGTGACCCGACACGCACTTGGCCGTTTTTTTTAGAAACAAGAAACAACTAGGTGCACATTTAAACAAAAACTCACATCGATGGAACTAAAAGGGCTCTGCCACAGAATATAATATAATAGTAAGTACTACTCTCTGCTCAAATTAAAAGTCGCTCAGGGGGCTATGGAGCGATCTAAGTTGGGAATCTCTCTCAGGGATAAAATCCGGAACGAGGAGATTCGTAGAAGAACAAAAGTGACCGACATAGCTCTGAGGATTAGCAAGCTGAAGTGGCAGTGGGCTGGTCATATCTGTCGCAGAACCGATGGCCGATGGGGCAGACGTGTTCTGGAGTGGAGACCACGTACCGGCAAGCGCAGTGTAGGACGCCCTCCAGCTCGCTGGACCGATGACCTTAAGAAGGTGGCGGGAAGCGGTTGGATGAGGAAAGCGGAGGACCGTGTTTGGTGGCGCGCTCTCGGATAGGCCTATGTCCAGCAGTGGATGAATACAGGCTGATGGCTTGGATTGGATTGGACTCTCTGCGCTTTACGAATCTGCCCAAAGCAAAATAAAACAGGCGATAGCTTAATAATCGGAGCCTTAAGATACATTCATTAGATGAATAGGTAGGTACTCGGTCCATCTTAGAATCTGTCTAAATAGATAAACATAAATACAAGTGTAAATTGAAAATTAACTCGATTATCATCTATCTAACACCTACTCATTGAGACTATTCTAATGAGCCCAAGCACACCTGCTGTAAGTTGCTGAGTTGGGTATCCCGCAGACTATTTGATGCTACAGCATCAGCTCAAGGTTTTTTTTATTTAATACATTTATGCTGTTGCTATATTTTATTTTGCAACATCCTTAATACTAACACTATTATATTTTATAATGTAATCTTAATTATCTTAATCTAAAAAAGTCCTTCATAAAAGTACCTAAGATTTAGTGTGGCCTGCTATCTTCTATCGTTGCATCTATACATATTATAATAAAACGGAAACGAAACCAATTCTGTACATGAAATAGATTGAAAAAAGGGTTTTTGCTTCTATAGGTCGACCGTTTAACTCGCGTATCGCCTGCGCGGTAAAAAGGGCGCGGAGGGAGATGTTAGAGATGTTAAAACTTTACAAATAAATACTTAATTCTTTACCAACAATGTCTATCTCGAGATAAATCTTTGGATTATTGACTCCGTGTGTAGCGTTACCCGCCCCCGCTCCCTTCTTACCGCGCAAGCGATACGCGAGTTAAACGGTCGACCTATAATTGTGTTCAAGATACAGATTGATATCTGTACAGAAGCTAAATTTTTTTTTGTCTGTCTGTCTGTCTATTTGTTTGTCCTTCTTTCACGTAAAAACTACCGCACAGATTTCTACAAAATTTTATACCGTGGTAGCTTATTACTCGGGTCAACATCTAGGCTACTTTTTATCCCGAAAAATCAAGGAGCTCCCGAGGGACTTTAAAAACTAAATCCACGCGGACAAAGTCGCGGGCATCAGCTAGTTTTCACATAATTTAATTTTGTATAGAAGTACCTACTATTATTATTTTTACTAACATAGCGAATTATTTTGAGTGCAAATTTTAGAAAAACATCTACAGTTATTATTAACAATAATATCCTACTAATATTATAAAGGCGAAAGTTTGTGTGTATGTTTGTTCCTCTTTCACGCAAAAACTACTGGATGGATTTGGCTGAAATTTGGAATGGAGATAGAATTATACCCTGGAATAACACATAGGCTACAAATTATCCCGGAAAAATCCAAGGTTCCCGCGGGATTTTGAAAAACCACCGATAGATGGCGCTGATTGTACTTAAATCACGCTTACATTATCCGCAGCATCGAGAATAAGTAAAAAATTCCAATTCTACGCAAATTCGTCAAAAACTTGGTTGTTGTGTTGTGTTTGGATATTTTGTTTTGAGAATTCTTGCTTTATTTCAATAGTTGTATTTGGCTTTTCTTTAATTTTTAAACTTTGGATAGTGTCTCTGTTGATATCTATATATATAAAAGAAAGTGGTGTTAAGTTACACTATTTATAACTCAAGAACGGATGAACCGATTTGGCTGAAAATTGGTGGAGAGGTAGCTTAGAACCAGGAGACGGACATAGGATACTTTTTATCCCGTTCGACCGCGTTTCCGTCAAGTCTCTATAAAACGTGGTATAACAAAAACGCATCTGACATGGAATAACAAAACGCAAATGACAGTGGAATAACAAAACGTTAATGACAGCTAATAGCTATTTATGCAACTGCATCGTAATGAGGGTAATTTTGATTCGAGTGCTGTTTTTTGATACGAGGCTTGCCGAGTATCAAAATAGGATAGTACGAGAATTAAAATGACTAATTACGTTCAGTTGCATACAAGATTTTATCTACGACAAGGAAGTAAAATCATTAACGAAATACGCCGTAGGCTCAATAAAGTAACAAAAAGTAACTCCGTAAGCCGCCACCAGCCGCCTGTGGCGCCTCTGTCAACAAAAAGTAACTCCGTAAGCCGCCACCAGCCGCCTGTGGCGCCTCTGTTATATGAACGGTACAAAAGTGCCAGAACTCAGAGCCTTAGCTTTAGGTCTTTGAGTAATAAACCAGCAATGGAGAGGAATTGACGCCTAATTTATTTGCAAAAAAGTCTGTCAATTACGGTGGGGGGCGAGGTAGCACATATGAAAACTTGCTTACTACAGGTGCATTTTTCCATCACGTCGCTATGCACGCACACAATATAATTAGCAAACACTACCTTAAATTATATGCACACAATCACATTCACACACAGGGACGCTCTATCATTACATGAAACAATCGCATCATATGTGTAAGCATTTTAGGGATTTGACACTATCGATTATCGACTTTCGATAAGTTCTTCTAATAATTATTTACAACAGAGTTACTTTATTCGAGCGTAAATTTTTTTGTTCGAGATCTTTAACATGGTAGGTACCTATATAGAAGCGCTAGGAAACGAGGCTCTTGCCGTTATTTTAGTCATAATATGCCTTTGCTATTAGATTGACTCTTTGTAGGCTTTTAGTACTTGCGTAAAGATACAGCTAGAAACTTTGACCTATATTGACGATGGAAAGCGATCTAGCTTATTTCGAAAAATAACAAAATTACTTTTTTATATATTTGGAAGAAAAAGATACTGCGTCGGATTGTTGGATTTTCGTTTTCCTACGACATTATTTTTCTAAGATACTATGTTGACCTTCTCTGCATGTTTATAGTATATATTTTTTGTTATTCATATTTTTAAACGTTCTCAAAAATGCTGTAAATACTAAGACACAATCTATTTTTCAATATTATACAGATACTTCAAAAAAGTTATCATTACTTTTTAGCAGTGCAGTGCACTTAGGTTTACTGTAAGGACTTAGGATTATCTGATTATTAACAGATTTTGTAGATACCAAGATATTTACTCCGTCACTATACTCTCAATCTCATGCTGAGAGCATGCTGTAGGTACCATAGTATATCACCTTAGAGAAGCTGTTTAGTTATGATTTAAGATTATAAGCCACCAGGGAGTGCTGTACTTTGTCATAGGTTTTTATAATTTTTAATAATATTGTTTATTAAGTTGAGAGACATTTAATTTTTATTTGAATACGTAGTGGGTATTAATATTGAACACATTGATTTTTTAAGTAATCTTGTTTAAATAAACATACAGCATTTTTAATGAAACATCATTTGTTTTATTTATGTTTAAAGCGAAATTTACGATGTATCTATTACTAAAAAGTATATTAAGTACAAACTGTTAGGACTACATCATATTTCCTTAAAAATAGATACATCATAATCAGCATTTCAGAGTTTAGAGTTATTTCGTGGTTTCATATGTTTCAAATACCAAATTACAGCAACATTGCTTCTTGAAATTGAAAAACTACTACTTTAGAATTATATAATTAGTATCATCTGATGTGTTACATTAAAAAATATGATTTTTGAAAAAAATCTGCTCCTGATAGCTTATTATGAGCTGTTATGATTTTTTAAAACGTTATTGGCTCTGGTTTAAAGTTCACTTTTTCGATTTACAAGATCGTTTTCCAGCGTTGAATAATATTCTCTCAGTCCAGCATGGAGGAAACATAAAAAGTAAAAACTGAACCCTAAAAAAAAATTTTATTTAAAGTTATGATTGGTAAGTTAAAAGTTGTACCTACACACTTTACTTGGAAGGCTTATTTTTTTCATCTACTTCATCTGAACGAAGTGTATATTTGTTTGTAATGCTAGGCTGCCGCCATGGCTATAGTGGCCACCCCATCTGTAATAAAACACCGCCAAGCTATTTAGCTTTCCGGTAAACCTAGCGGGATGAATAAGAAGTATGGGTACTTTAATTCAATTGCCAAGTTTTAATGAACCAAATAATATGTATAGAATTTAAATTATTTTTTTTCGTCAATGAACCATTAGTAAGACGATAAAAATATCTCGGTATAAATGATTTATACAATCCCCCCACCAATATCGACATATGAAATCTTGCTGTCCAGCCCTAATTTTATTGCGGTGTGGCCGACTTCATAAAATTAAAGTCCTAATTTTCGACTAAGAAAGACTTACGTGGAACTAATCATTATTATTAAACTTGTTTTTTTTAAAAATTATTTTTTTGTATTATATTTGTAAAAATCCTTTCTTAACGGATGCCTACGTCATAGTAGATGTGCGTTGATAGATCAGTCAGTCAGTCACCTTTTCATTTTATATATTTAGAAAATTATACCACACTGGCTATATGGAAATATATACCTATAACTTTTGAAATAATTGAGTAAAAAAACTAATTTTATGAATTCGCTGAGTTTATGGAGCTCTAGCTGCATCAATGCATTTTAAACAATAGTGGGAGAGTACCAGCCAATCAGACACCATTGCGATCGTTATAATAATGCAATCATTTTAACCGACTTCAAAAAAGGAGGAGGTTCTCAATTCGAATTTTTTTGTATATTTGTTACGCAATTATTCCGCCAAATAATGAATGGAATTTGATATTTTTTTTTGTTTAGTAGGGCATACTTCAGAGGTGGTTCCCATATAAATTGTTGTTGATATAATGTTAGATGTTACTCCATAACTACGTCAAATCTGAACCGATTTCAATTTTTTTTTGAAAGAACGCATAATAAGGTTGGGCCTATTTAAAAGGTGAAGAGAAGGTGATTCATATCTTCGGTAATGGAGGAAGGAACTCAATGATTAAGAGCAAATTGCTCGCGATCAGAGATATACACTAAAAAGCTTAAAATAATAATGTAAAAAAAAATATCTTTAAAAAACCGACTTCATACGCCGATCGGGCAAAGTTGGGCTAGCGTCGCGCATTGGTTTCATCATTTATATTTAGGCCCGCCCGACTTCAACATACATGTACAAATTAAAATTGTTTTATACTTTGTAGTGGCGTTTAAAGTTGGTTTTATAGAAAGAATTTTTATCATTATTTGATAATCCCACAGACGATCAAAGTTCGTATTTATATATCTAGTCATATTTTACTTAAAGCTTATAAATTAGTCGTTCACCCCTTCCTATTCTATCGTGATTTTAATTCTATGGGATCAATTTATAATGCAGTTCATGAAAAAGGTCTCTAAACGAATAGTAAGTAGGAAGATTAATTTTCAATATTTTCCCCAAATTATTTCATGTACGATTAAGTAGCAACATTTTCAGATCGACAGTTTTCTTAAGTTTTCTGCATAAGTATTGCATTATTTGGATAAAATAATACATGAGAAGTAAATAAATGTTATCCTTTAGTAAACTGGTTTTTTTAAATATTTTTTCAGAATAAAATACTCTCATATTCGGCATTTATAGCGGAGCTCATTCCCCGCTAACCATACGTAGTTGACAGGCGCGTGACTCGAGTCAAACAGTTTTATATAACGGGTATGACCAGTGGTCATACCCGTTATATAAAACTCAACTTACAGAGGGGTACGCGCGTCAATTCTTCTCCTGTGTTGGTTTATTACTCAAAGCTTTAGGTATCCTATTTTAAGAAGATAACCATTTCGATTCAGCTCCCATACAACGAGCTGTATCGAAATGAGAAGCAAAACCGAAAGAGGGTTCATTTCGATTCAGCTGTCAAACTCGAAATTGGAACTTTTTGATGCTGGAGTAGATAAACGTAATTTTGTCTTTGGTTAAATATGGTAAAAAATTTGACAATTATAAAAAGTGTTATAATAAAGCATTACTTACTGATATTTATATTACTAAATGCGAAAGTGTGTTTGTTTGTTGGTTTGTCCTTCAATCACGTCGCAACAGAACAGCGAATTGATGCGATTTTTTGCATGGGTATAGTAATGGATGTGGTAGTGGTTCCTCAGACCGGTTGAGCTACTTTTTATCTCGGATAATGAAAGAGTTCCCGCGGGATTTTTAAAAACTAAATCCATGCGGACGAAGTCGCGGGCATCAGCTAGTTAGGAATATTTTCTTCTATTATGTCAAAACCCATCATTATTTGAGTTTTTGCTCAAGCTTTCAGCTCAAGGTTACCATGCCTTGGAAATAATCCGAAGCAACAGTACACCAAACTTCAAATCAATCGCACCAGTGAAAGCTTGTAAGACCGTAGCCCTTAAATGGCTGAACCGATTTTGATAAAAAACTTTTCGCTGGATCCTAATATAGACCAACACTATGAGAGTGTTTTTCAAAAACTCCACTCCTAGCGAACCTGAGATTACTCAGCTTGTATAACTTTGACTTATTTACTTGTGCCTGCAGCCTGTATCATAATAATACTTGTAATTAAGATTAGAATAATCCTTTCCAATTAGTAGATAAAGAGGCTCTAAAGGTTACATAAATTATGAAATACATACATAGTGAAGTCAATATAATATAAAGATATAGAATATCGGAATGACATAATCAAAAACCGGGCAGTCTGCCATTTTGTAAGATATTTCCTTTCCATTGATAAACAGATAAACACTATAGCTATAGAGTACCTATAAGTACCAAGATTCATTTGTATAATATGTTGGAGTACATTTGAAATCGTTTCTGCGCTTATATCTGTCATTTTTAGTTTTATATCATTGTTTTGTTTTATTTTGTCTTTTTTTATTTTATTTAGTATTTCTTTAGTTTATTGTATTTTTTCCTTTATCAATGTTAAACTATTTGTAATATTTGTACCTAGTATAGTGACCCAGGAAGATGAATAGGGTAATTTTAATGTTTCCCAGGGTTCTTCAAATAAATAAATAAACCCCATGTTCGCCGGTGGCTCGCCCCAATGAAGACCTTCCTAGAAGTTTGTAGCAACTAGCATAATATATGAGGTGCTACTTGGTAGGTACAATAGATTTAAAAGACATAGGGTACAAGCCGTTGTCCACCGTTACAAAATGACGTCATACTGGTATCGTTGACACAAGAATTAGTACATATCTTACGGTAACCACGACAGTGACAAAAGTTTTCTTTTTTGCCAATACTTTTCATGGCAATGACGTCTTGAAATTCGAAGGGCGTGATTTTTAATTTCTTAATTTTCTCCTCTTCAAAGAAAGTCAAGAAAGCTAAAACAACAAAAATAAAAATAAAAAAAAAAAGATAGGAGGGCGCTGCAGCGCAACAGTGTGAACTAGCTCCGTAAACTAAATTGTTTTAAAAATATAAAAATCGCATTTCAGTGCTTACTTGACGTAATTATTAAGCTAAAACAACAACAAGTCATTAATTAAAGTAGTAATAACTTCTTAATTAAAACATAACAAAAAAATTGAGAACGCAACATTAACAAAAGTTTGAAAAACTCGGTACTGACAATAGCGAGCGGTACGTTGCTATCTCTGACTAAAAATGCGGTGCAGGAAAGCGCGACGCAAGGTGGCGGCCAAGATGAACTGAACGTGTAGTAATAGCACAGAGTAAGGATAGTTTAATAAACAATGTGAAAAAATGTAAAGTTAAAGTTAAAAGTTAATTTTTGGCATAGGTATAGATATTTTAGCAAGAATTAAGTACCTAGTGTATTCATTTTATTTCTGTTATAATTAGCTGGTACTATACGTAGTACTATTATAATATATTCTGTGGTACTAGTAGGTATATTTTGGTGTGTAATTATTCTGTAACACTCACTACACCCACAACAACAGTTTTTGGCAAATATTTTCTATAATAAGTATAGAAAATATTTACCAAAAACTGGTCAACAAAATCTACTGAAAATATTCCTATACTTATCATTTTTTCAGTGCGTGAGAAAAATAAATGTAAAATATCTATTTTGGTGGCTGAAAAGGGTAAACAATATGCACTGGGTATCGTCTCCAGATGAATTTGAGCGTGTTGTTGATAATAAAAACAAAATAAATGCTACTGAAAAACAATTCGCTTCGTTAACGACGCGACGGTTGAATTACAATAGGTAGTGTTTCGAAGTATGGAATTCGGGTCTGGCGAGTATTAGCTATTTTCAAGGTTATATTTTATTCTATATTCTATTGTAGTTGGTCTTTGGAGAGAAAACGCAACGTGTTTTTAATTAACTTCAAAGAAGAGGTTTTTGGCGGTGATTATACTAAATACATACTAGCACTATGTATTATTCTATTATAACTCGATCAAAACCAAATTGATTTACTTAATTTTACTAAATTTTGGGTGTTTTTACCACATGGCATTTAAACCCCATCGAAACATGCATGAGTTCTTACCTTAACACTAAACTTAATTAAGTATACAAATACTTACGAAATTATATTACGCTAGCTGATGCCCGCGAATTCGATCGCGTGGATGTAAGTTTTAAAAATCCCGTGAGGACTTATTGATTTTCCAGGATAAAAAGTAGTATGTGTCACTCTGGAGGTCCTCTTCTATACACATACAAAACAAGTGCGAGTCGGGCCTCGCTCTTTTAGGGTTCCGTTAAAAAAAAAATTAAAAGATTTCCATCTACCCACCTACCCATTTTAATTTAATTTTTTTAATTTAATTTAATTTTTATTATTTGTTGTTATAGCGGCAATAGAAATACATAATATGTGAAAATTTCATCTGTCTATCTATTACGGTTTACGAGATACAGCCCGCTGACAGACGGACGGACGGACGGACGGACGGACGGACGGACGGACAGCATAGGCTTAGTAATAGGGTCCCGTTGGTACCCTTTGGGTACGGAACCCTAAAAACACAAGCTAACACAAGCTCTACGCTTATACTTATAGAGGAAAGGGGAATACCAACATGGCTAATATTATTTATTATTTAGGTGTTCGAGCCTACGCTTGAACCACTTGAGATTACGCTTCTATGAATTCGCTGCTCTCTCAGTCTCTCATACATACCAACCCACAGCACAGGTCCTGTTGCTATCTCTTTCCCTCATAGCAGCGCGGGTGTGCGGCGCAAGCGTCGCGCTCTTCAGTACGCTTTTGAATTCCGTTCAGTCCGCACGTGTCCAGTGCATTCTACGCTAATAACCTATTAACCTAATAAAATTTAATAAGCTGCATACCGCTCGGCGCCCTAAGGCCCAGCGACGATTGGTGCTCTCTTTGACACCCTTCTGCCGGATCGAGACGGCGCGGCATGTCGTATCAGCTCACTGAGACGACACAATAATTGTCGGCTAAAGCGACTGTATGCTACGACGCATACCTAAGGTGACGCGACGTCTACGTTTGAGACGACACGACGCCGTATGATTGAGGCGACACGACGATGTATGCTTGAGGCGACACGACGACGTATGCTTGAGCCGACACGATGCCGTATGCTTGAGGCGACACGACGCCGTAGGCTGGAGACGACAAGACTTCCTATGTCTGAGGCTACACGGTCGGTTGCTCGAAGCGACGATAATATGTAGTATGCTTGCTACTTCTCGCGATATCAACCGACACTATCTATCTTTATGCAGTTTTAAAAACCGAGTTGGTCCTCATTTGTTCCTGACCATGATTAATGGAATAACTACCATGGGGGAGCTTGCTACGTGACCTTGTCCAACTGGAGAAGAGGATGCCTTCGCAACGGTCATGAATATAATAGACGAAAATTTCCCTGATTATTGTCGTTCATGGAAGGTCAATGACCTCTCATTTCACGACCTATTCGAAGATGAAGTTTCTTCAAAAATATAAAGTAAATTGAGGTTTGCTATCCCGTCCGCTGACCCAGGTCGAGCTTTTGCACCTGACTCGTCTTCTCTATCTGAGATAAAAATACAAAGGTATCATCAGGGCAAAAATCCTACGTTGGCCCCTTGGGCGGGCTTTGGTACACTCACCTCATAATATTATGGTAAAAATTCACGATTCAGGCAAATACTATCATGCATTCGTAGCAGCTGTTCGGACCATGAGAAGTAAATTAACAAATCGCAGCAGGGCCTCATCGGAGTTGCATCCAGATCAACGAACTTCAGCGAGCCCTTCACTTGTTCCGTCTACTTCTAAGACATCTACGCCAGAACGCTCTACAAGTAGAAAGCGGCAACACAAAGGGGACATTGCGTCAGAACTTACCCCGTTTAAACGTCCTACTTCCTCTCAAGGTCTAGGTAGCACCGATCACCCGTTAGTAGCGGTGTTAAACCAATAGATGGAAATGTTCAGCCGCTTTATGGAATCACAAAATAAATAAAATGAAAATAATATTGGGAGTATTCTATTAAACTTTGCGCCACAGAAGGACGCTAGCGCCACTAATCCTACAGACCTGGATGCATCATTCGACGCTTTACCCGATAGTACACACTCCGATAATGAGGGCGACCCAGTTCAACAGATTAACAGTATGAAGTCAGGGTGTGATAACAGCAACATTTTATCAAAAGAAGCTGAATTACGAGAAAAAATATCAGATGCTCAAAGGGAACTTGCCAGTCTACAGTCAAAGAGAAATGCACCTTTCGACTTTATCCCGAATACAACCGTAGTCGATTCTAAGTTTTCCGTCACTGATCCAAAATTCCTAGAACAAGGTGTACAATGTCAGAAAGGTTCAAGCTTCATCCATATTCTGTGCCCTGAAAGTTAACAACCTACTTGCTGGAATAACACCAACGTGGAAGTCCGCGTCGATATTCGTAAAGTTCAGGTTCAAAGATCAGGTGTTCTTCTGCAACAAAGGGAAATACTCCAAAAGCTATTAGATTAACTGCCCCAAGAGATGAGTAATAAGATAGGCACTGAGTTGCGGGCCTCAGATTCGAGGTTTAGGAAGACATCAGACGCTCTCTTACAATATGTCTGCGGCAGAAGGGCAGAAGTCGTTGAACTGAGAAGAGGTGCTTTCAAAGTGCAAAACAAAAGTCTTAACGAAATCCTACACGCAATACCCCCCTCTGAGACGCACCTCTTTCCTGTTGAAGCCTTGTCTAAAGCAGTAAAGGACTGCTCTAATAGCGACATTCGGAAGTTATTCCCCTACTACAACAAAAAGAAATCAAATAGCTTCCAGTCGGGGGACAAACAGGGAAGTTCGCGGTCACAATATCCTTCAAGGGATAAAAGTCGCCACCTTTACAACACAAGAGGTGGGAGTACAACGCACGACCTACAACAAAACAAAATCATTCGCAGAGACAGTCTCAAGCACAGTGACCTCAGCAAACTAAGAAAAGCTGAAGGGGGGGGGGGGACGTTAAAAGAAACTGACTCATTCCAGGCGGAGCGCTTATAAGACTTCGCAGAATATTGGGAACAAGCTCCGAATCTGGTTAAAAGTTTTATCACGGGTTACAAAATCCCATTCAGATCAGAACCACCAATTCTGAAGTTCCCTCGCAAGAACATCTTTCGATTTCGAAACAGAGTTTCACCCGTAATGGAAAAGCAGATACAGGAACTCTTGTAATCAAATGCTATTCAAGTAAGTCATTACCAAGGTGGCTTCCATTCAGAAATGTTTCTTCGAAAGAAGTTAGACGGCACATTTCGCCCAATATTCATTCAATTTAAAAGACCTAAACAGATATGTACTAGCGCCCAAATTTCGCCTCCCAAATCACCTGGACAGGAACAGTTATATGATGAAACTAGACATATCACAGGCCTATTTCCATTTGCCTGCCGCCCCCAGTCACCGACGCTTTTTGTCTCTAAGTTTTCGAGGAAAGGTGTATCAAATGGCTTGCGTCCCATTCGGATTAGCCAGTGCTACAGCTGCTTTTGAAAGTTACAAATTGGATTGCACACACACTAAGGGGACAAGGTATAACAATAGTAGTATACCTAGACGATCTCCTTATCATTCACAAAAACCCGGATACATTACAAAATCAAGTCAAATATGTGGTCAAATACTTACAAAAATTAGGGTGGCGAATGAATCAAGACAAGTCATCGAAGACTGCTACAACAAAATTTGAATACCTCGGAATTACGTGGGATACAGTACTAAATTGAAAAGTTTATCGCAGGAGAAGATAGATCATCTTTTATGTCACCTAGATTGTTTAATAATGAAATAACGTTAGAGTTGGCACAACGCAAAAGTCATCCTGGGAAAACTGAACTTCACTTCGTTTGTCGTACCTCTGGGTCTCCTTCACAGTCGAGCTCTTCAACGGGAATCGAACCTCTTACTACGGCAAAATCCCTCCTCGCGCCTCGCGCCTTACAAGTACTATATTGGTGGAGATGGAATATCCCAAAAGAATCCAATATTCATACCGGAGCCCTCCATATTCGTAACGGCAGATGCTGCCGACTGCGGCTGAGGTGCTGTAATAAACGGTCAGAAACATTGCGGCTCATGAACGGTATCCCACAGAAAGTGGCACAGCAATCAGAAAGAACTCCACACTTTATACGAAGTCTTATCACAAGTCCTTCCGACACATTGCTGCACACAGACAACAGGACTACGGTAGCTTACATAATGAAACAAGGGGGTACCAAATCCTTGAGGCTGCTGGAAACCGCATGGAAAGTCCTGGAACTCTCGGGAAAAGGGTCTCCCAGAGTGGCATCTCAACCTTGAAGATTTTCGGAAACTAGGCACTCCAGTGGTCGATCTATTTGCGTCGAGGACATCTGCGGTAGCACAAATCTATGTCAGCAAAGATGCGAGGGACATACAAAGGCTGTTCACGGACGCCTTCAGCAGGACGTGGGTATTCAAACTGGGATGGATTTCCCCATCACCATCTCTGATACCCCGGGTGTTACGCCACCTGAACCTATCTAATGGCACGTTCTTAATAGTGGCATCCTAGACCTCCATCTCGAACTCTTAGAACGAATCTTCCGCCGCCACACGTAGAGAATTTAAATTTATGGGTTGGCAAGTAAGGGCTGGACAAATCACTTGAAAAATTCGTCATAGACAGATTTGAACCTCCTCGAGGCGTCCTGGAGGAAGTCTACATTAAAAACATACAAACCCGCTTGGTCCCGATGGCAAAGGTGGGCTCGTAACAAGATTATAGCCGTAAATGACCCTAGTCCGGCAGATCTAGCAAGATTTATTTGCCATATTTATAATGACGTAAAACTTGCGCCACAGACTATAGCAGTACACAAATCTGTTGTAGCTACCCTAGCCTACTCCCAACGCACAGAAGAAGTCAGTTCGGGCTGCTTGGTAAAGCATGCATTGAGAGCAACCCTCCATTAAAGAAACCCATACCATGGAAAGTGAATGGCCTCCTGGATTTCCTTTTCCAAATCTTTAGACACACCTGTGTTCTTCTCCTGTTAGCTTCAGGAAGAAGAGTACACGACCTCACCCTGTTGAACATAAAACAAGGTCCACTTATTGACAATCAAGATGAAATCATTCTTTGGCCGTATTTCGGTTCCAAAACCAATTCTGGCACTTACAGGCAATCCGGTTGGGTTCTGAAGGCCAACGATGATGACGATCGCCTGAGTCATGTATCATGGATTAGAAGATCCATATCAGCTTCCCAAAAACGATGATGTAACAAAAACCTAAACAGTTTGTTTATAAATACAAGGGGTACAGTAAAGAAAGCATCACGAAGCGTTATCGTAGGACGGATCGCACAGTTTTCCGTGAGGCTGGTATCTCCGCTTCAGCAGGCAGTTTCAGGGCTGCAGATGCATCTGAAAATTGGGTAAATAATAGATACGACATTGTTGAAATCCTAAAAAGGGGAAACTGGAGATCAAAGTATACGTTCTTCAAGCATTATTTTACGGAGACTTCAGTTTTTAACAGTCAGTTTTAAGTCGTAACAACACTAGCTCCACCATAAGAATTCTAACTCTAAGTGATGACTTCTCAAGTTTATAAAATAATAAAAGAATAAATTGTTTACCTGTAAAAAATATATATATATGATATAACGTTTCGTAAGGTTAGATCCATAACTGATCGCATTTATCTTTTGTCGATTACAATTTAATTCTATCTTGTCATTTCATTAATTTACTGTTTATTATTATTTGAAGCATTAAGTATGATTGGTTCTTCACTTTGGCTTTTTCTCCTACCTATACTTTCTTAATATTAACCAGTCACAGTACGCACTAGCAGCGCCGGCAGAGTATAAACACGTCTCAAGTGGTTCAAGCGTAGGCTCGAACACCTAAATAGAACCGTTTTCCCCCCGTAGGGTAGAAAACGGATATTTAGGTTTCAGCCGTAGCTTGAACCACCACTTCAGGCTCCTTGCCGGCTCCTTCAACGGTACTGAAGAGCGCGACGCTTGCGCCGCACACCCGCGCTGCTATGAGGGAAAGAGATAGCAACAGGACCTGTGCTGTGGGTTGGTATGTATGAGAGACTGAGAGAGCAGCGAATTCATAGAAGCGTAATCTCAAGTGGTTCAAGCTACGGCTGAAACCTAAATATCCGTTTTCTACCCTACGGGGGGAAAACGGTTCTATTTTTAACAAAAGAAAGATCGGAAAACAGAGAGCAACTATGGAAATCAGCTTATAAGTTATTAGTTATTTAGTTAAGTTAAAACACAAGAGCCCCTGCCTTTTTATAGCTCGTAAGCTAATACCGCGAAGGGCCTATTTTCCATCGCAAAGTAAACTTTGGGGTCCCAAGGTGCTGAAATCCTACATTCGAGTAATCGGTGAAAATATATAAATTAAAAAAAAGATTCCGACGAATTGATAACGTCTTCCTTTTGTGAAGTCTGTTAAAAATAGATCAATTTGAAGCGCTTTTGACACAACTACGAGTGTCTCTGGAACTAATAATATAGGGATGCAGGAAGTGCCAAAAAGTATCAACTGTCAGTTGTCAAACTAGGCACTAGTTTGACAACTGACAGTTGATACTCACTTATTTTAGTTCCTTGGACACTCGTAACTGTTTACAGCGTAATAACGTCAATCAAGTAGGTCCAAATTGAAATGACAGCAGCCAATCTAGTACAAATCATAGATTAATTTTATTAAAGAGATCAGTGCCTGACGATCGACCTATGAGCAGCAGTAGACGTCTATCGCTTGATATGAGAGTTAAGGACTTGAAAAGTGACATAGATAACTTTTATATCTGTAAAAACAGACGGTTCCTGTGAATTTTCTTTTTTTACTAACGTTTTCTAAATCATTTTTTTAAGTTATTGGATAGCTTTTATCGCGGACTTTGAACTAGGACAAACAGTTTGAGCGCGGCGACCGAATCAAGAAATTCTGTAACGAAAATAAACCTAACACCGTCGTTCAGTAAACGTTCAACATTTTAGAGGTTCACAAGTAGCTCTGTTTGGCGCAGTGGGCGAGCGGCCGCTTTATGTATGACTAGCTGATGCCCGCGACTTCGTCTGCGTGAATTTAGTTTTTAAAATGCCTCGGGATCTCTTTGATTTTGCGGGATAAAAAGTAGCCTGTCACTCTCCAGGTCAACTATAGGTATCCTTGCAAAAAATCACGTCGATCCGTAGCTCTGTTCGGGCGTGATTGAAGGAGAAACCATCACACTTTCGTATAATTTATAATATTTCACATATAAGGTGCAAGTGCATATAGTTGACGTGGTTTTTTACACAGGTAATGTTGAGGACCTGGAAAATAACACAGGCTACTTTTTGTCCCGGGAACATACATTTAAACGACCGCGCCACTACAAAGTATATAATTAATTGTTGATTTTTCGATAAAATTTAAATGGGACCACCTGGGACCCTTTGAAACAAAAAAGAATTTTCCAAATCGGTTCAGGTGTCGTCGAGTAATCGGTGAACATACATAAAAAAGATTCCGTTAAATTGAATCCTCCTCCTTTTTTGAAGTCGGTTAAAATAATAATAAAAATTAGTTTAAATTCAACGAAGTTATGGAGTAAAACAGTCAAAATAGTTCAACCCCTATCTCAGAGAACATACATCCATCCATCCATACATCCCTATACTACATCTACACAAACATACATCCGTATACAATATACATCCATCCTCACTAACTTAACAACATTAATAATATTAGTGGGATAAGTAGGATCGAATATAGTTAATGTAGTTATTGGAGGGGAGGATACAAACATACATACATACATGCATACACACATAGATATGTACATACATGCATGCATACATATATACATACATACACGCATACATACATGCATGCATACATACAAACATGCATGCATGCATACTTGCATACATACATGCATACACACATACATACATACATACATACATACATACATACATACATACATACATACATACATACATACATACATACATACATACATACATACATACATACATACATACATACATACATACATGTATGCATGCATGCATATCACCGCATAATTTAAGGATAAAAATGTGAAAGTACCATACGAATCCCGGGATAAAAAGTAGCCTTTTAACTTTTCAGGTCCTCAACTATGCCTATCAAAAAAACCATGTCAATCTGTAACTCCGTTGGCGCATAATTGGAGGATAAATATGTGAAAAGTAACAAACGAATAACCTGCGGGAACTGTTTGTTTTCCCGGAATAAAAAGTAGCCTTTTCACTTTTCAGGTCCTCAACTATGCCTATTCAAAAAACCACGTCAATCTGTAACTCCGTTGGCGCATATGAAGGATTAATATGTGAAAAGTAGCATACGAATATCCCGCGGGAATTGTTTGTTTTCCCGGGATAAAAGTAGCCTTTTCTCTTTTCAGGTCCTCAAATATACCCATACAAAACACCACGTCGATCTGTAACTCCGTTGGCGCAAAATTGAAGGATAAATATGTGAAAAGTAGCATACTAATATCCTGCTGCTGTTTGTTTTCCCGGGTTTAAAAGTAGCCTTTGTCACTATTCAAGTCCTCAACTATGCCTATCCAATAAACCACGTCAATCTGTAACTCCGTTGGCGCATAATTGGAGGATAAATATGTGAAAAGTAGAATACTAATATCCTGCTGGAACTGTTTGTTTTCCCGGGATAAAAAGTAGCCTTTGTCACTTTTCAGGCCCTTAACTTTACCTATACAAAAAAAACACGTTAATATAAAACTCCATTGCGCGAATTTTGATGGACAAATGCTTAAAAAATAGCGATGCTATCCCGCAGGAACTGTTTGCTTTTCCGGGATAAAAAGTAGCCTATGTGCTATTCCAGACTATAATCTATGTCTGTGCCAAATTTCAGCAAAATCGGTTCATTAGTTGTCGCGTTAAAGAGTAACAAACATCCATCCATCCATCCATCCATCCATCCAAACATCCATACATCCTCACAAACTTTCGCATTTATAATATTAATAGGATAGGATATGGCAGGTTCGAATCTCACTCGCGAAGTAGTGACAGTGCGCTTTTCTCGTTTGTTTGTTTTTTAATTTATAATAATAAAAATTATGCAAAAAAAAATATTGCATAAATATTATAATTGCATAAATTGATAAAAAATGCTAGGCTATATAGCTTTACCGCGGCAGTCCCCGAGAGCCACTTAATTTTTTTTTCTTTTTTTTCCAAATTTTAATCTAACTTCACGCGGATGAAGTCGCGGGCGGGGGAAGCAAGTGGAAAATATTATTTGTTTACTCCTCAGTTATCAAGCCAATATGGCCGCAACGCTTATCCTACTAATATTATAAATGTGAAAGTGTGGATGTTTGGATGTTTGTTACTCAATCACGCAATAACGGCTGAACGGATTTGGATGAAATTTGGCATGCATGTAGCCTTTGACATGGAAAAGAACATAGGCTACCTTTTATCCCGATTCCTTAAGTAGTTCCCGAGGGAAAATTGAAATTTTTTTACGAGCTAAGCCGCGGGCAGACAGTTTTGAAATTTGGTATGCATGTCACCTATGCTATTGAAAAGGCTATACTTTCTATACTGGTATATACTTTCTATACCGATCTCTCAAATAGTTCCTGTGGTAAGATTAAAAATTGTTAACGAGCGAAGCGAACCAGTAATTCATTTTTATATCATTCTAGCTTTATATTTATAGCGGCGCAAGCGATAGCATGGGTGTAAATTTTATTCCATTTTTTATTACTTTCACGTTTATCATTTTTTTTTGGATCCAATTCCGAAGTCCACGCAGACGAAGTCGCGGGCAGAAGCTAGAATATTACAAAGGTGAAAGTTTGTATGTTTGTTACTCAATCATTTCGCAACGATTGAACCGATTTAGCTGACATTTGTTACAGATAGATTGTAGTCTGGAATAACACATAGGCTACTTTTTATCCCGGGAAATAAGAGAGTTCCCGCGGGAGTACAAAACCTTAATCCACGCGAACGAAGTCGCGGGTATCAGCTAGTCCTAAATATAACTTTACCCACAAAAGCAACGTGTCACAGGCTCACGGCTGATCAAAAAACGCGAGCTTATTATCGCACTTGGGTTTTTATTGTTTCTTTTGAACCACATGTGAAGATAAACGCATTATTTATTATTCTAGTACAATTTATAAAATGTTTGTAATTCTCACACGGTGTCAGATCTAAAAGGTTTCTTCTTAATCTTTGTGTTTTAAATGATGAAAGAGTGTAATAAATTATAATGAATTCACTGCTTTTTTTAGATTGTACTTACATCTACTTATTACGTAAGTGGCGTCCTTACAGATAAGCTGTCCTTTGCACGTCCTTTTTATGTTTATGCTTAGTTTAAGTTATTGTACAGAATTAATCCTTACCAATATTATAAATACGAAAGTGTGTTTGTTGGTTTGTCCTTCAATCACGCAGCAAAGGAGTAACAGATCGAGGTGACTTTCGCATGGTAGATATAAAATTCTCTCTTACTACACAAATAACTTAATCTTTACAATAAAATTGAGACATACATGTGGGCGCAATTGATTTCCGTTTATTTTGTATTAATTATTTAAAAGTATTGCTTTGACTTCCGTTTCCTTTTATTTATTAAAATTAGTTAAATCAAATTGACATTTGACTTTGACAGCTCGGGTACGCCATTTTGCACGCCATCTTGAAATATTAGTATAAAAGGGCTGTTTCGACGATACGAATTCAGTCTCTGCCCAGAGACTCATTCGACTAGTAGATGCCTTCGCGTCTAGGTCGTTCTATTTGATTGAGGGATTGCGATAGCATTCGCTCCCTAATCATATAAATATTGTGAATACCCTTAGATTAAATTAATTATTAATTAATACTTTGATATTTTTGATAACTACCCTCATGTTCAGATGGTGGTTTGTCTGTCGTGTTGTGGTTAAATTGATTAGATGTGAGGTTCAGGGACCGTTATAGGGGTTGTTCTCTTTTATTGTGACAAGCATACCGTCAACATCTCTCAATCGTGATCACGCTAGAATAGTCATAATAATTGTCCATTGGTTGATTTATTCATTTTGATAGTTACCCTCACGTTCAGATGGTGGTTTTTCTGTCGTGCTGCGGTTTTTAGCTGAGTGGAAAGGGGCCGTTATTGGGGATGGTGGAGACGGCTTTAGGTAGGGTTTCAGCGTTTTAAGAGACGCGTTCTCTTAAAGCCTGATTAGTTTTGAGTAATAATTCCCGCTTCCGGTCCATGGCTAATAAATGTAAAAGAAGGGGCTTTTGAGGGTACTTTGTTCGAACAATAAACATCCCAAATAATGAAATTATCTTACCACGCTACCTTTCCTCGTTGCGCGACAAATGTGTCTGACTTTGTTGCCGACGAGGATACCTTCGCCGACATACACATAAAAAAGAAAGTGCGCAAAGGCAGCCTTATCGCTTCAAGCGATCTGCTCCATGGCATAATTGAGGATTTGTAGTGATTCAGGTTACCTTTTATCCCGGAAAACCAGAGGGCTCTAGCGGGATTTTTGAAATCGCGCGGAAAAGGTTGCGAGACAAAAGCACAAAATATATAATAGTACTACGCAAAAGCTAGTAAGTAGGTCATAACTGATATATATTTTTTGTCTTTAAATCTGCCAAATGCGAGTCAGGCCTCGCTCGCTAAAATATATTTGAACTCCACTTAATGAGTCGACTCCTTTAATTTTATTTTTATTATTTGTTGTTATAGCGGCAATAGAAATACTTAGGTACACACTTTGTGAAAAGTTCAACTGTCTACCTGTTAAGGTTTACGAGATACAGCCCGCTGACAGACGGACGGACGGACAGCGGAGGCTTAGTAATAGGGTCCCGTTGGCAGCCATTGGGTACGGAACCCTAAAAAGAATATCAAACCAAACTGAACTTGATTAATATTCTCCTCTTCCCTCCAAATAGCCGGATATCTTGTGTTAGGAATGGGTACGACAATAGTGCAACGGGTGGGGATCGAACCTGCGACCTTTCAGTTTTCAGTGCGCACTGAGTTTCAGGCTAAATTACGAAACTTTCCATTTACCGAGTCCCCTAAAGCAGTCCCCTGGAGCAATACATCAATGTAAAAGCTATGACCTAGGACTTAATTGTCGCTCGTAAAGTTTGTAACGACTACGACATCGTGTGCGGACTTTATGTCTTTGGCATTGACGATGAAAGTTAATTTCTACTACACTTGTTTTCATTAATTTTAATGACTTAACTCACTTCTGTTTTGTTACGAGCACAGCTGTGGTATTCTGTAAAATTGAAACTCGTGCTTCCTGCTCGCTCGCTTTGTTCAACGTTATCCTTTAGCTCTCATTTCGTTCACTCATTGAATGAAACGCAGCATATTTTGCATGAAAGCACCAAAGGGCTTTTTATCTATTTATCTTAAATACAAGATTTAAACTTCATTAGTTTCAAGTCTATCATCATTATTATCCTAGTTTCGTTATTTTTTCCCATCAAATCCAATCCAATCCAAGGCCGAGGCTCCCCTAAACCCTAAATAACTTTTCAACAAATAATAACAAACTATATTCTATACTTATAATAAAACTGTAGCTGGACGATTTCTGTACATTTAATCTATTTTGAAAATTTTAACCGGGGGATGCTTTATTATCAATACTGATGCCAAAACAGATTTTTATTTAATTTTTGTCTGTCTGTCTGTCTGTCTGTCCGGGCATCACGCAAAAACTACTGAACGAAATTGTATGAAATAGTAGTAGGAGATACTCCGGATCAACATATAGGATAGTTTTTATCCTGATAAACAATAAGGTTACTCCAGGATAGGGGATGAAAGTTTTTATCGGTTTTACTTCATAATTCCGACGAACCGATTTTAATCATCTCTTTTTTATTTAAAAGTGTATAATATCAGGCATAGTTTGTCTAATTTTAATGAAGATCTGATAAATATTATAGGAGATAGAGGACATAATGCTTCATGGGTAGCAGCAAAAGTCACTCCCATAAAGGACAACGATCGAATACAGGCATTCCATATTTATATGAGGGTTTTAGCCATAGACATAGACTTAATCATTAACCTCCAGGCCCTAGATGATTATACCATTGTGTTTGTTTTGTAGCCTACCCGTGCGAAGCCGGGGCGGGTCCACTAGTCTTAAATACAAGATTTAAACTTCATTAGTTTCAAGTTTATCATCATTATCATCCTAGTTTCGTCATTTTTTTTTTCCTTCATCAAGGCCGAGGCTCCCCTAAAACCTAAATAACGATCACTTGTTGAATGAAACGCAGCAAGTTTTGGATGAAAGCAGCAAAGGGCTAAGTTCAAAGGTAACTCACCTGCGTGATGCAGCGCTGTCTCGAAGGGCGCGCGCTGAAGTCGCTCCTTGCTCTCTGCCAACAAACACACAAATAGATCACGCTAGTGCCAAATGCCGGCTCACTACATCGCAAATATTCGATTCAGACGAGTTGATACGACTGATAATTTGAAGCCTCAATGGGGAAGTTAACATTAATTTTCACATTATTCAATAGGTGTCCATAGTTGTACGTTGTTTCGCAAAAAGGATCCAACCCACAAAACTTGTTCAGTAGGTACAGGTAGGTACCTAATAGAAAGCCTAAAAGTATTAATAAATAAAATTGACTATTGGGTATTTGACTGTTTTCAAAATGTTGATACTTATTCATTATTTATAATCAAAAATATAACATGTAAGAATAACTTTTGTAAAAACAGAAAATAAATCGGTCAAAAACCAGTTATAAGCGGTTTTATTACGACTGTATCGGTCTCTTTCTAAAACGAAATTTTCTATGAAGAGTCTATGGAGCTTTTGAGTTTTGACGTCACACCTCAATAGCGCTCTCTTTGTCTAACAGGTAACTTTAAAACTATATTTCCGAGACTAGTTTTTTCAACTAAAAAATTTAAAAAAGAAAAATAGCACTGTGTTATGATATTTAAAAACGTTATTTTAAATAAATAAAAAATATCAGTCAAATACCCAATTTGACAGTAGAATTTTTTGTGGGTTGAATCCTTTTTACGCAACTACGCCCAATTCCATTGCTAACATTAAAAAAAGCCGGCCAAGTGCGATGCGGATTCGCACACCGAGGGTTCCGTACTCCAAAAGTAAAAGTAAATCAATAATATTATATTAATTTGTTTATTTATCGTTAACTATGTTTGTAGAGGTTTATTGTTAATATAAAAAACCTATGCTAGTTGGAGCGTTGGTTTTATTTTTCCTGTAAAATATATATAAACTTCTATTGACCATATTTATTTCAGATTTTTCGATTGGTAAACTTCGGAGATAAGGACGGGGGAACGGTATTTTTTTCGACATTTTGGCCGATTACTCAAAAACTATTATATATAGAAATAAATAAAAAACTGTTTTAGAATGCACAAGTAAAGGCCTTTCATATGATACCCCACTCGGTATAGTTATTTTCCTTTGAAATTTCAAACCCCCGATTTTCCCCCTTTTTTAATAAAACTAAAAATAATTTTCGATTTTTCTTTATTCCAATGACGTTGGACCACTATTATACACAACTATGCCAAATTTCATGTCGATAGCTTTATTAGTTACTGAAATAATCGACTGTGACAGACGGACGGACGGACGGAGAAAGTCTCACCATAAGGGTTCCATTTTTACCATTTTGGTACCGAACCCTAAAAATCTATTTATGGATAATATTTAAAAAATATATATTCTGTTGTTATTAAATGTTGTTGTTGTTATTAAATGTTAAATTTGTTATTAGTTCGAAGAGCTGATGGTCGTTGGGGTCCCAAGGTGCTGGAGTGGCGACCCCGCACCGGGAAGCGCAGTGTTGGCAGACCCCCCACCAGGTGGACCGACGACATCAAACGAGTCGCAGGGAGCCGCTGGATTCAGGCGGCGCAAGACCGAGGCCTGTGGAAGTCCATGCAAGAGACCTTTGTCCAGCAGTGGGCGTCTATCGGTTGATAAAGAAGAAGAAGAAGAAGATTAAAAATCCTGTGGATTACAATTTCAGGGATGAAAATCATCCAATATCGCTATCCAAAATGCAAGCTATTTCTATGCCAAAGCTACATTCAGCGGTTGAGCCGTGAAAACTTAACAGGAGACAGACTGATTTGTAATATTTAATAGAAGCAGGAACTTTGCGGAATTCCATGATAAATTTATAGAAGGAAAAATAAAATTATTTCGTTATAATCCGCCAATCCGCTGTACACTGCCGCTCTCCCCGTAGTTGAACAAGTAGGAACAACAAAACACTGGTATTACACAGCACCCTGCAAAATATACGTCGTGTCATACAATTTTTTTCTTCTTCTTCTTCTTCTTTATCAACCGATAGGCGTCCACTGCTGGACAAAGGTCTCTTGCATGGACCTCCACAGGCCGCGCGTCTTGCGCCGCCTGAATCCAGCGGCTTCCTGCGACTCGTATGATGTCGTCGGTCCACCTAGTGGGGGGGTTAGTCAAAACAGCGCTTCTCGGCGCGGAGTCACCACTGCAGCACCTTGGGACCCCAACGACCATCAGCTCTTCGTAATGTGTCCTACCCATTTCCACTTCAGTTTCTGCCGAGCTATGTAGGTGACTTTGGTTCTCCTAGGGATCTCCTCGTTTCTGATTTGATTTCGCAGGGATACTCCGAGCATAGCTCTCTCCATCGCTCGCTGAGTGACCCTGAGCCTTCATTCCGCAAAGTAACGCTTGTTTCTATCAAATATTACAAGTCAATCTGTCTGACTGTTAAGTTTTCACGGCTCAACCACTGAATCTAACTTTGGCACAGATAAAGCTTGCATTCTGGATAGGGATATATCCAATATCCCTACTTATCTTTTATCCCTGAAAGTGTAAGCCAGGATTTTTAAAATGTACATCCGGATGACCCGGACAACAGCGTGTAAAGTCGATTATGGATATGGGCTGCCATATGCCATACTATCTTCCAAGTTAGCCCACGACCTGTGCCGCTACTATCTTAGACTGCATCGTCACTTACCATCACATGAGATCGCAGTTAAAGCAAAGCAGTCAATCTTGTCATGTATAAAAGTATGCAAGATATAACCGCGGCCTTTCGCCAAGAGTCAAAACCGATTTTGTTTGTAGAAAGCGAAAGCGCGCTGTAAAAATTTATTTGAATAAAAAATTATTCTATTCTATTCTACAAGCTTTTGCCGATATCACATATTGCACAATATTTAAAATACATAGCAGCAGAAAAAAATATGTCACGTAGATGAATCATCTGTCTTCATTGATAAAAGGATTAGCTTTAAATAATACCAAATTCCATAGTAATTAGCAATTACGTACTATTTTCACTCTACATACCTATTTCTATTTTCAGCGATGACGCCCTCAATTGTATAAGTAGGTACCTACGGTGTTTTTTATTAATTGCGAATTCAAATTCTACCCCGCATGCCTTTTACTGTGGAAGAATTTGAATTCGCAATATAGATAGTAGTAGAAGTTCTACTACTATCCAGTATATGTACTGCCCACTCTATACTTGAGGGCGGGCGGTGCATCGACCATACCATTGACCACTATAATAAACTAGCAAAAAGGTGAGCTTTGTGAGGGCTCGCGTAGTTTTTCTAACGGGTAATAAGTTCTGTTGCAGTGATGTTAACTCTTTGTTTTTCTAACAGATGGCGTTGGTAGTACAATAACATTCTATCCAATGAATACAAAATTGGTAATGTTCATTTTTTTAATGGTTATAAAATTAAATTTTTTTTGACAGATAACACATCTGGATATAAAGTTAAATTACTATGTTAAAGCACAAATCTATAAGCGTGATAGTTTTTCAGTAAAGTGTACCACAAAAATGCTCAGGTTCTGGGATAGTGATAGGGCTCGCTTCGCTCGGCCTAATTAATCCATGATTAACACTGTACAGGCCGCTGTCATTATTTTTACCTACTTGATTGTCGCCATTTTGGCGCTGTAAACAGTTACGAGTATCCAAGGAACTAAAATTAGTGATGCACTAGTTGACAACTGATATAGTTGATATTTTTTGGCACTTCCTGCATCCCTATATTACTACCTAGTTCCAGAGGCACTCGTATGTCAAATGTGGCACTTCAAATTGAACCTTTAGCTGTCATTTGTAAAGGGACGGCCAGTTCAGTGTTAATCAAAGTTTAAGGTCAGTGGACCATACTTTTCTTTTTTTTTTTTAAACAACAGACAGGCACGAATTAAGGATTGGTAGGACTACCAATCCTAAATCTATGGAGATAAGCTTACGTTTGACGACAATCAGTGACATCTTTCAAAGTGTAATAAAGTTCGACGACGAACTAGGAATTCCGAATTACGACTACGTCTAACGACGAAGACCGCTTGCACGATTTTGACTAGGTTAACATTTTTTGAAGTCAATCAATTCAACAGATATTCTCTTTTTAGTGGTCATAGTCAAAGATGGCCAAATTGATCACATAACAGTTATCTACTATTAAATTATTTATTATTAAGTATTTAGTATCGCACGTATTTTGAAGGTGGCCTAATAATAGTGCGCGGTAATAATCCACTTTAAAGTTTTATCAGCGACGAAATAAAAGCCACTTTAAGGGGAAATGTATTGAAAAAAGTTCGTAGTTCAGTGAACTGTCAGCAGGTGAACAAATTAACTCCGGCCGCCATTGACAAAGCGTTCGGAAATAGCTCGCCCTAGAACTATCTTCATCTGGGCCGGTGCCTTCGAGACCGGCCGCGGATGTTTACGTCAGGTTTACGTGAACATTAGAATGTTAGCATACAGAGTTGTGGACTTTATTAGAACTTTTTGAAAGAAACAATTTTTCTACAGTAGGTTTTCATATTGAAATCTATCTTAAAGCTTAAGCAACTTTCGCTCTTTGAAATTCTCATGTCATAATTAATTTTTCTTTTTTTGTGTGCTCTGAACTCAGAAACTACTGTAGTGATTTTCGTTCGGTTTTCACCATTACCTAAGCTTGATTCTATGAGATAGTTATGGTATTTGATTTGTACTGACACTACTAGTACCTACTACTGTGTTGCATTACAAATACAGTTATTTACAAATCAAATGGGCTACGCCACCAGAAGACTCGCTCCGTCGCCCATTCATTCAGCTTCACCTACTCGGCCTTCGTTTCGCTACCGGAGGTCGCCGGCTCGCTTCGCTCGCCACCTTCTTCACTTCGCTCCACTCGTCCTCGTAGGCTCGCTTCATTCAGGACTCCGCGCTTTAAAAAGACCACTCCAGGGGTAGGGTAGACAAGACTGCGTGGAATTCCTTTTTAGGTAATATTTGAAATTATGATTTTTAGTAGTAAAACATATCTTATTTTTAGTCTACCCAATAGGTGATAGATATTATGCATACCGAGCTTAGATACAGTTCACAATCTTGCGCGAGTTTACAATCTGACAAGCTTCTTACTTGTTTGTTTATAAACTAACGATTTTCACAATCTTACGGTGACATAATATATAAGCGTGTAGCGTGAATTCTATTTGTTGGAGCGCGGCGGAGGAGCGATCAAGAACGTTGTGTCGACTCGGCTACCAATCAATCATTTCTAAGATCGCTTCCTCTAAAGTAGGGGTTCCGAAAGTTTTTATCACGCCTCCTATCCTTTCAGAAGGAAGGCGTGCTAAAAAAACTTTGGGAACCCCTGTTCTAAAGCGTTATCGATCATAGAAAGAGAATAATAGATACGAAAATAGATATCTAATATGGCTAGGGATTTCATGCGGTCGACTATTTTACCTTAACTATAGGGTAAAAATACAAAAAAAAATCTGCTAGATTAGAAAATCAAATTCCCAGACCATTTCGTGATTTTCCAAATGCAACAATCTGAAAACTCGAACGAATCCATTCGACGAATGGTATTTTAATCAAAATATGCGTAGGCGCCGCGACGCGTTAATGTGCAAAAAGCTCGCAAACGTGTAAACAGATCCAACGTTTTGTTACAAAACAAAACAAACCGAAAGTCAATTAATTTAAACTTGCAATAAAAGAGACGTGGCTTGTGACGTCCGTACTGCTGAGGAGTTCAAGCCTCCGATATCTATTACACGATAGAATTTTTTAAACTGACACACCAATTGAAAAGCATTTTAGGCCTTAGCACATCTTATTGACTCTTGTTATTATATGTACCAGGTACCTACTTGCATGAGAGAATCGTCGTGTGGAAACCTGCATAACTACCTCAGAGTTCTCCATAACGTTCTCAAAGATATGAAGGGTGCAGGAAAAGAAGGGGCTCATCAACAAAATTGGATACTTATCAGAAAATGGCCTATTAAAGGTTTATAAGGACTTTATTGCCCTAACTCAGATTTTGCTGATCACTTGCACTCTGGAAACACTCAAAGCAAGTAATTTTTTTCAATTTCTGTGTTATGGCTTAGTTACACAAATATGGTTGAGCGAAGCATCGGCTGGGTCATGCGTCATGCTCGTGAACGACACCACCGGCGGTAATGGGGCTACTTTCTGTCTGCCCATCTTAGCATGTATGAATTTTAAGTACATTGTATGCATTCTTGGAACTTCCTCTCATTGTGGAAACACTGCATACATAGCGTAGTATCTATTGTATTGTAAACTTGTTTTAAAAAAAGGGCAAGCACCGAGTTTCTTGCTGGGTCTTCTCGGCAGGAAGAGCATTCCGAACCAGCAGTGGTAGACTCATCGACGATTCAAAAGCACTTTTAAAACAGTTCATTTGAATAAAAAAATATATCTATTCCATTCGTATTCTTCAAAAATAAAACTTTTCCCATACATATACAATAAGGTAAATTCAGTCGTTCGGGAGGTCAATTGCCGATAAAATGTGTCGATTACTTGATTCTCTAAAAATTATTGCATCGGTGCTGCATTTACTCGATTCTCTAAAAATTATATCATCGGTGTAACGATCGATGACCTCTACTGGCTGCATTAATGGCTTTCTTGCTGCATCAATGCATTTTAACCAATAGCGGGAGAGTACCAGCCATTCAGAGGTGATTGCGATCGTTACAATGATGCAATCAATTTTAGAGAATACACAGCTCCCGTGTAGCCAAGTTACACTTCGTTGCATCGTTTCTCTTTCTACGATAGTTGTCATTTGAAGTTTTGGCTAGGGCTAGACTAGATGGCGCTGCAGCTGATCAAAGACAGAAGTCATCATCATCATCGTGTGCCTTCTTCGTGTTGAAGTTTGGCGGTCATCATGCGAAAAGCGTCTCTATTTAAAGCCGCATCTTTTAATTTTGGATAAGTCAGCCCTTATATCGTCCAACCACTTGCGTCTTTGGCGACCTGGAGCTCTCTTGCCTGCAATCCTCCCTTCCAACACTAGTTTTGGGAATGAGAATTGGGTTCCTCTTTGTAGGTGTCCAAAGAAAGCTACTTTTCTTCGTATGATGGTGGACATGAGTTCTCTCCTTTTGTGGACTAATTCCAGTACCCTGCTATTTGGGGTAAAGCTGTTCCATGGGATTCGGAGCATTTTCCTATAGATCCACATTTCAAAAGCTTGCAATCGACTTGTTGCTTCCTTTTTGAGAACCCATGTTTCGCAACCATACAAGAGAGTGGACCAGACGTAGCATTTCACAAGGCGGCATCTTAGCTCGACCTGCAATTTAGGACTGCAGAGGTTCTTGGACATCTTGTGAAACACGATTTTAGCTTGGCTAATACGGGATTTTATTTCGTGTAGGTGATCTAGATCCGAAGTGAAATATCTACCTAGGTACTAGGTAAAGACAGAAGTGTATTGATAATATTTCGCGACATTTTGCATTGTTTTTTTAGCATTTAAAACATTTATAATACAAAATGCCGCGAAATATTATCAATACATTTCTCTTTGATCAGTTGCAGCGCCATCTAGTCGAGCCCTAGCCAAAACTTCTAGTAACAACTATCGTAGAAAGAGAAACGATACAACGAAGTGTAACTTGGTTATACTTTGTTGAAGTTTGTTATCGTTAGTGTTTCAGAGTCTCACAACACACTTGACAAAGAGGAGTCCATTATCCGTAGACACAACAATGGAGTTTTCCATCATTAATTACGATAGTTTTTCAATACATTTCCTCTAATTTCAACTGTTAGGAGATTCAATGACTATTAGATCACTCATTTACGGTCAGCCCATCGTGTCAAATGATATGATACACAGCCAAAAATTATTGTGAGTGACAAAACAAGTCTTCAAGTCAAAACTTGGCGCTTGAACATCGACGAATATCCGTGCCCGTACTTTTAGTTGGTTTAATAAAAAAAAATCGACCAACTGGACAATTGTCTAAAAGTAATTCCATTGATCGTATTCGTATTCGATGAAATTAGCGTCAAAGTAAAATAATCCTTGACGGTATTGATAATTCAGTACAACCGATTTTAACATGGACCGTTATTGAGTGTATCGTACATACGTAAAAGTACAAAAATGCATAGACGAAAATGAGCTCTAATTCAATGCTATTGTGGTTTATTTTACTTTGACGCTAATGTCATCGAATACGAATACGATCAATGAAATAACTTTAGACAATCGCACCTCAGGATTTGTACACCTCTGGCGAACCTCACTTGAGCGAATGATCTAGAGCATGTTCTGTGAAAATCGTTGCAAAAGGCTTATGTTCAACCAGCTGATGCCCGCGACTTCGTCCGCGTTGATTTAGCTTTTAAAATCCCTCGGGAACTCTTTGATTTTCTGGGAGAAAAAGTAGCCTATGTCACTCTCCAGGTTCGCAACTATACCCATGCAAAAAATCACGTCGATCCGTAGCCCTGTTGCGGCGTGATTGAAGTACAAACCAACAAACACACTTTCGCATTTATAATATTAGTAAGGATAAGAATAATCGACGATGTCACGATGATGTCAATCAACGAAGTTTTAATATACAAGTACCTACAACTATTGACTCAAGATGTTTACAACTTATTGCAACAGTCTGGTTGCGTTCAGTTAAATCTGGTTCAAATCCAAAATCATCCGGTTATTATTCTCCCCGATTAGCCGATCTTGATGAGTGTTGATTGGTGTTGATTTGATGGTCAAAGATTATGGGACACTTCGGATAACACTGCTGACGTAACCACATTCCGAGGGTTGTTAATTAATTTGACTATGACTGACACCGACACGCAAACACTTTTCATAACCTTGAGTTAAGTACCTCTCACGACTTTAAAGTTTATTGTGACATTTTTTTGTTCGATAGAATAGAATAGAATAGAATAGAATAGAAATGTTTTTTATTCAAATAAACTTTTTACAAGTGCTTTTGAATCGTCGATGAGTCTACCACTGGTTCGAAATGCCCTTCCTGCCGAGAAGAACCAGCAAGAAACTCGGCAGTTGCTCTTTTCAAAACAAGTTTACAATATAATAGATATTATGCTATGTATGGTTTCCACAATGAGGGGAAGTTCCAAAAACGCATACTACTTACAAATCAATTACATGTTAAGATGGGCAGACAGAAAGTAGCACCATTCCTGCCGGTGGTACCCGTTCACGAGCATGACGCATGATCCAGCCGTTGCTTCGTTCAACCATATAACCATAAAACGCCGATCGCTGCCGCTAAAGAAGCCAGTCTGCCCTGCTTCCCGAACTCTGCCCAACGAGGTTTCTGCGACTGGTCTCGTTAGGATCTAATATATAAGGCATTCGATTAGTCATCATCATCATCATCATTAGCAACCCATCAACGGTTCACTACTGAGCGCAGGTCTCCTCTCAGAGAAGGGTTATAGGCTATAGTCCACCACGCTGGCCCAATGCGAATTGGTGGACTTCACACACCTTCGAGAACATTATGAAGAATTCTCAGATGTGCAGGTTTCCTCACGATGTTTTCCTTCACCGTTGAAGCAAGTGATATTTAATTGCTTAAACGCACTTGACTCCGAAAATTCAGAGGTGCGTACCCGGGATCGAACCTGCGACCCCCCGAATAGGAGACCACAGTCCTAACCACTAGGCTATCACTGCTTTTCGACTAGTATTGATTGTGAAATTTTATTACAGAAACTAGACTATCTCCCCAGACATCTCCCCGGGGGGTGAAAGTGACATCACGGCGCGCGGCGGCATATTTCCATAACCACGTTGTAACCTAATTTGTGGTGCGGTGACTTGAAGCCTATGATGTCATTGCGGTAATCATTTTGTTTTGTTTTAAATATTTTTCTGCAAACAAGCTACAATGATTAGCAGTGATAGCCTAGTGGTTAGGACTGTGAACTCCTATTCGGGGAGTCGCAGGTTCGATTACCTCTGACTTTTCGGAGTTATGTGCGTCTAAGCAATTAAATATCACATGCTTCAACGGTGAAGGGAAACATCGTGAAACCTGCACGCCTAGGAGTTCTTCATAATGTTCTTCATAATGTTACTTTCTGTTTGCCCGTCTTAACATGTGTTGAATTATAATTAGGTATGCATTTGTGGAACTCATTGTGGAAACACTGCATACATAGCATAGTATCTATTGAATTGTAAACTTGTTTTGAAAAGAGCAACCGCCGAGTTTCTTGCTGGTTCTTCTCGGCAGGAAGGGCATTCCGAACCAGTGGTAGACTCATCGACGTTTCAAAAGCAGTTGTAAAAAAGTTTATTTGAATAAAAAACATTTATTTTCTATTCTATGTATTCTATTCTACTCATGAAGTTTTCCTTTATGGTTAAAATAGGTGCTATACATTTTAAATTCGGAAAAGCTACACAGTCATTCGAACTTCTGACGCCCTGAAAAGGAAGCTTAAATCTTAATCACAAGGCTATCACTTCAGACACTATATTATACTAGGTATAATAATATTATGATTAATAATTATAACAAAATGTTTACGTATTCAAAAGCTTCTTACAAGCACTTTATAGACAAGGTCCGTTTGATACAATGTTACATTAGATAGATAAAGAATAGGTACTTCTAAACCTAATTAACTTATCGATTATTGTACGCTTCTGTACATTCGCTGTAGCTGGGTTGGTTGGGTAGCAAGGAAACCTCTCGAAGAACTTTTCTTCTTTTATTGGGTACCGCTACCGCTTGCCGGTGGGAACTGTGCCGGCTTACAATTCAGCCCGGTATTTATACAAATTTTGCCGAAAAATGTAGGCCCTCTCATTGGTGTAATTTTGCTATCGATCAGTGCACCAATCAGAGCGCATTATTTTAAACCAATCACAATTTAGTAATAATAATAGGTATTATTACATAATTAGGTATCTTTACTACTATGAGCTGTACCGTAGGGAAAGCCGCGGCATTTCTTGGAATTACGGAGGTGTCTTTACGGTTCCTAGCTGTACCGTTGGGAGAGCCGCGGTCTATTTCCCTATGGGTTTCCTATTTTAATCTTTATTTATTATTTTTCCTATTCACTTATGAGATAATACATGAGACTTATGTACTTAAAACTATAAACAATTGCTAAACTATACATGACACATTAATTACTAACTAATTATGCTATTTAATCAGTCCACTATTATGCTGTCTCTTTATTACACAAACACTTGCACTATATCGTCCCGCACATCTCTCCCGCCGTGCGACTATGTCGCATCACTTTTCGGTGCGGGCGCGTCGTCTGTAGACAGGGGCAGGATCACCAGCTTCCTCACCGGCCGTCGCAGCACTCCTCCCTTGGTCTGGATGTCCACTGCTCGCACGACGTCGTCTGGTCCCGGGTACGTGGCGATGACTCTTCCTCGGATCCACACGTTGCGCGGTAGGTTGGCGTCGACCACTTGCACGAGGTCGCCGATCTGGATCGCTGGTCCTCGTCCGTGCGGCTCCCGCCGGTGTTGGAGCTCCGGTAGGTACTCCTTCACCCAGCGCGTCCAGAACACGTCGGCCAATCTCTGCGCGGCTCGCCAAGTCGATCTGGAGGCAGCGTCCCGCTCGTCCAATGTACCTGGCAGCGGTACACGTCCCGGGCCACCCAACAGAAAGTGGTTGGGCGTCAGTGCTTCAGGATCCTCGGGGCTGACTGAGACGTGTGTCAGCGGCCTGCTGTTAACTGTATATTCCACCTCAGCCAGTAGGGTGGAGAGGACTTCTGTAGGATGCCGTTCATGTAGCGTGGCTGCGAGTGCTGTCTTCACGGAGCGTACCATTCGTTCCCAAGCTCCGCCCATGAATGGAGCTCCTGGTGGTATGTATCGCCAGGAGATCGTCTTCTTCGCTGCTTCTTTTGCTGTCGCGCTGTCCATTGCCTGCCGAAGTTCCTTGTCTGCAGCTCTCAGGTTGCTGCCGTTATCTGACCAAATTTCCGTCGGGAAACCCCGGCGAGCCATCATTCTCCTCAGCGCCATCACTGCTGAATCAGCGCTGAGTGAGCCAGCTATCTCCAGGTGTATGGCTCTCATGGTGAGACAGGTGAAGATGGCCACATATCTCTTCTGTCGCGTTCGGCCGACGGTCACTGAGAGAGGTCCAAAGTAGTCGATGCCAGTGAAGGTGAAGGGTCGCTTGTGATGAGCCAGGCGACACTCTGGCAGGTCCCCGGTTCTGGGGTATGGCGGCTTCTGTGTCTTCATTCTGCAGAACAGGCATCTTCTTATAATCATTCTTGTGACTGGACGCACTCTTAGCACCCAGTACTGTTGTCTGCACTCGTTGACTGTAGCTTCGACTCCGGCGTGATGCAGCTGATGATGTATAGCCTTCACCCAGAGCTTGACTGTTGGATGATCACCGTCGAGTACCATGGGGCTCTTGAAGTTTTCTGTTACGTCTTGTGTTGCTTGAATCCGACTTCTTAGCCTGATTGCATCGTTGACGTATTCGACGCTCAGCTGGTACAGACGGCTCTCCTTGTTGAGTGTCTTGCTGTTTCTTAAGTCTTCTATTTCTTCTGTGAAGAAATCTTCTTGGGATGCACGCATCAGAAGCTCTTCCGCTCTTCTGAGCTGTTCGGCAGTGACTGGGAGAAACTTTCTATTAGGCGACGTTGTTTTCTTGACTGTTGGCTGTTGCTTCGTCGCAGGCTTGTTCGTTTTCTTCCAGCTTGGATCCTTTTCTGTGTTCTTTCGCGTCCTTTTGTAATTGACGCTTTCCTTCTTGGTTCTACAGAGTTGGATGAACTGTAGAACCCGAGCCGTGGCGTATCGGAGTCTGTCCCAATTCGAGAAACGAGATGCTTCAGGTAGGGCTTCTGCGAGTTTGTGTTTTCTGTCGTCGGCGATGTGATTCACTTTCTCTTCGCCCGAAGGTTTTTCTTTTTCTGTTGCAGTGACTTCTACGGGCCAATGCTCTTCTGTTTGGTAGAGGAAGTCCGGTCCCTTGAACCATCGATGATCTTTGTTGAAGGACGTTGGGACGTCTCGTGTGGCGTCGTCCGCTACGTTCAGCTTCGTCGGAACCCAACGCCACTCGGTGACTGTGGAGGCCTCTTCAACTGCAGCCAGGCGATGGGCTACGTATGACTTGTATGAGCGTGATCCGGTTCTTATCCAGGTCAGCACGGTCTTGCTGTCTGTCCAGAACACTTTGCTGTCCGGTTTTTTTTCGTGCTCTTCTATAACTGTTTCGGCGAGCCTGGTTCCCATGACTGCCGCTTGTAGCTCCAACCTCGGGATGGATGTCAACTTCAACGGCGCAACCTTCGCTTTGGCCATGACGAGAGATAGGTTGACTTCACCATTTGGCGCCACTGTTCTCCAGAAGACAATTGCTGAGTAGGCTGCTTCGCTGGCGTCGGTGAACACGTGTAGCTGTATCGAACTGGCGTCGCTGTATTGGAGATATTTTCTCGGGATCGTCACGTTGCTGAGATTCTTCAGGTGAGCAATCCAGTCTTGCCATTGTTCAGCCAGGTCTTCATCCAGCTCGTCGTCCCATGATGTTCCTCTTCGCCATACTTCTTGCAGCAGTTGTTTCGCCCTTATGGTGACAGGCGATGCGAAACCAAGTGGGTCAAACAGTGACATGACCACTCTCAGCGCTTCTCTCTTCGTAGGCGTCTTCCCATTAATGAGCGTTGGTGCGACGCGTGCCAGGTTGAGGTTGAAGGTGAGCTCGTCCGTGTTGAGTTTCCAGATAACGCCCAATACTCGTTCTGTCTTCTCTTCTGGCTTGTAGAGTTCCATATCTTCTGACTGTTGACTTTCACCCAATGCTTCTAATAAATGTGGTGAATTCGACTTCCACTGTTTCAGTTCAAAGCTGGCCTTTGAGTGCACCTCACGCACTGACTTCGTGATGCGCACTGCGTCTTCGAGGCTTCTGAAGCTGTCCAAGTAGTCGTCAACGTAGTGCTTCTGTATGATGGCAGCTGCAGCCTCAGGGTGGGTATCTTCATACTGTTTGGCGTTCAAGTTCTTGATGTAGATTGCTGTAGATGGAGAACTTGATGCACCGAAGATCAACGAAGTCATCCTATATTCTTCAGGTCGTCTCGTCGCTCTCCGCGCCACAGGTAGCGGAGTGCATCTCTGTCTTCGGCTCGCAGCTTGACTTGCATGAACATCTCCTTGATGTCTGCTCTGACTGCTATCTCGTGTTGCCGGAACCGCATGATGACGCCAGGTAGTGACTGTAGATCAGGCCCTTTGAGTAGCATA
Organism: Oeneis ivallda; assembly: GCA_029955525.1. Taxonomy (NCBI): domain Eukaryota; kingdom Metazoa; phylum Arthropoda; class Insecta; order Lepidoptera; family Nymphalidae; genus Oeneis; species Oeneis ivallda. The sequence continues at coordinate 22,963,248 of JARPMR010000009.1, forward strand.
TCGTTGAGCGCTACTCCCTTCGTCTTCGCTGCTGCATCATGTACCACTCGGAGCTTCTCAGGCTTCATTGGGTTAACCACCGCGAAGTGTGGCAAGTACCACGTCTTGCCGGTAGTCTTCTGTTTCGGAGCGAGTTCAGCGTATCTTTTCGAGACGAGAGCTTCCATCTGTTCTGTATACTTCCGTTTTAGCTTGGGATCTCGATCGATCTTCTTTTCGATGTTGAAGAGTCGCTTCAGTGAGTTGTCGTAGTTGTCAGGGAACGTAACATCTTCTTTGCGCCAGAGAAGTCCTGTTTCATATCTTCCTTCTTCTGTTCTTGTGGTGGTCTTCTCCAGGATGCGAAGTGCTCGTTCTTCTGGATCTGTCTTCGGTTTCTTTGGCTGTATGCAGAGCGCGTCCATCTCGAAATATTGCTTGACGAGGCTGTCCAGGTTATCTTCTGTTTCTTCTGTGACGTGTGATACGAAGTCGATGCTGCGTCCGATGGCACGAGTCTGGCTGCCATGTAGCACCCACCCCAGCGGTGTGAGAGAGGCCACTGGTTGGTTGTTGTCTCCTCTTCTCACTTCTGTTGTCAGCAGAAGATGCCAATTGTCTTGACCAATCAGCACTCGTGGCTTTACATCAGCATATACGAGGTAGTCGCGGATGTCTGCCAGGTGTTTGCAGCCATCTACCAACTCTCGTGGAACCCGTTGTGACGCCACTTGAAGGTTCTTCACTGTACGTGCTTGTACACGCTCTTCATGATCGTTGAGACCTCTTAACTTGATGTTCACTCTTCTTGAAGCTGACTCCGATGTCTTCAAGTCGTTGATGGCTTCTATCTTCAAAGGATCGACGGGTCCTGTCGCTCCGATGCACTCGGCTACGCTGTTGTCGATCAATGTTACTGTTGACCCATCGTCCATCAAGGCGAAAGTGTTGAAAGTTCCCTTGGGCCCCTCAACTTGAACTGGAATAATCTTCAGATACGATTGTTTCTTCTTAATAGTCCACGCGGAGTTGATTACTTCTGTAGCTTCCTTATCTTCTTTCTTCTCCGGAGCCTTGGTGTAGTGCAGCATCTTGTGGTGGAAGTACTTGCAGCTGTTGACACCGCACGCCTTAGCCCGGCAGCTATGGGTTCTGTTTCTGTATCGAAGACATCGGAAGCATAGGCGCTTGGACTTGGCTATGTCCCATCTTCCATTCGCATCTGAGTTCTTGAACTGTTCACACTCCGTAGTAATATGCTCTTCATCGCATATGGGGCACTTGGGTGTGTACGTCTTCTCTGTAACGTAGTGTATCTTCTGTGGTCTCTTCTGTTGAGTGGCTGATGTAGGTGGCGCCACCTGTTCCGGCAGCGCGTACGGCCCGCATAACTCCGCTTCTCTCTTGAGGAACTTCTCCATTTTCAGCAGGTCTGGATCCTCCTTCGGCTGTGCTGCGGCGAAGTCGTAGTATCTGTACCGCAGCGTAGGTGTGAGCTTGTCCACCACCGTCTTTGAAACTTCCGGGTTGTACATGTAGTTCACGCAGCTCAGAGTCTTCAGTGTTGCCACCACGTTGGAGACCTTCGTCGAAAAAATGCAAATGTCGCGCGGTGACTCGGTGAGACGTGGCAATCCGCGGAGCGTTTCCATTTCCATCATTGCTATTGACTCCGGTCTTCCAAATCTTGACTCCAGGGTTTTCATGACTTCTGTTGGGTGCGCGCTGGTGATGAGAAGCCCTTCCACAGCTTCTTTTGCTTTGCCCTTCAGGTTTCTTCGTAGACGGTTCGTATTTTCCACTGTCGTGAACATGCTTTCTGTTTCGTAGTATGCGGCGCGGAACGGTAGCCACTCTTGATGTGACCCTCCAAACGTTGGCAGCTCTATGAACTTGGGGCGCTGTGCTGCTTTGACGGCGCGTGTAATTGCTTCGGCTAACTCCGTTAAGCCGGGCTGTGCTCCCGCCGGTGACTGAAGTATTGCTTCCTGTTGCTTCTGTTGTCCCGCGTCGTTGACCACCGGCTCTTCTATTGGGTAGTGCGGTGCATCGGTGATCGCTAGCACGGGGCGTGGGCGTTGGCTCTCCAACCAGCTGTCCACTCGTTCAGTCACTTCGGCTTCGGGTTCGGCGTAGGCACCATCGTCGTCTTCTAATTCATCTTCTGTATCGTCTGCTTCCAGGGCGGCGAGACGGGCGGCAGCTAATTCGATCTGCAGTCGTAGCATCTCTTCTTCGGCCTTAGCTATCTTGTAAGCCTTGGCATTGCTGTGTGTCGATCCACCCCCCCTCTTGCTAGGGGGGCGGGGCACCTGTACTTGCTTCGACTCCTCTGTGTTGACTGTGTTCTTCCTCCTTACTGTAGGCGTGTCTGCATCTCGAGTACGCCCCTGTACTGTAACGGGAACCTCCCTGGCAGCGGGGGGTTCCATCTGTGTCGCGGCGGCTGGCAGCTTCGGCGCGACGGCGGGCGTAGTTGAGCGTGCGACGGTGGCGGCGACGGAAGCGGCGGCGGTAGCGGCGCCGGCAGTGGCGGCCGCAGTCCTCTTCACTGTCGCGGAGGATGGCGCTGTAGAGCGCACCGACGTCGCGGAGGTACCCGTGGTCGTCGTGCGCTCCGTGGTGTCGGTGGTGACAGTCCCCGTGGCTGTCGACGCGGACGCGGTAGCGGTCTCCGCGCTGGTTTCGGTCGCGGAGGTGGTAGCGGTACCCTCTGACGTGGACGGAGTTTCTTCTGACGATGCCTTACGGCTCTTGAGTTCCTGCCGTGTCACTGGCATTCTTGCTGGGCCGACAAATTTTCTTCAGAATTTTCCCGATTTTCCAACGGATCCGGCTCGAAGGACCATTCAATGTACGCTTCTGTACATTCGCTGTAGCTGGTTGGTTGGGTAGCAAGGAAAACTCTCGAAGAACTTTTCTTCTTTTATTGGGTACCGCTACCGCTTGCCGGTGGGAACTGTGCCGGCTTACAATTCAGCCCGGTATTTATACAAATTTTGCCGAAAAATGTAGGCCCTCTCATTGGTGTAATTTTGCTATCGATCAGTGCACCAATCAGAGCGCATTATTTTAAACCAATCACAATTTAGTAATAATAATAGGTATTATTACATAATTAGGTATCTTTACTACTATGAGCTGTACCGTAGGGAAACCGCGGCATTTCTTGGAATTACGGAGGTGTCTTTACGGTTCCTAGCTGTACCGTTGGGAGAGCCGCGGTCTATTTCCCTATGGGTTACCTATTTTAATCTTTATTTATTATTTTTCCTATTCACTTATGAGATAATACATGAGACTTATGTACTTAAAACTATATAAACAATTGCTAAACTATACATGACACATTAATTACTAACTAATTATGCTATTTAATCAGTCCACTATTATGCTGTCTCTTTATTACACAAACACTTGCACTATATCGTCCCGCACAATTATATATTTTTTATCGATGTTTCGACAACACGTCACTAATCCAAGGTGAATGCCACAGTGTGTGAACGATATCGAATTGTCATATCTTGTATGAAAGCTTTTATCAATTAAATAAGCAATACATTTTAGGATTCTGTACCCAAAGGGTGCCAACTGATAGCGTGGGTGCCCTATTACTAAGCCGCAATATTCCATCCGTCCGTCTGTCAGCGGACTGTATCTCATGAACCGTAATAGGTAGATACTTGATACTTTCAGAGAAAGTGTATTTCTATTGCCACTATAGCAAAAAATAATAAAAAAAATTAAGTGGCACTCGGGGACTGCCGCGGTAAAGCTATCGCATAGCATTTTTTAACAACTTATGCAATTATAATATTTATGCAATATTTTTTTGGATAATAATAATTAAGCAAAAAATAATTAAAAACAAACAAGAAAAGCGCACTGTCACTACTTCGCGAGTGAGATTCGAACCTGCGACATCATACACCATACGGTAAAGAAAGCGGTCGCTCGCCCACTGCGCCAAACAGAGCTACTTGCGAACCTCTAAAATGTTGAACGCTTACTGAACGACGGTGTTAGGTTTTTTTTTCGTTACGGAATTTCTTGAGTCGGCCGCCGCGCTCAAACTGTTTGTCCTAGTTCAAAGCCCGCGATAAAAGCTATGCAATAGCTTAAAAAGTTAAAATTAAAGAGGGTTTTCTATACAATAAACTTTTGTTTATGCTCGATCTTAAGGTGAACTAAACGGGTCTGCCCGCGAAATTCAAATTTAATTTGGTTTTTCGTCATTTGTAAACTACACTAGCGGCACGCTATGATGGCCGGTTTGACACATTACAATAGTGATGTGGAATGTCAATTTATTCTCGAACAAAAAACAATTAAGTTTTGTTTTTGTACCTGATTAAATAGGTTTAATAAAACAAAAATGTATATGTTTATTTAATTTATTTGAACGAACTGAATATTTGAATGAAAATGAATATACATACTTTATATGCACACAAGAAACATATGAATACAAAAGATACCAAAAAAGGTGCCACAAAAGGCCATAATTAATCAGATTCGTCCATACTACTATTTTCACTGTCGTCACTGCTATCATCACCTACATTAATAATTATATGTTCGTTTTCTATAATATTATCTATTTTCACATCTCTTTCATAATCTTCCCTTATTAATTTAACAGTTCTATTCACAACCTTTTCCCAGTCTCCTTTAGTCACATGTTCACAAGCTTCTTCTAATAATTTTAGCATTTTTTTTGTGGTAAATGGGGGTTCTGTATTGTGTCTTGCAGCATATCCCTTAATTTGAGCCCACACCAACTCAATCGCATTATACTCACAATGGTAAGGCGGTAACCGTATAACTCTGTGCCCATGTTCTAATGCTATTTCGTCAATGACGTATCGGATCTTGGTTGGTTTGTTTTCTTTTAAAAGACGTACTAATTCCGCTTTTAACATATTCATGTTTGCATCTACGCCATTTTTACGAAGCCATGCGACGATATCAGCTTTCTTTTGGGATTGGGCAGGTGGCTTGTCAATTTGCATCGAGTGGTATGGGGCGTTGTCCATAATTATAATAGATGGTTCAGGGAGGCTACACAACATTGAGGTAAACCATTCAGTAAACTTTTCTCCATTCATGTCTTCATGATAGTCTCCAGTGGTTTTTGACGCAAAAGCCATGAGAGAACCTTCGACAAACCCGTTGATGGTTCCGGCGTGACAAATTATAAGTCGCGATCCTTTTCCTACAGGAACTTTGGAAGTAGATGCTGCTGTGTCATCGTTCCAAGAACGGCCTACAGTATGGTTAGCATTAAGCCATGTTTCATCCAAGAACACAACATTTTGCCAATTTTTGATTTCTTTCACTTGCCGTAAAAAAGTATACCTTGCCATCGCTATATCAAATCTTTCCATCAATATTTTGCGTTTGTTACATTTTTTGTATCGAAATCCAATGGTCTTCAAAATCTTCGTTAAAGAACTTTCCCCACCGAAGAATAATCCAGCTTCCTTCAGTGAATGCACCAACTTTTTTCTTGTTGGATACTCCTTCTGTAAATAGTAGCCGTAAACATGTCTTCGGATAGCATCGGCATCAAAGCTATCGATGCCTACGACTGGTTTTGCTCGTTTTCTCTTTTTTGGTGTGTGAAGTTTATTTTCTTCTGTGCCAGTCTCGCCATATTTTTTTTTAGTTATCCGTCTAACAGTTCGTTGTCCAATATTAAGCGCATCAGCTACGCGTTCAACCACTGACGTTATAGGTAAAATTGGCCCTCCATTTTGAGCTTCACGATCGAAATAGTTACGAAGGCGTATTACGAACTCACGTGTCTGACTATTTAGAACAGTTCTCTGCGTACGTTCGGTCATATCGACGAAATCCACAACAAAGGGCTTGAACAGAGTCCAAATTAACGAGCAAGGGTCAACAGTAATGCAGTATCAATATTTGAAATCCAAAGCCAGGTCAAAACTATATCACAATCGCATTGCACGACAGTTTATACTTTTCGAAGCAACGTCAATTCGAAACTGCTTTGTTTTGCATTGAGCATTGACGCGAGTTTGCCGGAGGTAGTAGTTGTGCTAGCCAGCGATCCTATGTGACGATCGTATTAGATTCCATTTTTAAAAATTTTCAATTTAGAAAACCAAATGCCGAGTTGTGGTATATATCATATAAAAATAAAAATTTTACCTTTTGTATGAAACAGCTGATATTTTTTTGCGATTTCAGAGGTTTGTCCACATAGTGAAAATTGTTCATATTCACAAGTACATTCACCCCTTAAATGGTGCAAACTGATTTTTCTACACTTGTATACATTTTAGAAATCAATTTAATAAATAAATTTTGAGTCCTAAACCTAAAACTACATTCGATAAAATTTATGAATCTCTGCACATCACTATCGTCAATAAAGTAATACAATTATTTCCTTCAAAGTCGTTATCAATTAATACGGAACTTCATGAGCGGACAAACGTCAAACCGGCCATCATAGCGTGCCGCTAGTTTAATACGACAAAGTAGACTTATGACATTCTAATTGCGACAATGGCAGTAGTATCATCTTCACAGGTTTACATAAAAATCTTTACTTGAAAGTTGGCTTTGCCGTAGTTAAGGTGGAAGACACGGTTCTGCCCGCGAAATTCAAATTTAATTTGGTTTTTCGCAATTTGTAAACTAATACCACAAAGTAGGCTTATGGCATTCTAATTGCGACAATGGCAGCATCATCTTCCCAGGTTTATATAAAAATCTTTACTTGAAAGTGTCCAGTTTAAGAAATTAATCAAAATATCGACTAATTTGTGAGTAACTCACGTCCAACTCAGTATTTTGATTAATTTCTTAAACTGGTCACTTTCAAGTAAAGATTTTTAGGTAAACCTGTGAAGATGATAATTTTACTGGCGCAATTAGAAGGCCATAAGCCTACTTTGTTGTATTAGTTTACAAATTGCGAAAAACCAAATTAAATTTGAATTTCGCGGGCAGACCCTTGTCTTCCACTTTAAGTAAAAATACTACCACGCGGGTAGATTTAAAGTTTTGACTTCGACTTTGACTTTTATGCGTCATAATATACCCAAGGTCGTCGCCACTGTGTGTAAGTAATAACTGGACCTATCCAGACATGTATCACGCACAAAAGCTTTTATCTGATGTAATAAAGCCGCCCCATTGATGACTTCATTCCATAATATTGAATTTGGACTGCGCTTACGTTATTTTCAGCTTTATTATCTCGATATGACAATCTTATCCGTGAATTTATATTTGAAGAGCTCTCTGGTGTATGAAAATCGAATTTATACGTAAAAAATAGGGCTGCGCCTTTCAATATTGTATTCATTTAGGGTTGCCATCTCTAAAATTTGGCAACCAGGACAAGACATGTGAAAACCCCGGATTTTAGAGCCCAGAACCCGGACATGTCAACAGGTTTTTTTAAACATAGTCAGTGTAATAAAAAACTTACAGTCTGATAAAAATGTAGTCATCTTTCATCCTCATTTTATATGTAAAACAACATCTTATTACAGTTTGTTACAAATTGTTTTAAAAATCAGGTAGATTTTTTTTATTCTTAAAATAAAACACAAATTATTAATACAGTTTTTGCAATTCACGAAGGCGAAGCTTTACTTGTGGTTACTTCGTGTACATGCGCATTGCATAAGTGTGCGTGCCTGTCAAAGCCTAGGTGGGAGCAGGCAGGCGCGAGCATTGCGCTCGCTCACACTTAAACAGATACGACACATACACAACCATAAGTCAGTCGCCCTCGTGAATTGCAAGAACTATACTCTATTATGAAAACAAAACCTTATTAAAATATTAAACCTAACAAAATTCAATTAAATTTTTAAACAAAAATCTTAAAAATTCTGAGTCGCGGGCGGCCCAAGACTTTTAAACCCGGACTACAAATTAAGCCCCGCCCGGACGCTCCCCGGATGCCCTCTAAACTCGGACAAATCCGGGGAAACCTGGACGGATGGCAGCCCTATATTCATTCAGCAAATTATTTTCGCAGAAATTTTTAAATTAATTTACGTACATGGCCTGCCTTTACAAAAATGCACAGTACTTTTTTGTGGAGAAAGCTAGGTTAATTTTCATTTTCTTCAAACAGAAAATGTATCGTACCTATCAAGTAGAACAATAATTCTGTACCAATACATAAACATAATGTTTAATAACGATTTTATTTGTGACTGTGATGATGATCTTCATCATCAAAAACGGCCAAGTGAGAGTCCCGTATCATTGTACTAGATTTAAAAAAAGCTACCTATCTATTATTGTTAAGGTCGAGCAAAAACAAAAGTTTACTGTAGGGCTAAGCGCGCACAACGAAAATAAATCGTTGCAAAAAAAAATCGTCAATCTGTGGACCATCAAAATACATTAGTGCGTGGATACGCACTAAGAAAAAAACGAATGCCATTTAGTATCGCAATTACGCTGCGATGCGATTTCGTACGAATATTTTGTGTTATATGGAAAAATACTTGGTTCCCGCGCACTGCGCAGAAAATAGAGATTTAGAGGTCTTAATGGACCCAGTAACATTTCGACGGTTCAGACAACCTCAACAACCTCAGGATACAAAATCCTAAAAAAGAAAAGAATACTAAGGTTAAGATAAATATTATATTTTTTTTACTAAAGAATCATCATCATCATCATCATCAACAACTATCATCAAGAACCCTCCAAACATTTGTTAGGTGTAGGAACGATATATGTGTAACGGGTGGGCATCCAGCCGTTGATCTTTCAGTCTAGGTACTCATTTTTAACCGTTGAGCCATTGAGGCTATAAAATTGAAACAAATATTGAAATGTTTCTAGAAAATTCCACAACCAAAGCCGTGGTAATTACGTACTGCTACAAATAGCAGTACGTAATTACGACGGCTTTGGTTAGAGTGCATATTAAACCAAACGAAATAAACAAACATACAGTTCCATATTTAAATCCAATGAATTACACGAGTAAATTCCACTAACTTTTCACGCGTCCCTTATAAGGTGTTGCTAGAAGGACAAACTTTACCTAATAGAATGGCCTTACCAAATAGGTAAGTAGATTTAATATTCCCCTACTCCCAATTATATAATAGGTACCTGTACAAAGTTTATTCGATTTTATTTAGTTTTAATTTTAGTACTAATTTAGATTTTAAGAAAGAAAAGAAGAAAGAAAAAGCATTTATTTGGAATATACACATCGACACTGTCGTAGAACACTGTCGCATATGAATAGACACCGAAATCTTGATTTTGACACTAACGGCTTTTATAAACAATGCTAAACACCGCAAAAGAAAAAAAAAAATTCAGTAGTTTTGGAGATATGCAATCGGACAAAGTCGTATCTGAAACTCATCCGAAGAAAAACGTCGCTTGCAAAGAAGCGCTGCTGTCGCTAACTTGTCAAATGCCGGCCGGCCGCCAAAGCCGCCGCGTTTCGTATGTTTTAATTTTAATTATAATTAAGAAATACTCAAAAACCATGTCGTATAATATGAACCAACATTGTTCTATGGAATGCTGAAAAACCAAGTTCAAAACTTTAAACTACTCTCCTGTAAAGTAGCAATTTTGTAGAAGCAACTTTGTTAGTATATTTTAGATTAAGGTTTTTTAATTTCCGTGGGAACTGATTAATTTTCCGGGATAAAATGTTAATCCTGGGTAAGAGCTATATCTCTATTCCAAATTTCAGCCAAATCGGTTTATACGCTGTAGCGTAAGAGTAACAATCATATATCCATCCGTATGTATGTTTGTTATGTTATCTCTCCTCACAAACTTTCGCATTATAATATTAGTAGGATTAGATTTTAGATAACTTTAAAATTATTGCAAATGATTCAATATTATTTTCTATTTCATGTATAAGTAACTTGTAAGGCGCTGAATGCAAAGTCGTTTGCTTTATTTATTGCAAGTTATTCCAAAATTCCTGTTAGTCCAAAATACGCAATAATAAAATGTATTTCGTGATTCGTCACAAGAAACCATCACCGTTAACGACTATCTACTGACAGAAATGATTGATTTAACAGCTTACAGATAACCCACAATAAATACATCGTACCCTGTACATCATAAGTTCATAAGTGAATCATTAATTATTGCGTTTTCGTAATATACAACTTTTTGATTCCGGGGAAACCACCTGTAACATAAAACTACCTTTTGCCCGCGGCTCCGCTCACGTTAGGTTCGATTTCTCACACCCCTATTTTAGCCCCTTATAGGGATTTAATTTTCAAAAATCCTTTTTTAGCGGATACCTACGTTGTAATAGTGTATGCCTTTCAGCCCATTCCGGTTTGAGCTGTGCGTTGATAGATCAGTCAGTCTCACTCAGTCAGTCAGTGAGTCACCTTTTCCTTTTAGATATCTAGATACTTAGGTAGTCATCATATTATCATCATTCTCATTGACCGAGCGAAGCGAAGGTCTCTGAGTCTACTTGAGTGAATTTGCACTTGTCCGTCCGTCCGTCTGTCCGTCCGTCTGTCAGAGCCTTATAACTTCTGAATTACTGAACGTAATTACTTCAATTTTAGATATAATATGTAAACCGATGGTCTCCATCCGAAAATGGCTTAAAAAGTTATAAAAATCTTTATTTTAGGGGGGCTCTCATAGAAGCGAATGCGAAGTAATTTTTTTTTTTGCGTTTCATAGAGTTGCAGTTTATAATTTTAAAGATAATTTGGAACAGAGTACAAGAGATTTTTTTTTAAATTGACGAAATGGGGGGCTTTCAAAGTGGAGGTTATATTTGACCTCAGAACGGATTACCCATTGAAAGGCCGGACTTGAAAATTTTATAATTATTAGCGTTATATCATGTACTTGAACAAAAAATACTAAAATTAGATAAATTTTATAAGGAAACTAAACTATTTAATTTTTAATGAGCTGCAGTATTTTTAACAGAACTTCACAATGATGTCAATAGATAGCGCTCTCATCTCATATTGCAAACGCGGCTATATTATTATGTAAATTATTATTATTTTGTACGATAAGTACCAATACATATAATAATCAAAATTATTATTTAGTTTTATAATAATAATAATAATAAAGCCATTTTATTTCCAAACTTTTGTACATAAACTTAACACATGTTTCTTTACCATTAATAGCATACTTAAAACATAAAATACTTAAAAGGTAAAAAATGTTACATATTAAATTTCTTTTCATGTAGTTTTTTCCTTACAATATATAATATTATTTTGTTATTATAATCCTTCTCCTATTATAATTTTAAGAATCTTACAGTTCATAATTATTGTGTTTACTACATAATATTTTTTCATAATAAGAAAGGAAGTGACAATGTTTTTATTTTAGAAGAATAATTTTTAGTTATATATCAAATATCAATAAAACTTCACGTTGCAGTTTGTTTTTACATGTTTTCTGATCTTGTTGATAGATGACGCTGTGTACAAATAATTTAATTTGAATGTTCCAAAAAAACTATACCTAAGTTTGATTGAGGCCTGATTTCACTATAACAGTTCCCTAACCTTTACGGGCTACCTATGTTAAGTTAGTTGACGCTTTCTGTCAACTTTGTTATTACGAACCTCTACGGGACAACTAAGGTGAAAATGACATTGGGATGTTAGGATTGTATTTAGGGGCTACCTACGTAAAGAGACTTCTACAGAGGGGATGATTTAGGTATGGTTGGTGAAAACGGGCATAATAATAATGTCAATTTTGATCGTTATGTATCTATTCAATGAATAAGTAATTATGGGAAACCGTTACCGCGAGGTCTCAGTTCGGGGCGAACCACTAGTTATAATTATTTCGACCCATTACTAAACTTTTCTGGATGTTGATCTCTTGAATGAGAAGGGCTCAGCCCCCCTAGTCATATTACATACCTATTGTCTTATCTATTCTCTATTTCTATGATCGTTAACGCTTTAGAGCAGGGGCTCCCAAAGTTTTTTAGCACGACTCCCTTCTAAAAGTATTGGGGGCATGATAAAAACTTTGGAAGCCCCTTCTTTAGAGGAAGCGATCTTAGAAACGATTAATTGGCAGCCATGTCGACACAACGTTCTTGATCGCTCCTTTGCTCCACAGAATAGAATTCACGCTACACGCTTATATAAATAACATATACGCTTACGCACACGAATACACGCTTCCTCTAAAGCAGGAGTTCCCAAAGTTTTTTATCACACCTATCCTTTCAGAAGGGAGGCTTGATAAAAAAAACTCTGGGAACCCCTGCATAGAAAGGGAATAGATACATCGAAGTGTAATTTGGCTAGAGGAGCAATCCATAGTTCACCACACTGGCCAAGAGTGGATTGGCAACATATCGTCAACTCAAACGAAACATCCCCCATTGCTTCAAGGAACCAAGTTAATTTAACGTCAAAAAACACCTGAGGAAACTTGCATGCCTGAGAGTTTTCCATGATTTTCTCAAAGGTGTACCAATCCGCATTTGGCCATCGCGGTAGACTATGACCTAAACTCTGCTTAGCCTAAGAGGAGACATGTGCTCAGTGTTGGGTCGACGATGATTTGAGATGATGATCATTGAAATATTATTGTCTATTAGGCAATTATGTACTCGTACCTATTTAAAACGTTGGGTTTCAAGCCTTTGTTCACGCGCTTGCAAATTGTATTATTAAGTATAAACTAATAAACTAATAATTTTTAAGATGATTCAATAAAATTGGGTCAGTCAACTTTCTCAGACGTAAATATGCCGTTATCAGCTTAGGTATAATTATAATTATGTCAAGTCGTATATTGTGTACAATTAATATAAAAACCTAAAATATTATTATTTTGTTCAGACGTTGACTCGCTTTGGGTCACATTCGGTCTTATCTTCTTGCAATGTAGCCATCGACGTATGTAGCAAAGAACAATTAATCTATTTGCCAATTTTTATACAAAATTAGGCTGATTAATTGCGAATACCAATTTTTGTAACCATAGTGGTGATAGACTAGTTGTTAAAACTTCAGCTTTATATTGATAGGTCCAAGGTTCAATCCCCGCTACGCATCTCTGACTTTTTTAAATTTATTTGGTTATCAACATCTTATACATTTTTATATAAAACAATAAACTAAATTAAATAAAACAATACTTAGATAACATGTTAATTAAATATTTATAAAATAATTTACATGTTAAAATATGCAAGAAATTGCATGCGGTGTTTACTGTGTGTTACTTTCGGAGTTATGTGTTAAGTACCTACTTAAATATCACTTGCTAACATCATCAGGAACCTGCATGCATGGGAGTTCTCAATGCTAAACGGAGCCCTTTCACCTTGGCTCCCACTTTCCGGAATTTATCCATACCAAACCGACCATATTGATCTCCTAGGTCACGATATCTCGGCTAATACTAAAAACTTCGGAAAAGCAGTTGAAGCCAAGGCCAATATTGCCGCCAAAAAACTAGGCCTCTTATTATGCTTGGTAGGTATCTACAACTACAGTACAACAGACTGTACCTAGCAAACCGTCGTACCAGGCGACGTCGTCGTTGGCATTTTTTTAGAATAGAATAGAACAGAAATATTTTTAATTCAAATAAACTTTTTTACAAGTGCTTTTGAATCGTCGATGAGTCTACCACTGGTTCGGAATGCCCTTTCTGCCGAGAAGAACCAGCAAGAAACTCGGCGGTTGCTCTTTTTAAAACAAGTTTACAATACAATAGATATTATGCTATGTATCCAGTGTTTCCACAAGGAGGGGAAGTTCCAAAAATGCGTACTACTTACAATTATTAAATACCTATTAAGATGGGTAGAGAGAAAGTAGGCCCCATTCCAGCTGGCGGCACCCGTTCACGAGCATGACGCATGACCTAGCCGCTGCTTCGCTCAACCATATTTGAGGGAACGTTACAGCCCGCATCACACGACACCACCACAGAAATGTAAGAGTAAGTGACATACCTACTTAGGCTACCCATGAGAGCGGACGTCGCGAAGGTTCTCAGAAAGACAGGTAGATCCCGTTTAAGGCTAACAAGTCCAAACTAATTTAAATATCTTTTGTGTATTTGTCGAAGAAAGCTTCCCTTAAAGTAAGGTATGTTATCTCTCTTCTAGAATTTTCTTTATCTTTTGTTACATGAAATCTTAAAAATGCCTTACCCACTTAGCCCTACTTATAGCCTGTTATCTTATCCTATATCCGCCAAGGGTGTAAGGAATTACTTTTGGGTCTTTTGTTCATTATCTAATGGCCCATTACATAGTCATTCTATTTTAACGACTCGGAAAAAATAGAAATTCTCAATTCAACACGTAGATAATTTTGTTTCGCTTTTATTATGGATTACTGCGAAATCTCAATCAATTTTAATAACAATAATTATTGTTTATTACAAGCATTTTTAACTTGAAATGAATGTTTGTATGTATGTATGTGCATAAATAGAATAGAATAGAAATGTTTTTTATTTAAATAAACTTTTACAAGTACTTTTGAATCGTCAATGAGTCTACCACTGGTTCGGAATGCCGTTCCTGCCGAGAAGAACCAGCAAGAAACTCGGCAGTTGCTCCTTTCAAAATACTTTTACAATATACTTAATAGATATTATTCTATGTATGCAGAGTTTCCACAATGAGGGGAAGTTCCACAAAAGCATACGTAATTATTTCTAATTATAATTCAACACATGTTAAGACGGGCAGACAGAAAGTAGCCCCATTGCCGCTGGTGGCACCCGTTCACGAGCATGACGCATGACCCAGCCATTGCTTCGCTCAACCATATTTGAGGGAACGTAACAACCCGCATCACACGACACCACCGCAGAAATGTTAAAGAGAGTGTGACATACTTAGGCTTATGGCATATATAGGCATTATGTATGTGTGTATTGTTTACAACACTACACGTAAAAATTGTCGTCATTATCAACTGATGACAATTTTTACGTGTGGTGTTGTGTGTTCAGAGGAATTCAAAATCATTTTGGGTAGTTTTCGAGAAAACCAAAATCAGTAACGTGTGTAATAATTATCACTTTTAGTAAAAATAGATAATTGCAGATTAATTAAAGATAACTGGGGCATTTTCTTAGATAAGACAGTTAATCCGCACATGGTAGCAAGTCCGATTGATGAATGAGTCCGGCTTCAAAGATCTACCCGGTTTAAATCGAAATTCTGTAATAATTACTTTGGACTGTCTATTCGATTCGGCTCTTATCATTTGGTATTTTATAATCGTCATACAACTCAATTGTTTCAAAGATTTATGATATCGAAAAGTCAACTGTAACATGTAAAAAAGTAACCAAGGTAAAATAAGTCTTATGCGAGCGTAAATTTTATATTTTTACAGTATTTTTAATTTAATAACAACAAAACGCCTAATTTATCCCTCGGATAAACCTCAATCGACGTTGGTGGAATTGGCACTGTCTTTTTTACAGGTTGCGAAGAAAAATCTGTCAAAAATGGAAATGTGTTCCTTACTAAAGATAATTGTAGTGTATTATACGAGTACGTACCACGATAATTGTTTGGAGTCCCGTGGCGACCACGGTCCATGCAACTGGATCGAAATATCGACTTTCTCCAATCAAACTACGTACAATACATACTCGTACTCGTAAATACATTATACTTCCTTACTAAGTAGCTGTAACCGATGCCACGTGAGTATAAAGAAATTATATTATTGGTTTTTTTGGGCCAGGAAGCCTCGCGGGCGCCCCCAGGACACCCTACCAAAGTTTCATCACAATCTGATCAATGGTTTCGGAACACATATAGGACAAACATACAAACATTGACTTTATTTTTTTATTTATATACCTATAGATTTAAAACTTAAGAGGTAACTGTGTATTAGACCCTAAGCACCCATTATTTCAGCGACGCCGAGTACGTTTACAAGTAAACTCGACTCATCACAAATATCATCCACCTTTCAAAACTGAGTCGGATTCCCAGTAACTTAAAAAAAACAATTATTAATTGAATTAATTGGAGACCCTGGGACCGTGGGGCCCGGAGGCTCGCGCACTTTTTTTAGAGATATCGAAAAGGGTGATCGAGTCTACCGGCGATCCAAGAGCAAGCAGGTACCTTGGCCAAAGGATTAGCTTGGCCATCCAAAGGGGTAATGCTGCCATCTTGGGTACCATGCCACACTGCGGTGACTTGGATGGGGTTTTAGATTTTATTTAGTTTTTTGGAACGTAGTTCCTTATCGCGCGGTACGGAAGGGGGCTAGACGGAAAAAATTAAGGAACCGACACTCGACCTCGACACATTTTTGAAACCGACACTTTTTTGAATGTGAATTTGGCATTGTGTTTTTTGTTGAATGTGAATTTTGCATTGTATTCGGTATTTTCGCTTTAGAACACGGCGTCTGCATGGCCTAGTTGTTAGGGCAGTCGCCTATAAATTCAACGTCGATGGTTCGAATCTTCTATTTTCAACTGAATTTTCTATTTTCAATTTTATTTTAAATAATTTCTAAATGTGGAATTTTTCCCTAATTTTTTATTGTATACATTGGATAAAATGCTAACGCCATCTGTGAAAAAACAGTAACTCCACCAGAGTAACTCTTTGGTTTTGTAACAGTGCAATAGAAATAAACAAAATAATATAATTCATCGTAGTTAATCAATTTAATACTAGATGACACCACTAGTTTATTACAATTCCTTCGCTATTCGGAAGGAGCTACTTTTACGGGTTTACGGGTTTACGGGTGTCCTTTGACACCTCTCAAGTTTTTTTATTTTAGTTTTAATTATAGAGTAAATTTAGGTTTAATGTAGTATTATTAATTGTCAGCATACAAGTAGTGTAAATTAAAAATTTAAAGCACCCCCGACATATGAATATGACTATGTAGACCTTCCTGTCATCCTGTTACCCAATTTTCTCCATCATCAGATCCTCCTCCTCGATCCTCGATCATCATTTATCTAACATCTACTCATTGAGACCATTCTAAGAGCCCAAACATACCATATCTGCAGAAAATTTCTGTGAAATTGGGTATCGCGCAGTCTACTTGATGCTGCAGCATCAGCTCAAGGTTATCTTGGAAATAATCCGAAGTAACAGTACACTACTCAATACTAGTACTCAATCGCACCGGTGAAAGTTTGTAAACCCTTTAATCAAGTAGGAAATCAGCTGATGATCTTCAAACGCCCGATCAGATAAAGTATAAGCTAAAATGCACCTCGGTTTCAAATAGAAAATCTGCATCAAAATCGGTTCATTCGTTAGGGAGCTACGAAGGAACAGACAGCCACGCCGTCTGTTACAACACCCTTTTTTATTGTCTGGGGTTAAAAAGCATAGTTTATCATACAGATTTGTCTCGGTACTCTGGGAGTGGCGACGCTCCCAGTCGTAGTTTATTGAAAGTTCAAAATGTCATAGCTAATAGCGTCGGTCACTTAGAAGATTCCATGTGTCCCTTGGATCAATATAGCGTAGATTGAAATAAATAGCCGTTCGTTTAGTTAATTGAACTGTAAAGCCGCATCGGCATTTATACCACTTCTGACACTAGGTACCGTACAATCATAATGAGTCGTGTCGCTTAATATTTGTGTATTATTAGTGGGTGGACGCCATTCCCGCAACCGAAACGACTTAATGGTTCTTCGAGCTATGTGCCCATAGAAGTAGTCGCACTATCACATCACATCACATCACACTTCACTTCACACTAATCACACTTCACATCGCATCACATCACATCACATCACACTAATCACATCACACTTCACTTCACACTTCACACTAATCACACTATCGAAAGTAAGTATCGTCAGAAAACAACCACAAAACTTCACAAAACTACAAGACGTACCGCAACGCTATGAACTTCGGCCAGCGCGTATGCATGTATGCATAAACCAAGCTCCAACCTAAAGATCCATAGTACCGGCCCCAACCCGATGTGCGTAAAAATATATAATAATATCCCAAACCACATAAAAGAAATGAGGAGTGATACAGCTTTTATCAATTCTTTAAAAATATTTCTGATAGAAAAAGCGTATTATAAAATAATAGATTATTTTGAAGAATAATAACGGTGTCCGTCTCTCTACTTAAACTAGTAATTGCTGTGCCCCAACTGGGTTCCAATGTAAATATTATGTATTGTAAGTTGGAATGCAAGGAATAAATTAATAAATAAATATATGTGTGTATGTGTATGTTTGTTCCTCTTTCACGCAAAAACTACTGGATGGGTTTGGCTGAAATTTGGAATGCAGATAGAATTATACCTTGGATTAACACATAGGCTACTTTTTATCCCAGAAAATTAGAGAATTCCCGCGGGAATTTAAGGGAAAACCTTAAATCCATGCGGACGAAGTCGCGGGCATCACCTAGTGAACAATATACTCACTCCAGGGCCCGCAATTTAGACTGCAATTTCACGTCTCGGTGACGATGTTATTCTCGGGATCTCCTTACTTCATGACACCTTATGTGTTGATATATAGTAATGTATGTATTTTATGCTTAGCACAAACAAAAAAGAAAAACTTGTTTAGTGAGTTTTATCAAAATATATAAAAGGAAAAGGTGACTGACTGACTGATCTATCAACGCACAGCTCATACCACGGACCTTTGAGTATATAACCAACAATATATCCAAGCCACGGACGGATCGGGCTAAATTTTGGCATACAGCAAATATTACATCGATGCTTACAGATAGGCTTTTGTGATGTAGGAATCCGCTAAGGAAGGTTTTTCGAAAATTTAACCCTAAGGGGGTAAAATAGGGGTTTGAAATCGAACTTAACGTGAGCGAAGCCACGGGCAAAAGCTATTGCATAATAAACGTTATGTTGTGACTGGTGTCCTAGTATATCGCATTTGATAATAACAGATGTCATTGCAGAATTTGTCAACTGTTTGGCGTACAGCAGTGATTAGCCTAGGGGCTAGGAGTTAGGACTGCGGTCGTAGGGCCGCAGGTTCGATCCCAGAAATGCACCTCTGACTTTTCGGAGTAATATGCATTTTCAAGCAATTAAATATCACTTGCTTCAACGGTGAAGGAAAACATCGTGAGAAAACCTGCACGCCTGAGAGTTCCCATAACGCTCTCAAAGGTGTGTGAAGTCCGCCAGTTCGCATTGGGCCAGCGTGGTGGACTAAACTAATAGGGAGACCTGCGCTCAGTAGTGAACCGTTGATGGGTTATTGATGATTTTTTGTCAACGGGGGCCTGTTACAGGCCTATCTACATAAGATACAAGATCTTGGCCTAGTTGTGGAACGCCAATAAATAAGTTGTCCATTTTTATTGTAAACTTTAATTGAACATCAGCGATATTAATGGCAACACATACAAGCTCGTAAAGGCTCGCGAATAAGTAATCAATCAAACACTGATGTAGGGTTGCCAACTCCAGGTTAAATAAAAATATTGAAATGGTTTTCTAATTAAAGTATGTATAAAAGAAATAGACGTTCACTGCTGGACTTAGTCTAAATATATAAAAGAAAAAGTTGACTGACTGACTGATTGACTGCCTGACGGATCTATCAACGCACAGCTCAAATCACTGGAAGGATCGGGCTGAAAGTTATACAGAGCTATTATGACGCAGGCATCCGCTAATAAAGTTTATTCGCTGAAGTTTGTTCGTTAAGAAAGCTGTTTGTCCATTTGTCCTTCAATTACGCAGCAAAGGAGAAAAGGATAATTTTTTGCAATACCTAAAGATAGAAAAGAAAAGCGAATTTTATATCGCTGTGACCGATTTTAAAAAAAATGGTCACATTGGTCACGCCAAACTAAATGCTATGAGCCTTATTACAAGTAGGTAGTTACTACATTTCTTTAAAGTTTGATAATATATCAAAATCGGTTACGCGTTGGTTTAATATTCAAAGGTTCCTTACGCGTTTTGCGGCTGTCAGGTGGTCTGTAAATATTCCTACAAATATTTTAAATGCGAAAGTTTTTGAGGATGGATGTATTGTATGGATGGATGTATGGATGGATGGATGGATGGATGGATGGATGGATGGATGTTTGTTACCCTTTAACGCGACAACGAATGAACCGATTTGGCTGAAATCTGAAAATGAAATCTGAATTTGGAATTGTGACAGCTCATACCAAGGCTTAGCATATAGGCTACATTTTATCTCCGAAAATTAAAGAGTTCCCGCGGGATTTAAAAATGTTTAATCCACGCGGACGAAGTCGCGGGCATCATCTAGTACGTATATATAATGATCGTAGCCATAGTGCGGTGACCTAAATGACATGTCATCATCATCATTAGTAACCCATCAACGGCTCACTATTGGGCGCAGGTCTCCTCTCAGAGAAGGGCCATAGGCCATAGTCCACCACGCTGGCCCAATGCGAATTGGTGGACTTCACACACCTCGAGAACATAATGAAGAACTCTCAGATGTGCAGGTTTCCTCACGATGTTTTCCTTCACCGTTGAAGCAAGTGATAGTTAATTGCTTAAACGCACTTGACTCCGAAAAGTCAGAGGTGCGTAGCCGGGATCGAACCAGCGACCCCCCGGATAGGAGACCACGGTCCTAACCACTAAGCTACCACTGCTTCTATATGACATGTGATAACTCTGAACCCCAATCCTTGGCCGAATCATTCAAGGCAATCGGGGATAGCCAGTGGCTATCAAAGACCAGAGTATTAGAGACATGCGCCAGTTCCGTTCATGATTTTCTAGCTGATGCCCGCGACTTCGTCCGCTTGGATTTAGTTTTTAAAAATCTCGTGGAAGTTTTTTTATTTTCCGGGATTAAAACTAGCCTACGTCAGTCTCCAGGTACCTACTATTGCAAAAAATCACGATCCGTTGCTTCATCGCTGCGGGATTGAAGGATAAACTAACAAACAAAGACACCTTCGTGTTTGTAATATCTTCTAGGAATACTAGGTATATAAAAAAATTTGCTGACCATTCAAATCTAAATCTGTATTATAGATAATTAATTTTTAAGGCCAGTCAGTTAATGTTTATTCTAATAATTTTTAGGATTCCGTATACGGCGTAGGTACCTACCCAGGTTGCCCGGTATAGAGGTATACAGCTTCAGTTATAGCCTCTTTGTAGACTATATAACAGAATAGAATAGAAAAGGTTTTTTAATCAAATAAACTTTTCTTTTGAAATAATAATTTTAAAAAAATTAGGCCAGGACGTGATCCTAATACAAAAACCTTGTAAAATAAAAGTAGGAAATTTCAACGATATTATTTATTAATGTTACAAAACGACTAACGTACTTTACATAAAAGTTTCAAAGGACAAAATATATTATTGTAATACAATATATTATATTCTGTCTGTACAGTCTGTCTATAGTAAAAAAAGCCGGCCATGTGCGAGTCGGACTCGCGCACCGAGGGTTCCATACTCCAAAAGTAAAAGTAAAACGATAATATTATATTAATTTGCTTATTTATCGTTAACTTTGTTTGTAGAGGTTTATTGTTAATATAAAAAAACTGTGCTAGTTAGAGCGTTGGTTTTATTTTTCTTGTAAAATATACATAAACCTCTATTGAACATAATTATTTCAGATTTTTCGATTGGTAAACTTCGGAGATAAGGGGAGGGGAACGGTATTTTTTTCGACATT